>JAVJGI010000001.1:93301660-93320664 GCA_035590275.1 Ibycter americanus
ACCCGGGCCCCATCCCCTTCACCATTCCCATTCCTCTTCGCGTCTCGGTCCCTGCCCCCCCCCCCCCCTCCTCTCCCAGCAAGAGCTGCCAGAGGACACCGGGCAGAGCCCAGCAGGGCTGCGCCTTGGCAGGGGCCCAGGAGCTGCTCATTTCCCTAAAAGCTTCCCGATAAATTACTCCTGCTCTTGCTCTATAAAAGGCACTTTGGCTCGTGCCATCGCTAACGGGCCGCAGCTCCGCACTGCCCACCCCGCGGCACCCGGGACCCGCCGGGGATGCTGAGCCCTGCAGGGCCGTGCGCATCCCTGCAGCATCCTTTGGGAGCTGGGTACCAGCCCTCCCCGGGGGCTGTGTGGAAGCAAGGGAAGGAGCCAAGAGCTCTGTCCCGCTTCAGTGTTTTCCTCCCTGCTGCAGGTCTCTGCAAACAGCCTTTTTCCCTGGGTTAGCCCACACCAGCTGCGCCCCATCCCCAGCAGTGATACATGCCATCATTACATCTCCTGACACCACGCTATAAAATACACCCCCATAAAAACCTGTAATTTACAGGCTCCTACAAGTACCTGGGAGTTACCAGCTCCACGAATACACGGCACCCTGTGAGCGATGCTCAGCTTGGCCCTGACCACCAGAGATCACATAAGCTTTTGCAGGAAAACCCGATTTTAATCAACCCCCCTTGCCAGCCCTTCTCAGCCTCCCCTGGACAGGCTGGTGCTTGGCAGGGAATGCTCCTGCTCTTGGCTTTCAGGATTTATTGGGAGTTTCTGCTTCACGAGCAGCTCATCTCTTCAGGAGTAAGGAAGAGTGCGGAGCAGCTGCAGCTGTGTTTGTGTTTTACACTGTAATTTTCATTTACAGTTTGGTTTTGCAGCTTGCCCAGGGAGCTCCTGGTACTCCAGCCTGCTTGGCCAGAGATGTGCTTCTCTACCAAACTTAAGCTGGATCTGGGGAGCAGTTTTGGAGCTGTGTTGTTGTGAGTGTCGGGTAAAGCAACACCTCCTGGACCAGCCACCCTCCCAGGGATGCTCCAAAACACTCCGGGACTGGAGCAGGGATGGGACCTGGGGGCTGATGAAAGCACATCTCCAAACACGGGTGAGGAACTGCAAAATATTTTGACGGCTGATTGCAAAACAGCCGGCACACGCTTCGCCACCGTCCTCAAAACATCCACGGGAAAGATGAGAGCGGTTGGTCTTTGATTTGCCTCTGCTGGCAGCGGCGGCGGCAGCCGTGGCCTCGTTAGGAACGTGCCCACGCGCGTGGCCTGGCTGCCACCGCCGCAAACTCAGGCTTGTAGCGAAGCCATTTGTCACCCTTTGAAGTCAGCGGAGCGGTGGGGGTGATGGGCTGAGCCCCTCCGGGCAGCCCCCAGCTCCCCAGGGCTCTCCCCCTGCGCCATGGGGATACACATCAAAGCAGGTTGGAGAGAGCAGCCGAAGAGCCCGGCAGCTCGCACCCCCGCTCCTGAGCATCCCACAGTCCCTTTGGGGGTTCCCCACCCCACCATTTGGCCTCCTGCAGCTGTGCAACCTCTGCATTCTGGGCAGGCGTCCCCTTCCTCCAGGGGACACTATTTACCCCCAAATAGGTGCCACATGGGTGCTCGTTTACCCGCACGTGCCGGCTCCTGCAAGGGGAGGCGAGGATGGGACACGGGATTGATGCCACATCCCCTCTCCAAAGACCAGCGAGCACAGAGCTCAGCAGAGCAACCGCGGTCCCACCAGGAAGGATAAAAACACCCTTTAGTTTGGCTTAAAGCTCCACCAGCCTCTGGCCAAGGCTGTTTTCCCCACTGCAGCCAGGTTCATGCAGCCCAGCACCCAGCTGCGCCGCGGTCACATCCAGCCCCTGCCCATGTCAAGGCTGCGGCGCAGGATGGGGGGTGCTCAGGCCAATGGCTCCCGGTGACCATCTGCCCGCACACCCCGAGGCGGGAGCTCTGCCCTGTCCTGGGCAGCTGAGCGCTGGCCTGATCCAGGCGAGATTTGGCCAAAGGCAGCTGGCTCCTGCCCGCGCTCTTCATGAATCTGGACCTACCGCCTCCGTGCGTGGCCAAACCTGAAATGCACTGGCAGTGGGTGAAGCCATCCTGGATGGACCTGCTGCCAGAGAGCTGCTCTCCCAGGATGCTGCTGGCCGGGATCCCCTGCGTGCCCAGCAGCTCTGCCATGAAGCTGGAGCACCTATCCGCCTTCCCAAGGCGGCCAAGTCAAGGGCCTCGTTCATCCTTTCTTGTCCTGCTGAGGTGACTGTAAAACTCACACTGTGGCAGCCACATGGCCAGGCTCAACCTGCCTCTGCCTGGGCTGGGCTTGGCCACACCAAAGCTGCGCCCCAAAAGCACCCCTATAGTCTTCTCCAGGGCAGCCCTTTCAGGGCAGTGAAGAGGAGAAGCTGGAGACCTCCTCGCCCCTTCCCAGCTGGAGCCCCCAGCACACACCCTCAGCCAGCCAGCTCCCACAGCAGGCAGCAACCCACAGAGGTATCAGCCCCATGGGCCTCACCGTTTACTTAGTTTCCTGGAGAAGGAGAAACCTTGGGATATTTTTTCCTCCCTGCTTCTCTCACTTCAGCACAGTGTGAGCAGGAGGCTTACAGGTGCTCCCCGAGCTCTTCATTAGGAGCTTCGGCACCTGAACTGAAGCAGTTTTACACGCTGAATTCAGAAGCAAACGTAAGTCATAAACACCGGAGGAAATATTAAATATCAATTTTAAAAGCTTCCTTCCCTGGCCAGGACCAGCAGCATAGAGCCCAGCCGCAGAGCTGTGCTGAGAGCGGGCAGCGCAGGGCACAGCACAGACAGCAGCAGTCCGAGGGGACAGATCCTGCCCCAGACGACAGCAGACAGCCCCTCTGCGCCGGGCTGGAGCCCTGCTGAGCGCAGATCCCCGTTCCAGCCGCAGGGAGACAACTGCCCGACTGGCTCAGCCCAGGGGAGGCTGCCAGGCAAGAAATAACACGACACATGCAGGCTGCAACAGGGGGGAAGGCTTTTATTGATATAAAAGTGTATATAAATAATTCTGTCCCTTCCTTAGAGCAGGTGAGGAAGTAGTCCATCTTCAGCACAACCTCTGCAGGGATCCCTGTGCCTCAGCCCCACTGCAGGTTGGGGGGGACTGGCCAACCTCCAGGTGGGGGGGCCTGCAGAGACGGGGGCAGATCCTGCACTGGTGGCCAGCCTGGTGGGTACTGGAAAGGAGCTGGTTTCTCAGGCAGAGCACTGCGGAGGTGGAGAGAGGGAAGGGACAGAGGTGAGACGCGGCTGTCTCAGTTCGGAAAGCAAGGCCCTGCTTAGGGGCTGAGCTTCCCTGTGCCCCCTCCACTAGCCCCCAAAAGAAGAGGAGTGCAGCAGAGGAGGGTTTTGGTTATCAACAAGCAGGTATATTTACCCCCTGCCACCAAATCCAACAGCAGGACTGCTGTGTAACCACTCCCCCCAGCCCATTCAAGCAGTCAGTGCTTGCTGCTGCAGTGCGTGCCACCGAAAACTAAGGTGGGAGCAGTAAGGTAAGGGGGTCTGCCGGGGGGGAGAGCAGGCACAGCCCCCTGAGAGGGGCTGCAGCGCCAGCTCCAGGCACAGCTGCTGGCAGGAGAGGCCTCGTGCTGGGAGCAAGGCTGGCCCCTTCCCCTCCCACCCCAGCTGCTCTCAACTCTTCACACAGATGAGTTTTGAGAAGAACAAACAAAATTAGCAGATGTTTCTTTCTGAGCAGCCTGAATCCCAAACCAGCTGTGCACTTCCCAAAGGACAAGGACCCCTCGGAAACGGAGAAACTGCCAAAACGATGGGGTGTTTTCACAGAAGCACCCTTCAGCAGAGGGAACAGGCTTCCTCCTCCAACTCACAGCCTGGGAAACACTTTGTCTCTCTCCCTCAGGTTTACTAGTTGAGGTCGCTGCAAACATCACACCTGACTGCAGAAGTGCAAAAGCAAGAAGCATCACTCCCTTGTCTCCAAGTGAAGAAAATGCTTGGCCGGGGCAGGTCTAAATTCATGGGAAATGTACCTTTTCCATTCATTCCTGAGTGCAGGGAACTCATTTGTTCTTTAGCACAAGCCCGGACAGCAGCCTTCCAGCTTCTTAGGCCTCTATCCCTGATCCTGATAAATCTTTTTAATTGTAATGCCAGAAGAAATCTAATCAAACTCCTTTACATAATGCTCTGGAGCAGCAGCACCCTCCTCTCCCTGCAGGGCCGACAACATGGCTGAAAGCCAGCTGCAGAAGTTGAGTGCAGTGTTTTCCAGGCAACTAACACAGAGCAAAGTCATTTGGTCTAATGCTTATCCCCTTGATGGGGATTCTTCAGAGCTGGGGATGAGACAAGACTGCTAGGGCACACAGCAAACCCCTCTTGGGCAGGAATATTTTTTGTTACATCCAGGCACTGTCACTCATGCAGGCAGGGAAGCTCCTGCAGCAGCAGTATGGTGAGGTGGGGAGCAGGACAAGACATGCTGCAAGGTGGAACAGCGCGGCTATCAACTAATGAGCTGTTCTGTGAGCAGCAGAACTAATCAATAGGGAAGATGCTGTCTGGGTACTCAATTCCCCGGGGTCTCATAAGATACAAGTGCTGTCAAAGGTTTACCTGCAGCTGGAGCATTCAGAATGGCTGTCCCATGTGGAGTCTCTGGTGTCTAGCAAGGGTCAAGAATATTTCCTTTCCAATGGCATTAATGGGATCCCTCTACCCACTTCCACGTTCATGAAACCTGTAGTACCTCAGTACCTTTGAGGGCTCAGACCCCCTTCTGATGGCAATCAGTAGTGGGCTCCACGGCAGTTATGGCAGAAGCACCCACTCATGTGCACTGATACACTCCACTTCCTTTGGAAATCAGGTTACAAATCAGTCACACCCTGGCAGAGCTCCACTGCTAAGAGAACTACACAAACTGCATCCAACTCCACCCCAGCTCTCCAGAAAGCAATGGCACAGCAGAACTTTGAAAATACACATTAAGTGGAGGCTTTCAAATGAAGATTGTCCCCTTGATCCCAGCCAGGCTGGGAGAGCAGCTGCACAAACAATGGGTGGAAGGCAGTGTGGCAACTCTCCATCCATGGGGCTAACTTAGGTGACAGAAATGGTGCTAAAGTTACTGCCTTTAAGAAAGGGCTACCCTTCAGCCAAGGCTGTATGGGGCCACAGGGCCGCTTCTCATCCAGCGTGGTGTTTTCTTTGCACTGTGGTGTACCTGGAGACTGCAAGGCACTAGCTCCAGCTGTGACTGCCTCCCAGGTATCCTGCTAGAAAGCCCCTGGCAAGGCAGAGACAGAAACTCAGCTATGCTCGCAGGCTGAGGCTTAACACAGCAACAGCTTCCCATCACACTCCGGGAGACCACACTTCCAAGACCTCTTACATCTCAGCTTGAATCCTTCCTACTCAGTGCTGCCAGAGAAGACAGAGGTGGAACTGGATCTCTAGCATCTCCTTTTAGAGACGGCTGCCCTCGAGAGCACTTTCTCTACTGTTTTGTGCAGACTAATGGTCTTTATTGACATTACCAGCCAGGCAAGGGAGCCCCATGGCAGGTTATCATCCAAACCCACAAATTCCCCAAAGCACCGTTAGACCCTGCTAGAGATTCTGTCACATTTCAGGGACTTTGAGGACTGCAGGAGGGAGAGGGAGCTCCTTGTCCTTAAAAGCATTTTCAGGAGGAACATAGACTCCCCAGGTGCCAGGAGCACAGGGACCTGAAACAGGCCCTCTTCCCTGGCAATGTAAAATAACTTCTCTGGCAGACCTTTGTCAAAACACACAGTTGCTTGGAAGGGCAATGCAGGGACTGGAGAAGTACAAGAGGAGAGAAATGATAGGGGCAGGTGTCAGCAAGGCCAGACAGAGGGAAAGAAGCTTTGAGTAGTTGGTGTTCTGTTCCTGTAGTAGATGGTTTCTGAGCCTGCAGGGACAGACAAGCTGGGTAGAAAGCAACCAACCCTAGAAATCCCAAGTCTTGTGCATCTTTGGAGGCAGCAGGGATGAAGTAGTTATAAGGGTCTGGAAATTCCTCAGGGTATACTGATGGCTATCTTCTGTAAGAGATGATCCACCTGAAGATCAAAGGATTCACAGGCAGGACAAGCAAAATGGGGCAAATGAAGTGTACAGTGGGGGTAGGAAGGTTCCATCTGTCTGTGAGCACCACTGTAAGGCTCAGGGCAGGTAAGCTGATGGATGGAGTGAACAGAAAGCAACAAGCCCAGACAAGTACCAGAAGGAAGATCCTGCCCAGACCAAAGCAGAGAGGACAGGAGCAAACAGAAAAAGAACAAAGAGAGATTTGGCAACTGCCCAAATGTCATCCAATTAAGCTTGCGGCACAGTCAGGTGAGCAAGGAAACAGCAGGCACCGGCAGGCACCCCAATTCGAATGAATGCCGTGAGGAGGAGCTAATTCCACCCTTTCACTGGCAGGGACTGGCAGAGATGTGCAGACACGGCAGGCAGAGGATGGAGAAGCTGTCAACAGAAGAGACCAGGCTCCTGCCACTGAACTCCTGGCATTAACAACAGTGCTGCCTTCCCACAGGCATCAAGGCCTGTCTTGTCCCCCCGGGCACACAGGAAGCCACATGCACCCATCTCTGATGCGGGCGTGCAAGACCAGATCCATATGCCCGTCTGCAGCGTGTGCTAAGAGCAGGTGCACAGCATTTAACACTGGCAGGCCGAGTGTTAAATGATAGCTCAGGGGGTCCCACTCAGTTGGGACCTCTGATCACCTGTGCCTTCTATCCCACTCACAACCCTCTTGTGGGATCCCCCTCTGCATCATGCGGGCTCGAAGCAGCCGCCAGCCGTCACATGGATGCTCCCCAGCCACCAGTACCTGTTACTCTGAGCCGCGCTCAGTCTCTTTGATCTCTTCTCCAGCCAGTCCTCAATGGTTCCAGGCGGGACATCTGCTCCCTCCTGTCGCAGCTCCTTTGATCTCTGCTCCCCTGGTTGAGAGAGAGAGTGCCATCAGATGCTCATACTGCAGTCCTTTCACTCCATTAAACCCACTGCTCATTACCCTGCAGAGTTTCTTATGGTGGAGAGTTTGCAATTTGCCTGTGGCAGCCCCTCCTCCTCCTCCTCCTCCTCCACTCTCCACCTGCCATCTGATGCTTGGCCTCCTCACTGGTGACAGCTCCAGCCAGACGGAGCCAGGAACAAGAACTAAGCCAGTGAGCAGGGTGGCAGTTTGGACACTTAACTGAGGGGAGTCTGACATCTCCCCCCGGGGTAGATCGTCCTCATCCTTGCCTGAAACAGCCTCTGCTGGCCCTGAGCTGTTTCCAAAGATGTGTCCCTCCAACTGGCAGGAGGGACTTTGCCACCTCTGCCCACTCAGGTGGGAGTGACAGGGACGTCTGTCCGGATCGATGCAGACTTGGCAGGCCATGAGAGTCTGAAAGGTTCAGAGTGCGCGTACGACCAAGTGACGGGATTTCAGAAATGCTGTCAGGTCTGTTTAAGGCACATGTTGCGTGACGCATCCCCAGCCCCTGCAGAGACAGGGCAGGAGGCTGTCGCCCAGCGCTGCTCAGCCTAGGTGCACAGAGCACAGCACGCCAGGGGAAGGGAGAGGAACAAGTTCCTGCATTTTCTCATGCAAGTTAGGAATGAGCAAGGAAACCAACAAGAAACCTCTGCTGCCTACCAAGAGACAGGGCAGCCTGAGGTCCTTGTAAGCTTTCAACCCCTCCATCACTGTAGGGGGGCGCTGCATGGGGCAGATGCCCACAAGCACCCCGTCCTGCAGCATTGTCCTCTCCGGGCAGAAGGGCACAGAGCCAGCAGGTCAGCCCAGCATTCACCAGTCCCTCCCACTGGGCAGAAATCCACAGCTGCCCAGTTAGTAAAGCTCCCCAGTTCTCCCTTGGCACCAGTGACAAAGCAGGAAGGGATGCTAGTGGAGAACAGGGTCTAGCATAAGTCCTTAACATGAACGACACAGTCACACTCCTGCCAGCACGTCAGGCAGAGTGGGCTGAGGAGATGCTCAGAGCTATTAGATCTCCAGCCTAGTGGAAAGTTCCCACCTAACAGAAAAGGGAATGTGATACTTTTTTAAACAAACACTGATGTTAATAAAAAAGCAGCAGGCAGCTGTGTGTCATTCCCTTTTGTCCTGCTCATCAAACCCTCTGGGGACAAGCGCTCTGGGGGAACCCTGATCCCATTTAGAGATCAACCTGCCAATAGTCCCAGCCCGGCAGCAGCCACCTGCAGCCGTGCCCACCAGGAGCCTGCTCCACACCTACATGCCATATGTCACACGTTTAAGGAAAATATTATACGTTTCCAGACAGGGTGTGAAATTAATATTGCTTGGGCAGAGTGAAGGATCACTTCATCCTAGTGGTGGCAACCAATTATTCATCTGCCTGTTGAATATTAATAAGGATGGCAGAAATGTGCTACACAATGAGCAGCCGGAGATGGATAATTTGTCATCTAGCCTTTTCATCTGCTGCTGCTGGGAGGGGTGACGATGTACTCCCTGCCACCACAAAGACAGCCTGCTGTGGTCCTGATGTCGAGGTGCTGCTCTGCAACCCAGTGATAAGGATACGGTCGGAGACAGGACTGTTCAAGTCTCCCACAGTTGTTCATTCCCAGGGAGCAAAGCCCGGCAGAGCTATTTGGGGTCAAACACAATAGCCTGGCCAGGCCAGGGCACTGGGGAACCAAGAAGCTCAATCTGGTGAGCTGGACACTGCTCAGACTCAGGATATCTGAATTCAGCTCCTAGGTTAGACTTCCCTGCCAGCCTTGACCACAGCCATGTTACTTCCCTTTGTTCCAGGTTTCTTGATCTGTTGAGTGCCTGGGCACATCCCACCTAAGCAAGGGGACAAGCAGTGGTTGTGAGAGGCTTCAATGAGGCACGGAAGAAAATCACAGAGAGAAACCTCTCTCAACTCTACCTAACACCGAGATTTCCTTTTCATCCACCTCCAAGCCCCAACACAGAACAGGCCAAGAAACTGCCAAAGCCTCTGCCCCAAAGTGCCACACCAGGAACTGATGGGAGCCCACGGACTCGAGCAGCCACAACTCACTGTCTCATCCAGAAAAGCTCATTGACTGCAATGGAATGACTCCAGGCTCACACTGGCCTAAACGAAGCCCCAGGTGTCCAGATCAGAAAGATATCTAGCTGGCTCCCCATTCACACAGCTCTGTGAGTTACAGCTCCAAAGCACTCCAGCCCTCAGGCTGAGAAATAAGGCAGCAGGTATGGGCAACTGTCTCTGTCCACCTTGATGCGTGCCCATCAAAAAGGCAAACGTTTTGCCACATCTTCCTCTGAAGCACACACATCCCATCCAGGGACCACCAAAACCACCATGAGGTTGGAAATACCCCTGAATGTCAACAGGTATTCCAAGGTGTAACTCTGAAACAGTTACCAGCCCTTACTCCTCATAGATGGTCATGCAACCAGCCAGATTTCTTGCTGATAGCAAGACAGGTGTGAAGGTGCTTCCCCTCCTCCTTCTCACCAGGGTGTTTGCTTCAAAGTCTAATTACAGCCAATTAAAAGACTGTCTCTAGTCATGAAGCGCCTCTCTAATGATGCCAGAGTGGGAGTCCAGATTTATCTTTGCTCCCCACGCAACTTTTACCATGAGTTTTCTTCCTGAACGAGACACCACCATATGCAAGATGCAACCACCAGTACTGAGCAGGTCACCCAGTGAAGAAATTTACATGTAATCCTTCAGCTGCCTCCCTGGGCCAGAAGATGTGGCAGCCCAAACTCCTCCAGAGCACATGAACAGCAGCAGACTGTGGCCAAGAGTTGAGGTTGATGAGGCCCTGCAATATCAGCAGCTTAAGAAGTTACCACCCTGCAGCCAAGGAGTGGCAGCCAACTGCGAGAGCGCTCCTTCTCCTGCTCATTGCTAAGTTAAACTGGTTGACTACAGTCACCCCCAGCAGAGTCACTCATTTCTTTCAATCACACAGATATATTGCAAACACTCACCCAACTGTGCCCTTACTCTCCCCTTGCAGATTCAGCTAGCTGGAGCTCACCAAAGAGGCTGGCTTGTGTCAATATTACCAGCAGAAGTGACGCAGATTAGCGGGGAGCTAATAACTTTAAGCAAGAAGATGGCAATTTGACAGTGACTTTTCCTGACACGACTGTACTTAAAATGACAGCCTGGAAGTGTCTTGCTGATGAATGATGCAGCAGATGCAGAAGGCTAATGCTTTGATGCAGTAACAGCTGGGAATATGCCTCCCTCCCTGCTGAAGGTGTAAACTGTTGCTTGTTGGTGAGTATATTCTACAGGGTGCAGAAATGTTAAAGCCAAACTAGGACACACTCTAAGCTGTTACAGAACAGTGAATCATCCAGAAATTTTCCTGCTTAACCCACAAGACTAACACAAACAACAGGGTGAATTCCTGGCATTAAAAAGGCCAAATGTTAAGAATAATGTAATGTTTCCTTTGGCTGTAATAAAACCGCATCATTAGCAAGGAGAGCTCACTGAAACAGAACTACCAACACCAAACACTTAACAAGGGTTCAGGGACAGGTTCAATATTTACATGACATAGAAAGTGCCATCATGGTTTAGCAGTGTTAAAGTCACACACTTTAGAGGTCTGTGTGATGCTCAGCCTGCTCACTCAGCTCACATGGGATTTCCATGGAGCAACACCACAAGAGAGGTGAGCAGGATCTAACTCTACAACCAGGCATTCACGTTAGAGCAGCACAGCCAAGGACAAGACACCCTGTCGTCACCTGGCCATCGCTCCTTGAAGTCTAATTGTTTAATTAAATGTTTGACTTGGTAATATGAATGCAAGGTTTCCAAGTAATCTCTCAGGAATCAGCTCTCTCACTAGCCAATTCTCCACTTACACCTGGCCCATTTGACAGAAGTCAATATTCAATAACAAGTGTAATTGGCAAAGAAACCTGCCCAAGCGCAGAGGAGCTTGCCAGCCTTCCCCTGCAGCTCCGCTCTGCTCCAAAGAGCTTTCACTTCCCCTGCAATAAAACAGCTTTTAATGACTGGAAATGCTACAGGTTTCTGCAAATAGTCTGCCATCCTATGCCACGTCTCGGGAGCCCAGGACTTAAACCCCGCAGCAGAGAAGGGCTGGGGAGGGGTTCTGGGCTAGCAGTGGGGAAGAAGAGCACGACTGCCAGCCTGGCATTGCTGCTCCAAGAAAGGCTGGATGGAGTGCTCCGTCTCCCGTGCAGCCTGACGAGATGGATTTTATTGACTGCCAGCGTTGTTCAGCGATTGATTCACAGAGTCGCCTCGGGGACTCGCAGACTGACTCAGCAACAGCGAGGACTGGAATAGCTCTGTAGTGCATGCCTTCCTCCTGCTCCCCCAGGTTCACCAGAGCCCTCCCTCCCCAAATCTGATCCCTCAGAAGGCCAGGAGAGAGTCTCTACCCTACAAACACCCCAAATCTCATGCGTATGCTTGCACGTACACACACACACACACACATTTCCAACACTTAAGCCTGTTTTTGCCAGACTATTGGCAAAACAACAGTTGGCTTTGGTTAGCAGTGTGGGCACAAGATCTGCTCAGAAGTTGGGCTGCATTAGGAAGAGCATTGCCAGCAGGTTGAGGAGGTGATCGTTCCTCTCTGCTCCACACTGGTGAGCCCATGTCTGGGTGCTGTGGCCAGTGCTGGGCTCCCCAGTACCACAGAGACAGGGACACACTGGAGGGAGTCCCGCAAAGGCAGGAGACAATGGGCACAAACCAAAATACAAGACTTCAAATATTAAAAAAAATAATATATAATTATTGCAAACGTGGTCAAACACTGGAACAGGTTGCCCACAGAGGATGTAGTCTCCAGCCTTGGAGATATTCAAAACACAACCGGACATGGTCCTGAGCAGCCTGCTCTAGTTTACCCTGCTTGGAGCAAGACAGGGTTGGGACTAGACGATTTCCAGTGGAGACCTCAACCATTCCATAAGTGCTCACCAACACCTCACTCACATTTTCTCTAACCACCAAAGTAATGGATCCTACAGAGAAAACAGAGCTGCCACCCCTTTTAGGGCAAAGAGGTGATACTCCCAGAATGAAAAAGTTCAATAGTGCTCTGGAGACTCACAGCAGTGGAGCAGCTGCCATTCATCCTCTGCCAAAACTTCAGTCCCACCCAAAGCCACACGAGCAGAGGCCATTTCTGGATCCAAGACCCCATGTCCTCTCCTCAGGACAACCCAACTGACAGAAAAAACTAGCTCTTCCCAACAGTGGAAGCAACAGCTCCCTGGTAACAGAGAGGTGGGGGGAAATCAAATCCATAAATTTAAGGGGAAGTGATGTACCAGTGCCCTCTGCTGCTGACAGTTTTTATTCCCTGACTGTACAAAACCCCAAGGGCTCAGAAAGCCCACTCTCTGCTGCGAAGTAGTAACAGCATTGCTCAACTCTAGGTTTGTGTCTGTGCCAGCAGATCAAGAGCAGGAAGCATATGAAAAACTGCAGCACTTACAGCCAAGCTACAGGCTCACATAGCACTGAGAGGCAGGCGGAAGGGATCCATGCTCAGCTTGATGCGTACAGGCAACATGGGATCGCAGGTTCTCACTGCACAAGCCCTCACATGCCCCTTTGCAGCCCACACTCCCTGCAGCAACTCCCCCTCCTCACAGACCCCTGGACATTTTCTTGTTTGAGGACTCACCTTGAACCTGGGCACTCAGCTTCTCCAGATCCTGCTCTGTCATGTGGGAAAATCTGCAGTTGGACCCAAAATCACACTGTCCTGGAACAAAAGCCACAGAGCTCCATTACAGCTGCACACATAAGGTTCTCCCTTGTAAATGGGTATGCAAACCCAAGACACATTACACTTGCATGACGGACACAGAGGCCCAAGCCCTTCACTCCCTCCAAGACAAACACACATGCCAGGGCTCTCCAGAACAGGCTTGGGCTGGCTCACAAAGGAGCTGCTGGAGCTCAGGCAGTTTTTTCTACCTCAGACATACTCACCTGTTTGCAGAAACTTCCGACAAGGTTTCTTGGTTTGCTCCTCTTGCAGGATAGCGGCAGCATCTAGGGCAGACAAAGGACAAAACAGGGTAAAGATGTCTTGCACAGCAACACACCATCGCATCATGGTCCCAAACAGGTCTGTTGCCTAGTGGGAAGCCATTTTACATGAGAACCAGAACTTAAGTCACAGACAAATTGACAATTAACGGTCCCTGTTTGCACCCCTGGCTTCAGCTTTTCACTTGCTTGCGAATATCACCTTCTTTGCTTTCTGCTTCATGCCTTCTCGCTGTGCCAGTAAAGCAAAAGAAGCATGACGGAGAAGCAAGGACTGCAGCACTTCTGTGTAGCAGAGAAAGACCAGACAGACTCACAGAGCTCTCAGAAAAGCTCTGTGCGAGGCCTCACAGAACCCAGCGCAGAGTCTCCAGCGGACACCACTGAAATGGTCCTTCATCTCCCAGAGATGTCCTGGGGAAAACGAGCCTCAAAGATACAGCAGCTCCCACTGACTGTGGAAGAACTTCCACTGGCTGATGTCAGGCCACAGAGTCTGGAGACAAGAGAAGATGAACCCCCTGATCAGGGATGGGATGAGGAATTTTATCAATCAGAGTTAAATCAAGGGTTGCAGCCTGGTGAGAAGTCAAGTACTAGGTAATCTGCCTCACCATCATGGACCCAGCTAGACCTGGGCTGGGGCTGTTGGTCCTCCACACTTGGCCATTATAGAGAACCCTTCCAACTTCCACATACAGTTAAGCAGACAGTAGAGCCACTCAGAGCTCCACAGTATATTCCTCACCTAGCTAGCCAGGAAACAAATACAGCCTGCAACTCCTGGTTTGCAGAAGGACTCACCTTCAGAAACTGCAACTCACTTCACTCTCTCATGTCTCTTGTCTCAAGAGTTGCTCATGATGCCAAGAGAGCTTTACCTGCAACTCCTGTTCACAGCAACAACTTCCCTATCTCTTCCACCTCATTTCAACTCCCAGCTGATGTCTACAGTTTTCCCCTTCCCACACCCAGACACGTGAGGGTTTTGCCTCTGAGACTGCCTGACAGCAACAGTAGCAAGTCTGAAATTCAGTGGCACAGACAATCTGAATATAAATCATCAGTGCTGATTTATTTTATCTATTCCCTCTCCCCACCCCCTTATCAATCACCTCCCCAGTCCCAGAAAGGGAATGGCAGACAGCTGGCAGTACCCACCTCGGAATAAGTCATACCAGACTCTCTTAGCCCTGAGATGCTGCACTCCATTGAGGTGTTTCTTCCTGTTGTGAAGGTTGTCCTGAAAGGACCTGTCACAGTAGTCACAGAAGTATCTTTTCCCCATCTCTCTTCTGGCAGAGCAGCATCAGCATGGCCTGGAAACCATCAGACAGATCCTTGGCATCCAGCCATGCCTTCCCTGGGGATGGAGGATTCAAGATTTATAGCGCCTGCTTCCAAAGGAGAAGAATGCAAATCACTTATGGCTGGCAGACAGAGAGAGGTGACACCCAATAGTATATATTCTTGTCCATCAGAGACCGGTAAGGCAGCATCTGCTGCACATACATGGCAGAACAGGCTCGGATCTGCATTTCTTAACCTCTATTACTCAAAGCAACAACAGTTCTGCTGAAAGAATTCTCCTTCCCTGGGTGTGCTGAAGTTCAGACCACACAAAACTGAAACCTTAGAGAGCCAACAGCGCCTAGCCACGACCTGCATCACGGAAGGTGCAGCAGAAACCATCCAAAGTGCAAAGAGGAGGAACTTAGATGTCCATGCCACAGTCTCCACCTGGGGACCCAGGACTTTAACCCCAGACCACAGACAACCTTCACAGAAGCTCCTGTGCAAGAGGAAGGAAATCACCCTGTGATGATCTCTACAAGGTAGGGAAGAAACTCTGCAGCTCCTTAAAGATGGAATAAAAAGCTGATCTCACCTGTACTGTAAGTGGGAAGTGGCATTACAAACACTAAAAGACATAGCATTTCATTCAGTTCACTAGCCACCTATTTAATCCTGTACATCAAGGACTGCTCTCCTCATCCTCCCTAGCCTATGTCTCCTTCGCTGAGCACAGCACTTGCAATAACTAAGATCACAATAGCCTTACAGCCAGGAAGAAAGAACTCCCAACTCCACGGCCACTGAAAACAGCGTGGAGGTGCCCGGTCCTTCTCCTCCCACAGTGGAGGGGGGATTATCACACATGTATTTGTAGTCTGGAGGCTCTGCTGTGGAGTCTCGAGAAGTAACGGGACAGAATTTGGGTGCTCTCATGTGTTCTGGGCCTGGAACAGCCCAGACTCTGGCAGGGGAGATGGGCTTTGTGATTAAGTGCAGACCTGGCCCCGCTGACTGACCTTGCTGGAGGTCCAACAGATGCCCTGAAGGAGCTGTAAGTCCTCTCCTAAGTGCTGTAACGGTTCCTGATAAATGCCAAAGATGGATGGACTGAGAGATAAACTCCAAAGCAATTCTCCAGTTTTTGACACTTTGACAGCCAAACGCGTTTAAAAAATGGCATGGAGACCAGTGCAAGAAATAAAGATTTTATAAATAAAACAGGGTCAGAATCAATCACAGCCTCCCCAACGGTTCCTCAGAATCAGCAGGAAGAACAGCAGCAACAGGCAATCCCTCAGAGCTGAGCATGCTGAGCTAAGGCAGTTCTGCCAAGCCCTCCTGCCAGCCAGCCATCCTGGCATCTTATGAGCAGCTGCGCTGAACTTCCTTCCTGCCCCCGCTCCCAAGAACTGCTGCTTCAAAATCAAGTCCCTGGAAATCTCTCAGGCCTCACACAAGTTAAAATGTAGTCTCCTCCAGCTGCATTCAATGAAAAGACCTGATTTTTTTTGAATCGGCTTGCAAACCTTCGCACTGAAGGGAAAATGTTCCGAGACTCTAACTGAACTTGAAATCTCTTTGTTTTAAGGCCCTTTCCTTGTTCTCCTGGTGAAATACCTTGTTGGGAGGTGGTGCTGATCAGCCAGCCACCTCTCCCTGATGCAGGCTGCTTCACCTGCAAATGCAGTCAGATCTGGCTGCTGCGTGGAAGGTGTAACTCGGCTCTGTAGGGCTTGAGGTCTGAAATTGTCCTACTCCAGCCCAAGAAACCTAAACCCAAGTGCTGCTTAATGAACATTAAGCCATAATTTTCCCCCAACCTTTACTAGATCATCCCAGAGTTCTGCAGCCAGCCTGGCAGCCAGCTCTGCTGCACTGGGGTGGGGCTGTTGGAATCCAGAAGGACTCTTACCCTCAGTGTCTGGCCTGCTGGCAGACGCTGCTGTGGCTTTTAAGTATTGAAAAATCCCCCTTCCGCATCTTATGCCATAGACTCCCAAAGTTTCTGGTAACATAAAAGCTTCCTGTTTCAGCTGCTGGCTCCTGCACTCCATCTCTGCAGAAGTGTCTGCTGTGAATGAGGAAAACAAATGAGATTCTGCAGCGGTCCCACACAAGTTTCCACAGATCTCAATGGGAATTCTGCCTGCAGAAGCCCAGCAGCAGCCAGCCTTTGAAATCATAATTCAAACTTTTCCTTTCATCACCCCGACAGCAATAATTACAGAAGCTCGTTCCCCCTCCTTCCCCAACAAGGAGGGCAGAAAGCTGCTACACATTTCAGGCAGCCAGATCCCACATCCCAGAGGTGCTGGCTCCCAGATTCTAGCAATTCCCATTGCAGGGGATGAATGGAATAAAAAAAAGCAATTAGAGGAGCATCAGATTCTCCCAGAGATCGCCCCCTCCAAAGATTACACTGAATACTTATTTCCATCTTTTTATGAATTCAATTGCATGGATTATCTTGGCTGGATTCTGACAACTCTCTGCAGTATCAGCAATCCACAGTGCTTTGCGTTGAACTAGTACGTAGGAATAAAAGCTGCTTCTGAGCAGCATTGGCTAACCTATTTCCATTTTCCCAAATGGCTCAAACAGTAAACAAAGAGCATTATTCAGTTGAAAACAGAGATGTTTTCTAATTAAATCCATCTTACTCATTATGAAATAAAAGTAAATGTAGCTGCTTTATAAAGAACTGCTTCAGCTTGGCCATTTCCTCTTAACATTTCTAGACCCTAATTTGCAATTGAATTCAGGCGAATAGACCCCTGGACCCACAGACAGCCATAAACGATTTCAGACAGGCTTCATACCAGCTTAGAAGTCTTTCTGCATAAATCCAAATACAAAAACCCCAAGGCTTTGTCTTGTATCTCAATGCTTAAAAGTATTAACAAAAAAATCCTCCACTGAAAGCCTCTCAGACCAATGTTTTATAAGAAACAGCATGTTCTAAGACACCTAGCAGGTGTTTCACTCATCTGGCTGAGGTGCATGGTAAAACTCCAGGCAAGATCTCATGTGCACCATCCCACATTTTCCCCTCTCAAATTGCTGCCAAAACAGTCCACATTGTACTAGCTACAGATTTTCTTTAGGACTCTCCAGGGGTTCTTTCATTCATTTCCCCACGATGTGGACATAGGGAAGAAGGTGACCCAGAAATTGGCATACGGCAGACTTGTTTTCGTCTGGGTGTAACTGCTTTTCTCCACGCTGAACCCTGAGAATTGCTGCTGGGCCTTGATCTCAATTTCCTGCTTTCTTATAGCCCAGGCTCGGGGCCATTTCAGCCACTTTGGATATCCAGACAGATGTGAAGTTAATTAAATCCAAGTGTCAAGCTTATGATTTCTCAGCTGCCAATTTAAATGTGCTCATATCTCTATGGGAACACGCAAAATGCCGGCAGTCTGCCAGCACCTTCACAATGACAGAGACAGATTCTGATTTCCATTACACCCGGTATAAATCCAGAGCTCAATTCAGGGTAAACAGTGACCTCACTGTTACACAAACCCATCCCAGTGGTAGCAGTTTATAGGTTATTGGGAAGCTTTGTCTTGGAGACAGTCCCTAGCAGTTAACTTCAAAAAATAATAATTGAGCTTTTCAAAGGGCTGGCCTAAGGGGTAACTCTATACACAGGGCACAGGAATATGTCAGGCACCTTCCAGCCTCTGTATGGGCTTCCAGCACAAGCAGAGGTGTTGCCCTACCACAGAAATCCTATGAATCTCCACAGCAGCTGCATGTACGGACCCCAAACATAAATAAAGATAAATGAGTACACAGCCAGACCATGTACTGTTTCTGAGCGGCTGAGACAAATGAAATGACACAGCGAGTGTCACTTGAGGATCCATTCTGAAACTGAATGTAGACCTTTGTTTAACAACAGTCCTTCAGAGGGATGACTTCAATATTCCCCCACCCTCCTTGTGTGTCCTCCCTTTCTAAACCCAAATTTACCTCTTTCCCAGCGGTGCCGGAGCCACCCTGGGACCCCTCTGCTCTTACTGAGATTAAACAGAAAGAAAAACACGAAAAGAGGGTGGCAAATGGGAATGTTTCCACTTCTGTGATGCCACCCAAGGCCAAGCCATGCTCTTCCCAAGGTCTCCGGAGCGGCCATCTGAGGTTCCTCCAGCTTTTGCGCCACAACATCCACCCTCTGTTCAGACTTCGCAGCCGCTGCTCTCACCGCCCTCGCAGTGGGCCCGGGCAGCAAGGAAACACTCCAATTACCCCCAGCAGATGCGGACAGGAACACAAAACCTTTTTCTCCGTTTCACCCTTCGCAGGCCACCCTGGCAGGGGGGTGTCTCCTGCCCCCCGGCTCCACAGCCGGCACCAGGCCCGTCCCGCAGCGGGGGGGCTCACCCAAGGCGCTTCATTTCGCTGCAGCTGAGGTGAGGCCTGCAGCCCACCGGGCCACGGCACCCCAAAAAAGGGATAATAAAGCCTCGGGATGCCCCGCGGAGGCGGCTGAAAGGAAGGCAGGGGTGCCGGGAAGGGAAGGGGCGCCAGGAGGAGGCGGCGCTTCAACCCGCGGGCCGAGCAAAGGCCTCACCCCGCCCCCCGCCGCCCCCCACACTCACCTCCCGCCGGGCCC
>JAVJGI010000001.1:93328668-93352227 GCA_035590275.1 Ibycter americanus
CCCCCCCCCCCCCCCCCCCCCCCCCCCCCCCCCCCCCCCCCCCCCCCCCCCCCCCCCCAGAAGCAAAAGAGACAAAGGAACCCCAAAGATGCATTTTGGTTTGAGGTTGGAAACAGTGACATCTGCATAATACATCAGAATTTAAAAGGCCACTATCAGAAATGTTAAACCAGCTTTTACACCACATTCCCTATCTCTAACTCTTATTTCTGAAATAAATATTCTACAACCCCCATCCCCAACTAACCTTTTGCTTCCTAAAAGTTAATTGTCTCCAGCTGTCAGTCATTGTGGAGAGTGCTGTGCAGTCCATCAAGGACTGAATTCCAGGTGTCAGCACTCTGAGATGTCAGAGGGGATTGGCAAGGAGAAGTCCAATTGTACAGTTTTCTAGATTTTGAAGTTTTCCTTTGCTAACCAGTTATTTTACATTGCCCAGCTACACTCAATCCTGATTATTCAAGATCGCCCATTTCCCCCCGCTGCAGGATAGTTGTTCTATAAGCAGAAGCACTGCTGAGTGCAAGTTTCAACACAATGGCAAATTCCCCTCTTAGATTTGTTGATTAGTAGAGGCAATGGCTGAGTCCTGCAGGCACAGAAAGTGGAAGCCTAAGAACATCCTGGGTGCATGCCATGGCAACACTCCCTACCAACAGGAGAAGACAGACCCGAATCTCCCTCCTTGCACGTTACAGAGAAAGCAGCAGCAGAAAAAGGGATGGCTTGAAGCATGCGCATACTCATTGAGAAACAGAGCCAAACCCCACTGTAGAACAGGTTTGTGCAAGCCAAGACAACTCTAGGCGGTGATTCCCACCAGCCTCCCATTCACTGAAGCCACAACACCTACCTCCTACTGATCAGCTCATCATCTGAGTCAGCATCATTTGCCCCGACTTGGTTTCCATCGTAAGTGTCATCGTACTCATCCTCATAGTCTTCTTTGTAGAGTTGAGCTTCTCCCTGCTGCACAGGAATCTCCTCCACAATCACACTGTACTGGCTGTAGCGTTCCTTCTGCTCAGCAATCAGGCGTTTGTCATTCAGCAAGCTTCTGGTTGTGTCCTTCTCCCTCCTGCAGTCCACAGCACAGCAACAGAGAGGCAGACACAGAAAGACTGTATGCAAAGATCTTCTCTACAAGTTACTTTTTCCCCCTGCTAGTAAGTGGAAACTGAAGCAACAGAAACCTCATCTCAAACTCCACAAGCACTACTTAAGCCTACTTATTTCCCCTCTGATTTATAACAGGGCTGTTTGTCTGGCTACTAAAAACGGCCACTCCTGGCTTGGAACAAAGTCATTTTTAAACAGAAGCCCAGCAAGATTACACAGCAGATAAGAACAGGAATTGGAGACTGCCACTGTCATTTGAGACAGAAAGGAAGCTTTTACAGAAGGCCAAATGCAATCACACTCAAGCTGAAATTTGGCCAAGATCCAAACAACACAAGAAGTCCCGTGAATCTTGAATGGCAAGCTGTTAGGGCTAAGACTCCAGTCTACAAGACAGCTCTGCAAGGCCCAGAGTGCCCTCTAACACCATGCTGCAGTATCGTCTCACTGCAGTAGCACGCACAGCTGCAAATCACGGACCAGGGCTGCATGAGAGTAACTGCTGCATGGACTTGTACATTCCTATAGTCAAGAACCTCAGCTTACAAATGTGAGATGCAAAATATGAATGTAGATGGGGAGAGCCAAAAAATTACTGGTGCAGCAAGTAAGGATTAGAACAAGCATAACTAACAGCGAAAAAAACTGAACAGAAAGAAAAAGAGTAGACTAGTGTTTCTGATTCAACCTATCTCAAAACACTGCATGTATAATTTTTTAAAAATTTAGGAGGCAAGTAAATTATAGTAATTTTAAAGAAGAGAATACCAAGAATGAGAATTTTGACAGAGATATTAAAAAGCAGCCACTTCTCAAGACGCTGTGTCTCAAGCCACACAAGCATAAACTCTTCGAAGTCCCATTTCTTAGACCAGCTAAGTACATGCTTACAGCAAAGCAACAAGGGATTCCACTGCCAGGTACTCAAAGGACAACTTGCAGCCCTTAAACTCTAGAAGGAACACGCACCAGTGGTCTGTTTGGCATCTGGATATTATCAGATCCATCCAAGGCAGACCGTCAGTGACTCAAGAACGGATAGACTTACGTGACACACTAGCAAGCAGTGAGGAAGTGACCTAAGCAGCCTGATTTTCACTAAGAATTTCAAAACAAAGTAACATTACAAATACTCAAAGTAATGATTATGGATAGACCTGATTCCTCTCTTTTCCATGATTCACTCTGTTACATGCCTGCATTTAGCTGCAAAATGCCCTACAAAGCATGTGGTTACTTCACACATACCTATGCTGGGATAACATCTTCTGTTGGTATTTAGCCTGAGACTGAACTAAGTATTTGATAATTGTTTCCTGTTGAGCTGGTCTGATGACTGCAGAAGAGCTGCAATGAAATGTTTCAGACACCAATTCCAGGAAAAACAGTGGGATAACTCTTCTAGACCCGTGGTGATCAGGAAGTGCTCTGACTTCAGGAGACAGATTCAGCTAGCAATTATGGCTGGACAGGCACAGACAAGTGTGATCACTTTTCAGGATCAGCAAAGAATCACTAGCATCACATACGCTAGTATGTTCACTTCCTCATACTTGTTTCTCTCCTCATCCTGGTGTGGCTTTCTCTTTCACATTAACAGTCCCTGCCCCAAACCGCTTATGCTTACTCGCATAGCAGCTAGTGCAATGGGACCCAACCTGGTATGGCTTGTGAAGCACTACTGCGACATCAAGCTTAGGCAGCTACAGCGCCCTAAATACAATCAGAATTTGGTGAGCAAAAGACTTTAGGAAGGAGGAAAAAAAAAAAAAAGAAAAATTGATGCAATCCAAGTCCAAAGCAGATCTCAAACTAGGCTAGGAGAACTGTTATTCCAACACCTAGGGTAAAGCATCAGGCTTCTTGCTTGTGGAACAAGGACTACTAAGGAAGTTGCACTTTTAGTGCTGAAAGGACACTCTTCATATTTATGAAGCTCTGGACATTAAATCCCAGAGAGCAAAGTACTATAGCTTATCCTTTGATTTAGTTAGATATGGTCAACTTTGGGCGTAAGGTGTAAATTGCTGATCACAGCTAGTTGCTTCCAGGTTTTAAAAGACACTCAAAACATAAATAACATGCCTGGACTCCTACAGAGAGTGTTCTCAGTGTAAGAATCATAGAATCCTTTAGGTTAGAAAAGACCCTTAAGATCATCCAGTCCAACGATAAACCTAACACTGCCAAGTCCACCACTAAACCATGTCCCTAAGTGCCACATCTACACATCTTTTAAATACCTCCAGGGAGAACCGTTTTGAAATGAAGACATAGCCTGAGGGAGGCCAAGAAACACCAGGAACAGCAGCAGTAAAAGGATAATCCCAAGAGGTCACATAACAGAACAGCAGAAGAGATGACAACTTCCTCAAGCAGTGGTGTTACATTAGATAGAAGACACAGCCTCTCTGGCAGCAGTCGGAGGGCAATGCCATGGGAGCAGGGTCCCACAACCCAGCTCAGGGATGACTTAGAACTTTCAAAGCTCTCCGAGTGATCTGCAGAGGGAGCTCTGAGCAGGGTTATTCCATACACTGGATGCACTGTGCTGAACTGGGACAGTGCTCTCTGGCCTTGACCAGCTGCTGCAGTAGCTACCCACTTGTGCTAGACTTCGGGGAGATGGGAGATAACCAGGCATGCCTGTGCACAAGGCTTCTGCTGACAAGGTGCCTGCCTGCACTCTGACCAAGGCAATACGATGAGGAGAAAGGAGGGGGATTGTGTCTGTGAATTTTTAGCTATGGACACTTCAAAAGTCATTGCTTGGGTCAGAAAGAAAATAAATTATTTTCTTGCCTAGTTGAGGCAGTATAAACGCTATAGCATTGCTGCTGAGAAGCTATTTGACTGGACTTCAGGACAAAAGTGGTTTTCTCCTGAGAGTTTGATGCAGCTTTGCAACCAAAACCTTAACCGGGAGCTCCCAGGGTCATGTGGCTCAATCTCCAGGAGACTTTCATTGACGCTCTGTGTAAATAGAGACCAACATAAAGATCACACTTGGCTGGTTAGAGGAAGTGTTTAAGAAGAATCTGAAACAAGTCAACCATCTTATAGAGATAAAGTTGACATCAACGGGAGCCAGCAGGGCAACGCCTTAACCCAAATTTGTGTGGAGTGTGGCACAGCACAACATGCCAAACTAGGCAGAAAGGAAAGTAAATGCCCTTCTGCAGGAAGCTTACAGCAGCAGGAACAACAAAAGTAGTTTAAGCCACTGAGTGTTGTCAGATGGATTGAAGTAGATGGATATTGAAGCAGATGGATACTGAAGCTTCACTTGGATCTAAACCAAATCATTATTTATTCTCAGTTCTGAGTCACAATCCCAGGCTGATAGAGATGGTTGTTTTTCAAGGTTTGTTGTTCAGTACAAGTTTAACATTAAGACCAAGAAGCAAGAGCCTGACATTACAAACGAGCTTAGCAGAACAATCTCTATCAGCATACAGAGGAAAGCCAATTAGGAAAAACACTAACTGAAACTAAACCCCTAATATTTCATTTTACTTTCCCAGAGAAACAGAAGGAACAGGTGGGAAACATTTTTGATAAGCCTTACCCCCTGCCAACAAATTCCTGCAGGAGGTTTGTATGAGAAACAAATTTGCAGGTTCACAGATATTTATTCCTCCTGACAGACAGGGTTAATTAAAGGTGCACGATACTCACCGCTTGCCTTTTTGTATCCGAGAAACATCCACTGAATCCCTACTGAAAACATCAAACTCATCATTCTGGAAAACATTATAACGAGACGTGACTAGAGGAGTAGGGTCTGGCTTCAGCTGTCTGTTAAGAAAAAAAAATAAAAAAGAGAATAAAAACTGAGGAAGACCAAGCCCTCTCCTTCCTAAGACCTTGGTTTATTCTTTGTCAGTCTCAAAGTCATACACAGCATGCCAAGATCCTCTTCGTGCTGCTGGCTGACTGGGTCACAGATTGCAATTCCTTCATTTCACAGCCACGCTCCAGTACATGGACGACCACTACATGGCATTGGTCTAAGATAAAAGGCACAGTTTTTGAGGCTTATCTTCGTGGGGAAACTAAAGCTACTTATAGAAAGCAAAAAGAAAATTCTTCTGTTCATTTAAGAATAAGTAAAACTGTACAGCAGCATGGAATATTCAACAGACTGCCTGGTCTCAAAACAGTGACTCAGTAAAGACAAACACTAAGTATGATGAATGGCATGGTGGAAAAAATTCCAATAATTTGCTGTTGTTGATTTCAGGATATTTATCTCCCTATGGTTCCTCTTAATTCTTTCTCAGGGTTCCAGGTTTACATTTGTTCAACTTATAAGTCAAGAGACTATTATTTTTACATTCATTTTGTTGGTGCTGTTAGCTCAGTTGGGCATCTGAAAATGCTGCTGTGCTCACTTCTAAAATCAGCAGTGATCAAAATTCTACATTTGCTATTGAACTGACAGTTTTGTTTCAAGATGCAAAAGGCAGGGAAAAAAGAATCCTGCCCTATCTTCTGTAACCGCTGGCTTTGCAGAAAAAATACAACTCTTCCAAAAGCCCACCCCACAACATTTGCGCCAAAGTCAGCAGATCTGACTGAAAGCATGAAGACTGTTGCAAAACTAAGATTTTTTACATCATTTTTCTGATAAAGATGCTTTCCTTTTTTAATGCCACAATGAGACAGTCAGCCCATTCCTCCATGAAATGTGAACAAACAGCACATTCACATCCTGACACTCAGTCAGAAACTGCTGTTGCAGCACAAACACATGCTAGCAGCTGCAGACAAACTAAGACAACTCAATTCCACCGCCAGCTATAAACCCTACATCCCATGTACAATCCAGAGAAGCAGGCAAAAGCCTGGCAAGTTTGTCAAATGGTAGATGAAAATGGATCTGAGTTGTCATTTCCAATCTCTCTCTGCTTTAAATTCAGTGGCAAAGCAGTGGCCTGTCAAACACCGTATTTGACCCTGCAGGTTGAATTTCACCTGAATTAGTTCCTTTGAAGATCCTCTTTCCTGCAGGACAGCTGGGATTTTAACACCTATGACCCTGCCCCCTGCAGCAAAGTAACTTTTGAAGGCAACACATTTCCATTGCCCAGCCCAGGCTAAGCCAACGTCCCCATGATGGAATCTGAACAGCTCTTATTTGAGCATTTAATGTACAAGCATTTTTGTCCCCCTGTCACAAAACACAACCCAGTATCTGCTCTACTGAAATGCTGAGCAGTGAACGTTCCAGTCCTCTGCAGGGACACATGGGCAGAAACCTAGCAACAGATGGCAATGAGAAGCTTTCACTGCAGCTATCTACCCCAAGATAATGCACATGCTACTTCTTAGAGCTCTACAAGTGTCTAACCTTCAGTAAGAATGATGTTAAATAACCCACAAAACCAAAAGGCATCAAAGCCATGCCAGAAGTCATCTCACACCTTTGCATTGTTCGGTCCAGCTTATCCAGGTATGGCACCAGTTTATCTTCTAGAATGTTGTTGATCACTTGCTCCGCATTGTAACTGTACTCTTCCAGGCAGGCCAGGATGAAGCCCTCACCAAGGTCTGGCAGCAAGTCTTTCACTTGAGAGATCAGAGAGTCCAGCTCCACGCCTGACACCTTGGCAATGGGCGCAGCAGTTGCACCGGCACACTACATATACCAAACAGAATTGGTGGCATTACTGAAAAGAGACAGCAGCTGAGGGAAGGCAGGTATGCACATTAAAAAAAGGGAAAGCAACAGTCTGGGTTATCAGAAGTCAGACTGAAGTCAAAAGAAGAGAAATCAGCTAAGTTGTTTATACTACACAAGGTCTACAAGACAGACTAGGGCACACAAGTACTTCTGTCTGTCCCTGAGTCAGCAAGGATACTTTGGAGAATCCCTTCCTCCAATAACATATGAGCTGTGCATTTAAAAAATACGCACACGAACTCCAGTGAAGTACAGTATGTGAATCAACCACAGCAACAGGAAACCCAAGCCAACAGGAGTTAGAAGCAATTTGCTCAAAGATAAAGCCAAGATTCAGGTGTAGCTTTGTTTCTCATTTTACAAGGCACATGCGGCTGCACTGAAATTGAGCAAAGCTAAGAAATCAGACTAAATCTCATGTAATCCCCAAAACCAAGCAAACCAATCTTCTCTTCACAGATGAATGAAGTAAAGACAGAAAGAGCAGAACCCAGCTCTACCCACACAGCTCTACTCACCTCATCCTCTGATGCATATGCAGCCCCGAGCTCTTCCATGTCCTCAGCAGTGCTTTCTGGTATTGCTGATGCTCCACTAGATGCTGCTGATGGTGTTGGATCTTTAATGACTTGTGCTTTTTTCCTGTCTACCCCTTCCCATGCACTTTCCACTGCTTGGAGGATATAGGCTGTCCTGGTCTCATCTCTAAGAGGACAGCATTAAGGACATTTGTAGATGCACATATTCAGACCTCACCTTGAAGTAACTACACAATTTTCAGCAACTCCCAAGCCTGTGTCTACATCAACATTTGCCCGCCCCCCCCCCCTTTTTTTTTTAAGAGAAAACTTTCCATCACTCATTGCCACTCACGTAGCTTAACCAGAGGCAGTAACAGTGGAAATGCCACTGATGTGAAGGAATCTAAGAGCAGCCAGGTCTGCAAAACCCCAAGGTGACAGCTAAGGATACAGGGTGGAGGATGCTTGCTGAAGCAGACTGACATCATCCTCAACAGGGAACAGCTCATCATAGTCACGGAGAAATCTGAAAATGCAGGAACAAGTTTAATCAGTCAAACTCAATAAGTTACCAGCAGACCTGTCACACACCACCATCCCTGCTATGCCACTGACTTCCTCACTGCTCAGGTAGGAACACATATAACCTCTCACGCAATACTGGATTCCAGCATGCACTGCCATGGCTGATTTTGTTCCCATTACACTGCAGCAACACTTCCCCCCAAGCCATCAGAGCCAGTTGCAACACTCCTCATGATGTTAAGACCTGTAACCCAGTGCCGCATTACAGACAAAATATGGTTTATGATTTGAACATGATCAGAATGACAGCATCGTCAGGAGGACAAGATTGAATTCCCAGTTCAGCCACTTACTCACTTTGCATCTTCAGCATTAGCACTTAATATCTTTCTGGTCTAGTCACCCCAGTTGAAAAGCACAGATCAGTAATAATAGTCTAACTTGTCAAGGTAGCTAATGGCTAAATTGCTATCCTCCACTTTGAAAGCCTAGATTAAACAGAGTGAAGAATAACATTCTCCAGCGTCACACAACATCCTCCTCACCTTTACAATAAAGTCTGTACTGCAGTCTGAAATCCTCTCACAACAGTTCTCCCAACTAGTTAGGATGATTTCTAACTCCCAAATGCATCGTAATGCCTCATAATAATGTCTCGGGCAATTCTGTTGTAAAGAATGGAAGAGGAAGGCAAGCTGACCCTCCCCTTGGGCCTCTTTTCAGCCAGACTCACCTCTTCTCCTGAAGCACTGAAGTGAAGATTTGTAGAAATTCCTCAATAAAAGGCTGAATATTCTCACAGCTGCAGAAAACAATGGCACAACAGAGTGAAAAACTCTGTGGTAAGCCTACCACATCGCACAATCTCCACATTCTGCCTCACTAGCCAAACTAGTCACACCTACACAAAAAGGGAAAATCCCATTTGAAAATAGATTTCAGACCAAGTTTTGGCTTTCACAGGAACAACGGGTCAAAAAGAAACAAGTTGCCTTTATGGCTTCAGCAAACATTTTGACCAGCTAGATCTAAAGCTGTATCACAGAATTACAAGACTTGAGACAGACTTCACTAACCATAGCTTGATGCCTCAGACTTGCAATAAGCAGAAAAGGGCGTGTAGTGCTTTTGTAATTGCACTCTTATTATATGCCTTGGGATTATACCAGTGAACCTCCCAGAAAGTATGTGCTCACCTATGTAAGAACATATGCCAGGCAAACTCCTATTGCAACCTTTCTGTTATAATACATAAACATCCCATTGCTGCTGATGCATCAAGCCTCACAGCAAGACAGAACGCTCTCTGCAGTAGACCAGTGTTAAGAAAAAGGTGTTTCTCTAAAAGCCAGGCACATCATTTTTACAGTAGCCTCAGCTCTCATCAAACCGATGATGAATTTCTGGAGCTGTTTACTACCTCTGAAGCATATATAGTTCTTAATACTGTGGAATCTGAACATGTTACACTCCTTGGTTGTATTTTCAATATTCCAGTGGGTACTGAAAGGCAATACTCAGGTAAGAAAAGGTAAGGCAAGGCTGTTATTGCTCCTTTAAGGATTGGATTTACAGCACAGATGGGTTGGGTGATAAGAGTCCAGGTCACAGAGGAAGTCAAGGAAGCAAACTCAGGTCTTTCATAAGGAATTCCACAAACAGACCCTCCTCCTCTTCCTGGAAAACTCTACTGATATCAAACTAGGGAAAATATTCCAAGCGGAATGATAGCTGCAGAGACCAGCAATCTACAAAACCTGTAACGAGTACAGGCAAAGAGAGACCAGCCCAAGGAAGCATTGGCCTTGCAATCAAGATCTACGTTCTTGGCTCTGTCCCCAACAAGCAGCATGATTTTGGGTCGCTTCATTTCTCTATTTTAAAATAAGGATAGTTATACTCGCCTTCTTTTTGAGATTGTTAACTGATAGGTCTATGAGTAATTTTCACAACAGGAGCGGGGCGGGAAGAACTAGGTGAAGGCACCCATATCTAGATTTAAAACATCTGTTTCAGCGATGTGTAACACCACATCACTTTTACTATGTTGGATCAGTCAAGGTGGCTACACACATCATTAGAATTTGCAACTTAGCTACAAACAGAGCTAGAAAGCTCACTGGACCATGGCATTATCCCACTCGAGTGGGGCCAACACACAGCTCACCACACCAATTCTGGATCAAATAGCTTCATCTGGAACATTCCTGCTATGCAGGACAACAGACTTCTGACCTTAGCCAAAGTCTTTGGCTACAACCCTAACACAAATAGCAGTATCTGTTCATTTTCTCCAGTAAATCTGAAAACGAGGAAACAATCTCCCGCCCAACAGCAATCAAATAACTGGCTAGTACCACAGAGCCCAAGCACCAATACCTGCTTTCTAAGATGGGCTGCAGACAGACTTGGTTTATTAGGATGTGAAAAGCTTCTATCATCTTCTTTCTGGAATGCGAAATTCTCCTCCACAAATCAGCAAATACACTTCAGAGAGAGTAAAAGACACTGTTGATGTCAGCACAAGAAATCTGAATCTTTAACACACCTTTACTCCAATTAACCCTCTGGAAGAGAAATTTCATTAGCAGAATCATTTCTTTGCTGCAAGGATCAGAGATTAGAGCCATTTTATAGTCATTAAGGATAATCCATGCTCTAAACAAAGTTGGTCTCAATCACCAGTTATCCTGACAGCTAGACACATGATATCTTCACTGTACCAACATAGCCTATGCCTTAAGATGAGACCAATCTATACACAGAAATATCATTCACGTTTTCACACTTTGTTACAATTTGAATGCATCTCCCATCAAATTTCTTCTTAGACAGCAGTGAAAGAAATCATTACTCACCCCACTGCCCAGGAAAATTTGGAATTAGAAAAGCCATCTCTTCAGAGTTCTTTGAAGCAGCATAAAAAAAGATAGAAAAACTCCACAGAGGTGGGTAAAGCAGCATGAAGTGAATTTTTAACTAAGCCCTGGGAGAGTCTTATTGAAAAGAAAAGGCAAGCCTTTGCAGACATTTTCACCTGTTATCCTCATAATGCCTCTTCTTAATTGCAGATTCCAGCTCAGGAATTGCCAATTCATAAAACGAAGCTAATCTGTAGAAAGGAGCAACAAAACAGTAACTGTCAACTGAGGTTTCAAAAATCATTTGCTAAAAGACAAATCAAATGGTTAATTTCGTTAAATTCTCCTCACTAGCAGTACTCATTAGCATTACCCCATTTTGTTATTTGTTCCCTGAAACACAAGCAAGCAAATATGCAACAAAGAGCAGCACTCTAAGGAAATCATCAAGGTATCTTTGAAGATGTAGGCAAAGAAATGCATTGGAAAAGCACCATGCTGCTGAACAGAAGAACAATCTGCCCAACCGAGAAAAGTCCCAAATACAAATCTGCAGTCTGCAAAGAGCTGATATGCTTGAGTCCATCCCAAGACACCCCTCCCACTCCAATATCCTTATGGCCCTATCTTACTGTATGCTAAAAACTGGCTATGAAACAGGATATGATTTCCAATAAAGTCTTACTGGTCTTGCTATTCAGCTCTGCTCTAGGTGGGCATTTAGATGAAGGTATCCAATATGCAGAAAGCCTATGAGGATGTTTCAATAGGATGGGGCAGGGAAGAAACAAAGAAAGTTAGTCTGGTCCAGTTTCATATTTTATGTGCCAGGCAGCCCACACAGACCCTTTCCTTCAGGGACAGAGCACCAAGAGATGCAGAGAAACGCCCTCACAGAGTAACAGCCAGTACTGTTTCATCAGTAGCTAGATGTTACAAATAATGGTTTATAGCACTTTGCACAAAAGCCAAGCTGAACCGATGAGCAGAGGCTCCATTAGGAACATTATGTCCATGTCTAGTATTAAGAGCCAAACATGTTAAATGACTATCCTTGAGGCAAATGTAGCAGAGGCTGGTTGATACTTCTAGTCAGGGAGAGAAATTAGCAAGTGCCAGCAGATTGATTCAGACTCACAGAGGTTCCAAAAAGATGACATGTAAATCAGTTTTCCCTCCCCACACTCCAAAGATCCAAACATTAGTCCATATTGAGAAGTAATGAAAATGTTGCTGTTGTCCCACTGCACAGGGATCAAGACTATTTTAGCACATCTCTGACATCAACAGTAGAATTATAAGCAAAAGGCTTTCCTCCTCTGAGTAACCAAGCATGTAAGCAGTGCTGCTTGCCAATCCAAACAGCCACCTGCAGTCCAATCATCTGCTCTTCTTTCAATAACCAACTCGACAACAACATCCAAAGAGGACAGAAACCTACACACCCCAGAGCAGCATTACTCAACCTGTGGTCCATAAACCACTGGCAGCTGTAAGACTTCAGAGGTCTGCAACATGAGTGGAAACAAAGGCAAAATACAAATGTGTGTTCATGTGCACTAACAAGCAAAGAAAACAGGGGAAATAAGGCCAATAAATTAACACTTTGCTTGGTTCAAAACAAAGGCTGTTACAGCAAGACTCTACAAGATAATCTGGGGGCTTAAAACACCTGGAGCAAGCTGGGTAGGTGCCACTCAAGGACTTGCAGCCTCTGTGGGAACACAATCTGCTGTCTGGTCCTTGAAACCATCCTGACTCATCGCCACTGTGATCCAGAGTTGGATAGGGAATTAGCTGTCAGCCCAGCTGTTATAGTGCTGGCTTGTCATCCTCTCCCAGTCACTCAGCTTTTGCGAAACCTCAGTAATATTCTCTAGAATAAAGTTTAGGCATAACATTAAAAAAAAACGATTCTTTTCAGACCTTGATGGACCATCACTCTGAAATACTTTCTATCTCCCTTGTTCTGGGTCCTACTGCAGGAAGCTCTTTTTGTCCACAATTCTTTTCTACTCATCTCTCTCCAACCTTTCCAAAGCACACCGAGTACTGTTTAGCTGGGTTTTGAAATTGTCATGGTTGCCTGGCTCTAGGATCCATCAGAGATAATGCCAGAGGTGAACATATAACAGACAAACTCTAGACATCCCTATATTCATTTATTTATTATTCTGTATTTCTGTCAGCATGAACCTATCAGTCTCTACTTGCATTAAATCTGTCTAATCTTCTAACGATGAAGGGACTGGGACAGGACACAGCAGCACATTCAGTATTTTCACTTTGCCAAGACAAGCTCTCTCTGCAGTCCAAGATGTACCTGTAACAAAACTCATGTTTTTGGAAGGTCTGGCAAGCCAATGGGAAGACATCAAGAAATGCCCAGAGTGTCGTGCAAGTGTCGCATAAGTACAGCACAATATCCTTCAGCTCCTGAGAAAGAAAGAGCAATTACTGAGAGAAAAGCCAGACAAGTTTTCCTAGGAGCATAGTGTAACTCGCTAACAGGGAGACATGATGTTCAGACCAAGCCTTTTTCCTGACTGCACAAAGCGAGTCTGCTATCAATTATAAACACATTACATGTTACTGGGTCTAGGGGCAGAGATGTGTACTAAAACTTCTATCCTTTAAAGATCTATAATGCAATCCCAACTTCTCATTCTCATTAAAGATTCTGTGAAATTATAAGAATCCTCATCATATCCTGTTTTGGGCAGTGGCTTTGTCCTCAATATGTCCTCCACATATAGTATTCTTCATCAGGCTGGACACACTGCGTAGCGGTAACACAGGAATTGAAGGGATGATTTCAGTGGTCCATTTCAGTGCAAGATGCATTTCCAGGATAGCTGTAACCACTCCCACACACAAACTGTATGACTAAGATTTTGTAGAAGACCGTGCTCACTGACATGAAGCTTGCCTTTGTACAGCACCCAGCACAAAAAAACCCCCTCAACAACACGCTGTTGTTAAACAAACATTTCTGAAGAAAAATAATGAACTCTGATCACTGTCAGTTTACGTGGAGACTTCTGTCAGATATTCTGTTACATTACTCATAAGCTGGTTAAGCAAAAAAGATGCCCAGTTTAAAAAGTACCCACAATACAATGGATACAGTTGAAATGCACACGAGCAAAGCAACCAACTCACGGTGGAAAGGCTTTATCAAGTCATATGACAAACAGTGAAACAATGACATGGAACCATGTGCTGTATGAGCCACCAATATTTGGGAACAGAATGACCCTCTGTGGTTTTACTGCTCCACGGACTGTTCAGTCTGCAGGACTACAAACAATAAAGTGCAAGGAGCAAGAGTTCTACCTGGAGGGGCATGTTCCCTGGAGTCACATTTACTTTTTCTTCCAATTTCTGGGGCTCAGCAGAGGCTCCTTCACACTGCAAACCACACTTATGCAAAATATTGTTGAACACCTAAATCAAGAGAACAGAACAGTGTTAAAACTGACAGGGGATAGCAGTGGGACGTGCTTTATCTTGTTAACAATCACTGCTATGATCACGTATGCAACACTTTCATAACGCATAGAGCTGTGCAAGATGCAAGCTGCAACAGACTCTTGCAGGCTGCGGAAGCCACACTGCACTTCTGAAACTCCATGCAACTTGCAAGTAATTTAAGTGCAGCTGCATATGGCTGTGGTGCTGGGACAGGGATTGCAGCTAATCCGAATCCTTAGCTATGTGAGAAAAAACAGCAAGCAAGGCCAACACTGGGAGGTCACCCAGGATCCCTGTTTGCAAGGGATTAGTGGGGCAACTGGGAAGTTAACACCACCTCCTGCTTATGAGCTAGTCCCAAAGTCTTCCTGCCCTCTCCCCTGAGGTTAGGGGGACAGATTTTGTGGCTCTTGTTTACAAACAAAGAATGTGGGGAGAAGCTCATAGAATTAGGTTCCAAATTTCTAACAACCTTTGGCATAGGACCAACTTAAAAGCAACTCCTCTACATTTGCAGCTTGAGAGGTTTGTCAAACCCTCCTCCCAGAAGTATGTGAATGGGTGGCTAAAGGTACTCAAGTTGCATACTAGGGGTTAATATTACTATTCTACAGGGCACATAAGCTTCTAAACCTGCACAGGTATCAACTCCTTTCAGTGACAGTGTAAACACGTGAATAGTTTGATGGATCAGTAATAACACAATCTTGTTTGAGTCGTTACATACATACACTTGAGACACACTGGTATCATCCTGCAATGGTTACTAAAATACACAGTAAAGAAACAGAGAAACTGCTCCAACATGGTATATCACAAAAAGCAAATGGAATCTCTGCTGTTGTCCCCAGTAACTCATTTGAAGGTTTGGTCTTGCATCCTAGAATATTTTTTAAACACAATATCACCTCTGAGATTTACCTCTAGCAGTTTCTTAACACACGGGGAAAAAAAAAAAAAAAAAAAAGAATGTAGACTTTCAAAAAGTCAAGTGACATTATAGGTGTCTTGGGGTAAACAGTGTCTTGGGTTTGTTTATTTTTATACATGGGTGAGATTTTTGAGGACATAAACATGACATTTTCAGGGTACAAAGATGTCAAGGCACCTTGATTTCCCCCTCAGGTTATATGTAAATCCTGCTTAGCAAATCTGGGGAATATGAATGCTGCTTATAAAAACTAAAGCTTAGACATGGAGAGGTGCTAAATACCTTTTGTATGGTAACAATGCATCCCTTCCAACAGATTTTCATTTATTCCTGAGAACCTGCAGTGTTAATGCTAGCTCATTCTACTATGTCAAGTCTCGGCTACCTCTCATGGTCTCTATTTTGTTGGTTTAAGGTTCAATGCTTCCCCTACAGAGAATACCTTTTGATACAAAGAATACTTTATGAACTGCCTAACAAAAATTCCTTGAGAATAACTGCAGAGCAGGCCAGAAGCTGAAGGAAGGCAACAGGAAATGGTCATCATTAATAGTTTTAGATAAAGCACAAACTGCAGAAAGTAATCAATAGCAAATACATTCTGCCGGTCTACGACCACATTTGCTCCCTTCCACCCTCTAAGCTATGCCACATTTCCAGATGAAATCTGAGCCCTGCGCCAAGCAGGAAAGCAGTACCTGGAGAACAGTGGGCAGAGTTTCGTCTAGGTCACTGAAGTAACTTGGCTGCTGAGTGAAGATATTTTCTGAGAAGAGAGGGGGAAGGACACCATTTCCCATTAATTCAAACATTCATGCCAACGAGCAAATTTGCACCAGAAGATGTACTTGTACTTTTAATGACCACCTCCCTTCCAGATACCATTTAGGACATGGGCACAGGCTCACTTCTCAATGCATGCACAGGGCGCACTCCTGCAAAGCTGGCCCATCAACTCTTCAGTGCAACTGGAGAACTAGTAATGAGAATATGCTCATCAGAGCAGAGCAAACGAGATGTTAGATGATTCATGCCCCAGAGGCTGAATCAATGAATAATGCAAATACTATCACTGAACATTTCTAGTTCCTTTATTTGACAACTGGAGTTGACTTTTAATTACTGATAACAGTTCAGCACACACTGGAAAATGTTCTGCAGAATATTTCTGAAAGGTAATGAGGCTTTAGTAATACCTGCTATTATATTGCTAGGACTTCATTATCTTTACAAAATACTCCACTGAGTAATGGTGTACCATTAATCTTCACCAAGTAAGCACAGAAGCCGCCTATTTTCCTGTGAATTACTGTTCAGATGATGAAAATTAACAGAGTTGTCCAGCAAGGACAGAGCATGGGTGAGAGTTACGAGACAGGTTTCAGAAAAATTTATACCCTGAAAAGAATCTAAAGTTTATCAAGTTATGAATTACACACCAGAACTGCTCTTACCATTACTGTCACAACATAATACAAATAATCAGGTAAGCAAATCATTGGTCACTTGCGTGCAGCATTACTGCGTTGCACTCCAGAGCATATGTATAATTCAAATGAGGTTTCATTCACTTAGATCTTCTTCAGAATATTTTAAGACCCAGATAATCTAAGATTCACATCTCAAAGACAAATATATATCTTGTCATTCTTTCTTTCTACCTGAGGCTTGACAGATGGATTTAGAGTGGAAGTTACTGAAAAAGGATAAAGTGATTTAAAAATGCAAAGGTTTGTCTAAGCTTTTCTGGTCTGGAAATTTGGCTGCATCACATGATCTCTAACACTTTTCATGTCAGTCAACTTGGAAATGAGACAAAAATAACTACCAAAGAAAGGAAAAAAATTTGTTACATGAACTGCAAACAAAGTGGGTTAGAATTTAGGAAGAAGAGCTCACTTAATCCAAGGTTAGGTACTCTTCCATCTGTGCTCAGGTGGATGCTAAAGATCACAAGCGGTTCCCTTGGAGAGCACAGGATAAATACAGAAGCTAAACCAGTATGCCCTGTCTGCATTACACAGGTTCTAGCGTCCAAGGCTGAGACATTACTTAATATGCACTTGTCACTAAGGCTGTCTGTACAGAGAAATCCAGGCATAAGAACAGCTTAAGCAGTGCTCTGAAATGCTTTGTGGTTTGAAGGCACTGTATAAATCAATGTCTGCACTGAAATTTCAAGTTCTTCCACTTCATAGACCAGTGATTACCTCATGTTGCACATTTCACTTGGCTCCCAACTCTGGGAACAAAAGCACTCATATGAGCAGCTGGACTGTACCCCATCTTCTAACCCCACTACCTCCCTGCCCAGGACTTGAACTGTTTGCCCCTTCCCATCTCTACCAGGATTTTACAGAGCTCTCATGGTCCTCTTAGAGTGGCTGAGGACACATTTAATTGGCATGGGAAATAACTGCTGAGACATAACTGAGCCTTGGTTCATGCCTAATGCCATGCGCCCAGCTTGGGACAGCTAAGCAGCACAACGCAATGCTTTCCTTGACATAAATGAAGTTCCCAAGAAAAAAGTAATCTGATCTAGCAATTATAGATTCTAGTCACTGCTGAACAATTCATTTTCAGAGCAGTAACACTGGTATAAAAACCTATTCATCACCTGCCATGATACAAGTAAGCAAAAGCCTAAATGCAACAAGTTGTTCCTTGGCTTTAACTAACCAATCATCTTCTGGAGCAGGAGACCATTTCCTTTCCCAAAAAGCACGCAGAGATCCAGAATCTTAGGGATGTCAAATAGGAAGTTATTGTAAATAATTTCTCCAAAGACAGAAGGAGTGATAAAGTGCTCCTACAAAGAAAAGAAAAAAAGTAAGTTAAAGGATAATCCACATCTTACTCTGCAAGAACTCCAGCATTATAATGACACCTGTAAAAACAGCTCTCAAAGATGTATTAAGGATTTTGTCTCATAGAAGGCAGCAATACTGCTTAACATCAGCTTCTGCAGAGCCCTCCATCCCCACACACCCAGCTGCTTGTCACTACCACCACACCACCCATCCCACTGGCCTCTCACCGTTCGCAGGGCCAGGCTGCACCATGAAGTGAACCGACCAGCCTAAAAATTAAAACAAAAAGCTACCTACAGCTTGTTCAGTTCCCAGACCTGGCTCACAACATGGCCAAACAGCTGAGCTGACACAAGAATGGCTCAGCTCAGGAGGAGGCATGAGTAACCAGGCATAGGAACAGCTTAACTGGCACTGAAAATACAGATCCTTTTTTTCTATAATTTTTTTTTTTTTTTTAATTGCCTGAGATTATTGGTACCCTGGAAAAGTAGAATCGAGGCACCAAAGATGACTGCATCAGTGACAAGTAGGAAGAAAACCCAGGAACTGCAGCTCTATACCCTGACTGCTAGAACACTGTGTCAAAAACATGTGACTCATAACACTGAAGGAATTTCTTCTAAAATTCTAGATGACAAAAATTCCATCATCTCTGACACCGAGAAACATGCAAGCTAAAACAATATTTCGGATTTTCAGGAGACAAATTTGCCTATGATAGCAAACGTTTTCAATCACAGTGAAAGGTAGTATGCACATTTTCCCTGCTAAAGCAGAGAGACAGGGCTTTATGCTGGCTAGGTTCAATTTCTAGAACTCCTGCTGGCTGACTGCATGACAACAGACTATTCATTCTCTTCAAGTTACTCAACTATAAAATGGTTTCAAATGCTTGTCTGCCTCATTGGAGTGGTAAGATTTAATCAGATCCTGAAATGAAAGACATCATAGAGGTGTCGAGTACTTCTGCTGAAGTGGTGCCAGCTGCAGGCTCCAGCATTCCTTCTGCCTGTTCCCTACCCAGCCCTCCAACTCCCTCTCCCAAGACCTTTCCTCAAAGTGTCATGAATGTCACCATTGTGATAATCAAGAGAATCAATACACCAGTAAATAATGCAACATGAACCAATGACGATATCAAGGGAATAATTGGTAAACCACAAGGTGCCTCACTCATCCTGCCCAAAGGCCTCGTGAAAATTCCACAGCTCCTGATGGGAGTTGTGCTCACACAATTAGGGCTGAGTATGGCTTTCAATTATGATGCCAAGAAAACAGTAATTTAGAGCAGTTTCACTGTGTGTCCAAAACTTGGGGAAAGTTCCAGGCAAGACAAGTATTAGCACAGATTACACGACACTGCGTGGCACAGAGGAAGTGGCACTGAGGGAACAAACACTCAGCTACTGGTGGCCTGAAGAGTCTCTGTTCCATGCAGCTGTACAAAGGCCAACTCACTCCTCCTTTCACAGCAATGTACCATACCACCACACAGGGCTAACCTGCTATTATTTAGCAGGTTATCTGGATCACCCTCCTAAGAAATCATCATATAGTTCAGATAACCACTCAGAGCTGAAGTATTATCTCCATACAGAAAAACAGACTGATAAAAATAGCCAGGGAGAGGAATGCAGTTGGACATGCAAGTAAGAAACATGATTACTATCTCTAATTGTCTTTTTTCCTAAGCTATACAGCCCAGAGCAGCTGCAAGGCAAAGAAATAATTACCTTGGACTCCTTGTGAGTGGACATTCTGAGGAAAGTCAGGAAGACACTCCGATGAAGGCATTTCTGCATGTCATTCACCTCCGGATGGCAATCCAACAATGCATCAAACTTGCGAGGGGCATAGCACAGGTAGGAATCCAGACATTTCTGAAGCGTCTCGTCAAATATTACCTTACACAACAGAAGACCAGAAAATGGAAAGAAGGAATGTCACACGTTTATAGGTTGCACTCATGGGCAGCCCAGTTAAATTTAAAAGCAATCTAAAACATTCACAAGTGCTAAAAGGATGCACACATGCATCAAATACAAGCAAATTCTTTTAAAATCCACAATGAAAAATCTATATGGAAATCCTACTTTCTTTGCACTGTAAGGTGTGGTAATTAAAATGCTTGACAAATGACATAATGAGCATATACAAGTCTTTATGAAAATGATTTAAAGTTCATGGCTTTTACAAGCACCTAGATTGTTCATGCTTTTTCTTCAGTGTCCACAAAACAACTATTACCTGGCACCAAAATTTGTCATGAGGCAAAGCCAGAAGCCACTTCAGGTCATCTGCAATGAATTTTGCTCGCTCCAAGAATTCTTCCACTAAAGCAGGGTCTCTGACAACAGGTGGTGGTCTGTACAGCACAAAAGACCGATCTGCTTTTATTTCTGGGTGCTGCAGAAAGCCAAGACACTGTATTAAAACTACAGACCAAGTGACAGCAATGCCCAGTTACCATTTGCACAGCTCAGTGAATTTTAGGAAACAAACACAAAATTACATTTTAACACAATTTGTCAGTCAGTTCCCTGGTAACAGGACATACCAGTGGATTTGTATCCTTGTTTATCAGCAATATTTTCAGACCTTTATTATTTGGTAGATGTTGCTCCTTGGATTCTATTAACCAAAAGCCTTGCAAAGCAATCCTCCCACAACTTCAAAATAAACAGCAACAGCTTAATGTTATGCCTTGGAAACGTGGCCTGCACTCTCTCTTTTTCCTCTAAACTGGTTCTTGCACAACAGTCCACGAAGCCAAACTGACACGACCACCAAATACAGAGAAGTAACATTTCACTACCCTTCCCAAGGGTTACTGAACAGGCTTTCACAAATATTCCCACCCTAGAATGAGAATCACGTTGACTAGCAAGCAGCAGCTTCGAGCTGTGCCTCAACCCACACGTATGGCCAGGGTAAACCTCCTCACGAGCAAGCAGCATTAACAGCAGGTCCCATTTCTGCAACATGCCCAAAAGGCTCTCTCTATGCCTTCTCATTGCTTGGAGGAAAGGGTTACTGTGGATTTAGTTTTCTGATTTCATCAAGCTGAAGCCACAGGGCGGGAGGTCACAGTATGCAGTAAGTGGATGGACTTATCCCAGTGCTATAGACCAGAGCTAAACTTCACACAGAGCTTGCAAAAGCTCCTCCCAAAGCATCCTCTCTGTTGCAGCAAAGTTTACATTACTAATAGGACTGTTCCTCGAAAGAATAAGTAGTTTTGGGAGAACACAGTTTACTACAGAGGTTGAACAAAGTAAGGTTTTCTTGGGTTTTTTTTTGATGGTGGGTAAATGAAATCTCAACTATCTGAATGCACTAAAATGGAAAGAAAATTTCTTTAACAGGCAGGCTAACCAAACTCCATCATATCCTGGTCCAAGGGGTAGTTTTGCCTGTGCCTCAACATAAGACAATTATTTATTAAAGATCTTGTTTGGCTTTCAGGAAAAACACAGCTCACCAGTGCAGGTAAAGTTCTCAGCTTCCCTGACTTGGGATCCCTTTCTGTCAGCTGGAGTTCATCCAGAGGCAATGTTGGCATCGCGATGACTTGTTCCTGTCTTCAGCAAACAGAAAAACAAAGGCAGCACAGGATGCATTGTACAAGGTCAGTCAACCAAAAGCATAACAAAAGAGGCTACAGCTTTACTGTAACATACATACACGCAGCAGCTGGAAATATAGTTATGCAAAGCAATTTATACACCACCCAAATGCCAAACCTTGAGGGAACACCCAAGAGCCACCTGCACGTGCCTCAGAAGAAACCTGTAACACAGTGCTGTATTTTCATCCTTGTTCCTTACCGAGAGGCCACAGATATCCCCCAAGACAACAAAAAGCATTTTGGGACACTGTTTAATACAGAAGCTTGATGTTTAGATCTGGTTCCTGAAAGGTTGGGCTGAACTCTCTGCTTTTGCAGTCTCTTTTAATGCTTGCAGTCTATTTTCTGACAGCATAAACTGGAGAGGCAATCAAAACACATCCTGCCAACATACTAGTAAAAGAATGTTTTTGGTGCTTACGTGGCAGAATCACTCAGTACTCATCCAGACAATGTACACAGGGTGAGCCTACAAAACACAGCCTTCCTTTCCCCTGCCAATTCCCACGTGCTCACAAAACCACGTTTTAATCTTCAACAGCATTTTTAGGCTCAGAAACATTTCAATTAGCTCTCTGAATTTAACTGTAAGTCAAACATCAGAGTAATTCAAAAGAAAGTATGTTATGTGCATTGTTAAAGAACTTCAGATATTAACAAAAAATGAAAGTTGCAGGTTAACAGAGCTTTTAATTTCTTAGGGGATTTCCAGTATTATGATTTGTGCAAAATGGTACCAAAAAGTTATGTTCTTGTTAAGGCCCAAGATCACAAGTCTCCTTATATGCATATTTAATTGCATTCACATTGCCTGGGCAGAATAGTAATTAAAACAAGAGAAGTGTCTCTACAGCTGAACAATACTGATTCAGGAGCAAGTGAGAGAGTAACTTTTTCAGTTCCAGAGAATTTGTCACCTATGGATTCAGGCAAAAATTGTGTCATCAAAGATTTTACAGTTCAAATTTAAAAAACCAATCTTACAGTAGAGCAATGTCAATACACACAGCTTAACAAACTCAAAATAATTATGTATTTCCAAGGGAGTTTTAAGATTAGAATATTGACAAGAGCATTTCCAAGTTTTTATGATAAACCATTTCTTTGGAAAAACATAAACCAAAAACTTTTTAGCAGAATAAGCCAAACTGTTTTTTTCCATTCTTGTCATATATTTAATTTGGCTCTTAAAAATTTCTAGAGTAATTTTGAAAACTGCACATAGAAGCATGTGTTTGCAACAAGGAAAAAAAATGTCAAGTGTCTCATTTCAAGCCTGCCAAGCATCAGATCTCCAGTCCAAGTAAAAAACATCTTGGAAGATGGAGGCCCCCTGACCAGAAGCTTATTCACGTGGAGAAGAGAATAATCCCGAGTATGGGATATCCTCAACACAGCAAATCATTCCTGATCACTATCACATGCTTTTGTCCTCAAGAGCTTTGGTCTAAACTACAAGGATTTGATTAATTTGTCATACTCTGTGATTTCAGGCACACAGCATACGAGCTGAACAGCTCCAACAGAGAATACAATGAACCAGACTTTTGCCAGGGAGACTTATTTCCACAGTGCCAGCAACATTCTCTGCCCCGCACCTCCCAACACCTCCCGAGGTGGGCAGACAAGGGCACAACCAGGGCGAGGTACATGCTGCTGGGGCGGAGGCACCCACCACAGCGCTGCTAGCAGCAAAAGGGTGCGACACTGCAGCTTCTCTAACAACAGAAGTGTACTTTGGATGTACTGCTAAAGAGTCAGCCGAAGCCCTGGCAGCCCTTTACCTCGTTTGACACCACCAGTGCTGATTTCCCCTGCTACTGCACCTCCAGGACCTCCAGACAGCCAACAGCAGGCACCCACCCCTGTTCCCAAGCCAGACAACAGACTGAACTCTGCCCTCACACCTCCCTGCACACCCTCCTCCCCGTATGCCACCCCAGCCACCCCCCAGGCCCAGCCCCCCCTCCAGCCACTGCCACCAGCCCCAGGCCCCGG
>JAVJGI010000001.1:93362215-93469208 GCA_035590275.1 Ibycter americanus
GGCCGCCTCCCCGCCGCCCGTTCTGCGGGGCTGAGGCAGCGCCTCACGCCGCCGGCAGCCGCGGCCCCGTCCTCGGCTCCTCCGGCCGCTTGGGCCGCCGTGTCCGTTGTGTTCAGCGGCCCTTGTGCGTGGGGCCAGGATTCCCGTTCCTTTTGTAAGCGGGACTTGTTAAGGGTTTTTATTTACATAGTTTTGGGCTTTAATTGTGCCTCCTCCCCGTGTTCCTCTTAACAGTCCTATACTTTTGATGGGATCTGAGCAGATGTTGCCCTTCGCTGGTAAGTAGTGTTTTGCCTCCCCGCTCCCGTTCCCCCCAACATGGAGTTGAAAGTTTTTGCATTGAAGTTGTTCCCTCTTCAGTTCATTCTTTTAGGGAATATTATATTATCAACAGATGAGACCTCGTGTTCCTTCGCATCTCTGTACAGGAAACCGATTTCTTTCCTTTTTGTGTACACTTCCCTTGCTCGGGAGAAGGCTGGGTATGAGCTTGTAACTCTTGCAGACTTCACTTCTGATAGGCACTCTCCTGTTTGCTTCACCCGTTTGCTTTCTTGTGTGATGAGCCCATGTAGCCATGTGCATTAAGGCTTTCTTTCAGAAGAAAAGAGCTTGTCTAGTGAATCATGTCAGGTAGTGCTGAGTGTAGAAGTACAGCTTGGCTTGATGGCAAATATAAAGGCATATTTAAATGCCTAGGCGAGTCCATTGGGAAGGGATGGTAGTGTGACAAGGAACTCTGGCAGGTTTCCTGTAATACCTGTCATGCACCTCAGCTGTTTATTAAAGCATGTGCTGTAGTATTTGAAAATTAACTTTTTTTGGTGGAAGTGAAAGAGTTTTTACAAAGGAATGCTTGTAGATAACGTGAGGGAAGGAGGCTGACATCTAATATCTGCTTTGCTTAAGCTGTTACTGGTCACAGCGGTTTTGGAAGATAGAAAAAGTGCTTTCTTTCATAGTACAGGAAATACTGTGAACTGTAAGTGTTGAAACTTTCTACAGATAAGTAAAGGCGGGGCATGGGATTCTAAAATGCTTCAGTGACAAGTGCTTCTGTGTGCCTGGGGGAGGGGGAAAATGTGCAGAAACAGTCATGTGGAACAGTGGTGGTTTTTTGAGTGGTTGCACTAAAAGGTGCTCTTGTCCTACTTCACATTATAGGAGTGGTATATTGACAATCAAGCTAGTTCCCTTGCTGACGGTGTTGTAGGTACCTATCTAGGGTACTGTTAATACCCATTACATTAACTGTCTGCACTAGCAGTTATTAAAATATCAGTTAGCCTTCTTAAGTAATATGCTATGCAACCCACAAATGATACCAAGTAGGTGGAATAGGTCTGCTTGATAAGCTCTCTTTTTTTATTTTCCATAAAAAACGGCATCCACAGCTGGAGGAGAGAGAAATGGAGCATACCAAAGCTTCTGAAGATAGAGGATACAATGTTTTATCTCAGATCTCATTCCACCTACATGCAACCTAGGATGGTGGAGAGGAGTGTGTTGTCAGCCTTTCAAGAGTAGGAGGAATGTGGCTATGCAGTGCTTTGCTGGCAATTAACCTGTAAAAAAGGAGTAACTTAAGGAGAAGGGTATTGTTAGCTGCTGGAGTAACGGGCAGAAGCCTGAAAAGTCTGCAGTAGCAAGGAGGGAGGAATTGTCTGCATGGAGTGAATCGGAGGAACTGGGTTAACATCTAGTACAAAGCTTGATCTTTTCACCTGCAGAGGTCAAAGGGATGTGATGGCTGTTCCTGCTCTGGTAGCTTCCTGCTGGGATGTGTAACTGGATATAATGAGATAGGACTCTTCTACTTGATACTGGTGGTGTCTTCCAGAGCACATGACTCGAAATTGTGTGTTAGTACTTACCAGATGCTGTGAACTAGAATGAAAAGTGCAGATGTTTAAGTATGCACTTGTTTCATAGTTGCCTTCATTGGCTGAATCAAAGTAACACAAGTTATATTTGTTTCAGAACAAGCTTTTAGGTACTAAATAGCCTAAGCCATAACTTGCAACTGTTCTGTGTTTGTCTCTAGCTTGAGTAGCGATGGTGTAAAGATCTGCCTGTTAGAGCCCATATGGGTTTTACCTTTCTGAGAGATGAGCTTCATGATTTGTAATTCTACCCCTCTTCTAGACATTGGTGCCGTAACTTCCCAGTGCTGTCAGGAAAACTTGTAGCACTCTGTTCATGCTGTAGCTCTTGTGAATTAACTGGATTGTTAAAAGATAAATATTTCTTTCTTTGTGGTGCTTCAAAATTTCAGGGCGACTCAGTGGCTTGCATGAAAGACCTAAAAGTGAAGGTAGTGCTAGTTCAGGAATTTGAAATACTGACTTTTTACTGAGGCTTGCTATGCCCAGTAAAGAACTGAAGACCTCAACTCCTAATGCATTACAACTCCCACTTTGGATGCATTAATCCTGAACTGTGCAGGATTGCCATAACCAGACTGGTGTATTGATTTGCATGCACATCAGCTGCTTGTGTTTGCTGCTTGTGGGATGGGCAAGGGACCCAAACTACAGCACCATTTGGTGTCAACTGCCCTCATTCAGAATGTAACTGATAACAGAAACAGCCAAGAGTTAGTCCCCTTGTTTTGGGGCGAGCAGTTGAGAAGGACTGACAGAATGTACTTGATACCATAGAAATCTAATTGTAAGCTAGAGCATGAGTAGCCCAGACCTGTTCTTCCCCTCATCTGATTAGTAGTTTCTGGTGGTGTAAAGGAGGTGAACACCAACTGGCTGTGGTGATTCTGGGAGGTAATGTGTATCCCATAAGGAAGGCCTCGAATCACTCCCTGTTGATCAGAACTAGGGGAAAGAACAACCTGTAGTAGCAGAGTAGAAGTGTAGCCATGATCTTGTTGAAACAAGTGGTATCTTTACTCTGTTAGACTTCAGACCTTTAGTCTTCTTAACAAGTGTCTGGATTGTGTTGCTTTGCTGGAGGTGCTCTGTTCACCTTCAGTAAGTAGCAATATGTGCCTAAAAGTGAAGCTTGGAACTGCAGTGCCACATTATGCAGAATGAGCTAGGGAGGAAGAGCAAAGCAGAAGGCTTCATGGAATGTTAATTGAAATGGATAAGATATTTCTGGAGTTGTTGATGTCCATCAAAAAGTGCTGTTTTTAAAGGCTTAACTTAAAATACAGTTGCTGATTCCTAACTTCGGTTCATCTTCTGAAACACCTCTGACTTAAAACCTTAATCTAAAGTTTTGGCAGCAGCAGTTGGTTTGATATGTGAATGTGACTGCTAGTTAAGCTTAACTGGAAGTATTCTCTGCAGGTCTTGCTGGGGGGCAACTGAATATTCAGAGGCATTGTTCCTCTTTACGGGTGTTAATGCCAAAAATAGTTGCAACAAAGTAAGCTTGGTATGATACAGTTTGAAGTTTTTCTGAAATTTGTGTGTGTATATGCATGAGTGAGGTAACTAATGGCATTGTAATAGCTGTGATGTAGGCGGTGGAATCCTTCCGAACTCTGATAAGGGGGGGGAAACCAAACCCAACCTCTGAAAAAGACTGCCTAAATAGGGGGTTCTTGCCCTTCCTTGGGAGAGCTGGATTTCAGAAGATTTGAAGCTGCATGGCCCTTAAGTGATACTGCAACTAAACTTGTACAAGCTGCTGTATTGAAGTATTACCACTTCTGAAAAAGTTAATACTTTGAACAAGGTTCTAGAGGAACTTAATTTTAGAGAAATTAGTCTGCCATTTTTCCTCTTGACTAGGAATGAAGTGAAAAGCTGTCAAGTGGCATTGATAGGATGGCTTGGGGGCAGGTTGTTGTACAAGCTACCAGTCATGCCAGTAATGAAATGTGTCCTCAGTAACACATGCTGATAGATCTTTAGTATTAAACCCCTTTTTTAGAGAAATTAAACCAAAAATATTGAATTGCAAATACTTTAAAATACAGCTTTGCAGTTCAGTGTGAGTTGAGAGAGGACAGAACATCAAAGAAATGAAGCCTTAGAGAAGTACTAGTAGGTGAAAAGCAGAACAAGTTGTCTTTTGCCTTGCTCAGCACATCTCACTGTAGTTTTCAGTGTTCATTGTGGTGGACTGACTAGCCATGATGATAATGAAGTTGGGTATGCTGGTGACAGCTTTTATCTGAGATGCTGATCTAGCTGATGCTTTTACTGACTTTTGTGACATCAGTTCTTCATCAAATTATTCTTCAGTGTACAAATAGCATGGTAACGGTCAAATTCAGGGGTTTTAGCTATTTTGTATTTTGTGAAGCATTAGAACTAGTTCTAGCTGTGAAGCTTGGGCTTAGCTTGGAAAATTATCCTGTCTCCTATGGAATTAGCTTGAAGCTAGAATCAGAAACTTGGTATTAGTCCCTGGCTACTTAGGAAGAGCTGGGCTTTTGGAACAGCAGCCAGAACAGACCACCACCCTGACTGGGGTGTGTTCTTTATAGTGAGAGCTGTAACAGGGAATGTCGGATGTTTGAACTTCTGAGACTGGATGGCAAGGCAGGCTGCCATGGGCCTCCAAACTTCCGGAACATGGCCCAGAAGATAGTGAATATCCATGTAGGAAAGACTTGTGTTCTGATACTTGAACTTCAATATTGAACTGTCTTCCCTCTTGTTCATGTTGATTTCAAGCTGTATGCTCTGTGCTCCACTCCATTTGATTTTGGTCCAATCACTCCTGCATTTTCTGTAGAGTGACAGTTTCCACAGGGTTGGATAGGTCTTTTCCACAGAACCTCCTCTAGTGTGCTGCCTGGTGTGTACTTCTGGGGAGGATAAGCGGAAGCTTCCAGTGTGAGGAGAGCTAGAAAGCTGTTTTGCTTCATGGGCAAGAACATGAATGTCAAAGCTGTTGTAGTACTGTTGTCTTTTATCTTCTGGCAGAACTTTAAAATAAGAATCTGTGATTGCATTTTAACTTGGTTACAGAAAAAATTAACTTAAATGTGCTTTTCTGCCTGCTGGATTAGGTCCCTGAGAAGGCTTGGGCTCGTCAGTGTACCTATTGGATCCTGTGAGGTAGAAGCAGCATTTAGGTACTTGGTTTCTTGAGCTGGGGTGGTTCTGCAGGTGCATGGATTTACAGCTGCAAGTATCTAGTAAACTCAAGGCTGAACATACTTGGGGAATGTTGGATATCTTGAGCTTTTTTGTCGTGGTTTAATTTCAGAACTGAAGTTATTCTTTACTGGGACTATCTCTAGCAGATGTGCAGGGTTTACTCTCTTGGGCCCTACTTTTACTGGGAAAAGACTTTTTACACTATAATCTCGGCTTCCTACTTTTCAAGGAAACAACATTGTCAAAGTAGCTTACTTATCTGTATGTGCTTCCCCCATGCTGTGAGTACGCTATCCCTGTGGATAAGACTTCTACCAAAGGCTCTTTTGCTTGTGGTTGGTCTTACCCTATTTTAAGAGCGTGGAAAGATTTTCATCAGGGAAGACCAGTGAAAAGCTATACATCATGCTTTAACTGAGATTTCTGAAAACAAAATAGCTTGACACAGAGATCTTTGGCTAGGGTGCCTGTCTGTATGATGAGGTCTCTTGTGTATACAACTTTGATAGTCTCTTTAAGTATATTTGATTGTTCTGGTACTCCACAAGGTTTAGTTCCTAGAATATGTAGTCAGTATGGGGGGAAGTAATGCACTTGAAGTTGAATTTATGGAGGAAGAAATGCTGCATTGCCATAATTAAGTCTTCGCAGTTTTTCTTTCCAATAGATGCACTGGTATAGACATTATTTGTAGAAACGCTGTTAGAACAGTTTTCTGTTGCCCTTTTGTGGGCCTCATTTGTTTTGCCAACTCTGGGACTGGAAACTAGGGCTATAATCAAAGCATTAATTTTGTAGTGTTACCTGAATGGACAGAGCTTCAGGAAAAAATAAAACTAGTTTCTCTTTCCCTGTGCCTTTTAAAAGAAGATTTTTGACTCCTATATCGACTAGGAAAGGGCAGGTTCTTGACAGAATGAGACTTTTCTCTAGTGCTGCTTTCTCCACTTGTCGAAGTGCCTGGGGGAGGTTGTTCCCAGCCACCTGTGTGAGGAGAGGATAGAAATGCCTGTCTGTGTGCTGAAAGGCGTAGGTTGAAATTGAGTCTGTGAAGACAAGATGCACCTGGTTGGCTTTCTGACTACCTTTGGAGAGCAGAGCAAAGGCAGGACTTACCTTCAGGGTGCGTTCTGTTAGCTATCTCCCCAGCTCATCCCTGTGAGCAGCCTTTTATGTCGCGGTGATATGGATCATAAGCCTTCCAAATTCTCCAAGTATGACTCCTCAGTTTCTCCGTGGTTTGACTGTTCTGCTCAAGTAGGATTCTTATTTGGGTTTCTGTACAGCTGGTGGCAGGATTTCAGAAAATAGATGGAAAATCAGATCTTTCCTTGAGTCTGACATGAAAGGTTTAGCATCTCATAGGTCAAGGATAGACTACTAGAATTTTGATTTCAGTTACTTAATTGCTAGAAATTGTAGTTGAGTGAAACAGAAGTCTGAATTAAAGAAATGGTAACAGAAAGACTGAGTCCCTAGAGGGATTAGGAGCTTTTTTCATTTGGGGAGGGATTTATTTGCACCTACAGTAACACTGGAACTGCTTATGACTGTGGAGTCTTAATAACTTTAACATTTTACAGTAGATGTTACATGAGTGAGATAACTTTGAGTACTTTTGAAGTGAAGCCTGCATTTTGTTGTGCAGATGTTAGAATGATCCTAGTATTAAGCTCTGTCCTGTCACTCTTATGCTACTGCTAAGTGCTTTCAAAATGAGTTGTAAGTCCTAGGCTGCTCATGGAAGTGGTTGCAACTGCATTTGGAATTGGTGGAAAGTGTTTCCCTGGATTTTCCTATCTGGTAGTTAGACAACCAGCAGCCTGACTCCTTGTTTTCTCTGCAAGTAGATCAGGAACAGGAGTAAGCTAGTTGCTGTGGCTGTCTGATTTCATCTCTTGTAGCTGTAATTGACCTAAATGTGTACCTGTGAAAGCTTTACTTATTGCATTGCTATCTGTACGCTTGTAATTGCTATCATTGAAACTTAAACCTGAGATAAAATGAGATGCTGTGAAGCTCTGCTGTTTGTAATTATACTGTTTGTATCCTTGATAGGGTGTTTGCTTTGAGACCTTTTCAGACCTAGTTCTGCATTTGTTGACGCTGAAACCTGTCCTCAGTTTTACTTGCCTTCAGTGTATTCTCTTACTTCCAAAACTACTGTTATCAAAGCTGACTTCTACTGTTCTTTGGGTTCTCTGTAAGTTCCGGCTTTTAAAATACTTGCCTATCTCCTGACAAAGAACAGATGAGCCGAAAGGAGAAGCTATGAGAAGAAAACTCACCTGCCATATTGCAGAGCTGCTTTGCCTGAAAGTTAACGCGTGGACATTGCTCTGTCCATTCTGCAGTCAGTTTGCTATGTTCTGACTAGAGTAGAAACACCTTTTCTAAATGTTGTGAGTTGATAGCTTTGATTTTTGTTGTTCTATTTGAGTTTTCCTGATTTCCTTTACTCATTTCTGAGAACAAATATGTTAGTGTAATGTAGGCATTGTTGAACTTGTGATCCAAGAAACCTGACTAAAATGTGTAAGCAGATTGTATTTCTAGGTTATTTTGATTATTTTCCTTTAAACGGAAGCTGAAAGCAAGTGAAGTGTACTTAATGTAAACTTGCAAGTTTATTGTCTCTGCCTGCAGACCTTCTACTTTCCAGCTAAGCACTGTGCATGTTTTTTTAAGACTGGATAAGCTTTTCATCAAATTAATGACTAAACCTTATCAAACAAGTGTTCATCTTTACAATTAAGCATTCCTTTCTTTAATTGTATGGTGATTGGTGGACATACTAGTCATGAATACATTTGAGAATTCAGATTCTTAATTTTCACTCACTGCTGGTAGCAGGAATTTGCTGTGAACAGGGCATTATATTCTGGTTGGATACCCATTATAATTAAATTATCATCTTTGTCTATGTTCAGTGAACCTTTCTTTGAGTAACTTCCAAAAGAATGCACCTTTTTGCACTTTGGGAAAATCTGAACTCTGAGGAAGAAGGAGGAAGATGGAGCAAGGTAAATATTTTGAGGTCTGCTGGGCTTTCCTTGTAGGTTTGGCTAATGGATTACGTTCAAGGCATAGTTGTTTTCTAATGCAGAATACAATAGCTTGCTTGTTTTCTTTTACTCTGGACTGGAATCTCTTAATCCCTTCAGACTCAAGCATGAGTATCACATGATTTGGAGGTGTTTGGTTAGTGTACTTCACTGCTGCAGAGCATCCCTGTACATAACAGATGAGTAAATTGGGACTGCAGGGAGAAGCCACATGGAAATTTTTGCTTTTGAGTAGTCATGTCTAAGTATTTAATCCTTTGTTGCTGGGTCCTGTTCTAGGAAGACCAAAGGGAAGGATCTGGACAGGTAGATTTCTAAATGAGATCAGATTTCTGCTCTTGAAACCTCCAGTTCATGATAAAAAGGACTACAGCTTCAATATACTGGTAGTATACCTATACGTTCAGTATACCTAGAGATGCTCAGAGCATGTATTAAGGTATTTGTATGGAAACTCTCTTGCAGGAAAACTGTGGTGGTACAGCTTAGGCCCTTCTTTCAGAGGGTGTGACCATATGGGACATCAGTGGATATATAGCTGTATAAGTAATACTCTCAAACCCTTGTTAAAGTATAAGAATAAATGAATATTCATTAACAGATAATTCCAGAAAATAGTAGCTGTTTGTGTAGCTGCATGGTGGTACCAACATGCCTGGTCACTGTCATAATGCTTTTCCTTCCTTCAGTTCTGCAGGCTTTGGTAGCTGGAACCGAAATGTCTTCCACCTGTCAAACTGGAATTTTAGCTTTTATATGACCGGATAAATGCTGATACTTGATGAGGGTAGCTGATAAGTACTGATCTAGTGAGAAGACTAGACAAAAGATGAGTATGTTGTGGTTTTCTAAAATAGAATAGGATTTGTTAAAATGCTGAAATATGGTAACAAACTGAGGATGGTAAAAAAAACTCCAGTGATTTAGAAGATGCTGATCTTGACTCTTGGTAGTGCTTTTGCAGAATTTAGTACGTTAAGCGCAAGATCATTATTGCTTTGCTTGGGTTCTACCAGCAGCTGAAGCCTGCTTCTTCCTAAGCTGTTTCACTCGCATAGAAAGAAATACAAAAATAATTGGGGAGCTCTAGTTGTGCTGCCTCTATACTTAGGTCATTACTCCAGGCAAATTATCTTTTGCTTCTCAAGTGTTGACTTGTAGGCTGGTTTAAGAGCTGTCTAGCTTTCAATTGCTTGGTCATTCTAACTCCTCTGCAATACTTTTATTGCATAGGCACTTCTTCCTATGAACTCTTGAAAGGCTGGTGATAACCTAACAGTGGAAAGGTCTAAGGACGGGAATTCAGTAATTCACAGAGAAAAAACAATGCCAAAGCTGCTGTTGTAATCAACTTGGAGTAGGAAGCAATCTTGAAACCTGCTTGATGTGATACTTCCCGCAGAGAGTGCTTAGGTTCATTACTGTCACTGGACTGGGTGTGTGAGGTGTTCGTGTGGAGGACACAGCCTGGGGAGTTGCGGACAATGGGTGAAAGGATTTGGCTTGATTTGACAAGTCTTAAGATTGGTATAACAAGGACAGTAAGAGCTATTTTTTGAGACTAGTTTTTTAATAACCTTTTTGTGTAAGGTACAAGTTTAGGTGCTCCCATCCTTTCTGAGGGTCACACCCAGAGAGCAGTCGTATTAAAATTAATAGTGCTGTTGCATCACTCCTTAGACCGCCATGTTCTCATTCAGCACTAAGGTATGAAGACTTTTCCTCTTGCATAAGGCAACTTGATTTACTTTGGTTGGGGAGGGAACAGTTTGGCAGCTCACTAAAGAGTAGGTTGTATGCTGCTGTTCCCTGTAGCTTATTTTTCTAAACATTACTATTTCAGGTTACTGTCCAGCTTTCTAAACTCTCTTATCAGTATGTACAGCTGCCTGTGACTGGACCACTACTCACACAGAGGTAGTGATTATCTGGCCAGCCCATGCTGAATGCAGTTCTTTTACTGCTTCCAGCATATTTCCTGCTCCTAGACCCAAATTGTATGGTGTTCAAGCCTAGTAGGGCAAAGCCTCATGTACTTAAACATATTTCAAGAGCCCCAAAATTGCAATATGGCTTAATTTACCTTGTCTCCTTTCAATTTCTAAGTATTGGTAACAACTGTTGTTTTTTCTGGTTCTTCCAACAAAATTCAGTTTTTAGCCTCATCATGGACACTTGCTATTGCATGCTAATCCCAGCAGACCAAGTAATATACTAGTTAAGAAATAATTTTCCTAAAAATATGCTGCAGGTCCAGTAACATTTGTTATTGAGTTAAATGAATTTCACTTACTAAAGGCAAGGAGTGATAAGTTAAAACACGCCATGTCAAAAGAAGTTGGTCTTAGGTGACTTGTATGGTGAAAAGGGCAAGAAGGGACTTTTTTGTGCAGGAATTACCATATGAGAGGTAAGCAGGTGGGCTGGGGAGAATCTAGTTAAGCTTGCAGTTTAGAAAGGCCTAATGCCAGAAAACCCTCCAAAAACTAATTTATGTGCTTAAAGTCCACAATTTTTATACTGACTCTTGCCAAGACAATTAAAGAATTCCTGGAGCTAGTTTGAATTTCCAGGCTGGGTTTGGAGCATGATAGCTGCTTCTGCAGGTGCAGAGAACACTCAGGTCTGTTCAGGTAGGTTGGTGAGTCTCGGTGGTTTTATTGCTGGTAAGAATTTTTGGGAGTCTGAAGATGTTGCTGTGAAGCACATTTGTGGTGCGGTTGCAGATGTAGCCTACTGGGGTTTTTTTATTGCTTGTAAAAGGTCAGCTTTTGAACTTCCATGAATTGATGAACAGTAAACTTTAAACTAGTGTTGTAGCACCTGTTATGTAGAACTTCAAGCCTCCTGTTTGACCCTGGAAAACTTAGGAGGAAGAATAGGGTCCCTGTGTGGAGTTGGTGGTATTAAGATCTGCTTAACTATTTGTAGCTAACTAAAATGCAAAAGGTGTAGTACCCTAGGGCCAATTCAGAGAAGGCTTGTTCAGCTGAATGAAGATCAGTTGTGGTAAAACAACTCCGTGAATCTGTCATGTTTGCAAACTGTATTTCAATAGCAATTAGTCAGGTTTTGCCATTATATTGCTGTCTAGGTGACTTTATGCTAAAGTATTGTTGAAAGACTTGACTTAGCAGAGTTTGTACATGTTGAAACAAATATGATGGCTTGAAACTTGTCTGAGGAATCTGCTGCTTGTTACCTGACTTCTGAAGAGCTGGTTTACCTGTAACCCCTCAAAAAACCCATATGATAACTTGGTTACTTAGTGTTTTGTAATAACACTTTAACAAGAACTCAGAGTTTAAACAATATGCTAATAATTTATTGCATATAAGAATGTGGAAGAGAAAGTTGTGAATCTTTCTGTGAAGCTGGGAATCCACAGATTGTGCTGTGTGAGTGACAGCTCAGCCTCTACATGGAATTCAGAGCATCTTTGCCATGTTATAAAAAGCTTGTTGCTTGGTGCTGATCTGTTCCTCCAACACAGAGCTTTTTGTAACCTTTAAACTCTGTAAGTATAGAATAGGAATTTATCCTGTTAAAACCTGCATTTGTTTAAAGAGTTAGCTCCTGCTTATTCACCTCTGTCCCACATCTCTAGATCTCAGTTATTTAAATACCAAGATGTGTGTCACTAAACTTACTGGGTAGGTAAGTTTTTCCTTTAACAGAAAAATAAATGTAGCCTGTAGCAAATGAACAGTTGTGCCCATCTTGTTATGCCTTTTTCATTCTTCAGTTTCATGTACCATATTGAACTTCTAAATTAGGATTTAGGAGCTGTTCTGTTGGTGAGTTTTTGCCTGTGAAATCCTAGAGATTTGTCCAAATACTTCTGAGATGAAGAGTGTCTGACTTCAGCCTTATCTTGAAAGTGATGTATTTTATGTTGTATCTGATGTCAATTTTACAGGCTTTTTTGTGGGGGAGGAATGGGGAAAAGTCCTTACTGATGTCTCATCTAAACAAAATAGGCTGGGTGAATGCTGTAACATTTACTGGGTATATGGAATACCTTAAAAAGGAAGTTCTTGATGATGAAGTAGGTTGAATGGAAGGGTCTGAAGGCTCCAGTTCTGAAGTAAGGAGTAAGTCTTCTAATTTGTCTAGTTAGATTTGCTCTACTTTCAAGCCTCACTGTGTTTTTGCAGGGAGAAGTAGCAGATTTTTTGTGTAAAAACAGCAGGCTTGAATTACATCCTTTCTTAACGTTTTGAGGTAGCTTGGTATAGAGTTTTCACAGAAATGTTGCTCATACTCAGCTGGTGGAATGTGAGTTAAGTTCATCACAACTCAAATGGGATCCTCTCTCTTTCTTCCACTATTTTAACTCCTTGTCACAAGTGACAGTGTTCCTTGCAGACAGATTTGAGGTAGAAATCTGCAAATTAACCTTTGTTTCAGTGTTGTCAGCCCACTGCATCTTCTGAGTTTAACTTGCAGTCTTAGTGCCATGTTCATTGTGATTAGACTGATATGCTGTAAAGGGGGATTTTTAATACAGTGTTTCTAGACCAGGGTTGCTGCAAGTGAAGCATTTAACAAGTGCTTCTGCAGTGTTTTGTTTATGTAGGCAAAGTGGTCCCTATCCTGAAGCTGCTGGCTTACAGCAGCCTTCACTAGGTAGAGTGCCGCTAGTGTGCTGTAGTTCAGGATGGGTACAGAGTAATAGGTCTGCTTTGTGGATCATGCAATTCTGGAGCTAAGGACACTGCCTGCCTTATGGCACTGGGGTGTTGGGCTGAACTGCTGGTACAGGGAGGCCTAAACGCTGAAAGGGTAGCCATTGCAACTGATGTTAAATTATCCCTCAAATGCAACTCTTGAAATTGTTCTGTATCTCAGTCAAACTGAGTTTGAAAGTGTCACCTGCAGGACATGCAGCTCACCTAGGGTTTGCCTCCACTGCTGGCTGGCACTGGGTTGTATATCTGTGGTGCTACTTGAGTTGTACTCTAGATTTATGTAGGAAGTGGAAGCAGATGCATTCCTTTTTCTCAGAACAATTTTATTAATTGTTAACTGAAACAGTTGAGTTGCTGATTTTTGTTTAGTATTTGTGGTAAGATTTGATATGTTACTTGATAAATGCTCGTGTGTTTTCCACAGATAAAATTTGTTTAGCACTTGTGGGTTATGGAGTAGTGGATTATTAGATTTCTGAATGTTAAGGTGGCTATGTATTTAATTCAGTAGTGAGAAGTAATGCACTTCATACTGGAAAGTTATTTAGTAACTCTTGTTTTCATCACTGAGCTGCAAAAAATAATGCTGGTGAACTGAGCAAGGTTAAATGAAAAATGTACAGAACACAAATGTATATATTTCAGAGTGTGTTCCCAGAGGTAATAAAGCCTTCATAACTGTACTCAAGCAGATATTCCTCCTGGCTCTAACAAGACTAACATTTTTGTTACTCATGTTGTTTAATACCTATACATTTAGGGCCTCTAGCTCTTATTTCTGTGGTCTTTTTTTTTAAATCTTGACTGTAAGCAAAATGATTACCTGTCAGCTTACTGTAGTGCTGAAAAGGCATGATTTGACTCGGACATCTTAAAAGGAAAATAGAACATATGCATTGCTGTGTTTGCTCTGGTGTAGGTTACTTCAGAGTATTGGCAGGTCTCTTCCATGAGATCATGTATCAGTCTGTGGGGTAGAAGTTAGTCTGCTAGCACATTTTGATTTGTCAAGATCTCAAAGGTAGAAACAAAAACCACTTTGTCCTGGCTATTCTCAGGAAGGCTGACACCTGAATCACTCTTTCTATTGTCTATTCACTTATTTTCTTAGCGTGCTGCTCTTGCTGAGTGAAGCACATTGTTTTGTAGAAGTCACTTCCGCTGTCTTAAGTTCAAAGGCTTTTCATCTATAGTTGAACATCTCATACCAGCAATTTCAGATGAGGTACTCGTTTGAATAATTCCAAGTTCAACCTTGTCAGTGTAACTTCTCTGGCAACTGGTAGCACTTCTGTAAAATAAGGCTGTGCCAGGGCTAAATCTTACTGCTGCCTTCCATCAAATCATTGATGCTGTATCTGCTTTCTTTCAGTCGAATGAGAGGAAAAGAGTATGACTGAAGGTGCTCTTTGATCAGTGCAGAAGCTCTAGAGAACCTGTATCTCTGGGATTTTTGGTGGACTTTCCAGAGAATCATTCATGCTGATTTATGCTTTATTGCTGAGAGAATTGAAGTCTGACAGAATATCCTGGAAATACTGTATCCAGATTCTAGTTGTGTTTTTATATGTTATGATAAACCTTTTGCTGCTAATCCCCAGTATCTAGATACAATAAAAAGTCTTGAGTCATTACCTCGTTGTATAATTTTCATGTGGCCATTTTCTGAAGCTTTAATCAGGGCTTTACATTTCTCATGCATATTAGTTGTGTGTGAATTTCCCTGACTCTTGCAGGCGATCTTGAAGTATTCAGTTTATCTTTAAGTAGTTGAGCTTACTTTCCTACGGTTTATTTCATGTTTTTCAGGTTTCTGTTTGCATTTACCTTAGTTAAGCAATAATAATTAACTCAAAGCATTGAACTGATTGAGTTATATTGGGAGAACAAACCAATAACCATAGTGCAATAAGCATTATTGCAACTTCCTGGTAATGAAAATTCCAGTAGTGGAATACTTGATTTAATTTTTAAGCTTTGAGAAAACAGTGGTGGTGATAGAATGACTTTGTAAGTGACTCTCACTTAGGCAGCTACTTAATGCTAGCAAGAAGCTTGGGTTGTAGGAAGAATTGTGGATTTTACAGCTGTTGAGGATAATGGCTGTTTCTCATGGTAGTATAGTGAATGTCTAGTGAGCTGCTTATTCTTTGTGTTTGACACAAAAGAATGTGGTGTGCAGCTACTGTTTTTTAATTACTGATGCTTCCACAGACCATCTGGATGACATTGTTTACTTCTAGTGATTCTGTCTGATGTATTTAAGCTGGAAAGTGCAGAGTTAAGGACACTTGGATATTGCTGTCCTCTTCTCCCACCAAACTACACAGGTGAATCGAGCTTGTGTCTGTTTCCTGAAGTGGCTGTCCAAAATAGGTAAGAACCGCTCACTAAGTGATAGAATGTGGGCCTTTTTTTTAAGAAGAGACAAGATCAGACACAAAATCTGGCTTTAGGTGAGAAGAATCTTGTTCAAGGTTTGTAGGGCAGTTTTTGTGCACAGCTGGCGTGGACATGGCACTCAGGATGCTTCCAGTAAAGATTATTCTCTTTTGGCAGCAGATGGCTCTGGCAGTTTTCTTGGTATGAAAACTTGGTTAACACTGCTGTAGAAATAGTGTAGATTCGGCCTCTTAAGAGCCCACTGAAAAGCTCTGAAGAACTCTGTCTTCATGCCTTGTGTAAGGAGAACTCTGACTCAGCAGGGAATGTAAGCACAAGATTAAACTTAAACCAGTAACACTGTACGAGTCAGAATTGTTAAGGCCTGCAGCCTCACAAGTGGCGGGCATCAGTTCTGTCCCGTTACCCTCTTAAATTGCATACCCTCTCACAAACTTGTTTCTTACCTCACTCTGTATTATTGTGCTTAATTTTAGGCACTGATTTCCAGCTGTGTGGACTGAACCACAGCTGTATGTTCTGCTGATCAGCTGATGGGTAAATGGACACTGCCTGCTGGGTATGCACCTCAAGACTTTCTGCTTGGCAATAAGTGCCTGTGGAGGTGATGACTCAGGCTCAGGCAGTGCCTGCACACAGATGCTCTTTGTTGGCAGAGCTCGGTGTTGATGCTGTTCTGTACCAGTTCAGAAGCTCTAGTATCATATAAATTTGCCCCAAAGCCAACTTTTGATAGTTTATCTTGCTAAATTTTCTATCAATTTTACAAATACTGCTGTGGGATTAGTATTGTCTTAAATACAGGTGTTTTGAGTGATTGTTGAAGAATTTTAAGATGAATGCTTGTGGAATGATAGTGATTTTAGAGTCTAGGATACCTTAATGGCATTATGGAAGCTAGCTATTTTATTACAGAACCATTCTAAATATGCTTCAGCATTCTTGATAGAATAATTGTGATGCCAGGGCTTGAATATGACTGCATCGTACATGTGCACGCTTGTGAGAATGACAGAATAGCACATGCTAGGCTTGAAGATAGTGTTTCTTTCAGTATGATTTGTAGTATGGTACAATTATCCTTCACTTCTGGTATGTTATGCAAACTGAGTAATGCATGGCTGGTCAGAAGTGAATGCAAGCTGCAGGTTATGGGAAAATCTGACTCCCTCAAAAGAGTATGCATCTCTGTTTCTGCAGTCCATGTAGAGGAAGCAGCTCACAAAGTTTGTATTGGGTGCTCTCATTGAGTATGACATGTCAGGAGGATGGACTTCTCATGCAGGTGGAAAAACACAGCCATCTGCTAGCTTTGGACTCCCAGGCTTTCTGGTTTTTATTAATCTTTTACTTTGCTTGTGTGCTGGTCTATTCCTCATCGGTGAAGTTGTCAGAGGGGTGTACCTGCAAAGTAATACTTGCAAGCTTCTATAATGGATTGGTATGAACTGCTCAAATGTCTGCTGCTTTCTGGTCTCTGAGCTGACTCCTGACTGCATAATTTGGAGGAAGTACAGGGGTGTTCTGAACAGGAAGGAACATGTATCCCAAGAGTCAAACTATCTGAAGGGCACTGTCTAGCATAGCTGTCATGAAATCAATGAAGATGGACTTTCATGGTTATGAAATCAGTAAAATATCACCTCTTTAAACATGGTCTTAAACTGCCTGGTCTCCTTGGTGAAACTAGACAGTCTTACAAACGTACAAACTCTTCAGGCAATCTAAAGCTGTTTGGTTTTTTTTATTGCAAACAAATCTTGATGACCTGAAGGAGGACTTTGGTAGGCTGAGGATGTCTTTCTTGCAGTTGTCCTCCTTGCTACCCATACTAGCAGGAGATGGGTGTGTTTTTCACAAGGGAATGAACATTTACCTGAAGTCATAAGACATCAGGTTCTGTAGTGAAAAGCATTAGTTTAACTAAAAGTGGAAGTGAGGTAGCCTTGAATGCTGGAAGACAGGATTGCCCATGATTGATGAAGGGTCTATACCTTGTTTCAGGCTTCCCTTCAAGTGTCTTGGGTTTCTGATGGAGTTCAATAGACAGGTTTACTTGGGTAGTACCAGAGACAGGTGGTAACTTGGAGTGGGGTTGAAACTCTGTAAAAGTGAAGGTAAGGCAAGAGGAAAATGTGAAGAGCTGATGTGCTGTAACTGCATTGACTTCCATACCTGTACAAGGCCTGTACCTTAAATGTATGCTGCTAAAACCTCTTCCTCCTGTCTTCCCTCTGTGAAAGCAAACTGACAGGCTTCAGTTCCTCACTCCTGCTGCTTTTATTCTTCCAAAGCCTGCCATCAGAGTAGCTTTGCTTCATGCTCTGGCAGTCTTGCTTGGGCTGTTGGTGCAGTCTGCACGCCTTTCACTATGAACACCCCTGGTGTAGCATTTGATTGAGCAGTGGAAGCCTGAGTAAGTATCACTGGCTAGTTCTCAAGTCTGACGTCATAGCCAAGAATTAGATGGCTGTCTTTCACCATGGGGATAATGAAATAATTCCTACTGTGTTATTCATTAACTCACATTTCATTCAATGGCTCCTAAGAGGATAATGAGCATGTTAGACTTCTGACATCCTTTTGATAAGATAAACAAGAGTTAAAGCTACGGCAGACAAAGTTTAAGCATGGCAGTGATGCCTCACTGAGGCAGGTGGCATGTGGTGTTACATGACTTTAAAACTAATTTAATTGCTTTTTCTTTAATGATTTAAAGAAAACAGCCGCCTCCTGAAATTGTTGGAGAAATAACAAGTGCCCAAAGCCAGATGAAGGTCTTCCTTAGTGTGGAGACTGCACCTGATTGAATGCCTGTATGGACAGGTGATGTTCAGCCCAGCATTGCAGTGCTTCAAGGCAGTTGTGGGAGCTCAACAAGTAAATTGGGGGACCTGCAACAATAAAAGCATATGGAAGGAAAAGAAACTTAGTGAAGGACAGCTGCTCCTGATTTTTATAAAAATTTTGGTATAAGAGCCTATTGAACCTTGTTGGGTTTCTAGTTTTAGCATTGATGTAGCTTGAGCATGTGTAAAATGTGAATATCCCTTAAATGTTAGTGTCATGCACTCTTCCCCCTCATGTATCTAGTTTTGTCAGCTTAAACTGCCATATGCTGCTCTGCAAGAAAACTTTAAAGGGGAGAAGGTTACCTAATTTGATAAGGGATTTTCTCTGACTGTATGTTCAACATAATAGAACTGGACAACTCTACCGCTGGCTTTAGGGCTGGCTGTTTCAAAGGAAGCTATGGGAGTTAAGTATATTGACTCATTTTGGCTTTAATGTGAGTCCTTGATGACCTGGGCTTCCTGATAAATATGGCAGTGGCTGTTGATCAAGCTACCATACCAAACGTGAGTACTGTTCTATTCTGAAGGCTTGCCAGGGAGTTCATCTCTCTCCAAAAGAGGTTCATCTGTGCTGTGCAATTGAGCCAATAAACTAATATAAATAAAGATTAAGCTGTTTGTGGGAGGAATAATGTTGGATATTCAAATGCCTAGCAAACTGATCCTTTGACTGTTGCTGGGAGTACGCTGGCATCAGTAGTTCATCCCTGCAGGTAATAACTGAGATAATTTTAAGCAGAGGCTGCAATAGTGTCGGACACCTGAAGAAATCCGGAACTTCCAGGTGGCCCAATAAGACCTTAAATTACCTGGTATTTGGAGAAGCACTGGGTCAGGGAATGGTGACTTTAGCTAGGCAGAACTTTTAGGTGATGGTCTGGTGAGTCAGGTGACTGCCATCCTGGAGAACTAGGTATGTCCCTGCCCTGTTGTGGATTGTGGTGCAGGCTAGTAAGTTACTGGAAACTTACAGGTGTGTATAGAATTATGGTTTTGGTGTTAACTACCCAGCTCCAGGCCTGAAGCGCTCATCTTTGCAGCTCTGGCCCCCAGCTAGTGGATTGTATTTCCCAAATACAGAGCAGAATACTATAAAAATTGGGAGTATTTGAAGAACTAGACTTCAGACATCTGTTATGGTACTGAAACCAGAAGATCCTTCTGATGCCTTGAACTTTTGCTGTGCTTAGTTTTTCAATCTTTTAAAAATACGTTACTACCACTTAACCATATGGGATAGTGTGAAAACTGTGGTAAGCACTGTGGATCTTTAGCGGAAGAGGTGCTATAAAATGAGCAGTGTCAAAAAGATTGACTTGATGCAGAACTCTACACTGACTACAAGGTTTAATAAAAATGAATATAATTAAAAGTTCTGGGTTCGGGGAGTATTTGTCCATGTAGCTCACTGAGTTAGGGTGAGGGTTTATAGGAAGGAAAAGATGGAGAAGGGAGTTACCAATCATACATATTCCAAGAGAGGCTGAACTAAAACTTCACAGGTGATCATAGTGCTTGCATTTCCTAATGTGTAATTCTTCACTCCATGCTGCTTATGTGTAGACATATTAAGATGCAATTACAAGTTGATTTCCATGGCATGTATGAGTAGTGAAGATATCTGCTGTGTCATTAATACATGGGTCTTGGGCTGTCAGCTTTGTGTGCTTTGTTTACTTTGTTGTGCAACTACATGTAACAACCTAATCCAAAAATCCATCACCAAAGCATACCTGCCCTGTCAAGGATCTCTTCCCTTACAGCAGCATTTACACACCAGTACTCTGACTTCTTGAGCTGTTGTATGTGAAGTGGTAAAATATCAAAACAGGCAATTTTCTTACCTGTTCTTGGAAGATCTGTTTTTCAGCACCCGTGGTAATGGTAACTGGAATAAAGAACATCTTCAGTTCATGTCAAGCTTTAAGATGTTTGGACCGAACATAAAGTTTGGCTGCCAGTGCTGGTTCATCGATTTCATTGGTTATTCTGGAAGCTTCTACCATCAGGGAAGACTTCCAAAACAGTTCTGTCAGCTGGACCTGAAACTGATGCAGAGATGTTATATTTCCAAGCTAATGACACAGAGGTGTTACTTGTAATAAAACATACATACCTTGGGTCCTTGTACTTTGTTGATGGACTAATTTAAACTTGCCAAGTAAGCTTTCCTACGTAAAGATGTAATCTTTCATTCGGGAAAGGAGTTTGGCTGGTTTTTGGCATTTGAATCTAGATGTGCAAAACTGCAAGCTCTTTCAGAAATACAAGGCCTGAATACTGAGGTTGTTCCCACAGCAAGCTGTTATTTGTTTAAATTACAAGTCCTTTTTCATCTAAGCTCTGAGCATTTGCTTTTAGATTTGTCTTCACATATAGATTTGTTACACCGACTGCATAACCTCTTGAAATAAAGGCTTATAATAAAAGCAAGGTAGACCTAAGTATTCTGAATGTTGTTCTTATCCTTGTTGTTTTCCTTGTTTTTGCACAGAGCCTGAAGGCTTCCTTTGAGTTTTTCTGAACTTAGTTTAAGATTCTAACCTTAATATTGGAACAGGTTGTCTAGAAGGAATATGCTTGGTGACACTCAAACCTTGGCTGGCCAAGTCTTTGAGCAACTTGGATGTAAATGAAACTGTGTCAAGTAGGGGGTTGAACTAACTAATGTGCAACTGTCATATTCAGCCCAGATTGTTCTGAATTTTTTTGCATGTGTATCTATCCCGGTTCTTTATACTTTCCTGTTTGGACTTAAAGGGACAGATATAACTTCTGCTTTTTCATGCCTGAATCTTGTTCCTGTGACTGTAAACAGCACAGATCTCTGGTCTTGAATTTGAATGTCTTTTAGAAAGAAAGCTTTCTGTGAAGTTCAGTCCTCCTGGACCTGATGGCAAGCTTTACTGCAGGCAGCTCTTATATTTACAGAAAGGAAAGAAATTCTTGCCCTTTTTTGGTTTGTACTTTGACCAAGGTTGACACCTCATGAGATCTTTGAGATCCTTGAGTACCTAAGCAAACTGAGTTTCAGGGTTGTGTTCATACATTGTCAGCAGCTTCATCCCACTTACGTGTCATGAAACAAGACGTTACCAGTTGAGGTCAGGGTTTTTTGTCATTTAATTTCATCAGAGGCAAAGCAGTAAATTGGGACCCAAACATCAAGTATTAACCTCTTCTTGCTCCTTATTTGTATCTACTTTTTTGCCAAACCTTTCCTGATTTACTTTTTGAATCTGAGGAAATGCAATTTGAATATTTTATCCTCATGGGTTTAAGACAGACACCTCTGAGTTTGTGTTCAGTAAGTACAGACTTGGTTTTGCTATTAAGTCAGTTACCAGAGGAAACTTCAAATTGAAGGATTAAAAAATAACAATAGACTAATTTACTTGAACTTATTTTTTACTGTGAAAAGTTGCTTCAGTGCATTTAACTGAAGCTTGATATCTGCAAGTCATGGGTAAGAATTGAAGTGTTACAAATGTAATTTGTGCTATTTTCGTATCCTTAAGGGAGCTCATGGGCTAATATGCACATATTCTTGTATGTCTTTATAAAATACAACTTGAAGGGGACATGCTAAATTTACTGTAAGGATGGCTATAAATCTCTTTTTTTATTTCTTTAAAGGAAGGTTAAGTCTTGCTGGCTGGTAACGATTCAAATGCAAAACAAAATTAAAGTGGATAACTGAAGTTGCCTGCATACTGATGTACATATTTTTTTAAATCTGGGATTAAACCATATTTAAAATGAAAATTACCTTACCTGATGTATCAATAACAGAAATATCTGTTGAAGTGCACTCCTACAGTGCCTGTGGGGCAAGATGTGAATGCATGGCATCTAGGTAACTTGCTGAAGAACCCAAACTTTTTGTTTCTTTAAAATGATGATTTATCTCTCAATTACAACCAAGTCTCTTAGTAAACAAAGTTTGGTTTGAGTCACACAGGGATGGAGTGAATGTTCTCTAAAGGATAAAGCACTTAAATGACTGTTTATGTTCTTCATATTATTATTGTTCTTATTTTGTTTATATCTACCCATATGAATGAGTTTCTCTAGGGGAAAAATGAGTGAGAGGGGATTTAAATCAGAGGTTGCCTGACTTGAATAAATCCACACTAACCCAGATTTTGGGGAAAGGTGTATTCACCAGGTCGTAAGTGTCTGTGTATACAGGCAAATACATTCCTACAGTAATTCAACACTGGAAGCACTTAATCTACAGCAACCTTTGTTTCTCACGTTGAATTGTTGTAGGAATCTGTTTGCCTGTATATACAGACACTTGTTACTATCTTGCATTACTCATTTGTCCCGCCTTTTTTTTTTTTAAAGGGCGTTTAGTATAAAATAGGATACTGGAGCAATACATCCTTTTGGTAAAAACTAATCAACTCTACAGAACTTGGTGTGGGTTGATCTAGGTGAGCAGGTAGGAAATCCAGACTTAAAATCTTTATGTTCCCTAGAGAAACTCATTCTTGTTGGTTGATCTTGCCATTGAAGCAGTGATTTCAAAGGAGATAGAGTTGCCATGTCAGATTGATTCCTTTTTCCACATAAGACAAATATCTGCTGGTATCTTCCCAAGGAAGTTTGAACATTTAAGTCAGTGGATTTTTAACTTTAAATGTGGGAGGGAGGAGGGGAGAGACTTTGTGGCTAGTAAATATTAACTGGAGCGATGTCAAACCTTTTTTCACTAGCAGAGTTGCAGTCTATTGCGGAACTTAATTGAAATTCTAACAAACTCAGTGTTTTAATATACGTGTGTGCCTTAAAAACAACCATAAAACCTTTTTTGGTGCCTCTCTGAATTGCCTAAATATGTTTAACTTTGGCTTCATGCTGTTTAGCCTTTTAGAGTAAGTATATTCTGTTAGTCCAAGAAAATTCTTTCCTGGCTCTGATTATCTGTGCAACCTCAGTGTAAACTGACAAGCTTGTATACTTACAGAAGTTGTCACATAGAGAAAAGATTTTAGGGAGTTGTCGTGACTGAACTCAACCTCTGGAAACATGACTTCAGAAATTGTAATTGTTCCTGCCTCTGACATGCTCAAGATTTTAACAAGATTGTTGCATAACATACTACCTTGGTTTAGTCGCTGGGGGACTACTGGACTTAAAAAATAAGCTTTAAAAAATTCACATAATAGCCAATCGGTTCTGGAACACCACTGCTGTGCCTTTAGAGGAACAAATTTCACAGTGTGACAAAATTAACTAGTCTATTGAAGATCTCTGTACTTAATTACATACATTATGAGTATCTAGTATTGATTTTCAAAACTTGTTATGGAAATTGAGACACCTTAAGACTAGCTTCAGATTTCTTTAGGCAATCTTAAGAGATGCATGGCTACTTACTGTGCCTCCTGCCTCCCACATCAAAGGGCCATGTACAAATGCTGTTTAAATCCTTGGTATTTGATTAGGCTCTCAAGTAAGAGTTGAGAGCTCCTCTCTGTAGTCAGATAGGCAGATGGCTCAGCGTCCTTTTTCTGCATATGTTTGTAGGACCCTTTTTAAGACTGTCTTTCTTCGCCTTTTATTTTAGTTGTCTAGACCAATGCCAGGTCTTAAGTGCAGCTTGCAAATGGAAAGTAGTATTTTGCCAGTAACTATGACTTTCCATGAATGGAAAAAGATTGGAATAAACAACTGTCTTAATATTTGGAAGATACTGAAGTGCTTTAACTATAGGAGGAAAAAGGTTTTTGCTCTTCCTGCTTCTTGTCCTATAGTGAATTGAATCAGCTGACCAAAGAAAGGACATCAAGTAGCAGCTTTCTTGGAGGCAGTGTGCTGGCTGATCAGCCAAACCAGTTTGTCCCTTGTGATCTAAATATAGGAAGCCTCCTTCATTGGGGAAGGCATCAGAGTTGTGCGTATGTCTTAGTACATGTAGGGAGCCTAAGCTCTTAACTGCTGTGTCTAGGTGAAGGGCAATGCTAGCGTGAATCTTCTCTCCCTGTGTAGAAAACCAGACTAGTAACTGAGCGTACTGCTGAAATTTTGGAGAAGTTGAAACTGGAAATGGACTGATGCAAAAACCTGTTTGTTCTACTCCGGAAGGGGTTAGCTGCTCAAATATAAGGAAGGGAGTAACCTGTTCTGGTAAATCATGTGTCTGGCTTTAAATGGGAACTTGCTGTCTAAATAAGAGCTAGCAGAAAATTCCTTATACTCACTTAAGCTGCTAGTGTTTCCTTGCCCAGCTCTTGTTGGTCTCCTTATCATGCATGAGCACACGTAGTTTTGTCTCCATAATTAGACTTTTGCCTTACAGTATTTACACATTAAGTGGCTGGTTGAAGAGTGACTGCTATTGACGTTTTGGCAGTCTTGTGGATGATGCCCAAACAAGTATTTAGACTGCTCTCTGGAAAACAGCTGTTTGATCCTAGAAAAGCTAGCCTGATCCTTGATTAACTCCTGAAATGTGAAATTTAGGTGGTCAGTTGATAAAAAAGGGTCTCTTGTGACTAAATAAAGCTGGCTCTCTGCCTAGGTCAGCTCTTTCAATATGATTGCTTGATTCAGTTCTTACCAGGATTGTTTTGCATGTACTATAAAGAAATACCTGAACTCAATGCTTTTCTTGTATTGAATTAACTTACTATTTTATACTGTAAATAAACAATAGTGCTAATGCTGTGATCAAACATACTTATCCCCTGCCATGGTTGGTTGGAAGAGACTGGCTGTTTGTCCCTGAATTCATGGATGCTGGCAGAAGTATCATTGCTGTGTATTAGTTCCTGTTGGTCCAGGATACAGTTGTATGCGTAATAGCTGTAATGTAGATCAGGCTTTTTGAGGGTGATTGGTATTTGAACAGTAAACTCTGCCATTTAAACTGGGCCTGCTTAATGCTTTGAGAAATAAAGTAGCTTGAGATGAGCAAGCTAATTGACTAGTTCTGTAAAGAAAATGTCACTTCTGCAGGTGTTGAAGAAAATCTTAAGCTGCCCCAAATTCTATAAATTCTAAATGTCATGTGGTTGCTTTCAGGCTCTGCTTTGGAAGCAAACAACATATACAACGTTGTAGAGTAGTGGTTCTGTTATCTGACTTCTTTCTGTATGAGTTCTGTCTTGCATCTGGGAGTTGGAGGGGTCTGAAATGTCAGAGTTGGTGTAAGGTAAGGAAGGGAATTGTTTTGTTGGAGAGGAGTGTGGGAGCAGTACCCTTTCTGATGGTTCACCATGTTTCAGGGAATGCAAATGTAGTCTGGGTTAAACCAGAAACACCTTAAGTGTCACATTAAAAAAAGCAATTTTGGAGTCTGCCACAATTTTATCAAGTGATAGTATTAGGCCATTTGAAATGATGAACTTTCACGCTTGTATAAGGTAGTCTGATATAAGTTGTTGAACACTGAACCTCTCAAATGGCCTTCTCTTCTTAGATGAAGACAGTGAAGGAGGAAGATGTGTCTTACTCAGATGGCCTCCTTGACACAACAGGTTTTTAAATACAATTTAAGAATCAATGGATTAAAAATGTAGTCCATAATTGCATTGTGCAAGGTGTGCAATAAAAGGAAGTGTCTTGTCACAGGCTTGATAACAGAAAACAGATGTTGCTGCGTCCTGCCTGTTTGTAGTGATACAGCTGATGAGCGCTGTTGCTCTGAGCCTCTGTAGGGGGGCAAGTTCCCTGCTATGGGCACCTTGTAATAACTTAACCTACTTAATGCTTTGACAAAGAAATGTTTATTCATAGCAGGTACTTGGTGTTTCAATAAAGTTGTTGTTATGACAAAAGCATTGATTGAGTGGTGTTTTGTTAAAGAGGTTTTAAAAGCTTTGTTCCAGACAAAGTATAGTGAAAATGAGGTCAACTTACACAAGGAGCAGCTAATAGCCATAACTGCTGTATGTTGTTCTAAAGTAGTTCAATGGAGGGGAAAAAATTTCATGGGAGTGTAACCTGAAACTCCAAAGGAGTCTTCAAATTTGCCTCTTGGTTCTTCCTATTTTTGGAACTTCCTTTTTTTAATGACTTTTAGATCTCTTTAGTGTTGCATTCACTGTCAATAAACTACAACATGTAAGGATCCTGTCTTGATGGGTACTGTGTAATGCAGGTCTCCTAGATCAGCAGCTGCCTCTTTCTAGTACTCTTCCAATTAACAGAAAGGATTGAGTTTTAAGCAAAACGTTACAGAGGAGGGAAGGGGGTATGAATAGGTGTTTTGAGAGGATGAGTAAAACCTTTGAGACTTTAACAGCCTCTTACCCCTATTGTTGCTTGCCTTCTAGAAAGGAAGAAGTAGTGGAGGGAGTGTGACTCATGGCAAATGGGCTGTAAGGACCTTAGTGGAAAAATGGGAAGTATGAGGAGCAAATTATTCCCCTCTTACTCTGTTCTGCATTTTCAAATGGAAACTTTTGCTGCCTGGTCTCAGTCTTGCTCACTTGCTTTTTGTTTCATAACTTCAATCTAATATTGCCCTACTTTTCATGGCTCTCTGGTTACCTTTTGACATAATACCCTCTCCCCAGCACACCTGGTCACCTTTCTAGCTTAGAACCTGCACAAATCTGCGGAGTTTCCACCAGCTCAGGCCCAGCTCCATGTTCTGTGTCCTGTCAGCTTTCATACATGACTACTAGAGTCAGATCTCATCCTTGCAATCTCCACAGTTCAGACAGGTATGTGTAGCTCCATGGTCTTTCTTGGTAGAAGTTACCTGTCTGTCATACACATGAAATTGAGGAATATGGAGTAATTGAAATAGAAGAAAAGTGATAGAATGACTTATTAATTTGAGCTTTAAATTTCCAGTGATTCCTCAGAAGCTCTCTGATGGGTAAATTGTATCCTAGCTTATGTATGAACAATTACGCTATTTAGATTTCAGGGTTTTATCCAAATGAAAAAGGAACTCAAGGAAAAGAAAACCTGAAGTCTTGTAAGAAAAAGTGGCATTTTCTTCAGATTTTGGTTTCAAGCTTGTGGTCTTTTGACCTGGGTTGTTTTGGGATCAGTGAAGAATATTGATATATAATTCTTACTCAGAAACACTCTTTCCTGAAAAAACTGTTATTCATTTGAATAATTAATACAGCAATCTCACCTAAAGTTCTACTGGTTTTTATTCTTTACATCAGTTATGGAAGACTAGACCTTTCCTAATGAAAGATCAAATTCCTCCTTACTACAATGAGCTATTAGAGAGTTGCAGTCTCAGAGGTGCTTCTACTGCCTTGTCTACTGTGTTCTTTTGCCATTTCAAGCTTTGCTTACTGTTTGAGATGGCTTTTTGTTCTATTTTTGAGCTGTTGCTTCTGTGTTTAATTTTTGAAGAGTGTAAAAAGTCATCTCTTTAACTAGCATGCAAAGATAATCAGCTTAAGCTGCTTTAAAAACAGGTTAGTGCCTCTTCTGAGTGGGAAGCTGAAGGAAAGTAGTATGTCTACCTGTAAAGGGTTCTACAGGAAACTTAATTACATGCCATTAATGTATGAGTCAGTGCAGTGACAGATGTTGACAGAACTTTTTTGATTCTTTGGACTTGTATAATTATTTTTATTCTTCACTCACAGAAGCACAGGTAGAACAGAAAATGGAATAAAATATTTTCAAAATGCTCTGATGTAAGACACTTCCCACCCATGTTAAGGGGTAGTGAGGTACTCGGTATGGCTGTTATCTCTGCTTACTCTGTCATGCATTTGGGTATCGATGTGTACATTCCTTCATATTCAGCTGCATTCCAAACTGGAAGTTATGTAACTAAATCTGGGGAAGCCTATGAGAAGACATATGGCAGTGGGAACCAGAAAATACTTTCCTGAAGATTGGCATTTCTTCTTCTCTGTGTACATTTCTAAAACTTTCTATTAAGTAATAACTTTGCACTATCCAGCCTCAGGAGCAGCTGTACTGACAGTAGCAGTCCCCATGCTCTCATGCCCTCTGTGGTTTTTAGCTCACCCACAAGCTAACCACATCACCCCAAGTGGTAGGTACCTGATAGTAGCACTCTGTTCCTATTCCTTAGCACATGAAGAATACGGTAAAAATAGTTTTTGGGGAAAGCAAGCTAAAATCCACTAGGAAGGACATTAAAAAGGAAAGAGGAGGAGAAGAACCATCTATATGCAAGCTAAAGCTGAGCAGAAAGCAGCTGAACAAAAAGGTGATGAAATGGTAAGCATGATAGTATGGTGCAAGAAAAGGTTCGGTCACTGCAGAGCTTGTTTGTATGGGAGCAGCAATATTATGAAGTTAGAAACATAAACAGAAATGGAGAACTTTTAATCAGAAGTTGCACTTGCATAATATTATGGTTGTGACATGGTGTGGCATAACTATTGCAGAAATGCTGTATTTCAGCAACGGGAGGAAAAAATATGCTTAAAATGGTCAGTTACCAGAAGAAAGTTTGGTTTGGTTTTGTCTACAGCTTTGAAGATCGCTTTGTGGCTACAGAAGATCAGGGCTTGTTTTTTTCCAAAGCTGTCCTTTTCTTTTGTCATTTAACTTTGTTTATCAAACCATACTGCTTCTATTCTTGCTAGATACAGCCTTTCTGCTAAGAAACTGAAGTGACAGCTTTCCACTCTCCTAATTAAACAAGTTTATTAAAACCTCTCAAGAGTGTTTCTCCTAGATATTTGCCATTGTTTTATTTAATTAAATGTCAAGAAAAACATTGTCACAGACTTGTATAATTTAGATCGGAGGTCATGTAGTCCAATACTCTGTTCAGAGTAGGGCCAACTTTGATGTTGGGTTGCTCAAGGACTGGTCAGGTTTGGAATATCTCTAGGGATTAAAGTTCTGCAACTGGGAAACCATTTTTCTGAATTTCCTCCACAATTATATTATTGCTTGTCCTTTCACTATTACAGTATGATTGCTATCTCATCCTACTACTCTACTTCTGCATAGCATCTTCCAAGAAAAAACAATGGAGGCAAGACCTATGTGCTATTTAAAGTGTTCACTTAATGCCCAAGTTCCCAAAACAGTCAACAGGGAACGATCCTGAGAAGGTGGTTCAAAGCAAAAGTTTAGTTTAAGTGTTCCTCTTCACATTGCCTGAAGTACTGGCCACCTATGGCAGAATGACTTCTTACATGTTTAAAATTGGGCAATGTTAATATGTCCTTCAGCACCTGTGCGTAAATCAAAAAAATCTAACCCAAGCCACCTATGACAGTGTGACAGCCTAATAAGAAAGATGGTGCAAAGCCAATTCTTTTATTAAACACGTTTGACTTTGTAGGATATACTGAAATGGTCCTGTTCCCTTTTCCATCTTCTACCCTTCGCTTAGTGGTGCTGTATCTGTCCTTCGTGGTTCAAACAGAAGAGCTCAGGCAAAGGAAACGGTGGGAGCACACAGAGCGGGAGGCTGCATCCCCCTCCTCGGGGCAGAAAACTTGGATGTGCTCACCTGGATTCATTAAACAATTCTACAGCTGTACTTGGGATTGCTCCTCCCTTAAGTAATTAGTGTTTTTGAGATGGTAGTAGAATTCACAGCAATGTTTCTTCTTACAGTCAGCTGCCTTTTTTTTTTTTTTTTTTGGCACAAGTTGTTGACTTAGGAAGTGATAACATTTGAGGTGCTTATCTGTGACTAGCAGCCTTGCAAGAGGAATGCTGATGAGCGTGTGGTGAAGTGTTTTCTTAGTACTGGCAGGAATAAAGCGGAATTATTAACGCTTATATTGGAACATTTTTCTCCTGTTTTTAAACCTCTCTACAAAACTCTTGAGATTCAGTGGCTTCTTGCAGACCTCATTAAATTCAATAAAAAGCTTGTTGCAGATTTTGTGAAGGTTTTTTTTCTTGGACCTAAAACACACAAAATAAGTCTGCCTCCTGCTACCCTAAATGTGTATCTTGCCTTTTTAAAAGCAAGAACATGGCCAGAAAACTGTCCCTGAAGAGTTGCTCTGGAGTTGCGTAGTCTGCCTTCATAGCTTTTTTTTTTGTTTAATAAGCTTGCTAAGTATTCCAATGAAAGATGACTTTGTATAACCGAGCAGCTGTAAAGTTGAACTTGTTGCGTGATCGAGTTGGTACCTCAAAGTAAAACTGTGTCCTTTCTGCTTCGTGTGCCTTGTTTAATTATCAACCCATAAAACTATTGGAATTGGTGTTTGGCTTGTTGGTTGAGACAGATTTTAGAATTAAAAAAAAGTTTATCCGTGTTGCAGGTAACCAAATGTTGCTTTTAGAAACTATTATAAAACTGTAATTCATGATTAGCTGAAGTTTTTAACAGCTGTGATCACTCATAGGGTGTTTTCTATTAAAGCAGAGCATCCTAATGTCACAGTTTGTTTAAATAACAGCTGAATGTAGATACATATGAGATTCCCCTAGTGTCCACTGTGTGAAATGTTAAATCTGTTTTGCTTGATGCATCTAAGTTTGTACTTCTAAACTATTTCTTTCTACTACGTCAGTCCTAAAATTATGTATCTTTTTTGTGTACTGAAAATACTTTTTATTTTTTCCCATCATGAACCATAATAAATGCAAAATAGGGATTTATTTTGTTTAATGGACCAGAATGAAAACTATCAGTAGTTGTGGCACATCAGAGTACCAGCAAACTATTTCTAGTAGTAGGATTACACATTTATAGAAGTTAGACTTTCCAGGCACATACACATGCAGCATGTTATTGGGATAGCTTCCAAGTTACTGTGAAGAGCAAATCTTTGGGTACACTGGATACAAGGGAGTGGCATTCCATCAGTTTGGCTGCTTGTGTGCTTTAGGAATGGTTGGGCTTAGTCTGGAACTTTAGTTTTAGGGTTTGAGTGTTTTAGTATAGAACTTTGTGTCCCAGCAGTCATTCAGATGCTATAGAAGACATCTGTGAATACCTAGTGGACTGACTGTGTAGGAAGAAGCAAATCAAATATTTTCTCCATAGAATTTTTTTGACAAATATGTATTTGAGATGCAATACTTACATTTATTTTTGAGGAAACAACTGTTTCCGCAGCATTTAGAAAGTCAAAAAGATAGAGCTTGGATGGAACAGTATCATGCGAGCGTTGCTGTTCACCTTGGCTTTTTTTCAGCTTTGTCCAAAAGTACTTAGGCAATAACCACTGTTTGGAGGTCTTCATCTGCTTTTTTTGAGGAAAAAAAGCTAATTGTAGTGTACAATTAGAAAACACTTTTGAAGATCAGTACAAAACCAGTTGGCTCTTCTATAAAAGAGCTCTCCTGTAGCTTGTATTGCTAAGTAATTTTTTTTCCCCCACTTCTGTGTACCAAAGATGTTAAAAAAAAAAAAATAAAAATTGAATTGCTTCGTGGTTTTGATGTCTGAACTGTTCCTTACCAGAAAAGAGGCCTTAACCAGCACCTGTCAGAATCCAATTATTGAATTCTCTCTTTGGGCATATTAAGATCTCAGTAGTTACAACCGACTTAGTACTTCTTAATTTTCTACTTTTATTAAGACAAACTAACATAACATCAGTTTATTGTATAAGTCACTAGCTATTTAAGAAGTGGGGTTTTTTTTCTAAATGAAGGTTCATGTTTTAAAGTACTGTCTTTTTATTTGCAGTTGCCAATGTGAAGTATCAGAAGAGTATAGTTTGAAACTTTCTGGGACAAAGAGGACTGTTTTATTATCTCTCATTCTTTGGTAAGCTATTTGTATTAATTTGGTAAGATGAGCTGCCTGTTGAAGGTGGATTCTATGGTTAGCATTGATTACTCTTTTAATAAAGCATTTTCCAAGATATTAGACAAAAATCAATATTTTACTAAGTTGGAATTTAACTACACAAAATCTTTCTGATTCTTAGTTGTACGGAATCTTCAAACATGATTCTTTGTCTATCCTGCTCCTATTTGTGAGTAATGTGTAAATGTCCATATTGTTAGCTACTTCCCCAGTAAATACTTCTGAAAGCTATTCAATTACTTCTACATGCAGTGCCAGGAAAGAGGGGAAACCTTGCTGTCAGGGATTGAAACGTGGGAAACTAAGTGTTTATCCTTATCTCAGAATAATTTCCTTCCACCTGCAAAAGGGGAAGAGCTGTTTTCGGTTTGTAGGAGAACCATCTTTTGCTGAAGCTAGATTGCATTCTTGAATATTTCATTCTCAGATTTTCTAATGCTTCTTTGTCAAAACCTTTGGATTCCTGTCTAAAACTTGCAGGGAACTGTGACACAGCATGCAAATAGCTATGTTTTGCAACTAAGGGTCAACTCAATTTGCTTTTGATACTAAAACAAATGGAATTCAGGATCTGGGCAGGGGAAAGGCAGGGGAATGAGGTGAAATGCTTGGGTACTTCCTTTCTCCCCTCCGTTTTTTCTTTTTTCTTGCTGTAAGTTCAACTATATTGAAATATATGTGAATTTAAATGATCCTTTATTTATATAATGTTTTTTGTTTAGAATCACTGGCAAACAGATGGTTATTGCTAGTCTTAATTATGTACATAATTTAGACCAGAAGGCACATCTGAAATGAAAGGTAATTAAGATGTTCCTATACTGTCTGAACAGAGTCTGAGGTTACAACCTTTACTAATCATTTATCCTTTCAAGCAGAACATAAGGATGGAGAATTAACAAGACTAACCTCTTTTTTTGGTGTAATTTAATAGACATGAAACTACAGTTGAAAGGGCAGCACAGTAAATTGATAAAAGAACCTATTTTGGCGTCAGTCCCGACGAAAAAAAAGAATTATTTCTAACAATAAACCCAAGTTTCACTACGTTATGTATAAGCTATCTACTATTTATACGTGATCCTATTTAAAAGTAGGAGCCTGAATTTGAGGGTGCTTTTTATGAAAGTTTTCTTGATCAATTTTTATCTAAGCTGTATTTGAACATTTCCATTTCATTTCTGGGAAATGGTTTTTACTGTCATGGAGGAGCTGATTATTTGCCAGCTGCAGTTAAACAAAATGAGAATTCTGATTCCATTCTGCAACTAATAAAAAAAAAAGGTATGGGTCAACTTCAGAATAGATTTCTTCAGCCAGTTTGTGCTAGTCTCACTTTGTATCAGGCTGTCCTTCAGAATAGCACAGTGTGTTAATTATCATGGGTAGAATTCAACAGAGTGGCTTGTTGGAGCTGACAATATGAAGAATGTTCTTGTTCTCACTTCTAAGGCAGTGCTCTTCAATGAGGGTCATAAATCCCTTACTAGGTGTCACAATCACTGTGATCCTTTTTCTGTTCGCATGACTAATCTGGAAGAGTTTGCTAAATGTACGGATGGAAATGGATTAGAAAGCTTTGGTATAGAAAGAAATTGACATTGAAACTTTGGTTGAAGAGTTGATTCAGACAATCTCAGTATGAGCTGCTACAGAGAGTAGTGTGTGGCCCCTGTCCCTGGTGCCTGTACTGTATTTCCTTTCCCTTGTACTCAGTCCACTGATCATGAGATCATGAAGGGAGTGGGATCAGCTTGTTGACATGATGGGAAATGACTTTCTTTTGGTATGTTCACTGCTCATCAGATCACTGAACTTCATTCTGACAATTGGAGTTTCTTGCTGGTTTTGTGAGCAATTTTTAGAAGTACTTTTGTGTTGTGGCAGTTAAGTTGATGAAGCGTTTCACTAATACCTGGAAGCAGTGTGAGCATGCAAACTATTTGTTTTACAACCAGTCTAATAAGTTCTTGTACCATTTATTTTGGCAACATCACAGTTTATATCTGATAATCCTGACTAAAACTGAAACTGACGTGTTTTTTTCACACAGCTTTCCCACAATTCACCTTAAAAAGGAAGACTCTCATATTCATGTAAAAAGCCACGGCATTATAATAGAAGCTGTTTTGCGGCTGAATTCTGCAGTTAGAATAAGAAACTCATTTTGCGGTAATTTCAATAGTCTCTGTTGATGGTTTATGCTGGGTTTTAGGAGCACAGCTGTAAGAAATTTTAAAAGACCTAATTTTCTAAGCTAACACTGTTTTTACTAATATGTAGATGGTTATATAGTAAACTTTAAAAATAAATGTCTAATCAATCTGAAGCATAAAAGAACAAATTTGTTACAGCACAGTGCCTGGTATATTAAAACTTTTCATCAGTGATACTAAGCATGCTTTAGATTTATAATGAAGCTCATCCTTTTAATTAGGTCAGTGTTTCTTTGATAATTGTGCTTGAAGTTGAGGGAGTTTCCTGAAATAGCAAGGTATTTTTTATATTCAGAAGGCTTTACTATTAAATGTTTAAGGCTTTGTTCAAGTTGTACATAAATTGTCTAGATTAATTGATCTGGAAATGTTTGGTCTTAACGACTTAACAGTGGCTGCTACTCTGGAAGAGCAGAATTGGCGCTGGTGAAGAGGTAGTTGGTTGCAGAAGGCAGTCATGCCAACAGCCTGCCTCCGCAGCATGCAGAAACGGTAACTGAAATGTCCTCCTCAAAAGCGTTCATACAAATATGCCCTAACTCCTCATAACTCCTGTTATCATTATTTTAAGGATGGAGAAGGAGATTTGTGTAAACCTTACAGTTTTTAAACCAGTCTTCTCTTGAATGATTAGTCTTCATTATATCAGGATATACTGCAAAGTTAATCCAGTCTGTGCCTTTCTTGACAGATGAGCTGTAAGATAGAGGTTGATTGGACAAATAAGCCTGTTGCTTAGCCAGCCATCATTTTAAACTTGATTGAGCAGGAGGCTCATTTTTTAAATCTTGTAGATCAAGGAGAATGGCGCATCATGTAATCTGAAAAACATACGGTGAGAACCAAAGGTTAGCAGCTGAAACCAGACAGACACATGTAGAGAACTGCTGAGCCCCTCCTTTCTTGGTATCTTCAAGGGTAGATGTGGTTTTGGAAGATAAGTGTACACAAACAACGTATGTAAAATACCAAGTCATGCTGCGATCAGGCAAAAGCTCCTGTTTTGAATAGAAGAGCTGGAATTTTATGGTTTCTGATATATTAAAGATCAAACCTGATGGATTTGTGGTCTTTTTAGCTTCAATCATTGTGATTCTTTTAACGTTCTTATCAGTTACAGCGTAGTTGACATATGAACCATCTTTCTTCTGCTTCTTTTAAAACAAAAACGTTAAATAATTCTGCCTTTTTTTTTTAAAGCAATGTCAACAATAATACTGTCTTCATCTTGCTGCTTGTAGATAGCATTTCTAGATTTCCTTCGTTTCTGATTGCTTAGAAGAATGTTTCTACTCTCCATTGTTCTTGTAGGCATGGAAATTTCTGTGTTGTCTTATTTTTCCTTATCAGTTGCTATAGTTGATAGATTCAGAATTTTATCAAGTCTTCTAGCTTTTGTTTTTCCTTGTTTGTTTAAAATGGGATTTTATATCTACTTTTTGCATTGGATTTTAGTCAGTGGCAGTTCCAGCTGAATTCCTTTCATGATTTCCTCCTTTTTTATATATATATATATATGCACACACATATACACGTCCTTCTGCAAGCTGTGCAATTTTGAGCCAGCTTAGAAGCTTTTATATGCTGTTTCTCCCCTGCTCTGGGGACATAAAGGCATTTTGTTTATTGTGATGTTCCTCTTTAACAGAGGTTTTAGGGACAGTGTAATGCTTTCTTCTCATTGATCCTTTTTAGGCAGTGGGATGTTTTAGTTTCAAAATATGTGCATCTGCTGCTTCTTTTCCCTTTGTAAATGTTGTGTAGAATATACAGGATGTAGTTAGCACTTCCTGCAATGGTGGTGTATTTGTGAGCTGATGGATTCAAGGTGGCTTTCTCTGTCAACCACACAACGCTGATAATTTGAAATATATTTATAAGGTGACATACGACCTGAGAACTGACTGAACTTGACCGATATATTTTTGTTTGTGTCTTTACCTGCTGTAGACTGCAAAACCCATAAAATAACTGAATGCATACTTTATAAAAAAAAAGGGGGGGGGAAGAACCTACCTGAATTTAAAAAATTGAATACAAGATAAATCTCAAAATCAAATTGTAACTACTGTATTCGCTTCAATCATTAAGTTCCTAATAGAGTCAACTGCATAAACTTCAAAACTGTATGCTCTTGAGTATTTCCAGAAAATTTGCAGATGATAAAAGATTTTTAGACTGTTAGATAGTGGAGAGAGCAAGTTGCTAGTGTATAATGATCTGGAGCTCTTGGAAAGGTCGTTGGTGGTGGTCAGTGGAAAGGTCGCAAGAAAATGAATGTTTTGATACATCCATGAATGTAGAAAATGAGTCATAACTATAAAACGACAAAGTTTATCCATACATGAATTAGAATTTATATACCATAGCTGAAACAAGATTATTCCAGGAGGATCCGACAAGCTATGTTACACAGCAAATGAGACTAAATGATCACAACGATCCCATTGGTTTTATAACCTATGTATTTGTGAATCACCATCTGTAAATGACTTGGGAGAGAATTCAGGGTGATCTGGAAAGGCTAATATGTTTTAATTTAAATCATATAAACAGTAGTCTGATTACTGCATTCAGACAGGTATTCTCCCAGCAGTACATTCAAAGATGGCTTTTCAGAATGAACAGAAGGAGCCAGGAATTTTGAAACTATTTTGTGTCTCAAGAGAGTTTATATGGATTTCATCTTTTCATAATTACTGTTCGCTTGCAGTTTTTGTGACAGCTAAGTTGTCAGTCTTGAAAAGTTAATTTGCATTTATTTTCCAAAAGAAAATTAATTTAACTTAATTGTTACACTTTTCTGGTTTTCTAGATTTTAATAATACGTGAAGAAGAGCCTCAAAGTATTGTGAGTAAAGACGAGGATTTCTCCTCCTATCCAGGGCCTGTCATGGTAAGCAAAAGGGGTTTGTAGGGTCTGTTACAGAGCAAAATAGGCTAAAATCTGAAAAACAGTAGAGAATTAACGTTTGCATGTGGGGTTGTTGAATTTTAAGTGTAGTGCTAGACTAGCTAGGTTAATGCTTTTTTTTCCTAATACTATTACAATTCTTTCATTTTTTTATGACTATTAATCAGGCTGCAGGAAGGAAAACTGTTTCTAATATCATATTTAGTTGTTTGAGTGCTTGTCTTTGAAAGTTTAGTAACTTCAGTAAGTTACTGATAACCTGAATCCTCTACTTCATCCTGTTTGAGCTTTTCATTGGTCATTGATAGCTTGCTATGCGGTGAAGAAGGCAGCAAGTGATGGTGCTGAAGTTAACTGTAATGCTTTGTTTCTCAGGATGAAGAGACTCAGCACAGCCTTGAATGCATCCAGGCTAATCAGATTTTTCCCAGGAAGCAGCTGATCCGAGAGGATGAGAACCTTCAGGTAATCACCACGCTGCTCCTTGCCAGTTAAGATCACAGTATCTCTAGTTGACTTACATATTTTTTGGCCTCTCCCATAGACTTTTCATTTGCAATTGAGCACAGTAATAAGAGAAACACATTTTCTTTTGAAATACTCATGTACTGTTGGTATGACAGACGACTTGGGCCTTACATTACAAGAGATCCCGTAGAGCATCTGAAAAATACAGCCATTACTTGTGTAGTAATTTCAAGCACTAGGTTTTATTCCATACTTCAGAACTCTTTGTTTTTTAAAAAATAACGCTAAGCTGGTTAAATACTACTGTTACTACCTGTAACTGAGAAGCCAAAAGTCTTATGTTGCACAAAATGAAAATTTTTTGTTTCTTAATTTTCCAAAGTTCTTTTTGAAATCAGTTTAGTTGAGATGATTTTATCCATGTAGGCATTCTTACGTTAACTGAATAGGTAGTTTGTTTCATTTTAATAGAAAATATTTTTAATTGATTTAAGCTAAGTTGGTGTAAAAGTTGAGCATTTACACTTTTCACGCAGCTCAGTAAATTTGGCTTAAGTCACATTTTTAAGTAAACAGTTGCAATTTTTATGTGCAGTGTAATATGGCTGCAAGTTTTCTAACCTTATGAACAGCAGCATGTTCTGCATTTTCATATTTGCAGTGAGAAATATGAAGCAAAAAGTACAATTTGTCCAACCAACTTCAGCTATGTAGCATTTAGGTATCCAGTCTAAGTTGGTTACCCAAGCTTGCATAGTGAATATTGGGGACCAGTAGCATAGGAGATTATTCATTTTACGTGTTTTGCCTACTTTAGGATGAATTTAGTTTATGGAAATGCCACTCTCCATTAAGTAAGGAGCAAGAGCATAAATCGAGGAGCTGGTCAGACTGCTTGCCAAAATGTGAGGATGTTTTACTCAGATTTTTTTATAAAAATTCATTGTTTTCCCTGACCAAGCACTTACTACTCAGGAAAATCAAGAGAAAATGAGGAATCATTTAAAAAAAAAGGCTACAATTAATCTCTGAACCAACCTTACCCGAGACTTTCCTTCTTAGCAGTAATAGCTAAGCTGAATTCTCAGCAGTGTTTCCTTTTGGTTTTATGATGTTGTGTGCTTGAGTGTATGCTTACAGGAGATACATATTTTTGGTAAATGGTTTTTGAAAGATTTTTATTCCCGTTCTGAAGGTCCCGTTCATTGAACTTCATGGTGAGAGTACAGAGTATGTAGGACGAGCAGAGGATGCCATCATTGCACTTTCTAATTACAGGCTTCACATCAAATTCAAGGAGTCTGTTGTGAATGTAAGTGTTATTCATGCTGCTATGGTAATACAAGTATTCTGAACTCAATCCAAATAAGAGAATTTAGGATAAAAGTACTGTGATCCTGTCTTTCAGAGTTAGTGATGATGAAATATCTCTTTATGATGTCACATTTTTCAGGGAGAACAGATACATATTTAGGCACCAAAAGGTGACTCAGCACCTCTGTAAATCAGGCTTTGTAAGGAAACTTCACATCACTCAACTTTACATTCTCTTTACGGCTGGCTGTCAGCCATTTGTTCTCCCTGAGCTCTGTATATACTCAGTAGAGAAATAAAAGGTCTTCCAAAGGGCTGTTTGGAGCACCTAAGCAAGACTCATGCCTTGCTTGGAGCTTCAAAAGGTGGAAACAGGTCCAGCTACTGAAGCTACATGTCTGAAGTTGGATAGTATGAGTACAATCACTGACATGAGAGGTGTGAGTTGGACCCCATCTTCAGATGCCTACATGTTTCTTTAAAGAGTTTTACTCTAAGTATCCATTCTTAAAAATTGTTACATATCTAGCTATTCATGATCATAGACATAAATTAAATGGGCATTGTATAGTCCTTTGCAGTAGTATAATGCTGACATGCGCTAGTCTTACTAGCCGTAATACCATTTGTGAGCTATATAGAATTTGATAGAACATCATACATGGCACAGAAATATTTTTGTGAATATTTGTAATAAAATGGGTAAAATAATTTTTTCGTTGATGGGTTTTTTACCAATCTCCTTATTTCAAGACAAATCCTGACCCTGGCTAACTGTTCACAATTGCCAGGTGTCAGTCACAAATCCTGAACAATGCAGTGGTGACTTAAGTGTAAAACACCAAAACTGCATGTTATTCCAAAGCTGAGAAAAGTAAGGGAAACAAAAGACAAGAATAGACAAGTGTTCAACACATACATGACTGAGACACATGTGACAGTGGTCTGGAACATCAGTGGGATTTCCTGTGCACTTAACCGATTTAATTTTTGATGCCATGTAGATCTTAAATTGTTTTTTTATTGTTTTGTGCCAGAACAGAATTATTAACTCTAAAAATATTGTTTACTAACTGAAACTCAATCTTTACTGGTTTATCTTGTCTCTAATCATATATCTGTGTTATCTGCAGACTTTGAAATGTGCCTGTGTCATAGTTATTGTTACTCACTTTAAATGCTATTTTAGTACATAAATTGTCAATGTAGGCTGAATAAGCATGTCTGCTAGGCTGGTGAACATCTTGAAGTGCTAAAATTCATGATGATGTGGGCTTTTCCAGCAAATAAAGTTTGCTGGACATGTTTCTGAACATGGCAATTAATCAAAATGATGGCAAAAAACTTATCATTATAAAACTTTATTTGGAAATTTAAGGACTATTATCTTCCAGTGCTGACCATACAAAGGAGATGATACAAGTATGTGCATATGCAGAGGTGGCATAACTTTACTTTTCACTTCTCTTATTCTGTAGTCAATCCTGAAGTATAACTTGAGACTTGAAAGTTAAATTGTAGGTGCCACCATGCATCGGAATGGTAGCCAAGGGTCAGCTAGGTGCTGGGGTGCTGTAAGTGCAGTCCACCCAGATGCACCTCTACATGCTGCTGGCAACAGAGAGAAGATGCGTTACAAGGCATGTGTTTTGTAGGATTCCTTTGCTGCTTTGATACAAACATGAATTCTAGGGCTGAATTCTGCCAAGGGGCCTGCTACAATAAAACTGTATTGTATTACTTACTGTTAGATTTATTTTTTTTTAATTCAGAGTCTGAATGTTGTATGAAATTGGCAACTAGAATTGACAAAGCATAGAACTGAATATTTAAAAACAAGGAGATGAGACGTGAGAAACAAGAGTAGTCCTAGAAATCAAAGAGTTTGTCCTGAAGAATGCCAGGAAATTATAGAGTTACTTTATTGCAGAAACCCCTGCACTTACTGTCGTATCTGTCCTTAGGATAATTGGGGGTATTATTTTGTAAGAACTTTCAATTTAATATTTTTGTGCAGTAACAAGAATTGTTGTTTTCTTAAACAATATTATTTGTGTTCAGGAAAGAGTCCATAAAAGTTTGTCAATGTTACCAAGTTAATTTTGCTTCCCTGTTTTTCGTATGCAGTATTCTGTCCTCTCACTTTGATATCTCCAGGGTTGTTAGTCCTGCTTCATATTTCATCATTAACCAGTAAGATTCAATTAGATGGTGTGTGAGGTAGAGCAGAATATAGACTATTCTTCAGTAACGATATATGACCATCACTAATAATATAGTATGAACTCTACTGGAATCCAATGCAGACAGGATTTGGAATATCTTTAAGGATAAAACATACTTGTAGTAATTAAGAACCATATTTAAATTGTTAAATTTTGGAGTAAAATCACTTTGGTTGTTGCTGATCAAAATTATTGATCAGATGGTGATTTTCTAAATTAAATCTTCAGAGTAATTTTTGAGTTCATCTTGATTCTTTTCTACTGTTTTTGTAATGTTAGAGCTGATCAGAAAACAGCTGTAAGACCTTTTCAAAAAGTATAAATGTTTAGTAATGTGAGGATTGGGTTTTTTTATTATTTTCAGTGATTTTCATAAGAATCACTATCCTAAGTCCAACCACACTAATGACCTTGACACCTCAACAGAGAGAAGTACTTCTGTGTAAGAAGGAAGATTTTTGTGCAGGCATTTCTTCTTGAAGTAGATGGGATATTCTCATGGCAGAAATGGTCCTCCAGAGAAAGCAGTATGCGTGTCAACTACTTTCCCCTTATTAAAGGCATCTGCATGAAGGGAATGGAATCCAGTTAAAAATGGATTCCTGATCTTTGTCTTTTTTTACCTCACTGTTCTCTCTTTGTTTACAATTCAATAGACTGGCTGTCAGAATGATGCTTTGAAACCTCAGTAAGTAGCACAATGCTGCTAGATCACTTGCTGCACCTGTGCTTGAAAATGAATACATTTAAAAGCTGATAATGCTCACATTGCAACATTGCAGAAAACAGCTGTACGCGTAAATCTTTTCCATAGATAATTTCCTAGATCACCGTAGTAGTAGGAACATGGTGTTTTACATGCAAAAACAAAAGATCCAGTAGACCATGCATAAATTGGAGGGATTATGACATTCAAAAGTGTTGACTTACATTTATCCATGGGATAAAAATGCAGACTCAACAGTGATCTCTTGGTGCACATGGGAAGTTTGGTTCCCATGCCGATCTCTGTTGATTGGCTTTCCTTAAGAAAATTTCAAACTTTGCAGCTGGTGAGTGTTTCTTTCTAATAATTTTTCTCCCTATAAGCCAATTGCGTTTATGGGAGAATTGCAATTTTAGTGTAGTTTAAGAAACCATGAACTTGTATGTACTCTCTTTCAAATAGTACATTTTGGACATAGTTTGAAAAAAAAAAATCATGCTGGTGAGATGAAGGGAGACTTTCAGTCTTAGTCATTAAGTAAGTTTTGGTATGAGCTTTCCCTTGCTTGGCCTTTAATGGAAAAATGGTTTGTTATCTTCCTTACATATGTAGCACAGTTGTGGTTCATCTGTGCTGAACAGTACACTTAGTCCTTGTTTTGTTCTCAGGTCCTGATGCTCAAATTGTTCACATTGCCTGTTAATTGTGAAAGCAGACAAGGGGACTAAATGGTTGTCTTCAAGACAAAACCTAAATGTGATTAGTTGTAATTAAAAGAAAAATTTTCTTCAGGTACTCCTTGTAGGTTATATGAACAAGATCATACCTGGGAGGATTGCAACTCCCTCCAGCTCGGAGAGTCCTTGCAGACCACCTAAGCTGACCTCGCAACCTCAGTTCCTCCATATGTCATTTTATGCCGTGCTTCTGGGCATACAGCACATAGCCTTGGCCTCGTACTGTTTAAAGTAACCAGTCTGTAACATAACCCTAGCATTATTTCAGGCTCTGAACTGGGAAAACAAGAAGAAAGTACTAATTACAGCTCACGGCCCTGGGTGCGACATGGTATCCTGGAAAGACTCAGGCCAAATGGTGTACAGGGCAAGGTAAATAGCATAGTCACTTACAAAGGAGCTGGCTTATAGCAGCCTGGCCATGGTCCACTGCATACCACTTGGCGCTGTGGGCAAGGATTGAGCCATGGGGTGGGTTGTTTCAGCAGTGTAACCATAACTGCTGCTGCCTTTTCTAGCTACAGAGGTATGTTTCTCTCAGTGTATCTTGTACTGCTGTTAGATAACAGACAGTTCCAGTAATTAAAATAATAATAAAAAAATGTTTCAAAAGGCAGAAGTTTGAGTTGTAGAATGTTGCTATTGTTTAAAATGAGATAATTTCTAAAGAAGAGACAGTCAAGAGACAGATAGTTCAAGAGCACGATGCTCTAGTGCTCTATAATGCAATACGATTGCCCTCGGATAACAATGTATGTTTATTCTTACAAAAGCAAACATGATTGGTTCTCCACTGCTTTATTTCGATAGCCATTATTGTATGGTAAAGTGCCTGCAAATAGAATTGATGACTCTTTCAAGAGCAAGCAAACTGCACTGGGTGTCTGACTTGCTGCATGCATCAGCCTGAAAAACATAACAATGGAAATAGAAGGTTATCAGTGGAGAAGTGGGGAATGAAAGCAGATAATTTTAGAGTTTTACTGAGGGAAGAATAATGGACAGGAAGGAGATTGAAAATGCAAGAGGATCAGAGGACAGATTTTTATGACCGGAAAAGAAAGTTAAAAAGATTGATATGAAGGTTGCCCTAAAGAAAAACTGGCAGATTCTAAGGAAATAGATGGTGAGCTGCATGTAGACTGTCAAGAGAAAAAAAGAATGGCTGTTGTGCAGAGGGTAAATTGAAAGGGCATGGAACAAAGAGTGACTTTGAAAGAAGGGAATTAAAAATAATGCAGGAGTAGAAGAATACTTAGTATGTCATTAGAGTGCAGACAGGAGGAAGAGCAGCCAGAACCAGACTGCTGGGAGGAGGCAGCAAGGTGAATAGCTGCTTAAATGAAGATGGACACAGGGGGGAAAAATGCAGTAAAAGAGGGCTTGGGGGGGGAAAAATGTATTAACAGACAAAGCATTTGGCTAACAAAGCAAGTCTTCTAGTTAGGGAAAGGTACCTTACTTTCTGTGCTGGTGCCATGTAAGTCAATGGTAGATACAAATAATTTGTTGGGTGTATGTGAGGCTGTCCGGTCAGGAAGGAAGAATGGAAGATTCTCCAGTCTGAGGTCCATTCCAGTCCCTTAATTTATTAGACAAAACTATCACAACAATTTATCTACCTTGCAGACTAGAGTCAAGGAGGAGAAGGCATGGAAGAAATTAGCAGTTAAAAATACGAACTATAGCAACAGTACATCTGATCTTGCCTGTAATGCATTTAAATACTCCGTTACATTGGTGTCTCAGTCTGTCAGCATCTTCACTGTACTTACTCTCTGCAGGTGACTCTGCAGTCAGTTTGAGGTTAAGAACGGCAAATAAAGAGAGGGCTTACCTCACAGGAGGGAATCCTTATTTCATGTGCCACTTCACATTGCTAGTTACAGAAGTTATACTAGACTACCACAGATCTTTAAAACAGTAATAATACCGAAAACATGGGCCACAATTCAAGTTCCAGCTTTATTTGAATACCCAAACTACTGGGCTGTTGAGTCAGACACCACTTTTCTAGTCTCCTTTTCTGTTCTTTAATGGCCCAGTTAGAACAAAAGGAACAAAGAATGACCTATCTGTACCAGCCTCGCTGGTCACAGGGGGATGCGAGTTAGTACTTTCTCCAGCCTAGGAGAGTCCAGCACTGCTTCTTAGTTGTGGTCCGACAAGGGCAAGGATAAAGGCTGCGTATTAAGACAATACCTGCCTGTTGTGTTTTGGGGATTGTGAGCTCTAGGCAGTTATTTGAGCTTTTGCAGTCAGAAGAGGATTCTGGATGCCAACTTTTGAGTTGGTGGGGAAACATGAGGTGCAGCTGTGGGCTGTGTGCCTGCCTTCCCAAGAGACATGGAGAGTTTTGATCACTCTCCTGGGCACAACATTCACCATTAGCTTTCTCTAGGCATCTTCATGCTCAGAGTAAGTTTTCTTGTGGTTTGTATTTCTGAGACATCTTTCTTCTGCCTCCTGTTTTTAGTTCCATTTCCTTTTTTCATTGCACTGAAATCAGGTACTTTTTAATCTTTGTGGTGCCTGAGTAGAAGCTGTCTTGATTCCTCAGCCCAGATCCTTGATTGGAGGTGACCTTTAAGGACTTGCCTGGAGTCATATGGAAAGGCACTGGCAGAGCAGGGTCTTACAGCCACATCTTGTAAGCCCCAAGCCAGAACTTAAACTGCTGGATCATACTCCTCTGATGGTAACAGAGTATTTGAGTGTTTCTCTGATAGCCTTTGTGCTGAAGGATAGCAGAGGTTTTCTTGCCTTGTGTAACGTTCAATATGATTTAATAAACAATTCGAACAGTTTTACGCTTTGTGTTTATTGTAGGTAGTAGCTAAATTCTCTGTGTTTGGAATTTAGACAGTTATGTAAGAGGTAGTTGAATACTAACTTTTATTCATTTAAGACAGTAATGCACATTTGTCTGTCTCAGGTAAAGGTCCAAAAATATTAACGCAAACTAATATTTTCATCTTGTGATTTCTTCTTATCTTTAAAAAGTACTTGCATGTGCTTACATGTTTTGCCTGATCAAGCTTCTGCTAGCTACATGTGCCATAAAACAGAAGTGCATATAACTATACCTTTAAAAATGAATGATTCAGCATTATTACTTGAAATAGGGCTGCTTTGATCAGGAGTGTTGGTCTAAACGGGCCAAATGGTTTTACCTGGGATATTTCCATATAAAAGGATCTAGACTGCAGCAGTCTGTTAAGGGGGATCTTGCTTAGCAGTTTATTGTTTTACACCAACAGCTAAAATTAGATTCCCTAGGTTGGGACCTATAAGAGAGAAAGATGCTTCCATGAGATAGGAGCATGTGGGTTTCTGCTGCTTTTCCTGACTTCATGTTTGTCACCAGTGTGCTGTAGTCTTCTCAGCTGTTTTCATGTGATCCCTTAAGATTTTTGGACTATACAGCAGTGGAGCTGGAACTACTGATTTATGGTACCATACTTCAGAGCTGCTGAAGCAGTTATACATAGTTTTCTTTGGTTTTCTCTCTCTCTTTTCAGACTCCATGTAGTCCTGTAATAAATCCTTGTAAGATATGCAAACAAATTACAATGTTAGTACTGTTTGAAATAAAATTATATAATCTTTTTAATTGCAGGTTCCATTGCAGCTTATAGAAAGTGTTGAGTGCCGTGATATATTTCAACTTCATTTGACTTGCAAAGACTGCAAGGTTATAAGGTATGAATAGGCTGAATGTTAAATGGGGGATAGCTTTGCATTCCACACGCTGTGGACGGCTGTGACATTTTAAGGAAATGTTTTTTCTTACTTAGTGGATTTACTTTCCCTCAAAGTATTTTTTTGTCTGATTTTGCATATGATAGCCGGGCATTTTTGTAAAGAGGATGGGAGTGAGATGAGCTGCATTTTTGCTTGCCGTGATACAGTATAATGGCAAACCTTGGTCTGAGCCCAAGTGGCTGATCTTGATTTTATTCTGAAATGAATTTCAGTCTCGGTGCATTTTCCCTGCCTTATAATCAGTTATAATGTATTGCTTCAATTAGGTACAAGATACAGAACTAGATAAAACCACTGAAACACATGCTTCATGGCAAAGTGTTTAATCAAGCTTTGGGATTTGGAGGGTCAAGGTATGGGCTTGTGCAGTTCTATGTGAAACTCTCAGTCTGGATAGCATCAGCCACCCTGCATTTTTAACAGCTGTGAGGGTATAGTTGCTAGCCTTAAGACATAGTAGCCTATTGGAAAAGAAACTGAGGAAATAAAGTAAAGCCAGGTCAGCTACCTGCTCTGTAACCCAGTAAAGTAGATAGCATCATGTAGAAGGGAGTATTTGTTTATGTCTGCCCTTCAGCAGACTTCAGAGTCTGCCCCAGGAGTCTCAGAGCTACTGAGCCTGAGCTACAGCTATTTCCTACATTTCTGGTGCAGAAATTAATTTTGATCTATAAACTGTAATTAACAAGAAAGGAACATTTCTTTTTGATTAAATGTTTGCTGGCACTACCTTTTGTATAATGAAATGAGCCCCAGTCATATCGGAGCACTCAGAATGTTTAACAGGCCAGCTGCTTCCTGAAATGCTGTATTTTGATGAGGACTGATGAGGATTACTGATGTGTTAGAAACCACAGAAGCACCTGAGAATGGTCACGTAGGAATTGGGGCTTCTCCCCCCTAAAAGGTGGTGGGGTCAGTAGCCCAACTGAAATGTATCTACACCAATGCATGCAGCGTGGGCAGCAAACAGGAGGAGGTGGAAGCTGGTGTGCAGCAGGAAAACTATGATGTAGTTGCCATCATGGAAACACAGTGGGATGACTCGCGCAACTGGAGTTCTGCAATGGATGACTATAAACTCTTCAGAAGGGATAGGCAAGGAAGGAGAGGTGGTGGGCTAGCCCTGTATGTTAGGGAGTGTTTTGATTGTCTAGAGCCTAATGATGGTGATGATAGGGTTGAGTGTTTTGGGGTAAGAATCAGGCAGATGGCCAACAAGCCAGGTATTGTGGTGGGAGTCTGTTACAGACCACCCAACCAGGATGAAGAGGCAGACGAAATACTCTATAAGCAGCTGGGAGAAGTCTCACAATTGCTAGTCCTTGTTCTCAGGGGGGACCTCAACTTACCAGATGTCCGCTGGAAATACAACACAGTGGAGGGGAAACAGTCCAGGAGGTTCCTGGAGTGTGTGGAAGATAACCTCCTGACACAGCTGGTCAGTGAGCCAACTGGGGAAGGCACCTCACTGGACCCATTGTTTGTGAACAGAGGACTTGTGGGTCATGTTGATGTTTGGAGGCCCTCTTGGGCACAGCGATCACAAAACGCTAAGTTACTGATTCTCAGAGAAGTAAGGAGGGAGTCAGCTGAACTGCTGCCTTGGATTTGCAGAGGGCAGACTTTGGTCTGTTTAGGAGCCTGGCTGACAGAGTCCCTTGGGAGGCAGTCCTGAAGGGCAAAGGAGTCCAGAACAGCTGAACATTCTTCGAGAAGGAAATCTTAAAGGCACAGGAGCAGGATGTCCCCATGTGCCGAAAGACGAGCCAGCAGGGAAGACCGCCAGCCTGGCTGAACAGAGCCAGGAACTCAGGAAAAAAAAAAAGGGAGAGTTTATGACCTTTGGAATAAGGGGCAGGCAACTCAGGAGGACTACTGGGATGTTATGAGGTTATGCAGGGAGAAAATTAGAAGGGTCAAACCCAGCTAGAGCTTAATTTGTCTACTGCCATAAAAGACCATAAAAACATGTTTCTATAAATACATAGGCAACAAAAGGAGGGCTAAGGAGAATCTCCATTTTTTATTGGATGCAGGGAGAAACATAATGACAAAGGATGAGGAAAAGGCTGAGGTACTTAATGCCACCTTTGCCTCAGTCTTTAGTGAGACCATTTGTTCTCCACATACCCAGCTCTCTGAGCTGGAAGATGGGGACAGGGAGTAGAATGAAGCCCCCATAATCCAAGGGGAAATGGTCAGTGACCTGCTACACCACTTAGACATGCACAAGTCTGTGGGGCCAGATGGGATCCACCCGAGGGTACTGAGGGAGCTGGCAGAGGAGCTTGCCAAGCTGCTCTCCATCTTTTGTCAACAGTCCTGGATAACTGGAGAGCTCCCAGAAGACTGGAGGTTAGCCCATCTACAAGAAGGGCAGGAAGGAGGATCCAGGGAACTACAGGCTTGTCAGCCTGACCTTGGTGCCAGGGAAAGTTATGGATCACATCATCCTGAGTGCCATCACACAGCATGGACAGGTGATCAGGCACAGCCAGCATGGGTTTATGAAAGGCAGGTCCCGCTTGACGAACCTGATCTCCTTCTATGACAAGGTGACCCGCTTAGTGGATGAAGGGCAGGCTGTGGATATTGTCTACCTAGACTTTAGTAAAGCCTTTGGCACTGTTGCCCACAGCATAATCCAGGAGAAACTGGCTGCTCGTGGCTTGGACAGGTGTACTGTTCACTGGGTAAAAAGCTGGCTGGGCAGCTGAGCCCAAAGAGTGGCAGTGAATGGAGTTACATCCAGCCGGCTGATCTTAAAGGACTTTTCCAACCTAAAGGATTCTATGATTCTACTTTAGAAGTAATATTTAGTTTAATTAAAATTAAATATTTTACTTCCTCTTAACTTGTAGCTCTTGACATTTAAAAAAGTCACCCTTCCTCTCTACATTAATTTGTTATTTCTCTTCTGTTGCAAAATGAATACAAATTATTTGTATTTATGCCCTTCCTTATGAATTTCCCTTCAAAATTGCATCTCTGAGAATCGGTACTTGGTGACACTGGCTGTTGGAAGATCATGAAGTATGGGGCTCAGATACCAGATCTAGAACATGCTCACATTCTTTTTCATTAACAAAGCAGTTTGTGTTTTGAATAATAGGGCTCAAGTGAAGATAGTACTGATTTGCAACACTAACTTTAAAGGAATTTAGGAAGAAAATGGGGTCTTTAGGGTGAGGTATATCTTCTCTGGCTATGGATATTTAATAGAGAATTATCCAGTCTAAGCTATTAGTCTCGGTTTGCATTATAATCAGTGACAGGAAATAAACACCTGCAGGCTGTAGTTCCTCGTAGCTATTTAGACATGTTTCGTGAGTTGGATAACTCTTTTTCCTTCCACTGACTGACTTTTAGGTATTTGCAGGTAAGGGTAATAAATCCTGCCCTTAGAGAATACAGATGCTATCATTAACCATGAATGCAGCAGAACACAGACGGAGCAGAATCTAAATACTTTATAACTATAAAATCTTGAATAAATCTCTCAGAGCAAAATAAATTACTGATCGTATTTCTACCCTTTTATTTTAAAGTGTACAGAAATCCTCTTTGAAAAGACAAGCTAATGTAATTTTAACATACTGCTGAGGAACAGTTTTTTTCAGTGCAGGGAATGTTCTTGCTAGTTGTTGTTGCTAGTCTAATGTTAGCTAATGTTAGGCAAAGCTCAATCTCAAAAACATTGTATGTGCTTCAGACCAAGGCCAGAGAGAGAATCTTAGCGCATGAGATAGGGGAGTAATGTAAGATTTCAGATACTGGAGTTTGTCCTCATTATTCACAAGTTGAGTATATTAATCAAATGGATATGTCTCCTATGTCTGATGAAAAATGTATTCTTGTTTACAGGAATACAATGGATAGATTATAATGTATGTGATAGTTTTGTGAATTTCCATCTGACACTACCAGTCAGCAAGTCACTGTAACACTTTCCTGTCTTTTTGTGAAAGTTGCAGACTGAACTCTGATATTGTCCTTGGGTTTATAGTAAATAGTATATAGTGTATATATATAGCAAAGAGCATATAATATATGCATAAACATCTCCCGCATTCGGGACTAATAGGGCATACCACTGGTTTATCCACAAGCACAGAACATTGCTTTCCTGCTTACAATTTATTTTGACTTCCTAAATGCATATTTCTTTACTAATATGCAAACGTTTCATTTTTACTATCCATTATAATGTGCATAGAAACAGAACTAAGTTATAAGATGTTTGTTCTCACTTTTTGCTTTCATAGATGTTTTCATAGTCAGCCTGTCAGATCTTATGTTCTGGCATCTTTTACTGAAAATTAATAGATAAATGTTTGTTTCTGGGACAGGTGTCAGTTTTCTACTTTTGAGCAGTGTCAAGATTGGCTTAAGCGACTGAACAATGCCATCCGCCCTCCTTCAAAGATCGAAGACCTTTTCTCATTTGCCTATCATGCTTGGTGTATGGAGGTATATGCTAGTGAAAAGGAACAGCATGGGGATTTGTGTCGGCCAGGTATGTGGGAACACCGTGGGGATCATCACAAATGCACTGACTGTTAACTGCCTGTTTGCTGAAATCCAGAACTTTCAGAAAAAGTTATAAACAAGTTCAGTCTGTGTTACCCTAAACTGAACCTGGAATATTTCAGCATGGACTTGTTTTTGTATGTAAGCTCTTGCACTTCTTCACTAGCTGGGGAATATCCTGTGTGTGTGGTAATTATGTAGGTGTGGTATACCTTCACTTACAGCGAGGTGTCCTTTGTTGTCTTGCATGTCTCTACCGCACAGTCTGAGTTTTGTTCTGTCTGAACAAAGGAGAGATTAGCTCCCATCATAGCTACTTTGGGATCAGTATGCAAAGCAGCATCTCAATATCCCAAGGAAATTGTTGTGGTGGATTTGATTTAGTCAGTCATGTATAACACTAATAACGTTTTGTTCACCGTAGCAGCAACTTTCAATCTGAAATATTTTCTTATTGATTGTGCCCACATTTTTTGTCTAGAACAGTGGTCTTCAACATAGAAGTTGAGGAGCAGAAGGTGAAGGAGAAGAAAGTCCCTTAGCTGCTCCTGAGGTTCATTCACAGCTGCAAGACAGCGACCTATTTTAGTGAAATATCATCCTTGCTGGAAAGTTTTAGAAGCCCACAAGTAAATAAAAGCAAAAAATTGGGATGCTGGTGGTTGTAGCACCTGTTTGAAGATAAGGAAATCTAAGTTCCAGGTCCTTTACAATCTGAGACTCTCTTCGTTCACAATTCACCTGTCTGAGAAAAGCATCCCAGTTACCAGCTTGAGGGAATGTTAGTGTGATTGTATCCTTACTACTGAAGCTGGTCTGGGGCTGAGCAAAAGCTATCACTTTTTTGGCACCTGAGGGAGGACAGTCAACAGGTAGCACACAAGTGGCACGAAGTGCTCCTTGGTTCTGGTTCCTGTTTCTGCACTTTGCACACTTTAAGTTAGCAGTTACTAAATGCAAAAAAGGCAAGAAGGAAAAAGGCAAAAAACCCTCAGAGCAGAATTTTAAACTCAAGTCTTTTCCCTCCTGACTAAAATCAGGAGCTGGAAGATAGCAGACACATAGATGGCTTGCAAAGTCTCCTTGTAGTTCTTTCTCTTCCTCATTGAAACAGACAGGCTTCAGCCTAACACTGGGTTAGGATAAGAGGCAGCATTTACCTTTTTATTAACTTATAGCAATCACATTTTTTTTGGTAGGTGTGTCTATCAAATAATTTTCTTCCCTGTAGCTTGCTTATTTCTGGTGGTAGATACTCTGCTTCTAAGAGTTGAATTATAGTTGAAATAAATATATGCAATGTAATTGAAGAAGTTAATCCCAAGACATTTTAATTTATTTTAATAAATTAAATTAATATTGGAGCCCAATATTTGGTAGATATGGACAAAAATACTAAATAGCTTCAAAATCTACCTCAGTATCAGTTTCTGGGGGAAAATGTAAATTGTCATCAATGTATGTAATGGGAGATACGAACTGATGAGCTTTTGTAGTCAGAAGGCACAAGTTCACAAAATGTATAGCTTGCTTTTTCTCTGATTTTGAGAATTGATGGGACGCTTTGAAAATATTATCTATCTTGGCTCAAAATGCCTCTTAAAATACCAGCATTTCGGGAGTAATGGACAAAATGTTAAGATAGGGTTTCATTTTGCAGAGGAAAATCTATCCTTTCGTGACATGCACAGTAGCGGAAAAAGTAAGGAGGAGGAATCAAACAGAATATTTCATTTTCATGTAATTTTATGTATTTCTCTTAAAACCCGCTAGCAGTATGCAGCATCAGTGATTGGGGATATTTCTAGTATTCTCATTTGCTATGCAGAAAAATCCTTAAGGATGTATCACAAGTTTTAATGACCATTCTTCAAAGCAGCTGATAATGAAGCCCATCCTCAGTGCTTGAAGAGCATGCTACTTTTCCAATAGAAAGGGTTTTTTTCTTTTAGAATAAAAAAGTCACCGCTAAGGAAGAACATAACTGAGGTTGTTGTCTGGCTGGAATGTATTGTTCCAGTTTCACCTGTGCACTTGACAAACAACCAAAGGGCTCCTCACAGAGCTGCCACCTCTGTGGAGCCATCCAGCTTTTGTAAAACAGGGACTTGAAGCAGTGGGTCTGTTTGAGTAGGTGACTAGAAGATTATAAACTCAAGCTCATGCAGATTTCACATGAGAAGTGGGAAATCGTTGGCAAGCTACAGTCTAATTGATCTGGCGATAGGGAAGGTAGAGCAGAACTACACTGGCTGTGTGATACGATACTAGCCCTCTGCAGAAAATGCGTGGCACAAGAGGCAGAACTATTTCTTTTTATGATACTGTTGTGCCAGTGACGTGATGTAAAGCAAGTAAGTGATGAAGGTCAGTGAGGTCAGAATGTGAATATTTTCCATTTGCACACAGTGTCATTCTCACATTTTACCTTTCAAAAAGCGTAAGAAAAATAATCTCATTATGCAGATCTCTTGCACATTGTCCATATTGTAAAGCATGTCTAGATTTGCAAAGTAGCATTTTCAGTGTATGATCTGACCTGTAGGAATGAATAACATTATAGCTTTTCTCTCACAGTTAATTAAGTCCTGTAGTTAGGCTGCTATCTTTATTCTTAATTTACCTGTTTCCCTGTATTTATCTCTAATTGTTCTGTAACATCACATAAAAAATTGTTTCAGACATGTACATTTACATCTTTGAGATAAATATGTATCTACATGTATCTCAGGTATTGAAAGACTTTCAGGCGTTTCTGAAATACATGATGGAAAGATGTAATACTTTTAATTTTTCAACAGATTTTTTTTTTCTTTTTCCACTGTTGGGTGATGCTCTGCCTCATGATTTAATGATACAGTAATTTAAAGAGACAAGCAATGGACAGACTTTCAGAATCATTTTTTCTAATGTTGCTCACATGCTCATTAAATTTATCACATTTCTTAGCTCAGTGAACCTGGAAATTTTGTACATTATTCTCTTCTGCATGTTGATTGAGTACCTTCTAAACCTCTACATTTTCTGTCTATCAGAATAATTATTCTTTATTGCCATTGCATATTTTTCAATTGTGTTTTGATACTTTTAAAAAAAGTGTCTAGGAAATAAATGCAGCTCCTTCTAGTTCCTTTACTATATTAATCCAGGAATTTGTGAGGATCTTGTGACTGGTATGTGTCAAACAATCGTTTATGCATTTTATCTTCATATCTACTACGTGATTCATGGAGGAATAATGTCCAATTTACAGGTGGAAAACTGAGATGCAGCTTAAATTGCAGGGCTTTCCTACAGTCATAAGGGAAACCTGTGACTGAAATTGCACACTAAATGGAGATTGCCCAAGATCCAGACCACATTCCATTTATTACCCCAGCATGTATCAGTCAGACCAGAGCTTCATGTTCTTCTCATTGATGCAAAATTCTGAACTTCAGAAAAGAAAAACTACTGGAGTTTTCCGACTTAAGACTGCTGATGGATCTAAATTGCTTTTGCTGACGTGCTTCGTTCTGGTCTGCAGCATTATTGTTTCTCATATGGATTTGCAGAAGCTGGTAATTTCAGAGAAAAAGTCCTTGATGGACTTTGACATTTGTGGAAAGTTGACCAAGGAGAGTCATCAGTGCAAGCTGTGGTTCTCCCGATAGAGATTTTCAAAATAAGGTTGTGAAATGTAGATGGTGGTGTTGGACTGTTCCTTTCTCTTTTCACTTTTTATTAAGTACCACCAGTGCAGTGGTGGTTTTCTCCGACTGTTTTGAAAGGTAGGAAGCTTACTTCTTGTTTCATGTTTCTTTTGTGTCTCTGCTTTTGATAACCAGGAGAACATGTCACTTCAAGGTTTAAAAATGAAGTGGAGCGGATGGGTTTTGATATGAACAATGCCTGGAGGATTTCCAACATCAATGAGAAGTACAAGTAAGTTATGTGGGCTGCTGATTCACAGCCAAATGGCATCTCAAAACACCAGTTTTGTTATAGCAGATTACTGGAACTTTTTCGAAGTTCTACAGTTCCTAATAAGGGACAATTAGAATTATGATTTTTGTTGTTTTATAGGAAAAAGTGTGCTTTTAAAGTAGTATTTAATATTTTATTAGCTGCTACAATTTTTGTAGGCTTAGAAATACCAGATTTTGATGTGTTTGCTGGAGGACTTCTTAGAGAATAAGCATTGTAATGGAAGAAAGGGAAGTCCTGAGCAAAGAGCTGAGTTTGAACTTTTAAAAAACATTTTTTTTATTGTGTCTTATTCTCTAACTTATGACAAAGACTTGTATTAAAGTTTGTTTGGAAAAGTTAAGCTTGTAGATCCTGAAAATAAGACACTTTCTGTGGTCCTGAAAGCATAGGTAAATTTCCTCTTCTCAGGCTGCTGGAGCAGAGGAAGGTGTTCTGTTCATGGCTGGTAGGACAGGGTGTACTGGTTCATCCTTAACCCAAATAAGAGCAAAACCAGCAGTAACACTTCGTGATGAAACATGTTTCATTGCTTTGTCTTTGTAGGATAATAACTTGCAGCTGGTAGTTCTCTTGCAGTGACACCAACTATCTGTCTTTCTCTCAAAATCTATGGAAGAAAAAATAGCTATCCTTTACATATTTAATACTAAAGAAAAAGGAAAAAAGCTTTATATAGAATATGGAAGCAGAATGACACAAACTGCTCCTTTCCTTCTTGTGGCCAGCACTTGAGAAAAGAACATTTTTTCAGGATGAGTGATACATTTTTTCTGAATAGAGTGGTCTTAGATATGTGTTCATGTCTGTCCTTTTTGTGCAGTAAATGCATCTCTTTAAGGGGATGGACTGGGGATGAACTAGTTTATGATTCAGCAATATATTGCAGTCACTACTGACCGCTTGCACTGTTCTTACTGGCAGTCATGGCTTTATTAGTTAAATCGTGGAGTAGGAGGTGCATCTAGCAGAAGAAAGTTCCAGTCAAACATAAGCCAGTGCACTCTGATTCCTGCCTTCAGCGAGGGTGGATTAGCCAATGTACTTTTTCCACGCTTACACAAGTTTTCTGTGTTGAATCCAATGGGCCAGGATGGCTCTGCTGCTCTGTGTTGTGACCCAGAAATCAAGTGGCTCATTCTTTAGCATGAAGAGACATGGAATTTCTTTACTGTGGTCCAGTGTTTTTCAGCAGCTGAAGTTAAAAATTGCCTACATGCAAATTTCCTGAGAAGACACCAGCTTGAATCTTGTAATTCTGAAATGCATTTATGCGCCTCGGTGTTCACGGTGCTTTTTGTATGTGTGAAAGAGGAGTTTATTTCTGTGCAATGAAACGGGAATTAACAAAATGGCAGTTTGCTGAGATGAACTCAGGTTGCTTATACTGCTTATTGGTGTGTGTCCTCTGGGAAGTGTGTAACATCTCTGTATCACTTTCAACCCTTTGCACCACTTTTCTCACAGGCTCTGTGGTAGTTACCCCCAGGAAATCATAGTTCCTGCCTGGATCACGGATAAAGAGCTAGAGAGTGTGGCAAGCTTTCGGTCCTGGAAGCGTATCCCTGCTGTTGTGTACAGGTGAGGCTCTTGCAGGTGGAACAGTTTTCACCAGGCTGTAAATGCGGTGTTCTAACAAATAAAAGCTGAAGTAAGTTGTAACTGGGAATCTTGGCTTGTAATGAAAGGTGCTCAGGCTCCTCTGGGCACCAGATGTCCCCTCGCTGAGCCTGACAGACTTCAACAGAAGTGTTAAAGACATTTTAATATAATATTTTTATAATTTATTCAAAGTAAAGAGAGGTCTGGCTTGGATCTTGCTATATTTTTGCTTGTTTAACATGATGTGGATGGATGCTGCCTGAAGACTCAGGACCTGCTAGGGTAGAGTTGGAGAACCACGCTGGGAGGATGCAATGAAATTGGGAACAGTGCCCTCTGTGCTGCCTGGTGGAGTGGTACTCAAGCTGATCAACCCTGGGACTCTGTCTGGGGTGAGGTCCTGCTCTTCCACGCCAGAAGGATCCCAGAAGCAGTGTAGAAAACAGGATCTCAGAACAAAACACAAACCACCCTAAGAGTTTAGATATCAAACAAGAACGGCAAGGGGACCCTTGTAGGTGAAAATGTTCAGACCTGCATTTAACTGATGGCAAAGTATGACTTGTTAGGCCTGATAGACTGGGATCTTTGTCTCTACATTTGCTACCTATATGTGTATTGTTTTATAACTATTCAAAACTCCAAGAATGCGTGAGGCAGCATCACATACTGGCCTTGTCAAGCCATAAATGAAGTAGAGGTAGACCTACTACACATTCACTCTTTAGTGAGAGTAATGGTTCGTCTCTTTTAATTCCAAACACATATTGTAGGAGCACCCAGGATCTGCATCTCCTACAAAGCATTCCTAGGGCAATCACCTCAGTTAAGATTGATTTTATATATTTTTTAATATGAAAATTAATAAATGTAAGATGAAGACATCAACACAGGTGAAGAAATGCTAAATGGTATCTCTGGCTAGGTACTCCTTTGTTTTTTTTTTTCTAATTCTCATCTGGCTAATACTCAGACTGCAGTATAAACAAGGACAAATACCAAAATTATTTACAGGAGATAAAACCTCAAATTAAAAAAGAATGTGTATATTGGCTGTATCTACATATTTTAGGTAGTTTTAATCAGACAGTCTGTTCCTCAGATTGAGTCCAGCAGTTCTTCACAAGAAAATTGCTTTTCTGAGATACTGTCTTTTGGCACCTTCTTTAGTAAGAAATATATTTCAGCTTCTGTCTTTTTCAGATATTCTGGAATCTGTCACTTAATACCTTGGCCACTTTCCTGGTGTAGTTATCCTCCCATAAATGTTTTAAATCTCTTTAAAAAATCAGATGACAAAGAGATTTAAAAGATGATGAATACTGATAATTCCATTAAGTCTGCCTAGCCACCCATTCCTTCTAAACAGGAAGGAAAAGCTGTCCTCTGAGTGGCAAGCTAAATTTAGAGCACAGTAAAGTTACAAATTCACACGACCTGGGTTGGAGGAGCAAGTGTACAAGCATTAAGAGTAGGCCACCAAACATTTACCTAGCTTAAGGGTTCTTGTTCTATGAAAGGAGAACAAACAAATGAGCTTGCGGCAGCAGACCATTATCTTTAAATTCTATCTTTTCTCCTTTTTCTTCCGAATAATAAAGGGGTTAGCATAGTCTCTTTCTGAATGTTAAGGAATTGCTCCATCCTCTGTTCAGCTCTGTGAGGGGGTAAAATGCTTTCCAGCATATACTAATTTTTTTAAGACTTAAGGTGTTTTATTATGGTAGTACATAGAAGTATGTATGTTTTATATATGTATGTATGGAAGAGCATGGTGTATTTATATATGGTTTTGTGTTCAGCTTTGAACACTGCATTTCAGGCTACTTTGTGCCTTTTATGCAGTTGCCACAGAACTGGGAGACATCACCTGCAAGTACACTTAACACAGGGAAGCATCCCTCCTTCTTTCAGTACTATACAGGAGAAGGAAATCCCTTTCTTTGCATTCTTGGGTACAGCTTTTATTCTGGGGGATTTGTGAGAAAGTGATTTAAATGTTCAAAAGACCTCATAGACTGAAATTGTTTAATCCCTGGCATTCAATTTTCTGCAGTTCTGATGAGACTATGTATGTTAAATCACCACATAGTTTTTCATTTGTAATCTTAAAATCAGTGGGAGAAAAATTTTTCTCTTTTTTGTTTGGGTTTTTTTCCTTACCTTGACATATAGCAATAGATTTTTCAAGACAACCAGTTCATCATTCTATGCTCTAATAGAACTCACATCAGCTAGTGGTTGATGATCCGTATGATTGGAAATCCATATATAGTTTTCTCTATATATATGTTGCCATAAAAATAGCTTTTTTCTTACTTTTGGAGGAGTAAAAGGACAAAAGTTCATTCAGCATTTTTTCTGTTGAAGATTATTTTGGGGCTATTAGTTTTATTATTGATCACATTTTAAAAATCTGCTCTTTTTGCTTTACTTCAGGGGGAGGAAGAAATAATGATTTTTTTAAAACTTGTCCAATAACTTGTCTCAGATACTGAACACTGGGACAGAGCGAGACCAGAGACACAGACGCTTGGCAACAAAAACCTCATTGTCTGCTCTTGTGAAGCGTTCAAGAGCTATGACAGTATGCACAGGCTGAAAAGTGGAGCGGGCTGAATTCAGAAGCAAGCTTCAGACATACTCCGTTGAGATTGGACTGTAAGGAGCATTGCTTCTATTTTATGATCAGATTTCTAGAAAAATCTCACACTCAGCTGCTGCAGCTTTTCTGTGCTTACAATTTTTTAAAATCTAGGCACATATTTATGTAGCTAAATCTGCCCTGTAACATGGCTGTTGTAGCTTACGTATTCTGGTCCAGGAAGGTCAGTGTTAGGGAGAACTTTTTTGGATTTTGTGAAAAGGCGATAGAGAGGACTTCATACATTGTGCAAACAGTGTGCTAAACTTGTGAGAACCTACTTAGAAATTAGCTATGTTGAAGGTGTCTTTTTGTCTTGCTGACTGCTGAAGGTGATTACCCATGCCAGGAGCATTTTTGCCAGCAGAGGAAGTAAAGGGAAACAGAAAATTGCCATGTACCGTATGTGCTGAATGATATTCATGAACTGCAGCAACGATTTTTTTTAGTTGCAAGTACTAGTAGTTAAGTAATGCTTTGGGAGGAGCTATGCAAACCTCTGTCAGTCCTCCCTGTCTTTGTAATTACAAGGACTTGGTGGATTTATTGTTGTATGCAAAAGGTTGCTTGAACACGAGAAAGACTAAGCATGTGCAGAGGTGTACCATACAGCCTACAGTTATACAATGCTTTATAAAGGGCTTTATAGTTATGTAATGGTGATTTACTATTTAGTTTCTGTAGGGAGGCTGCATGTTGCTTTGTCTCTAGAGGGTTAGAAAGTTTGCAGTGGAGGGTTGGCTTTAATTTTTTTAAATCTTTTTTAGGTTACTGAGATCTGAGTGACAGCATCTTATCCCCAGCTCTATCTCTAGGGACCTCGAAATCACACTTAAACTATTTGCTATTTTTTGTTCCCATGGCCAGTCCAGTTGGAATGAGTGTGATTCCTCAGGCCTCCAACATTACCGTAAATAGAATTGTTTGCTGATTTCTGCTGGGACATCTGAACATTGCATATTTGTGCAGGCTTCAGAGTGTTAGGGCTTCACAGCTATCAATGAACTCAACTTTTGGCCTAATGATTCTTTATTATTTGTGGTATAAATGGGAGGCAAGAACCTGGAGATGAAAATATGACTGTTCATGAACCTGTGAAAATGATTCTGCAGGCGGGTGGTAATGAAGTCTGGGAGAACATATGGAAAAATAAATGAGCTTATCTGAGTGTTCAAAATAGGTTTCTTACATGTGTAATGATGTTTTATTTTCTTTTGTTATTTGTGCAAACGTAGCAGGGAACTAGGTGGCCTTTCAGTGATTGGCATTTTTTTCTGAACTAATTTTATATCCATAGAGCTGTTTCTGGAAGGCTATTCATTTCAGCAGAAATACATTTTCCTTTGCATGCAGTTGGCTGGCACCTGGTTAAAGTGCCGTGGCATTCAGATTACTTTTCCTTTGGTTTAGTTAATGCAGCGTGTCAGTTGCTCCCTCTCAGTGGAGGAATTTTATATGAAACAATTACAAAAGAGCTACGAAAGATACTTAAAATACCATATCACAGCCTATTTTATAATTTCAAATTTTTGTACAAGGAGCCTTAACCTGATGTTAGTGTTGCTTTTGAATGAGTAGCATGAGGCAGCTGCTGCTCCCTGCTGCTGTGCCCCGCAGTGACACTGCGGAGGGGTGCTGTTCAGCACCTGGTGGGGCTTGACAGCTCTGACAAGTTATAAACCAGCTTGTCACACCTCCATAAACAGTTATTAGAGTGGTGAGAGGAAAAAAAAGTTAAGATTTGTAGGTTTGGATGGGCTTTCTTCCTGTCAAGAGCTGTCCCAATTCAACTGTCTAAATCTGCTTAAAGATTTGGCTAGCCCTCACCATTCTGTGCCATTGCCGTGTTAGAGGGAATTAAACAACTCTTGGTTGACGTGAAGATGAGATAGCCAGTTTGTTTGCAGGAAGACTCTAAAATCCTTTGCTGCATTGTAACATATAGGAACTATAGTTGGCATGTGCATACTTTATAAATATGGGGTTCTGGTGGGACTCCTGGGCAAGAACAGCACTGCGTTTGCTTAAAGGGATGTATGTCTGCAGGCCATTTATGTGGGGAAGAACTGTGTGGACAAGTGGTAAGATACCTAAGACAGGACGTGAGGCAGGGAGTGAACATTTCTAGGTGCCACATCTCTGTACTCCAGTTGCCAGTCCTCTGAAGTTTTATCAGTATGTAGAGTGCTTGCAATTTATATAATATTTTAGAATACAAATATTTTGTTAATGAACAGATGCTACTTAGGTGTACTTGCCTGTGGACTTTGTTATTTACCAGCCTGGCATCACACTGGTGCTTACATGTAAGAGCTACTGTTGCTCTTCATCAGCTCCTTGGTGCTCTTCCGCTAGGTGTGATCTGCGTTTGAGAGGCAGCAGAAAAACACTATCCAAAGATGTCAGGAAGGGAGACAGAGAAGGCCCACACAGAGGAGAAGCAACTGAAAAGGGGATGACAGAGCCACTCCTTCCCAACAGACACAAATACCAAACTGCAGATGTTTAGCATCCTGAGATGCGAAAGGCTTTTTTCCTTTTAGCTAGTGAAACAATACCTAAAATACGCTGGCTTCTAGATATGGTTCTGCAGTGTATCTGCTGTTCCAACATGTTCCCCAGCTTTCACTGGCCAATAGGCAACAATATTGAGCAAGAAAATGCTTTGTTTTCTCTTACTGACCTCGGCTTTGACTTTTACCTTTCAGTGACTGTGTAGTCAGCAGCGTTTTGAAGGGAAGCACGTGGAATGCGTTGCCACTGAATCAGAGGTTGAGTATAACTGCTGAACGATAGAGAGGTCCCTGACAGGAATTAAACTACTGGAGTGCATAATTTAATTTTTTTCATGCCCTTTGTATTTTTCATCCTGATTATTCAAGTTATGCACTGCTGTTCTTTTTATTCATTTCTTTTTCAGGCACCAGAGCAATGGAGCAGTTATTTCCCGCTGTGGACAGCCCGAGGTCAGTTGGTGGGGCTGGAGGAATGCAGATGATGAACACCTTGTCCAGTCTGTAGCCAAAGCCTGTGCCTCAGATTCAAGGTCCAACAGTAACAAATTAATGAATGGAAATTGTTCCAGAGATTTCCCCAATGGAGGGGACCTCTCTGATGTTGAATTTGGTAAGTTTGTCACTGCTCTTTTTCTGTAAAGGACATAGCTTTATATAAAAACATAATCTCTTTTAGGTACTGTAACAGATTCAATCCTTTGTATTTAATCAGACGTTCTCCAATTTCTGCATATGCATTGTGGGACTTGAGTGTGTCATTGTTGTAAACAATGTTAGAAATATCCTTTTATTTGCTCATCAGTTTCATATCCTCTTCCCCAGATTCCTCAATCTCTAATGCTTCAGGAGCAGAGAGTTTGGCCATACAGCCTCAGAAACTTTTGATCTTAGATGCACGTTCTTATGCAGCAGCTGTGGCAAACAGAGCCAAAGGTGGAGGCTGTGAGTGCCCAGGTAAGCAGTGTGTCTTCTCAGTCTTCTATTAAGTTAATCAAAAGGATTTGTTCAAATATAATTACACTGATATACTCCTGTGTACTGCATATTTAACAGACTGCGTGGATGCAAGTACTATTCATCTGTATGAAAGTTCTGGATCATTGCAGCTATCACTCAGCCCTTCAAAAGGACAGGTTTAGCTGTTAATTAAGTCTGTTTCTCAGAGCATAAAACCAGCTGGTAACAGTGTTCAGTAAATGCTGAACTGTGTGGAATATGCTGATTAGCTTTCCCCTGCTGAGTCAAATATGTAAACTAGAATGAGACAAAGGTGTCCGGTGTGCTAACGTCTAAAAAAACACTGAACAAACTTGTAAAAATGCACTAACTGTAGAGGAGAATAATATTCTAGAACAGTTGTGCAGAGTACAACTTTTCAGCAATTTTTCTAAAGCTGAAACATTTTTCAGCATTTATATGATGACCCAAAACAACTGAAATCCTGATTCATCTTGCATTTGCATTTGTAATATATTTGTAATTATCACTTTCTGTGTTCTTTGGCACTTGTAAATTGTTGGTATTATAAACAAGATATTATTTTGTGGTCAGTATTGGTTATGAATGCAGCCTGTTAAAATTTCATGGTCGGAGAGTCTAGAAAAATATACTGGACTGAAGAACTATAGGTAAGATAATGAAAGCTATTTTGACCATATGGGCTTGTTTTGGTCTTTGCTGCAACAGGCTGCACTTTGATATGTAGCCACCAGTAAGAAAAGATTAATTTTCCATTCAACACCTCAAAACTACTACTCATCAGAGAGTAAAATTTCACAACAGAAAAACAGAGTATATAGGAAGTTTAATTTTCTTCCTATATATTGGTTCTTGAATTCTTAGTAGAAAATTTCCAAACAACTTGCCACCTTCAATAAATTTGACCTGCATTAAATGCTTCCTTTTTGCTGATAGGTTTTCTCCAGGTATTGCCAAGTTTGTTTCATTCTCTCTGTATAAAAATATCTCATTTATATTGTGATTTATTTTGTATATAACATATATTTAGTAAAATTCCCAAAAAAATGCTTAAATTGTCTGATGCTGTCAGTCACTTCTAACTGGAGTTACATAGTCCGTCGCTAACAGGATGTTCTGGTTTGGGCCAGAATTTGCTGGGCTGATAACAGTTAAGAAATCAAATTATATAAAACATGCTCTCTTAAGAGACTACTGCATTTTCTTGTGTGAGCACTCGGTATCCCATATTCTGAATTGATTGATTTTTTTTTTTCTTTTTTCTTGTGTAGAAAAGGTCATTTTAGCTATCATGTCAGCATTTTTGTGCAGACAGAAGCATCAGGACAGAGGAAAACTGAATCTAGGAAAGACTGTCGAATTAGTATTTTTCTGCATCATCTTAGGTGCCTCCCTCTGACTAGCAGACCCTGTCTGTACAGATACAGCCTCCCCAGTAGAGCCGTTGCTTGAGTACATCCCATAGTAACATCTGAAGGCAGGCTCAGTAATTCTGTCTTCTGTTTTCCTGAGCTTTGAATGTTTCTCACACATATGATGCTTGTTCCTCATAGAAAAACTCAGAATAAAGCAGTGAATGAAGTAACCTTTCAGCCTGAGTGATTAGAGAAAGGAATATATAACTTACGTAAAAATATACATTAATTTACCAAGTTTAAGAACATCCATAAATTATCATTTAAATATTGTTTAAGCTTTGGAGTCTCGTAGGATGTTTCTTGCTCTTTAAAAAAATTCTTTAACGTCAAGCACAGCAATATCACATGTTCCCATAGGTTTGTACTCTGCTTTTTGTAATGTGAAGTGAAACATTGAAAATAAATACACAAACACTTTGCTAACTCTTTCCTGTTTTGCTATGCTGTGTGGTAATGTCTGGAATACCTACCAAACTCCAAGTACTAGTCGCTTCATACAGAATATTCGTAAACAGATTATTTAATCTGTCCACAGCAACAGTGGTTTGTTTTTTTGAAAAAGCTTCTTTTAGAAATTAAACTTGGTGTAGTTTTGAGTTTCTTCCCTTTTTTTTCCTTATATTTCCCTACAGAATATTATCCAAACTGTGAAGTAGTGTTCATGGGGATGGCAAACATTCATTCTATCCGGAAGAGCTTTCAGTCGCTACGTTTGCTCTGCACGCAAATGCCAGATCCAGGAAAGTAAGTGAATGTTTGGTGGTTTCTGCCTTTGTTTACATGTTTCTGCAACTGCATTCTTTTGCTGCTGATTTGTAAACTGAAATTCAGTGTGTTTTCCCTTGGTAACTTTCCTGTGTAATAATGCTAAGCTATATTTTTTCATTTCCATGGAATCTGATCTAAAGTCAGTCATTGTTTATTATCGTTGAAGTGAACCTAGAAAATGAGATCTGAGATTATAATGTAGCCTTGAGTGTTGGTACTAGAATGCTACTACTTTCTGGTGGGCTTCAAAGCTAGCACTTAAGCTTTCCTGCTATTGCCACTTATTTAATCTTTACAGCTTGGCCCTCCTTCAGAAAATTCTAGTGGTGTTCCATGTACTTCACGCATTTATAGCATCATTTCAGGAGACATGTTTTGTAGTCCTCCAGTGCTATGGGATAACTAGCCTCTAATGGCCCATCATCTCAGGAGCCTCTGAGGCTGGGTCTTCACTAAGACTCTGTAGTTGTGCCAGTCCTGTTTCCCCTACCACTTCCCTGTTTTGAATTTGCTCCTAAGAGTCTCTCATGGTTTTGAAGTAGATCCAGAATGGACGCCCTTACTGAACTGGGTATGTAGGTCTTCAGAGGGCAGAGATTCTTAAGATACTTACAGCACACCTTGTAAAGCCTGGGAATAGTTGAGATTCAGGAGATTTCAAAGGCACCTCAGGTTCTGCCCTTCCATTGAAGCACAGAGTCATCAGAGGCATATGGCAGAGTCCCAAGATACGCCAGTGGTAGTGGGACTGCTGAGTAATCTGGATCCTCAGCTCAGAGGGCAGGAGACAGTAGAGGCTGCTGCAAACAGTGATTACCCAGTAGTGTTTACATTGTCCGTTGCTGGTTATGTGTTATGCTCTTGTCTGGGAAAATGTTATTTAAGCTTCTTGCAAGTCTTATGCAGCAAAGCGCATGTCAGAGACTGGCTGTTCCTCAGGTGGGCTGCATGGCTTTGTTTCTTACAAATCTGGGAAAGTATTAACAAGGCGTAAGTGAAACATACTGAAGAATGACATTCACAGCTTATTAAAATAGGAGCTTTGACTTGGTAAATTCAAAGATCCCAAACCTGAAAGCATTTTAAAAGGGCAAAAACTGTCTTCCCTTGTTTTTTTCTAGTTGGTTGTCAGCTCTGGAAAGTACCAAATGGCTGCAGCACTTATCTGTGCTTCTGAAATCTGCGCTACTCGTAGTTCATGCCGTGGACCGAGACCAGCGACCAGTCTTGGTGCATTGCTCAGACGGCTGGGACCGAACCCCCCAGATAGTGGCGCTGGCCAAACTGCTGCTGGATCCGTATTACAGGACCACAGAGGTTTGTAAACCATCTGTTAGTGCGTGAGGTAGTTACCAAGTTCGGGTCCTTTTCTGAGGAAGTCTGCCTATAAGTTATTTCAGTTTTTTTCCCCACTAGAAAAGGCACTAAAGCTAGCAGGAGTTTACCAACAGTAGTCTGCAGATACAGTTACATATAGGTGTAAATATGGGCTGTAATTCAAGAGCAGATTATATTTTCCTCCTTTGCTGTAACTGCACAGTCATGGTCTATGCTTCCCATATTTAACTTAGGAATATGTAGTACAGACTACTACATGTTGCAGTTTCCATTACACCGTTGCAGTTTCTCAGCCAACTATTGATACAAAGCCTTTCTATTTTCTAGATTTCCCAACTGCATGTTTTTCCAGTTTCAGATTTTCGTTGTCCTCTGTCACTTAGTTATATTTCTCTTGGGTTTTCAGCCTGAATTTTTTCCCCCCATCACTTTTCAACATTGTGATATGTGATGGCTGGATTCCATCTGCTAGCCCACATGCAAGATGCCTTTGTTGTCTAGAACAGAAGCATATGTCTGAACACAGTGCTGTAAACTGCTGCTTAAAACCTCAGACACATGAGGGCCAGAAGTTTAAGCTGTAGCAGTGCCTTTTGGATGAAATTGTGGAAACTTTTCAGATCCTTTTTTGTGAGTTCTAGAAGTTGGCATCCGTTAGGTCAAAACATACTGCGCTGTCCTTGGCACAGAACTTCTTCCTGGTCCCTCCTGAAAGTGCTGTCTTTCCTGTTCAAAGGCAAAGTTCTCCTGCACACACCCTTTGCCTTCCCTCTTGTCACTGCTGCATCAGAGGAAGCCATAAACTGTAGCTGTCTGTACAAGGATCAGAAATGTTTAGGAAAATGAGTCTTCAGCATTGTCACATTTCAAGCTTTTCAGCTCTCAGCTGTTATTTTTGCTCTAATTACAGCCATTGACTTAATAAGTATGTTCTACAATTTCTCTTTCCACTAAGAATCAAAACTTTCCTAACCTGTGATGGCTTTTAGGTCCTGTAAGATGAGGTGTTGCATTCAGGTGCTCTGTTAGACACTGTTTTGAAATGTTTTTTGCCCTTTTTGTTTGCATGAGAAATCATGCAAGTCAACCTTTAATCAGCCTTGTTACTGGGCTATGTTTGGTGTGAACATAGGTGAGCACTCTCTCTGAGCATGGATGTACTGTTGTGGATGAATTGGTTTTTTTTATGGCAAATGGATCTGCCCATAATTTTCAAAAGAGGGTTTTACAGTTCCCTCTCCTGTTCAAATGTTGGGTTACTATGATCCAGAAGGTTTTGATTAAGATGAAGTTCCTACTTGCCCCTGCCTGGCCAAGATAGGTCTCATATCAGGATCTTGCTTGCAAGTCACTGAGGACCTAACCTGCCTTATTCCCTTCCCTGTTCATGTAGGTCTGGGAATTTATGTGTCCTAATTTCATTGTGCAGCATTTCAGAACACAGAGGCATTAGGTAAAGCAGTAAAGATAAGTAATGATGCCAGCACTGAAGGGAAATAGGAGTGAGTGAGGAGACAGTAATAATGTGATTCCCATGAGTCTCAAACCGCCTTAGAAAATTGAACCAAAACTGAAATAGGAACTTTTCATCTATACTTTCATTTCTGCAGGGTTTCCAGGTGCTAGTGGAGACGGAGTGGTTGGATTTTGGCCACAAGTTTGCAGATCGCTGTGGCCATGGTGAGAATTCGGATGACCTAAATGAGCGCTGCCCAGTGTTTTTACAGTGGCTGGACTGCGTCCATCAGCTCCAGAGGCAGTTCCCTTGCTCTTTCGAGTTTAACGAAGCATTCCTTGTGAGTTGTGGCTTGAGAGATTGCTGTTTTATAGACTGCTTCTAAACCAGTACTGAGTACTAACATACTATAGAGCCTCAAGGGGTTTCTGGTTTTCCCATCTGTCTCTGATATGCTGCAGCCTGATAAAGGTAACGGGAAAACTGCCCAGATACAGCAGACAAAAGTACTTGTATACTTTATGGGACCTGAGGTCTGTGCACTTGTAAAACAGAAGCAGGACCTTAAGAACTTCTCTTAGACTTTAAAGAAATAAATGAATAATATGGATTTAATAGCCTCACCTAAGAGGTGCTGAAATAACTCCAGTATAATGCATCCACACAGCATGAGAAAAACTGTAGTTACGGGCAATATAAACTTCCCCTACTTTGATCTTGTTTTGACATGGAAGACTCCTAAAAACAATCTGCCCCTTTAGCTTTCCATGCATTTTTTCTGTTTCTTTGCTGAAAATATGTAGGATATATGAACTGTGTTTATTTTCATTTGAAGAGGACAGCTCTCCTATTAGAAATTTGCCTAGGATGCTCAAAATCAGTTCTCAAGGCCAGAAGGCAGGTCTCTGGGAAAGTGGCAGTCACTGGCTGCAGGACTAGTAATCTGCAGAATAAAAGTTTTTAAGAAGTCTCTGATCCACTCAGAGATTTAAAGCACATTCCTCTGATTGTGGTTGACTTGAATTAACACTTGCCAGCTCAGCCATGTAACTGATTATATGTATGGTCCTAGCTTAGCTCAGTTGTGAAATGAGATACATGAGGTTATAACTGGCTTCACAGCACACTGCTAACGTACCAGAGCTGTGTCTGAATGTACCTTTAGTATTCCGGCCTTTTTAGAGTAAATCCCCTAATTTATTAGAGTATTGAAGTACTTTTTATTTATTCATTTAAACATCTGAATAATCCCATGGAAGTGAGTTACATGCTTTTAAGTTCATACTAAGCTATTTTGTTAGACTGGGACCAAAGCATGGAATGAATAATGATCAGAGTTTCTGTGCTGCATTAATGTTTTGTAACAGAGCTATCGTGATTCTCCTCTTTGCCTGTCCTACAGGGACAGAGTTTGAATCAGCAAGACTTTTATGCTTGATTATGAACAAATATTTTGTCTTTGTAATTTTACGTTTTTCCTGAAATTTTTTAGTTATGATTTTAAAAGATTCTGCTATGCTTGAGTTCTATTGCAGTTAGTTTATAAGGAGGTATGCAAAAAATGCCAGGTGTATTTGTATATCAGTCTTTAGGAAGAGGGTGTATTGCCCTGCGGAGAAAGGATTTATTGCTTCTTAAGCCTGAATGTTGAGTCTCACATTAAGCTGATGTCTTCTGTCATATGACAATATTTGTATCGGTCTCTGCAGGTGAAATTGGTGCAGCACACCTACTCTTGCCTCTTTGGTACATTCCTGTGCAACAATGCGAAAGAGAGAGGAGAAAAACACACTCAGGAACGGACCTGTTCTGTCTGGTCTTTGCTGCGGGCAGCAAACAAAGCCTTCAAAAACCTGCTCTACTCCTCCCAATCAGAATCTGTATGTATCCTGCATTCCCCACCACATGGGGAGAGTCCCTTTAGGGGCTCCCAGGTACAATGTTCTCCAAAGTGTGTACCTTAAGAAAATACCCAGGCTTGTAGTGGTGGAACATCATAATGGCTTAGCTGTCATCATGAATACAGTCCAGGCATTTCCATAAAAGTGTTCTCAGCTCTCCTCATCAATGTTTACCTTTGAACACTCTGATGTTTTAAGCCTTGCATTAAGTTTGCTGATATTTGAGGAATGTCAAATGCAACCTCAGAAATTCCTCTATGCTGGAAATGCGTTTTCTGTAACTAAATATTTTGCTTTATTTTTTGTAACAGAAAACATTTCGGTGTTTGACAAATAGACCTTTCTAGAGAACTAAGCTATGTCAGTGGAGTGTCATAAAACTGCATACAAACTAGACACTGTGTCTATATTAATCTTAAATCTCAACAGAAAAAGTAACTCAGATTATGTAGCATATCTTTGTTTTTCTTAATACTTTTCACGTTTTCAGTTTGACTCTTCCATTGTAATAGCTCACTGAAGCTTCTGGGAAGGGACTTACAGTTACCTTTTTGTGTATTTGATAAAAGGTCATGTAAGGCATTGAGGGATGCAGATTGTGGGCATGTGAGCAGTCAGTCAATCATCAGATGTCATTGTCATTAGGGCAGCAATGGCTTTTATAAATATTTAAACCCCTTTTTGTTTATAAAAGTATCAGATACCATAAATCGAACTGTAAGGACTGTGCGATGTTTTTGCATATGATAGCTGTGGCTTTTAATTGTTCCTTAGAGTAAAACCAGAACCTGGCTTAGTAGGAAAGAGTTTATGTCTATATTTGTTATAAAAAGATTAATTGTATATTCACATCAGCCCTCTGTGGCTGTCTGTCTCCCCTGGATGCCGGACGTGCAGCCTGCACTCAGTCTGTGTGCAGATCCCCTTTGTCATTGCGACAGGCAACGTCAGAGAGAGCCCTTCAAGACTTTGCAACCTGACATTGTCATCGTAAGAGTGGATGTGATAGCTGAAGGCATGAGGCACTGCAGATAAATACAGCTTGTGAGGACTTCTAAAGCTATGGATGTATCTAAGTTTTCCCTGAAAATACCAGCAGGTTTGCCCGGGAACAGCACAGAGAGCGCTCTTAAAGTGGACTGTATGGACAGGTAGCGCCTCTGTCCTTGGGCTGCCCTCACATGCTATATCCTGCAGTATAGATGCAGTCTCAGTGCCTTGGCCTCTGTTCTCAGTAAATACTACACTGTACTGTACTAAGCCAATGAGGATAATTTGTCTGTATGTGGGAGTTTGATAATTTCCTGCCTTGTATTCTTATTTTTGTGGTTTTACTTCAGTCTTTAAAAGGTGCCTCTCTGATGTAGCCACATCTGTTATAAAACCATAGCTGTTTAAGAGCAGCATCCGCCAAATCAAGCCACCCCACAGCCCTCCCCCTGCTCAGTGGCAGGGAAACCTAATGTTTTGTCTGCCATTGCCTGCTTTTCCACAAGGAATTTGCCTGGGAAAAGCATGGAATTGATAGTGACCCAAGGTGTTTTTAAACTGAAACAGAAAGCATATTCCACAGTCAAGGAATCACTTTTTAAGAGCAAGCTGCCTCTTCAGAAAAGTATTTCTGCATGCACTTAATTTTTAACATAAAAGTGCTTCTGTTAAAGATAGGGTTAGCTTTGATGAACTGGAGCCTGCAGGAGGTTCTTAGTTCAGCTGTCATATGGCGTGGTGTAACACAAAGTACAAGGAAATCGCTGCACTAACAATGGGCCACTGAATTCTTTGGCAGTTTAAATTGTGCAGAAGCATTATTAAGGTGTAGATTCACTCGGAGCACATTGCAGTAATTCATTCATGAGAAGCTGAAAGCCGGCATTGTTATGCCTCTGTCTCTGAAAGAAAAGATAATTATATATCCAAGTGTAGCTGATTAAAAATGCCATAGCTGCTCGCTGGCCTTCAGAGTTATCTAGAGATCTAGCAAAGCCTCTCGGCTGCAGACCGGAATAGTAAACTACCACAGTCAGATCTGAACACTTCTCTGCATTCTGGGAGCGAGCAGTTTACCACTTCTGAACATTGTGTGCTCTCTCCTCTCAGGTGCTGTATCCAGTGTGCCATGTGCGTAATTTAATGCTCTGGAGTGCTGTTTACCTGCCATGCTCTTCCCCCTCGACACCTGCTGACGACACCTGTGCCCCATACCCTGTTCCAAGCTCTAGCCCTGAAGATCAGCCTCTGGGCAGGTGAGCCTAGAGCCCAGAAATCCCATCCTGTAAAGTAAGATCAACAGAGAATATTGTGGGATATAAAGAGGAGAATACTTGTGGTGGGAGGGAAGTATTTTTCACAGGCTTATTTGTGGGACCTGTTTGACTGACCTACCCAAAACCAGTCTGTCATTATTTCAGTTTTGAAAGCTGTTATGTTTCAGAGGTGATAGCATAACAGAAGATTAGCAAATAGAATTAAGCTCTGGGTATTGCATAGCCTTGTAGGATTCCGTATACCCTTGTGGAATGTAAGGTTTCATTTGATTGTCTTGAATTTGAGTTCTTTTTCTGTGTTGCATAACTATTTCTTCGGGTTTTTTGTTCAATGATTCTGAGCAGATGTTAATTAGGAGGTGTGACCAGACTGTAAGCATTTGTGCTTTGTGGTAAAGGGATTATTCTGGGAATGTCTGAAGTCTGATGGAACATATTTTCCTGATGGCAAACAAAGAAAGTACTGAAGCAGCTCTGCACTACAGATGGTCAAAATGTGCTCCTAGAGAATACTTCACAGAGGTCCATTAGTTAGCAGATTGTTACTGTCCTAATTGGGGGGGGGGAGTTTTTCAACTATAGTGGCTAGATGTTTTTAAAAAATCCCCGACTTTGGATTCTGATTATTTGTACCTTTATAGGTTACCAAAGACAAGATCATTTGACAATCTGACAACAGCCTGTGATAGCAGTGTGCCTACAACCAATCGACGTAGTAGTGACCCCAGCCTCAATGAAAAGTGGCAAGAGCACCGTCGGTCTCTGGAGCTGAGCAGCCTCGGTAACCCTGGGGATGATCCGTTTGATGGAGACAGCCTGAGTAAGCAAGGCAGGGCTCCAGTTGGAGCAGAACTCTCTGTTGCAGCTGGTGTGGCAGAGGGACAGATGGAGAACATTTTGCAAGAGGCCACTAAAGACGATGTTGGTCTGGAGGAGCACTTAAAGGGTAGCCTAGAGACAGTAGGTAAAGGGGATGAGGTTGCCCTGGGTAAGGAGAAGAGAACTGAAAGTCTACATGGGTATGTCAGTGACCTCTGTGAAAAGGCTGAGGTGGATAAAGGTATTGTAATGAACAATCCAGCATCCAATCCACATCCAGTTTCACAAGGTGCTTCTGAGCTTAAAGGACAACAGGATGAGCGTACTGATCTCAGTAACACTATCCAGAAGTTACCTCAGGTGAAAGGACTACAGACTGTTCCTTTGGAGGGCTTTGTAAATAGAGATGCTCAAAAGAATACGGAGGAAGAAGGTGTTAGCAAACTTGAAGGAGAAGCAGAGAGCCTGTACAACACAGCACAGGCCAGCCTTGCGTTACCTCTTACAATCACTCACGAGGCAAGAACATCCAACATTGAAAGTTCTACGGAAACCTTAACAGAGAATGAAGCAAAGCAAGAGCTCGTTCCTAAGGGCCCTTGCCACAGACCTCACCTGATCAACAGCAGTGCTGACGAACTTTCTCGAACTATTGAAAATAGGCCAGAGGGGGAGAGCATGCTAGAACTTCAAAAACTGGGAACAAAAGTACATAGGACTTCTGGTAGCAGCAACACACACATCCCGATGCCTTCCCCTTGTGCCTTGCCTTTAGTCGAACTTAAAGACGAGATTGTGTGTAATGGAGAGCTGGAGCCTGAGAACAAGATGACAGAGAAGCCTGCGGGGTTTGGTATCACCCAAAAATACCATGTGACAAACGGACACTGTGTGAATGGAGAGGATGGTCGGATCAAAGCCTCTCTGAGTCGGCAGGTCTCCACCGCTAGCTGTAGTTCTGCACAGTTTCACTTGAGGAGCTTGCACCAGAAATGGATGTTTAGTCATCTTGGTAAGCAGCAGGCAGCCAGCAGCCCAGACCAACCCACCAGAAGTCACCTGGACGACGATGGGATGCCTGTCTACACTGATGTTATCCAGCAGCGCCTGCGCCAGATAGAAACTGGCCATCAGCAAGAAGTGGAGACCTTGAAGAAGCAAGTGCAAGAGTTGAAGAGCCGGTTGGAGAGCCAGTTCCTGAATAGCTCCTTACGCCTCAATGGTGATTATGGCGACGAAGTGGTAAGTGAAATGGTAATTGGGCCACTGCTGGAAACAGTGGGCTGGTTATTCATGTTCTGGATCTCACCATATTGTCAACTCTTGGTTCATTGATGAGGTGATTTTTTTGGCCTTGCAGGCTTTTATGGAACTCTCAAGGTCATTCTGAAGAAGGCAAACAACTGATTGAGTACATGGCAAATGGCAATTAATGTTGGCTAATGATTTTCACTGTATCCCAGTTTGACCATATGTGTACCAAAGTTTTATTTCAAGATGGATGTTTCACAGCATACTCACACATACCTGGACATACTTTAACATCTTGTTTTCAAAAAAAAAAGGCAATTTTGTATACGAACACAGGAGTAAAACAGGCAGAGATATTTTTCTAAGAATGTGAATGGGTCATTTATTGGGACAGGTAGCGTAGGACTGATCTCTTGGTGCTTTGCATGCTCAGGGTAAGATGCAGCAGTGGCTGTTCTGTTAGTGCAAAACCACGAAGTTCAAGCCATGCCCTTTTCAGATGGCTGGCCTACTCAAGGCTCATTAACTGGAATAAATCAAGAGGTTTTGTGACAGCCTTATGTCAGTGAGGGCTTTTTCTCAACAAATTAAGAAATTTAGGGGAGCTTTTAAACTCTTTGTGCTTTTACTTGGAAGTCTTGAAGGTCATTAAAGTAGAGACTTAAGTCTGAGGCGTGATTCAAATACAGTACGCTAATTTCTGCTGCAGTGAAATTATCTACGTAGTTGTGGTTGCAAAAGAAATTTTAAAATAAGAAATGAAATACATGTAATTCCAAGTTCAAGATCTCAATAGCTAGCAGGTTTTCTATGTGTCTCTGTATATCCTGGGTGGATTTTTAAGTTGCTTCTCCCCTACCTGTTTTTTTACCCGATTTCTCCTCCTCTTTTGACTAATAAATAATAATAAAAAGTCAAAAGATACAGTCACGGGCCTTATACTGTTGCTTGAATGTAGCACTGATTCAGAGAACAAGCAGGAGCCCAGTTCTGTAGAGGCTTTCGAGCACAGAGCAGTTCTGCAGATTGCTGCAAAACTGGGTTTTTCAGTGGCCCAGTATGATTAGTGAAGTACAATAAATGATGAGGGGAGAGCTACGTGGGGAAGCAGGCAGGCACAGGAGGAGGAAAGGGGCATGAAAGGGAAGGTGATGAGACTTAGAATCTCTGAAACAGAGTTTGTATCTTCCTGTGGGTTTGAATGCTGGGCAGAGCATTGGCCTGTCATTCCTAAGGTTGACATAACACCCATCAAAAATGTCCTTTTCTTAAGTGCACATTATAATGTGTTTTATATGCCTGCGAAATTGAAAAAAACAACGTTATAGGAGGTTTTCACCTTTTGTTTAATTTAATATTGTTTAGAAGTGGCAGAGGTGCTGGATAGTCCCAGGTACATTTGTTATGAAAAATACTCAGAGCCGCCTTGGCTATTCACATTGGAGGTAACAGCACTACATGCCCCTTTTGGGCATCCATTTCAGCTCAGTGTCATTTCAATTGGGTGTGGCTTCTGTCACCAGCAAAACCTTGGATTCCTTGGAGCAATTTGGTGCGTTGGCTTAATTGATTATACTCTGATTCTTTTAAGGGCCTTCACAAACTGCAGTGTAGGGCTGGATGAGAGAGCGTGCTGGCCTCTAGAAAATTCACCATTTTTAAGAATCTGATGTCTACCTTCTGTTTGGGCCTCAGCTTGGGAGTAACAGGTTTTCTTGCAGAGCTCCAGAGATGCCCATTTCTCAGGCACAAAAAGACATTAACCCAAGATTTCTTGCTATTTTTAATGTATTTTAAGGGCTGGCTGAGTTTTAAGTCAGTTAAAATACAACTCTACATGGATAGACTATATTAAGGAAGTATTATTCCCCCAAAACTTATATATGGAATATATATGGCTCAGATTCTGAGTTTCCCATGTGTGATTTGGCTTGTATTTTCCAGAATTTTTGCCAACAAAAGGATATATGTATTACTAGTACTAGTTTTGAAAGCGAAACAATCTTGGAAAGGAAATGCAACCATGAAATTGGAGCCACGGGTAGCAGCTTTTTTGTTTGATCACCCAAAGTGTTGCCAGAACTTTGTGCTAACACAGCAGAAAACAGATTTTTAAATCCATTCCACCTCAGATCATCCTGTCATCAGAGGGTCAAAACCTGACCTGTTAGGGTATTTTTGCACGGGGGCTTTTTGTTTATTTTTTGCAGTTCACCACTGCACAAACTGCTTCAACATGTGGCATTTATAGTCCCATTCAAAGAGGTGTTCTTGCCTTTGCTGCCACATGGGCAGTGTAGGTAGGTGACCAGCTAAGACATTCGCCCTTCCAGTGCAAACATAGCCTGCTCTTTCTTAGCAGGAGGTACCCTTTCCACTCCTCCCCACGACTGTCCGGTTTTTATTTGTGTGGAAGTAGGAATATGGGAAGGTTCTGTTCAGCTGTGTTTGTTTGCCAACAGACTTCTATACCCGACTCGGAAAGCAATCTGGATCAGAACTGCTTGTCTCGCTGCAGCACAGAGATTTTCTCTGAAGCCAGCTGGGAACAGGTGGATAAACAGGACACAGAGGTACAGACTAAATCCCTGTAAAACGCTCATTCTTCTGGTAGGATGGGATATTCATAATTGAAATTATCCTACAGCCTTTGGTCATGTGCCACTTCTTGTGAACTATCTTCCTTGCATTTCACTTGTGTCTCATACTTTAAATATCGGTACCTGTGCCTATGAGCCCTCTGCTTGTCTGTGTATGAACTCTTTGAGGAGCTGTGGAAGGGGTGGTTAGCTAAAGGAGCTTTAGGTGAACACGTGCTTGGTGAATATTCTTGGCATGGATACTTTTAAAGCACAGAAAGAAGCCAGGGAATTGGACTTGATGACGTAGTTTGAAGGGAATTTAGTGTATCTGTTCTCAAAGGGGAGGTTTCTGTCGTCTTGTCTTCAATTGTTGCAAACACTGAATTTGAGCTCTTAAAATAGAACAAGCACTTCCCTCGTGGTGCTTTGCTTTGGATTTGTGAGTGCAAATGAGGTGGGTTTGTTTCTAATTGCCCTCTCCTTGCTAAATTTGGCTTTTATTTCTCCCAGGTGACACGATGGCTTCCAGACCACCTCGCTGCACACTGCTATGGCTGTGACAGTACGTTCTGGCTGGCCAGCAGGAAGCACCATTGCAGGTAACCTGGGCATCGACAGAGGAGTGGAGGGAGGGAGGCACCGTCACGGCTTGAATTGTTTCCTCTCCTGTTAAACCAGGAAAGAGTTTTCTTTTGACACACAGTTCCTTTCTCAAGGATGGATGTCAGACTAAGTGTTTTAGAGTAGGACTGTGCACGCTCCTGAAGGAACAGAGCGCTTTGGAAGAACAGAACAGTTTCTCCTGTTCAGTTCCAGTTCGTGCAGAGTATATATTTAAAAAGTCTAATTTGGTATCTGCTCAACCCCAGTCTAAACAGATCCTGCCCTTTTTCCTCAGAGTGGATTTGGAGGCAGCTGGCTGTTTAGCTTTTTAAGAGGGTGTAAATAATAAAAAATACCGGTTTCTCATCTTAGCATGCAGTAATTCAAAACTGCAAATATATGAATAGCATCTTCTTCCCATTACTGGTTGTAAACCTGCTTCTTTCCTTCTCTAACCGTTCTCCTCTTTTCATTAAATTGCTCTTGTAAAAGAATCTAAAAAGGACATCTATATAAAATAAAAGTTTTCTGGATTATTCTTTGCCAAACGTTTTGCCAGCAGAGGCTACAGTAGATAATGCAGGCAGCAGGGGCTTAATGAAGAACAGGTGGCAGAGGCTTTTTGATTAGATCATACCCTAGTTAAAGGCAGAAACTCTCAGATTTCAAAGTTCTATTTCAAATAAATTCCTATTCCTAATTTCTGGACATGAGAAAACTATTACAAGAACTGTCATTTAAATAAATGGCAGTTATCACATTTTGATGCTTCATTGCTTTTTGAAGTTGTAGAGAATTATAAACGTCTTTCTTGGTTTGTGTCCATTTTATGTTTTGCGCCATTTAGTGTCTTGTAAAGATAAACAGACCCAGGCAAGAATGAAGTTGAACGGCTTTTATTTTTTTTCATGTCCACTGTGTTTGTGCATGTGTTAAGGCTCCAGATGAAAATTATAAAGCATACAGTTGTACACATGTGAAGGGTTTTATAAGAATTAAAGTGGTGTTCTCCTTTGTCCTTCTCCCAGTGGTGTCTGTTGTGAAGTGTGCCCGTCCAGCCCTGCCTCCCTAGGCTGACAGACATTTGGCATCTACATTTCAGTTTCCTAGACCTGGGCTCTGGAGTACTCCTAGCGCATGAGTACCTGCAGGACACCCCCAACACCACGAGGGGTTAAAATTGACTCAGGGTTTCAAGTCTGGTTGTGAATTGCTCTTTAGTGTCTTTGTTTCTTCAGCTTTCAAATGTCTAACCTGGGTTGACCAGGCCATCCATGTGAGCTTCAGTTTATGGTAGAGACCAATAGGGAATGGCAACCAGCAAGAACACCAAGTATTTCCGTAGTATATATTTTCAAAAACGCCAGCAATCAGTGGCAGTCTGCTCAAGATCTCACCTGAGAGTGAAAATGAGTTGAAACCCATACGGTGTAAGGCCTTGAGCAGGATCAAAATATCCAGCTCCCTTCATTGCCACTATTTGCTTCTTTTGCTCGTTCCCCTCTGAGCTCTTTTTCCCCTCCTTGCAGGGACATTGAACGTGTTGATCAAATCTGGTGAGCATTTACAACAGCCTCTGTCTGTTGTCTGTCTGCGTTTTCTTGGTAACTTCTCCAAACTAACTCGGTCTGTTCCCCCTCTTTGTTTTTCACTTGCCTAGAAATCACTAGAGTTGTGGGTGGCTAGCACAATCTGTTGGATGTTTCGATCCATAGAAACAGGCCTGTCTTCTCACAGAAAGGCATTTAGGACTTGGCTTTTGGTAGCTTAAACTGGGATGTGGATCACACTAACACTCACCATCAGTAGATCGTGTGTTTGAGTAACAGAGAATGCATCACTTCTAACTAAGAAAAGACTGTCCTTCAAGTTTAGCCGCTATGCGTTTATTTTTTATTCTTGCCCTTTTTTTGCCTTATTTTTGGGAGAGGTCCACATGTTATGAAACAATTCTAATATTGCTGTGCAACGTGTTGGCAAAAAACCTGCCACTTATTTTAGAAGGACTGAAGATACCACTGACAGTAGCAGGTAATGCAAAGCTGGTAGAGGGTTAGTATTACAGAAAAATGAATAAACATCTGTGACTTAGTAAGAAGAGAAGGTGCTGGTAGCATGATTTTAAGTCTTCCTTCCTCAAACGAGCAAGATCGTCTGTTTTTTAACATCTCTTTTTAATCTTTCAAGCAAAGCAGAGGACCACCAGGATAGAAAGAATGAGTTGTTCAGAGCTTTCCAAAGCTCGAGGGAGAAGAGTTACAGAACACTATTATCTATCACAGAAGGAAAAAACAACAAAAAAAACCCAAGCGTATGTTAGGAAGCTGGTGAGCTACAACAGACAGATATTTTTGTTAATCCCTCTGGTTCTTTTTTGACCTCCTCCGTCAACAGCAAGCTTCTGCTGGATAATCGTTCTTTGAGCAGCAGAGTTGTGGGTTGTCGGAACGGCTTTTCTGTAGGGTGTTTCTGTATAACACCTCACGGGACTGTTTTCACTCCTGCTGGTTTTTCTGATAGTAATTTCTAACAGCATCCTTAAGAAGACTTCAAAACCACTGCAGAAAGGCTAGCCTTTGTCAGCCTGCTCGTGCTAGGGTTACAGCTTCGAGACCAGGAGCTGCTGTGTGGAGCTGAGAAAATTAGCCCATTGAAGTGAGAAATGGGATTTCTCTGCTGACTTTTTCCCTGTCAGTGACCAGCATCTGGAAATCTTGTCTTTTGGCAATGAAGGATTAATCAAAGCTGTGGGGTGTAGGCAGGATTCTCTGTCAGTCTCTTGGCAGCAGTGAATCTGTTCTGACGCAACACAATAACGGCACAAAATCCTGATGCCAAAGAGTTAATGAAAAGGGCGTCAGGCATGGAGGTAAACTTGCAAAATTCAGGTCCCTGGAGTGCTGTTCTGAACTCCTTGTAAGAATTGATGAGTTTGGAGGACAGGGCACACCAGGCTAGCTTGAGCAGCAGCAGGTTTTGAGGGGGGCTGCAAGAAGAGAAGGTAATTATTTTCAAGATCTAAATTTTGTCCCTGCCTCCTGTGAGGTGCATGCGCCAGCGTGCCTCCACCAGCTGACATCTGACAAGAATGTGTATGAGACTGCTCACCCTGCTGCAGCGTTGCTGACATTTCTGAGCATGAAATACCTGGCTGCCCAGCTCGTGGCTTTGCATGATCCTTGTTGACTCAGTTTACTTTATGCAGAAGTGTGGGACCGCTGCAAAAGGGACGGCGCTGCTGGGGCTATGGGAGGATTGAATCAACCAAAACTGGGTTTAATTTTTTTTTTTTTTCATCTGTCCTATGCTTAAACCCTCCAGCTGTGCACTTGAAAGAAACAGAAGAAACTGTCTCTGTGCTGGTACTTAGCAGCACACGCTTTTGGAAGAGTAAAGGAGCAGAGACTCCTACCTCCTCCCAGGACTGCAGTATCCGGTCTGTCTCGAACACAGAGCTGGATCAGTAATGTCAGCAGGGGCCAGAACACCGCATTCCCCACATCCTCACGGAGGAAGGCCCCTCGCTTGCTCTGTTTTAGCCCCTCTATGAGCCGTGTGCCCCAGGGTAGCGGTGACAGTGATGAGCAGCACCATGCCTGAGCTCTGTAGGGCATGGGGGAGAGCTTACCCCTGTTCCCTGGAGGGATAAGTTCCCTGCAGTTTGACACAAGACAGTGTTGTACAGAAGAGCTGTTGCTGCAGGGACGGTTAATGAGCTGTAGTTCTGTACTGTAGTTTGCTTTATGCTCCTTCCTGGTGTCCCTGCCCTAAAGCTCCGCTTCAGCTTTAGGAACGAGTAGCACAGGGTGCAGATGTTGGAGGGCTGTCTCTGCACGCATCCTGGTACTTGGCGAGGAGCAGCTGCAGTCTCCAGGGCTGACCCCCTCACAACTCTGTGGATAATACAATTCTAGAACTCGGGTAACTTTGTCAAACTGCTTCTAATCTTTTTCTTTTCCATTTCTCCTCTGTTCCCGATGCAAGGAATTGTGGAAACGTGTTCTGCTCCAGTTGCTGTAACCAGAAGGTGCCCGTTCCTAGTCAGCAGCTCTTTGAACCCAGCAGAGTCTGCAAATCGTGCTACAGCAGCTTGCACCCCAGCAGTTCCAGCCTTGATCTCGAACTGGATAAACCCATCACTGCCACATCAAATTAAAGTTCCAGCCTCGAAGCAGCGGGGGAGCAGCCATGCCGCCTCTTCCCCGACAGACGTGCAGATTCTCGGTGGGCTGAGGCTGGGAGGATGCGGGAGCGGTGCACTTTGGAGGTTGAGGCGTGGAACACTGCTCGGCAGGACAGACCTCAAGGACGTACCGCTGGATTGTGGGATTCACCTTTTCCAGCTATTCCCCCTTTCCTTTCTGTCCTATCTGTGTGTATGTGTCTACGCGCGTGCGTGTGTGTGTGTATATATATATAATAATATATATGTTTGTTTGTTTGCTGGAAGATTGTGGAAGTGGGAAGGGAGCTGGTGCCAGAACCAGACTTCCCTTTTGTGTTTAACTGTCCCACTGCTGAACCGTTGCAGACAGACAATTCTGTTGCAGACAGATGATTTTGGGGAGGAGAAAAGAGGGGAATCAGTCCAACCAGTGTGCAAAGCGTGAATACCTGTAGCGTCAGTGCTAGTGCTTTCAATCACTCCTGTTACTTCCAAACAAGAAACTGCTGTTTGGGAACCTGTTGCTGCTAGAAGAAATGGGAATCTCTTTCCCAAGAGAGCACTCTCCCTCTCTGTTCTTAGAGTGGGCTTAGTTATCCTCGCTGCGTGAAGGGGGAATCAATGGCAGATTTCCATGCTCAGTGGTTCCGTACTCGCACACACCATCTCTGTGGTTTGTTGCCGTCAGCCCTGCCGCGGTGGCTTGGAGCGGAAACACCTGGATGACGCTGGCTAAGGCAAGTGCGTGCTTGTTAGCGAGAGGTGAGACGGGGATTGAACAGGCTGCCGAGCTGAGATGGGTTTTACGCTGGCACCTCTCTCTGAAGTTCTGTAAATGCAATTCATTATTTAAAACCGAGTGGGAAAGTAGAAGACCTTCAACCTTCTGTCCTTGCCCCATCTGTAGGATGGTTTACTCGATGCAAAGCTACTTTTGGAGCAGTGCACTTGTCATGGTTCGTACAAACAGGCCGTCGTGCTGTTGTCCAGACTCGCACTTTAATGAGACTATCCAAACCAATGAAAGAGCAACTGTGATATGCTGGTGTTTTTGCTGGGCTCGGTCCGTGAGGAGTGCACTGGTGCTTGTAACGCTCCTGGGATGTCTCCTCCTTTTCCAGTCTGTATTCAGTATACTCCACATAGGAAAAACCTGCCTGAGGATTTTATAAAAGACCTGAAATACATCGTGGCTTCTCCTTCTTCCTTCTGTCCCAATCTGAGTCGCTTTTAAAGTCACCTCATTAAAGTGTGAATCTCTTGAATATATGTTTTTAAATGAGCGTTAGGTACTCTTCCCCTTTTCCTTTTGATAGAGCCTGCTTTGTGCAATTTGGCAAGGAAGAAACTTAGATCCTGCTTCCCAGTGTATTGCCTAGGCAAAGTTCCAGCTTCTCTTGTGATATTCTCAAGAATCCTGCTGGAGTGTTTGAGAGTCCTAGATACAGAAGCTCAAAATCTAAGAAACCTTGGGAAAGGAATGCTTCCCTTCCCTGGAATGTCAGAATCACATAATCCAAAGCGAGTATCACACAGAGAAAAAACCATCTCAGAATATTTGTTAGGTCCGATGGGAAAATGTCAAAGTATTTTATTTTTAACTTTGAACTTCCCACACCCTTTGCAAGGATCGTTACACTGCTGCGGCGTAAGCTGAAGATTGACAAGACAAAAATGAATGTCCAGGAGGCTGGTTTAGCACAGAGGCCTGCGTCCTTACGGGAAGGGGGTCTGGTAAGGAAGCATCTTGGGACCTCCCCCGGTACAGGTTTTGAAACGTTTCTCAAACCGTCAGGAGGGAAGAGCAAAGATAAAAGATGGGTTCTCCAGTTGAGTTGTATCTAGAAGTATTTGTTCCTAAACCAGTGCAGTGAATATCTGGAATAGAACCGTAGGCATTGCTGTTCCGTGCGGAGCAGAGACAGCTGGAGCGGGAGGAGGGTGATGCACAGCTCCCGTCTCTGGCTCTTCGCGGCGGGGGCGAGTAGGGGTTTGACTTTAGGGGACATGGTGTAGTTCTGCACACTAACATTGTGTGGGTTTGTGGTGCAAATAGACAGTCAAAAATAAGTCTAAGATTCTGCAGTTCCTAATGACAGGTGCCAAGAGGTTATGATACGGGTTTTTGGGGTCTGTTATGTACAGTGTGAATAAATGCTTGCAGCTCTTAGTCTTTTTTTGATCGATGAAGCACTTTTTTTATTAATATTATTTTTCTTTGTATGTAAAGGAGGAACCAGTATCTCTCCACAGCTGTATATATAACCCTTCTCTCCTAAAGAGAGTAAAGTGCTCCTATATTTTTCATTTTTGTCAAAGCGAGAAGTAAATACTTTAGAATTGTTAAATATATAAATAAAAGTGAATAAAGTTTAGACTTTTGCATGGGAGCATTTGCTAACACACTTTCTAATTTTTTATTTTTCTTTCCTGTCCTTTGTAGGGGATGTATTTTGAGGTTCAGCAGAAGCACCAAGGCCTTTGAAAAAAGGAGGCTGCAGCAGGCCTCCTCTTGCTTTCTTTTCCACTGTGTGTCTTTGCAAGGAACAACAAACTGTTGCTCCTAAACTTAGAAGAAAAAATATTAAGCTTGGTTGTCCTGGTGCGAGAGTCCCAGGGAGGGGGAAAAGACACAAACCACACGCACCACCAGGTCCTGCCAGTACAATCAGCATGGTTTTCTGAGGCTGGAGGGACTCTCTAAGAGTCTCATCTTCCTCGGTACCTCGTTTCTCTTTTTCCCCTTAACTGACCGTCATTTCAAAGCGTTGATCCAATGGCATTAGCTCAGACGTAGGGGCAGCCCAGGTCACCAGGGAATTCACCCTGTTTTCAGTGACGTTTGGAAAAGGAAGCCTGATGTCTCCCTTCCCCTGCAGCGAGGAAGCGCCAGCAACTCGCCCCAGCGGCAGCGCGGTGGGGAGGTCAGGGCTCCGTTCTCATTTGCACACTTTCTGCCTTATTCTCAATGCTGGATGGTGGAGCTGTGGCTCTTTGGGAACAAACCAAACTCACTCAGGTTTCGTATCTTTCAATCTTTCCCCAGAAGGTGGAAAACTCAACTGCTGTTTGTCCTGCAAAAGTCTCCTGCACAAGGGTCCCATTATTCTCATTTTCCTAGGACTGCTTGCTCGTTTCAGGCGCCTGGCTGCATGCGCTCCCGTCACATAAGCTCGTACTCTGTCAGTTATTTCTTTTCTTACATATTTGAAGTTGAGAGAGGATTTGCCCTCAGCGCTCAGAGCGACTGAAGAGCTTGAGCAACTGTGAGTTTTTGGGACAGGCCTGTTCTAATCGCGAGACACGCACAATTGCTTTATAATCTTACGGTATTTATTTAATCAAAACTGCAGATCACAGTGGGTGGTAGTATTTATAGCTTCAAGAATAAAAAAGAAAAGCATACATAACGTTTTGCACTAGTAAGAGAGTGCAAAGGAACAGCAGGTTTTCAATTATATACCAGAATTTGATTTTATGTAGCTCCTTTCCATACTTGAGTTACTTCTAAGTGCTTTTTCAGTAACTCACTACTCTGCAGTGGGGCGGCAGCCGTAGACGTTACATGGGGCACTGCGCTGCTCGGGTGTTGTGTGCTCCAGAAACGCTGAGCAAACCCTGCGGGTCTCCTCTGCCACTGCCGGAGGCAGTTGAGGAACTTTTAAACTTCCAGAGTGGGAAGCTGTTACTGTGCAGAGGGGCTTCACACGGGGGGCATCGCTGCCCTGGCAGCTCTGCGGGAGGAGCGCGCAGCTGACATGTAGAAGCTCATTTCCCGGTGATCAATCCTTCCTAATGAAATCCTGTCCTCTCTTCTCCTGTTCCGGCTGTCAAACAGCACGGGAGCCCGAAAGGGGAGCAGCGCGCTATCGCAACATGCAGCTTTAGTGCTGTCTCGCGCAAAGGCGATTTGCAGGGCTTATCGGGAGCCTCGCAAATAGCATTAGCGGCTGAGAAACAAGACAATCTCTGACAACCGCAGGCCCCTCGTCCCCAAGCAGGGCGGCAGCGTGCGCAGCCTCTCCTGGCCGGGGAGGTGGCACAAGCCCCGCCGTGCGGTGGGGCAGGAGCCGGGCAGCGGCAGGGATCGTGCCGGCCGGGAGCAGCTGGTTGATCCCAGCGTTGTTGTACGGGTGACGTATGGCCACAGCGGCGCGTAGGAGGGAAAACCAAAGGCTCTTTGGTGGTGAGGGGGATGAAGGCGTCGGGAACCATTCCAGTCCCCAGGAAGGGCTGTCGGTGTGGGACGGAGCCCGCGCTGGGAGAGGCTTCGAGCTGTTGTGAGGCTGCGAAGGGCGGTCGCCACGTGCGGGAAAGCTGAGCACTCATTTAACAGGTGGGGGTGTGCAGGTATTTTCTGGTTAGTCTTTAATTGACCCTCCAGTAGATCCTGAATTACTCTGCCGAGGTTTTGAAAACAGAGTCTAGAGTCGGTTAAAGACGGCGTTTTGCTGGGCTGTGTAGAAGGAGATGCTCACATGGTGCTGAGCGAAGGCCAGCTCAGGTGCAGGATCTGGATCAGGTTTTCCATAGTCCTTAGAGCTGCCCTCAGCTGGATTCCATCACTGGGAACTGGCTCCTGAGCTCCATGGAATTACCTTGCTTGGTTAAAAAGCAGCGGTTCAGGCTCGGTTTTGTCTGGGGAGGAAGGCGAGCGATGCAGCCCCTGCTCGCGCGGGGCAGGGCGGTCTGTGCTGCCGGGCGCAGCCTTTGCTCCTGGTGGGATTTTCTCCAAGGGACAGGCCGGTGCCGCTCGGGGGGCAGCTTGGTACCTCCGCGGGCAGAGATGTGCCGCAGGAGGAGCAGGGCAGCGCCGAGGCGGCAGCCCAGACCAAGCCCAGGCAGCGTGAAGTTTCTTTTTTAACAATTCAGCTCAATTTTTTGCTACGGAGGGAACCCACCAGCACTAGAGCAAGGATGCAGAAAGAGAAATGTGACCTTTTAATACAGCCACGTCTGTACAAGCTTTGTCTGTTGTACTGTCCCGACGCCACGCAGACATGCCGTCTCCGAGGCAGAGGAATAACAAATTCCCATCCTTTCATTTTACACGCATAATACAGGCATTGGAGTTCGGATTGTTGCTTTTTGGGATTTAAGATTACCATATTCTTCAGACTTTCAAATTTTTTAAATGCTGCTAAAGTTTTATCTTACTATTTAACAAATATGTTTTTTAAACCAATTTCCCATAGTTATGTTATTAAATGATTTTTACCTTGCAGTGGCAACAGGTGATGCATTTGATTGTACTTTTTTTTTTTTTTTGGTGGAATTTGTATTAAAATGACATCTGAAGTCTTGATTAATTACTTCAAGAACATTAAATGTTTTAAAACATGCAAACCTATGAGAGCAGAGAGCTGTTAGCAGCAGTATAAAGTGTTAGACCCTAGTGCTTATTTGTTTGTAACAGCATTTATTCTGCTGTAGCCTCAGAGTGAATATTTAGATCTTAATAAATTTGTCATTTTCCTACACAGTGACAATTTTACAGTCCCTTGTGTTTTCTGTATCGGTGTATCTGCAGGGCTCCCAGTTTGCGGGGCTTATTTTTAGGCAAATTATAGCTCATGTGTTAGGAAGAAGTTACCCTGGTGTTCAAAAAAACCACGTGAAATACATAGGAAAGGGGTGACGTGAAATCAGAGACGGGCAGTGAGCGTGGAAGGCGCCACTGCTTGCCAAAGCCCTGTCCCTTGGAGACGAGCGCTCGGTGAGAACAGAGGGTCCCAGTGGTTTACCAGCAGCTCTGCAGACAGTTCTAACACTACAACTTGCGCTTTGTGTTGCGTTCATCGTGTTTGGTCAGACCCTTCTGCCCTTCCCACGCACAGATCCGGTGCCGGGCTTTGCTGCCGTCATTGCGTAGGTCAGAGCCAGGTGGTGTCTCTCACTTTCCCGTTCTCCTGACTTCGGCAGCACTGCAGGCTTCTGCGCTTTGGCACCTGTAAGACCTTTGGCACCAAACAACTACAGGGACGTAGGAGATTATTCAAACCCAAATAGTCTTTATTCACTTCAACGCACTTACCACAGATGCGGAGAAATGGCGCAGCGCAGCGCCCTTCGGTGCTGGGTCTGGCTAAACGGTCGTTGTGTGGTTTGGAGGAAGCTCCGCTTGGCTCAGCCCCGTGATCCATGCGCCGGGACGGAGCGAGCCCTGGAGCCGTCCCCGCAGTGCCGCTCCCCGGAGGCAGCGTTGGGGCACGTGGCTCTTCCTGGATCCACATGGCCTCGGAGGAGTGTTGGACAGCTTTGTGCTCGGCAAACAGCCCCTTCCCCTCTTCCCACGCAACACCCTAGCTGCCGTAGCACTTGGCAGCTACGCATGCCAGCTGTCTGTTCTATCACTGGTTTGCTTCTGTCATTAGCAACTTCTTAACTGAAAACTTTTAGTTGTCGGGGTAACACCAAGCAGGTAGACCGACAGGCTGAGGGTGAAGAGAAGCACGCAATCACCATTTAGGTGCTTGCTTTGGTGGACAATCACTGGATTTCAATCTAAAACTTAACATCAGGTGATTCTCCCCCTCTGCTCTGCTGTGGTGAGACCCCAACTACAGCCCTGCATCCAACATAAGAAGAACATGGACCTGCTAGAGCAAGTCCAGAGGAGGGACACAAAGATGATCGAGGGCTGGAGCACCTCTCCTGTGAGGGCAGGCTGAGAGCTGGGGTTGTTCAGCCTGGAGAAGAGGAGGCTCCAGGGAGACCTTGGAGCACCTTCCAGTACCTAAAGGGGCTGACAGGAAAGCTGGAGAGGGGCTTTTTACAAGGGTGTGTAGGGATAGGACGAGGGGGAATGGCTTTAAACTGAAAGAGGGTAGATTTAAATTAAATATAAGGAAGAAATTCTTTGTTGTGGGGGTGCTAAGACACTGGAGCAGGTTGCCCAGAGCAGCTGTGGGTGCCCCATCCCTGGCAGTGCTCAAGGTCAGGCTGGATGGGGCTTGGAGCAACCTGGTCTAGTGGAAGGTATCCCTGCACAGGGCAGGGTGGAACTAGATGATCGTTAAGAAGGTCCCTTCCAACCTAAACCATCCTATGATTCTATGAATTTATGTCAGTATGAACTGCAGCATCATTACGACAATGCATAGGGAATTAATAAGCTTTCTGGAGGTCACAGAGAATAAAAAAAAGCTTTCTTAAGAAAAATCATGGAAGTGGGTTTTTTTCTTTAATTTTGGTATCAACTTGTACAATTTTGATGTCGTTTGGGTGATGTAATTGAAATTGCCTCCTCCCCTAAACTGTTACAGAACATCTTTGCTCAGCAGTGTTGATGTTGACACTGACCATTTCTGGAGCTGCAAACAGCAATTTACTGTATCCTGTGTTTGAAATACAGTAGGTAGGGACAAAGCGCCCAATAATACGTGTGAAGGTAAAGCCCCTACTCCAGATTAATTTAAAGTAAAAGCAAAGCATGTTTGAGACAAGGTACAACATAAAACGAAAAAAATCAAAAGCACAAGCTAAACTAAGCAGTGCCCTGTGCCTACCTTGCTTAACAATAGCCTTGACTAGGAAAACGGAAAATTTGGGTTACAAAGCCTTTGTTTTACCCAACGAGTTGCCAAGATCAGCCACGGAGCTGGGGGTCCTGAGCTGAGTGCAACAGTTCCCATGGAGGCTGCTTGTAGGAAGGGCTGTGCCCCCCTCACAGCCACAGGGGGTGTAAGAGGCTGCCCTGGAAGAAAACCCCATCCCTGGCAGCTGTCAGGGTGGAAGACTGTGTGTAGCACTAGAAAGCAAGAAGGTGAACAGGGAAAAATGGTGGGTTTTTGTATTTAATCAGCTTCAAATCATTTTCCGTTTGATTTTGGTTTAAAAAGAACACCGGTTGGCACTTGAAGAGCTGCTGCTTCAAGTCATTATCTGGATTTGACCACTTAAGTCTTTGTCCAAAACACAGTAAGAACATTGCAGCATCTCAGACTGAATCTCTGTGGCTGTGTCAGCATCAGCAAATAACTCGGTGCAAAAGCAGTGGGCGGTGGGCTGGAGCAGGTGGTGCAGCTGGGGGTTACTCCAGAAGGATTCCGTCTGGCCCTGGTGGAATGTCCCCACCTGTAATTCGCGGCTGGCTGAGGATTTTTTGATTTTTGTTTTGGATTGTAACCCACCTTCTGTTGGACATCCCAGCTGCCTCTGGTGAGTCACAGCCTGCTGCCGCCGGCAGGGCTGCCTTCGTACACCAGCGCGCTGTCCATGAGCACTTCCTCGGCCTCGTAGCTGCTGTTCTGTAACTCCGTGGCCACAGGGCACAGCTCCTGGTTGCACCACCTGAACAGAGAACGCCAACAGTTTGTCCGAGCCCTGTGACACAGACAGTGCTGGTTTCTACTTCAGTCTTCCCAGTTTGGCGCTCTCATCACTGCTAGCACGGAGATTCCCCGTGGCAGGGAAAAGCCGTGATGCTGACACAACCAGCCCAGAATGTTGTTTGTCTCCATCCGTGATGGTGGAAAGTTTGGGTCTCAGCATGGCAGAGGTCAGGTCACGCGGAGGGGCAGAGCAAAGTCTGCTGCATTGCACAAGAAATCCCCCAGAGCGGTTAAGGCGAGAGGAGGTTTTTGCTTACCTTCGAGCAGCAGAGATGTCTGTGGAGGAAGCATCAGGCCGAGCTGCATGTTCAATTAAAAGAGCCCCTGTGGAAAAGTAGGAGACATCAGTATTCCCGAGCTCCAGCCAAAACAGCAAGGGCTCGTAAAAAGTGGGTGGTGGTTACTTTTCAGCAGCACTTGCCAGGCTGAGCTGCCTCAGTTTGAAAGATGGTGGGGACCAAGCTTTCTTCAAAACTCCACCCTTTACCCAGAAGGTGTGAAACCAGGCCATTGCAGGACTGATTCCTAGCCCTTTCCTGGGCTGAAATCCATCATTTCTGTCTTTCCCACTACCTGCATAGGTCCTTGCTAGGGTGTAGGAGAAGTCTCTTGCTGCTAGCTCCATGGTCGCTGCCCCCTTTGAGCCAGCTGCTTGTATGAACTGCACAAGACTGCTGATGGCATCCCGTATTTGCTTCACGGCAGGTTCCAGTTTCGTGATGCTCGAAGCCAGCTCCAGTTTTTTCTGCAAAGAAAACAATCACAGGAAAAAATTACAGCGTATTTACTTTCCGCAAGGAAATGGGGCTAGTGAAACCCTGAGCACACCCAGCAGCTGAAATCAAGGTGGCTGTAACTCGCACTGCCCTAGGTGGAGCGGCCAGGGCACCGCGTGGCGGCAGGAAAGGGGACGGTGCCAAAAGGAAACTCGCAGCCTTGCCCTGAAGACGAAGAATGCCTGTGAGCCAGAGCCACCATGCTGCTGTTCCGGGTTGGCTTTCCAGCTGTATGTGGAGACCAGATCACATCCCCAACTTTCTCTAATTGCATACCTGTATCAGATTCTAATTCTCCCATTTTTGTATTTTCACTTCCACAAAGCTGTTAGAGCTGCGTCCAGGCAGGAAAATTCAGATTTAAAGGAGCTTTTCTCTGCAAGTCATGTCAGTGGGAAAGGCCCCAGGACCAGAGTGGCTCTCTTCTAATGGACATCAGGCGTTTAACTGTGCCGAAAAGCACCACCTAAAAGCTCCCCCGAGTTGAGCTAAGCTGCTGTTTCTCCAGTGTCCCAACTGCCTTGTGAAAGCACCAGTGATACTCTGCCAAGAGAGTCCAAAATAATTGCTCTTTTGACATGGCATTCCCACGGCTGCCTGGATGCACCTGGCAGAGGCTAGCCTCTAATCTGTGCTTCCCGCTTACAAGGGATCGAACGAGAAGAGCATGCCTTCTGCACGGAGCTGCCAGGCTGGGGTGACAGCTCGGTCCCCCTGAAGTCACACATGTGGAGAAGCAGCCAGGTCACCCACGCAGCCGTCACCAGGTTCCAGACCCTGCGCCCTGCCACAGCACTTCCAGCTGGGCTCTGCTGCAGCCAAGTAAGCCACGACCAGCCGGCCACCCCAGGCACTGCCTGCGCTGCCTGCGTTGCCTGCATTGCCTGCGTTGGTGGGCTCAGCCCAGGAGCCTCGTGTGCGCCGGTAACTGCTCCACAATATTCAGACCTGTCTCTCTGCAGTAGAACTAAAGGATTACCTCGGACAGAATCGCAAAAAGGAACCGTTACATATTTAAGTGGCAGAGCAGGTGGTAGGAGGTGCTTTTTGTTAATTAGTCTCATTTGCAGGTTATTTATGAAGCTAAAGCCTGTATCTGCTGCGCAGAACTGATTTTTTTAATGTTTTTAAGGCTTTCATGCTTAAGCGATCATGCAGTTCCTCTTGCCAGTACGTGAAAATACAGCTTTTTGCACAGTAGGACTCCGGACCGCACAAGCTGAACCCCGTTTTGTTTTCTGCAGCACGTCTGTGCATGACACCTTCTGCCTCACCATTGCCCTGTATTTTCTCACTATTAATACAAGAAAAACACAATCCTCAATGGATACTATTCTGTGCTCTAGGCAAGGCGGTACATAAATACTCACAGCATGTGCTGTACAAATACAAAAACATCATCATTAAAGCGGTTAGGTCTAGTGCCAAGATAAAGTCCAAAGAACCCTCTGAGCCCACAGAATGCTAATAAGATGTTTTAGAAGTAGCTTGGAGCTTGTTGCTAACAGGAATCAAAGACCCCAAAGGCATAAACATATTCCCAGCAGCTTGGGTGGAAGCCAGCATCACACAGGGCAAGCACAGAGACGGCATATGCTTTTCTATCAGCACCCTCATGCTAATGACTGGGGTACGAACAGCTACATCCTACGCTGCCTTGCTTTTTAAGATTTAAAGACCTGGGCAGTACAGACCAGGAATATAAAAGCATCATTTTAACCTTAGGGGGCAAAAAAAGACATTGTATTCTCTTAGCTCTCCAATAATTTACACTTCTTGTTTTTTTTTTTCCTTTTTTTTTTTCCTTCAGATTACACTCATTCTTTTCCTAACCAAAAGCACTGAATCTTCTGAAAGATCAAGCTGGGTTTTTCCACATCCTCCCCTGCATTTGAAAGCGAGAGGCTGGAGAGCTGCTTGAGGGACGAGGCTCGAGGCAGAAGCAGCTCCTTTTTTCCTCTCCTGCATGTTGATCTGCTACAGTTCCCGTAGGGTGTAACTGAGGGGAGGCACGCACACACGGCATCACCTGTTGTACAGTTCTTTTTTGACTGAAATCGGAGAGAAAAAGAGCTTTAGAGCTCCAATATTTCTGATTTCTTCATTTTTTACTGAGGAATTCTAAGATGCCATGCATCTGTTTGCTCTCACTAGCTACCGAGCAAGATTGTCAGAATGGTTTTTACTTAAAAGATTAATCATGAGTATTTAAAAATACAACAACAGTAAAAACATTCAAAACAGGCCTAGAAGCACAAGTCTCATATTAATGCTTCAAGAAAATATGTAGTCTCACTTTAATAACCTACATTTATTTCCTGCTGTGTTAAAATTGTGGTTATGGCTTGAAAAGGACCTGAAAAGACTATCACATGTCCTAGATTATTTGTCTGATTTGCAGCTAGAGCTTCAGCCCTACGCAGTCATTCTTGATGCATAAGATGGTTGATCCTGAGCTCTGCAAGATGCTCGCAGGCCTGGCATTCAGAAACACAACTGTACTGTAACGTGACCAAATTTAATCTAAAGTGAATAAAATGCAATGATCAAATAATTCCCCGGTGCTATTTTAGAGTCACTTTTCAGAGGGTAATTGAATTCTAAAGTACACCCAATGCTCCAGCTCAAAATTCCAGCTAATAAATTTTTAGTATAACATGAAGTGGCTGCCCCCATGCAGTATCCACCTGAAACTCCCACCACAGCTGGGCAGTCTCTCACACTTGCCCTTCTCGCCATGTGTTCTCCTGTGACTTTGCAGACTAATTACCTCCGGACCAAGTGGCTTGTAATAAACTTGCCTGTGTATCAAGAATCCTAAAACATCAGCCTCTCATAATCACATTATGCAAGGATGAGGAAGTTCTCTGTATTTCCCTCTTTCTGGGGATAATTACATTGGGTTCCTGGTCCTAGATTGCACCACCATCAGCATTGAGTATCCCGCCATCAGCAGAGGCAACTGACATAGGATAAAAGCAAAAATAGGTGGCAGCGGGGTCAGGGGGCAGGTTACCCTGAGATACGGCCTTCAGAGAACAAAGTGCTATCTATGCTGTACTAAGTACTAATGCTGCTTTCTCCGAACCAGCCCGTCACTGGGCACAAATCCTGCAAACTGAGAACCCTGATGGACAAACATAAAATAAATTGTACTCGTCTGTGTGCATCAATAAAAAGAAAATGAATGGGAGCAGTAAAAATCCCTTTATGAAGGGCTAAATGATTTCCTCAATAGACGTAAATGGGAAGGATGTTTCAAAATGAGCCAGACTCCCAGACACTGAAAGAATTCGGACACCTGGAGCTCAAAAAGAGGTTGTTTATCACCTGGGAGTGAAACCCCGATTCTGGTGTAGAAACTCTGCACATACCTGCCCGATGCTGAAGAGGCACTCTGCAGAAATATCTCCCGTCTGCCTTTCCAGTGCCTGGCTGCTGAAGGCATAAGGGAAAAGCCTTCTGGCACGTCCAGGTTACATTTGCCAAGTATGAGCTGTTATACCCAGAATCTGTACATCAATCCTGCTCTCCCAGCTCAGCCCACTCCAGCTGCTCTCCATGAAAATGGAGGCAGCGTCAGTGTGACACGAGCAGCAAATGCAATGGCACTTACTGGAATTTGGAGACCTTTAAAGTCAGTGCTCTCTCGTTCACCCTTCAGTCTCATATACATGATTTGCTGGAGTGCAAGAGCAACGATGAGCTTCTTAATTAATAAATCTCAATGCTTGGCGTTACTGCTGTGCAGGTACCTGCTCTGAATCACATTGCTGTGTTCTTTAATGATTCTCTGATTATCCAGTTGTTAAGAAGCTGGAGGGGCCCTCTCAGCTGCACCGGTGAGGTGCTCCAAGGACTGCAGTATGGCACCTTGGTGGGGTATTCATTTAAATTAGCAGAGTGCAAGGCTGTGGAGGCCACCTTCTTACCAAATTATTTTTAGAGCCTACCACCAGCTCCTTTCCTTCTCCACTCCACTGCCTTCAGTGTCAGACTAAGCTGCTTTTTATCACCAGCTGGACCAGTTGGCCTTTTAATTAGCAGGTGTGCTCAGTGCTGCTTATGAGCAGATTTGGCCTTCTTGTTTGGTAGTCAAATTGTGTGAGGTATTTTTCCTTTATCAGAAGTCATCTGAAAGGATGGCAAGGAGACGCTCATCTCTGGAGGTCAGAGAGGTGCTCTGTGCAGAATACAGCTGAGTTGTGGGTTTGAAATGTAACAGAAGTTGCCCACTGTAGCCACTGGTGAGAATTACTCAGGTTCTATCCAGTTGTCAATGCTGCAGGGAGCGCAGTGACCCAGACCTTTCCCTTCTCAAGAGGTCTGGATGAGAAAGTGAAGGCTATGGTCAAATCCAGCACTCCAGATGCCCAGGATTCCCTTGCTGTGTCAGGGCTAATATAATGTGGATTGCTCTATCTGGATTGATAACGTCATCTCTGAGAGAAGACCCTCTGACACACTGATTATGCCTTTCAGGCTGGTTCCTGTCTCCTTTTATGGGACATATCAAACCAGCTGATGCTCGTTTACCTTCATGAAATTCTGAGCTGCTTTGATCTCTCCTTGACTGCCTGTCACCTGCGCATCTTTAAAAGAGCAGCCTGTAAGTAAAGCCAGAGAACAGCAAATCTAAAGAGGCAACAAAGGAACTCCTTTAGCTCTTTCCATCTTTCCAGTGGGAATAAAAATAGAAAGTCATAATGCAGTAGGTAACCCTAGTGAAGGTTTAATATTCAGCAGTCTTGTGGTGTTTTTCCAGTTAAGAAACAAAACCACAAAATTATTTTGGATTCAGGAAGGTGACTCTTTCACGTTAAAAATATACTTGTATTGGTACTCGTCATGAGGAACTCTGACAATGCAAAACTCTTCACTGTTGAGATGAGATGAAAGCATCTGCATTTTTTGCAGCACACAAGGATCCCAAAATGAGCACTGCCTGCGTTCTGCTTTTGTAAGTGCTATTTAAAGAGATAATTGTAAGACACCTGAATACCTGTCTAAAGCTTTCAGTTTGGTCATATTCTCTGCCAGTCTCAACTAGGAGCATATCAGGCTGAGCAGTGCTTTTGATGTGAGCTTACCTGTACTGTGGAGAGGAATCCAGCCATCACCTGTCCTTGACTCTTGGTGAGGGATCGCAGGACATCAAGTGACAGGATATTTGTTGTTCCCTCCCATATGGACAGTACCTGGAGGGTAGAAGAGACTGTGGAAGAGCATGAAGGAGCCTTTTGGGGAGGCTGCAATGGAGAAAGGGGAACGTGAGGAAACAAAGGCATGGGGCAGCGCTAAGGGATGTCAAGGAAATCTCCAGAGATGTCTTGCCTCACCACAAGTGGAAAGGAGCAGTGTGATGAGAGCTAGGAGCCCCAGCTTCATGACTGAGCTAGGAAACAACCCCAGCACCAGGAACAAATCACATCCCCTCCCTGGTGATGGCTGAGCTCAGCTGGAAGGCAACTAGGAAAGAGCTGCCACACCTGGAGTGAGTCTGGGGAGGACTGTGTTTTCCCTTGAGCATGTCTTTAGCAGGCAACCATGGAACACTGTGCAGGGGACTAGGTGACACACAGGAGCTGCTGCTTCTTCTTCCTTACCAGAGTATCGCGGACTATGACTGGCAAGCCTGTATCCTCCATGTAACCTTGTCCTCCAAAACTCTCCATTGCCTCAACAACAACAGCAGAAGCCTGCAAAATGCAGAGAGCTGACATGATCCACATTGCACAAGGGGAAAGAGTGGGCAGAAACCTCTAACATCCCACAGCAGTTCCTGCTGGGGTGGGACTGACTGGGTCCCACTGGTTTGCTGAGGCAGGTTGCTCATTATATGCAGGAGGAGCAGCCCAGGGAATGAAGACTGAGTAACACTGAGAGAGGGCCTGCAGGAGCAGTCAGGCTGTGGGAGAAGATGTAGGGACAGTCTGTCTCTGTACAGTCCTCTCTAGGCAAGGATAAACCTGTGGTTTGCTTGGTACACACGAGTACATGTCTCTAGTCCAGGAGGGTATTTACCTTCTACTTGCCTATGGTGTGTAAGCTTCTGGGTATTTAAGCTGAGGGCAAACAGAAGAGGGACAGACCCCTGAAGTTAAGGCTAATGCTAAGCTACTAACACCTTCTCTTCTATTTATTCATAACTAGGGGAAAGATACTCCCCATGGCTCGGTGCCCCACCTTAGTCTTGGGGCAGCCTCAGCAGCATTCCTCTGGGGCATGTGGAGTACTTCACAGACAGTGCTGGCTCCGTCTGTTCCCCTCAGACAGCTGATCTGTGGCCTTGAGAGCAAAGAGACAAGTCTCCTACCCACAAGGTCCTGCTGCAGTGCAGAACAATAATTGCTACAGGTCCTGCAGCCAGAGGTCACTGCCGGTATCCCCTGTGTGCTGCCCTTCGCGCTGGCCATGCTAACCACTTCTCTTTCCAGCTCTGTGGTTGCTAATGTGCCACACAGCCCCGCTCTGGGCTAATCAAACTGGTTTTTCCATACCTGCTTCCCTGTGTACAGTTTGGCAACGGGTATCAGCAGTCTCAAGAGAAGCTGGTCTTGCTCACTCGCCATGTTGGTTTCTACAAGACCGAGCAGACGAACAATCTCCATAAGCAGCAGAAATGCCCCTCGCGTCTGCACCTGCAAGCAGAGAAGTGGGGAGCTTCACTGGCAAGGATCTATGACTCAGGCTGATTCCAGTCTGATCTGCTGAGGTGCCGTGAGAATATCTCGAAGGGATGTGCAATAGCTGGACGTGGGTAAAATGCCACCTCTGCCCGTACGGACCCACAGCTTCATAGACAAAACCACAGACCAGCCAAGGCACAAAGCATGAAATATTAAAGGTAGTCTGGAGCTGCTGCTCTTGGGCACTGCAATCTAGTATGAGGAAAGGGGCAATACCATTTCATCAGGCCTACTCAGAGCCTTATCAAAGCTCCCATCAGGCACTCAGGTCACAAACCCACATCCTTCCCAAGGGTAAGGGACATGAGACTGCACATCTGACGGTCAACGTCTGAGCACCAGGATCTGCAAGGTCTTTGACAGATTTCTTGCTGAGCAACTTCCCTGGCAAGTTGTCATTTGGGAAGCATCGGGATGTGGAGCTCTGTAGCCCCTGTGCATAATGATGCGCAGTGGGACTACATAGGATCTGGCCTTTCTTTCAGAGGTGGAGTTCTGGCCACAGGCTGAGAGATGCTGGAGCTTTACGTTTGACAGATGTTGACCATTTTCCCTCTCCCCACTTTGCAACAAGATTTTTAAATACTGTTTTAAAAATTTGCATGAACCTATTGCAGACCAAGGGCAAGCGTTGGTGTTACACCACCTTAGAAAAGAAGTAGTGCCTGGATGGGTGAAAGAAGGAGAACTGTGTGCCTTCTTTTTGAAGTTTTAGTAGGGGTGGGAAGCCACCTGTGTCCTGTGGATTTAGTGAGCTGCTACAGCTTGCAGTGGTGACAAAGCTGTGAGACATTCTGCAGCGAGCGAATGCCCCCACACAAAATTCCTCCCAGAGCCAGAGTGCCAATTCATGCCGCTCTCTTCCTATTGCCTATCGCCTTAGATGACATTCACATCTAGAGGCTGTACTCAACTCGGTGTCTTGGGGTGATGAGCACTGTGCACGTATACAGTGAAGACAAACTAGAGCTAAAGTGCATGGTGACTACTCGGGAATTCTTCAATCTTGAATGTTCAAGATGGGAACAGCCCATCTCCTGGTGCATGAGCTAGCAGGGAAGGTGGATGAGTGTGTATCAGTCCTGGACAAGAGTCTGTTAACCACAGTTTAGGAGACCATGGTGTCATACTTGGACTCTGCTAATGACCAACTTGCAGAGGTCACAGCAAATCATAGCAGGTGCTTGCATGAACCACTCCTCTCAGGATAGCTCCCAGGTAATCATTGTTTAGGACAACCTGAAGTCCAGCAGAGAAGCTAGGTCTATCATCAGATCAAATCCCACCAGAATATGGCAATTCCCCTGCTGCATACATCTCACTGTAGCAGAAACAGCCTTTACATCTGACAGTTGCACACAGAGACGAGCTGGCTGTGCCCATTAGCAGCTGAGGGTCTCTGCCCTCTTTCCTTGCCAACAGGCTCAGCTCAGCTCCCAAAAGCCTCACCTCCATCCGAGCTATCGTCTGCATGTGTAGGGGATGGTCCTTGAGGCACTTCCCAAAGGCAACCCGTCTGCGTGCATACTCCCTGCTCAGACTGATCATCCTAGAGAGAATACAGCCAGGGAAAGCAGTTAGACCAGCAACCTCCCACTTCTGAGCTTTCCCTTCCAGCCACCCCCACAGGAAGAACCCTGCCTAGCTATACCACACCAGCCTCGGTCACCCATCCACAGGCCAACCTTCTCCAGCAACCGCTGGCTTCCAGACCTATGCCTGCAAAGGCATTAGATGTCAATCGGCTGCAATGCTGAGCATTGTAAAGTCCCCTTGTCCTGATAAGCTGCTGCTTCAGCTCTGGGTGGGGTCCATGCTGCCTTCACCTCCTCATGGAAGCTACTGCACCAATGACATTGTGGATCCGAGTTATGTTCAGCATGTTGGAGATGGAGGCCACTCCACGACCCTCTGCAGAGATCTGAAAGCATCAAGGAACAAAGGGTGATGTAAGCCTTTCACACAGCCTTGGAAGTGGACGCGTATCTGAGTGAAAGCTGTGTCAGCAGACAGATATAGGCTGTCCACCCTGTCTCTGTCTGTCCTCAGGCACCACAGAGATCTGCTTGCTTTAACATATGGCTGTCTCATTTCAGCCAAGCCTGTGGCATGACCAGAGAGGTGGCTTTGGAGACCATGTCAGTATGATCAGCTCTGGCCCTTGCTGCTTGTTCCTACCTGCATGCTACATGGAACTGTCCCTCAGTTGGGTCAATGCAACTGGATTAGCGAAATGACCAACCTAAAATTACTTTTTTATTTTTTCTTCCCTCTCATCTTTTCCTGAGCTCTTCTCAGCTCTGTCCCGCACATAGCCCTGTTGGTGAAGTGTTCTGCAAAGTGAACAGCCAGCCACAGAGGCAGAAGAGAGGAACTTTTTCAGTTGGTATCACTGCCAAAACCTGCAGGAATAATCTGCCGTGCCAAGCCAGCCCAGTCCCAAGAGGAAGGTGAAACCTTACGTACTAGCTCTGCTTTAGCTCCATCTAGCCATAGCTCTGCTGTTGCCATCTGCCGTGTGCCCAGCTTGTCTTTCAGCCTTTGCACTTGGATGCTGTTTAGCTTCCCCTCCTCATCTCGAACCTTCAGGAAGAACAGGGACAGGCCACTGGAACCTTGAGGCCACTGAAAGGCATGCAAAGAGGATTTCATTACAATGAAACAAGGAAGAAAAAGAATGCCCCTGCTCCTTCACCTGATTCCACTATCAAACAGAACTGGTTTACCTTTCCTTCAGCATCCGCCACCCTGGCCAGGGTTAATGTCACATCCGAATCGGCAGCCGATGTAAACCATTTAAAGCCATAGAGATGGTATGTACCGTCAGGCTGCTTTCTGGCCACAGTCTCTGTGCCATTAGCTGAAAGAAAGAAAGAAGATCATCTTGTCTTTATAGGAACTTCTGTATTAATCAATGCTGAATTTTGGTTTAAGTGGCAGCTCTTTGAAGTCACCTCTTGCTATCAAGATGGAGTATGGGTTAGCTGCTAATCTCTTTCATTGACCCTGGATAAGAAATGCAGCCACAGTTAAGCACTAGAAAGGAAATATGCTCTGTTTAACTGTGAGCCTTTCCAGCGGTTGCTCCAGACTTACACCTGGTACTGGCAGTGCTTTGTAAGCAGAATGCACCATGGTGTATAATCCAATCCCTCCATTTCTTTAGGAGCTACCACAGCCAAGAAAAAAAAGGGTGCTATGGAATCAGGAGTCCTGCAGTGATGCACATCTTTCACTCCACAGCTGACCCTTTCACTTCTTCCACCAGGAAACCAACTGCAGCTTCATCAGATGCAGGTGACTCCCCTTCCACGTTTCCGTCTCCGCAGCAAAGTTCTGAGTTTTCCTGGCCCATCATGCTATTACCAACGTTAGCCAAGGAATAAAAGTTGAAGGCCAAGAATGCTTTCTCAGTCCCAGCTGGGATGGGTCTAACTCTCTTGCTCAAGGTTTAGATTATAGAGCTAGACATCAATGTGTTAGTGTGTTATCTGTGCAAGGAACACACTCTGTAGCTGCCTGTGCGTACTGCATCAGTGAACAGAAGCTGGGCCTTTTGCTGGTTAAGAAGGAGAGCTATGCAGAGGATTTGGATAACTTCTGCTGAAGTTTCCTAAACCAGCTACCTGGCTTTGTAAGTTCCCCACACCGCTCATTTTCTCAGCTCTCGCTAACACATCTAGCTGCTGCTGCAGTTGCTTCCCATCTCAGAACACGTACCAACATCAGAGCCTCCCCTGCGCTCAGTCATCCACTGGCCAGAGGTCCAGAACTTCTTGGGGTCACGGGATGTCAGATGGTCAAAAGCGCTTTTCAGAGATACAGGAATACCTAGCAACTGTTTTGGGGGAGGGAAAAGAAACTAAGATGATCATAACACAGTAGATGAAATAAAGACAGTTGCCTTAACTCACACTGGTGTGTCCTAGGCCCCGAACGGACAGTCTGCAAGCAGGTGAGCGGGGCACCGAGTGTCCTGCACTGCCGTGCATCTGCATGTACTGCAGAGAGTCTGTGAAACTGTCTGGCTCCTGTACAGCTGCTGGAGCACTGTACAGACAGAAGGTGCAGATTGTGTTGCAAAGGAGAGTGCTGAGCATCCCCTACCCACCTCGGATTTCTGCACTGCCAGACATCTGGGCAGAGAGCTTTCAAAACAGCATGTGTGCCAGGGTATCAGCATATGTTCATATATGCTGGATGTCACCAGCACCCAAAGTGCTGCAGGAAAGAGGTAACCACCTTGTGCTTTTTTTCTTTTTATTGAATTTAAATGCCCAGGGCTAGCTACTTAAGAGCTAGCTTTTCTCTCCCTCCTGCATAGCCACTGACAGCAGTACAAAGGGTGTCGCTAGGGTGCAGAGCCAGATCTTCAGACTGGGAAAGTCTTGCTTGCTTGGTTAATTTACATCAGGTATGGATCGGACCCAATACATTTAATTGCCGCTCCACACAAGGAACAGGAAAACAAACTATCCTGTAGTAAAAACATATGGAATGCCTTTCCAACTACCTGCAGTGCCACAGGTTTCATGTGCAGCAAAGGCCTTGTTGTCCACAGTGTTGAAGTAAACAGAAAAGCTAGCCTGGGCACAAAGACGTTGTAACTAAAGGAGAAAGGCAGTGGGTGACAGAGCTGAGTCACAGAGCAAGGGTGGGCCATGCCCAGAGCCAGATGGCAGACCAGCTCTCCTCCATCCTGGGCCAGTGCTCCAGTCTCTAACCAGCACTGCCAGGACGTGGGCTGTGCCCTCAGAGACCAGCTAGAGCTTATACCTCAATGACTTTTGCTGCCCCATCAGTCATGGCCAGTGGACAGCTGAAACCTCCAGAGAAGCTTGAAAACAAGTACAGCTTGGCAGCCTGATGCAAACGGCTAGGAAGGAAAGAGAGTGAAAACAGGTTATGCAGCAGTTCAACAGCAGGAGGATAAAACACTTGAGTAGGGAGAGAAACAAAATACAGCCAAAACAGGCGAGAATCAGACCGCTCATTTCTGAGAGGGCACAAACTGTTTCAGCCAGGAAGAGAGAAGAGGAGCAGCAGTTTCTCCATCCCAGAGGGACTGCCAGGGCAAGGCTGGATGGAAGGCATTGCTTGCCAGCTGGTGCACATTAAGAGCAGTTTTTTAAAAAAAGAAATGTGGGTCTATCTCCAGAGGCTGGAATACAATGAAACTGCAAGTAAATCCCAGATCTTCAGCTGTGTTACCACTAATGGTTGTAAAGCTGGAACAGCGCAGGGAACTCCCAGGCCCCAGAATTAGGAAGGTGACACCAAAGAATATTATGATCAACTGTAGGCCATTAGTTACAGCTTATCATTGCTGCTGTGGAACATTGGAGCAGACAGACACTGCTGCTCAGTACAGCAGTAGGTGTGCTTTTGTCCATGCATCATCTGTTACCCATTATACAACAAGAAGTTCAGTCCTACAAGATGCTGAATACAGCTTGCTAAGAACAACCAGGAAAGCACCAAGTCATTCCCAGGCTCCCCCAGTTACCTCCAGTTGGAGTATCTTCTCTCATAGGCCTCAGCAATCAGTCCCTCTTCTGCTGCAATCTCTTTCATCCTCCTCCAGGCTGAGCAGGTGACAATTTGATCCACACGCCGCCCCCAGGCATCATACTGCCGAAGCACTGGGGGGTTCAACCCGCATTCCCATCCTAGAGGTTTGATCTTGGTTAGCAGACGGTTTCCAAACCTCTCCAGGTCCTGATTCACCTCCTCCAGTACCTGTGAAGCAACAACAAGAGCCCTTCAGCATTGTCGTGGAAGGCAAGAAGCCTCAGCCAGTCCTAACTCGAAAGGCAGAGGACTGATCATATTGTCCTGTGGTGCTAGGGGTCTCTTGCCACTCGGCCCTTCCATGCGTTCTGTAATGCAGCACGACAGCTTGTTTCTTAGCCTCTGCTGGCACAGCTGTGCTCAGCTGTCACTTCTTTTTTTTTTTGCCCCAAAATAATTTTTTCAAGTTACTTTTGGCAGCATCTCTGGATTTTAAAAAAGACAGAAGAGCTTTTGTATCGGGACTGAGAATGCCACAGATGCACATGAGCAGGGGGGTTGGACGAGACGATCTCCAGAGGTCCTTCTAACTTCAGCCACTCTGTGATTTACTGTTGGAGAAGAATGCCAGGGGAACGGCTGCCAAAAACGGAAAGCCTTCATCTGTGTAGAAAAGCTTCCACTGGGCTCAGCAGTTACTTAACTATCAGATTAGAAAAGGAGGGACAGAGCAGTCACTTGAGCTTCAGCCTGGCACCCAGGGTGTCTAGATTCAAATTTCCACCATGCATCCAGCCTCCTGAATGGCCCTGGATAAGGATTCCTGTGTTTCAGCCAGGCTTGGCTGACTTGGACGGAGTAATCTGTCCATAGTTAGTGGAGCGAAACCAGCACCCGCAGAGGAGTGATTCACTCCAACCCTCTCAGATACCTATTTCAAGGTGACAGGAATTGCCTTCTGCAAGTGCTCTTCACTGTCTGGTCAAAAGCCTGGTGAACTTGCCTAGGCTTAAATAACCTGACTTATGGATGATTAAAATTAGGCAGACCCAACCTCTAGCACTGCTGGACGCTCATCAGCATAAATACATACAAGACTATACTGGGGGTCAAAGAAGCACCTGGTCTAGATTTGCTTTCATCAGAGGAGCATTTTTTTTGCTGTTCTCTACCCATCAAGAGATGCTCATTTCCTCCTCAATATAACAAATGTGGAGGTGAACGCTATAGTTGCTGTACCCAAAACGGTGCAATTACAGAACATTACTTTGCTGTTGATGAAATACAAACACTGCTTCTTCCTCTCCCTGCCTCCCCCTGTATTGACTTTTCATTCAACTACATCGTGTATGACTGATTCTTTCATCACTCTGCCATTCAGTGTGTGTAATAAGGATCCAATACACGCTCTCCAGTTACTACTCTGGAAGTCTCCATCTTCAGACCAGCCAGTTTTCCTTCAGGTGGATGGTGAAACAGTGTTAAAAATCACAAAACAAGCCAAAACCATGCATGAGAGCCCTGTCAACTAGTACAGCTCATGCCGTACTCCTGTTTGCTGCTGGTGGGGCTCAGCTGGGATGGGTGTATGCCTCCAATGCTTATCATATCTTGACAACAATTTGGAGGTTGTTTTAGAGGCATAACCTAAGAATCCAGAGTTCATGGACTTTGCTGATCTGAAGCACAAGAAACTCTGAACTGTTCACCAGGTGTTTTTTTGTGGGCAGAAGAATATGAGTCTACCAAACAGGTCTCACTCTGCAGTGAACTCAGACTACAACAGTCACTTCACCTCATCCACATTTTCTAAAAAAAAAACCCCCAACTGCCTAGCTGTGAGCTCATGCCCTGACCACATGTAGCCTTAAAAAACCACCATGTTGCCCACGCGAATGTGTTTATTTCCAAGGTAAAAGAACAAAATCTGAGCTCCTACATTTGTGACTGCTGAATGTAACACACAGCAGCCTGGGCGCTCCAAAAAATGTACACCAGGATACAGAGAGGGCATTTGTAAACCATTAGGGTCAGGGCTGAAGCTGCTACCCAGAAGCATCTGCTGGGTGGTCTCATTCACCCTAATCCATCCTTTGATGTCCCAGGGCACGTTAACAGTGCAAACATGATCCTTTATATTAAAGGACATATTTTCAGGGGGATCAAAGGCCAATCAACAGATGCCTCTTCACAGCGATGCCTGGAAAAAGCAGGTGCTTTCTTCTGTGTTGTCCAGAAAACACCTTCCAACAAAGAAATAAATCTTTTGCTTCGTTCCAGGGAAATTTCTGTGTTCACCACTGAACACAGATGAATAGTACAACAGGAATCAACCTCCAGCGTGGTGCCTGCTTCAGTGGGACACACAAAGCTTCATCTGTTGCTGCTCTCCTGGAGAGAAAGGTGCTCAGCTAGCTCTTAGGCTGCAGACAAGTGGGTGCTGCATGAAGCAGACAGCACAGACCGGGCTCTGCCTTTCAGCAGTGAGGCAACACTGCCCCGCTGGGACCAAGCACAGAAATGTACAGGAGATGCTGCTGATTCTCTGGTAAATTTTGCAGCCGCTTTTGTCTTTTTGGGAAGGAGTGGAAAGCAACTCTCAGCCTTGGTGAAAGGCAGCACTGATCCTTTCTATTCTTTGCGAGAGCTGAATCATGCTTCTTTCAAAGGTGCAGATTAGGAGCAAGATCTTCATGGTTGCCCAAAGACATCCCCCTTTCCCTGTCTTTTTTGGCAAGAAGGCCACAGCGGTCCTTAGGGAGGCCTCATACCTGTCTTTTGTGACAGCTGTGACAAAAGCACGCTCTCAACATTGTCACCAAACTCTTACTATCCCACGTCTGCAAGGCCTTGCAGACCTGGAGAGCAAGCAGTGGGAGGAAGAGTGTCACTGAAAGCCAGGTTCTGCCCCTCTACTCACCCAGTGGCTTTACAGGTCATTGTATGGCTTCTGCTGGAATACATCACAGAGAGGTAACACTCTGCTGCACAAGACCTGGTCCGTGAGAAGTGGAAAAGAGCTGTGGTCCTTGGGGTGACAGCAGAGGAGAGCCAGTGAGATGAACCGCCTCTTTCCAGGGGTTCCTGTAGCACTGGACCTCGCAGAACAAGAGACCCACAGCTCAGGGTCTCACCCCACCTCTCTGCACCCCTGCAATCTGTACAGAGCCTTCCCCACCTGAAAATCAACCCAGAAAAGCCAACAACCTGTGCTGAGAACAAGCAAACCCTCACAGGCCTTTGCATCCTGTTGAGCGCTCAGCTGAGAACAGCCCCGTTCCTTCCTTCAGAAAGGAATTTCCTTAAAAGCCCCCTTCCCTGGGGGGAGAGAAGTGGACGTGCAGAGCAGAGTTTGGAAGCACCTTACTTTTTTTCCTTTTTCTGAAATTTCTTTCTCTGGATGACCAGATAACAAATACCTGCACTGACAATCCCAAAACAACACTCCTGTTGCAAGGCCCAAACCAGTCACAGGACTCCACTAAGCCACTTCCTGTTTATGTCCTGGCAGTATTTTTCACCCCTGCACTGATTCAAAGATAAACAGTGTTAAAGAATGCTGATAAAATCCTCCCAGTAAATGCTCAAATGCACAAAAGGGCTCAGAGAAAAGTTCAGTTCACAGCCTTAAACAGCGTCCTAGCCAGAATTGTAGTGTGTACACACAGAAAGACAAACATGCATGTCAGACCTTGGGAGGAAGGTGTGTTTTCAAGTAACTCCGAAGCAAAGCATCTTCCAAATACTGGTTCCCAGTCTCAGGCTGCTCTTGGAAGAGGGTCTCCATTTCTCTCCTTGCAAGGGGCATTTCCACATCTTCTAATACTTGTTTCCTTTGGGCATTGACCTGTTGCCCCTGCTCCACAGTTGTGTTGATTCCTTTACAACTCAGCAGTTGGTAACTCTCCCAGACACCAGGCAGAAAGCGACCCGGCTGCCACAGCTTGCAGGCAGCACTGGATCTCCACCAAGGCAGGCGACAGGTAAACATGATCCTGCAAAGCCCTGAGCGTGTCACGCCGGTAGTGCTCACCTCCAGGCCCTTCCTCAGCTCACAGCAGCACCAATCCTGCTCTGTTTCAGTGTTGTGAAGTTATTCTCAAAAATCAGTTATGTCTTCTCTCCTCCCTCGGGGAGGAGCTTTCCAGCAGCTGTTGTCAGCTAAAGTAGGGAAAAGGTCTTTGGAAAGAGATCTGAAAATGGCGTGGAAAAACACAAGTACCCAGAAAGCGCTGTGTCCTCCCTTGCCAGCTGGGCAAACCGTCACAACCAGCCGGACCGGCATTTCCAGAGCTGGGGGAACCAGGGGGGTGCTCCCACCAGCACCCTATCCCTTGGGATGATAATGGGGTAGAAATGAGAAGGAAAAAAACCCCCACATTCCCTCATCTGAAGGATAACAAAATGCCTGTAAACGTGAAGAAAGGGTTTAGGCAGGTTATTCTGTACATTAAGATACTCCTTGCTTGGGTTGCGACGCTAGCTCCAAAATCATCTGTTTCTTGGGAAGCCCCTGATGCCTTTAATGAGTTGGGGTGGTATTAAGGCTCTCCCTTTCCCTAGGGAAGTACCAGAACGTTGGGAGGAGAACGTGCCTTCGGGCTTTGAGCAATTTAACACCTGCACCTAATTTGGGCTGGGATGCTGCTAATAAAAACAGTATCTCACTTGAAAACGATTTTCAACAAGTATGATACCACCCCGCTGCCACGGCCATGCCGCTCTTTTGTATCCGGGTCACGTATTC
>JAVJGI010000001.1:93469851-93515683 GCA_035590275.1 Ibycter americanus
TGCGTCTCAGGGCCACCCCCCCCCCCAGCCTCAGGAGGCCTCCCGTCAGGGGCCTCCCCGCACCTCAGGGGACCCCTGCCTCAGCAGGGTGGGCTCTCACCGGGTGAGGGGCAGGACGTGGTCCCGGGTGGAGCCCGGCCGGGCCTGAGCTTCACCTCAAAAAAAAAAACCAAAACCCGAAAAAACAGGAGAAAAAACCCCCTAAAAACTCCACTGGGAGCCATGGCTGCCGCTGCAGGGCCTGCTGCAGCCTCACATCGCAGCCGGTGTGTGGGCCCAGGGCTGAGGGGGCAAAGCCCCTGGGGGTCCCGGAGAGGGGGTTTGGGTGTTCCCGGTTGCTGCGGATTCCCGGATAACCGGTGACAAAGTGGGGGTGGGCGGCAGGGGCTGGGGGACCGCTTTCCGTCTCCCAAAGGCCTGGGAGCAAGCTCAGGTTGGCCAAGGCAAGATAGCAATGCTGAAGCTATCGTGGATACCCCAACCCGAAACAACCGGGTCAGCCTAGATAAGTTCAGTCTGAATTAGTTATAAGTGTAGTATGTTGTAGAAAACGTGTTTTCCAACCTCTTTGGCTCACTTAAATCAGCTTTATTTAGCTAATAGCCTCACACTGGAATAACGCCTTTGTCTGCTTTCATCGCATTCCAGTCCTGTTTGCAGTGCTTAGCCAATCGTGAGTAAAAAAAAAATACTTTCCTAAAATGTTTAATGTATTAAAAATTTTGCAGGTGTATATTTGTTAAAATATAGTTTTATAGCTGTAATCTGTCCTCATTACTAAATGAAGGGCTAAATTTAGCATAAAAGCTGTCAACATGTTCCAATCAACATGTCTTAATGACTGCCAACAAGTGGAAATGAGGCTTTCATGGAAAAAAAGCTGAAAAGGTACAAATGCAGAACAAGATGAGATCAACTGTGCTGATAAAAGTCCGCTGCTTATGCATTAGGTCACGATTTAAATCAACCCACTGTGTTTATGCTATTATTTTAATTGTTAATAGAAATATTGACTAGCTGTGGACGAGGCAATGCCCCTCTGGGGACCTGTTTGTGGTGGTTCCTTTTATTAACGTCTCCCCGTTAGCAACTACATGTTGAGATCTCCCAGTGAGCCATTTTTCAAACCAGTTAATACATGCCTTGTTAATTCCATCTAATGGAAGTTTTTAATCAAGATGTCAGACAGTGCTAAATCAAGCACCTCACCAAAGTGCGAAACATGGAATGTCCACATTATTGCCTTTATCAATCAGCTTTCCATTCTTGTAAAAAGAATGTTTTCCTCTTTAATCCAGGCTTGTCTAACAGGGCCTGCTTTCATTGAAACAGTGTGGACTTCTCTTTTTTCTTTCTTTTTTTTTCTTTTTTCTTCCCCTTTCAAGGTGTCCCAGAAGAATCATTCCTTTATTCTGACTAAGATTGATGTTAGCAAGTTTCCTGCTTACCCTTGCTAAAATATTGGCTGCTATTGGCAGACTTCCAGTTCTTTTACATTCCCCCTTCACACTTTTTAATGGTTGTAGGAATTAACATTTGTGGTTGGAATATGAGAAATGCATTTTGAAGTGGCACCAGCTGACACCAGGTACAGTCGTGGCCCTGAATTTCAAATACTATTGATCGTTTACAGTGAATAGGGAGTTTTCTTGCTCTGCAGGCTCCCAGACAGTACCGTGGAGTATCCTTGGTTTGCTTTGCTTTAGCTGTCCTGGCTGGCAGTTAGCTTTCAGATCAGAAGAAGCTGAAGAATCTTGTTCTTAGTTTAAGGAAAATGAAAAATAGCAGTGACTGTGTATTTTCCAGGTGTCTCATATCTTCTTTTTTTCAGGTTTTAGTTACAAGTGGAAGGCAGGTCTTTGAAACATAGGATGGCTACTCATCAGCTTTTACAGACTGGGCAAAAGAATAAGTCCTCTAAGGTAAAAACCGTGAAATGTGATGGTACTGGCAATCTTGGCTCTCAGTTTTGGACTTGGCCTGTCTGTGCCTGGTGAGGTGGGAGTGCTTTCTGTTGTTTGTGCTGTTCTTAGATGGATTATTTCCAATTTAGTAAGTCTAGGAAGATACAGCATGGGGCTTTGACGTGTTTGACTAAATAAATGTAGGCTTATTAGGTGAGCACAGAGCTTTATTAGCAGGAAGAAAAGCAACGAACTTATAGAGGAACTAAATTTAGTATACTTTCCACTGAGATTGTTCATGTTAAAATCACACAGTGTTTAGTATTTACATTAGCTCCAACTGTAGACTTGCACTGTTTACAACTCTGCATTAAAACCACTCTGAAAACTAGGTCTACATACAGCGTTGACAGGCTCAGTCTGCTGTCAGATCTCAAAAAAAGCTGTGGCAGGCAGTGAGCTTCGGTACAGCAGTGAATGCCACACCAGCACTGGCACTTGTTTCACTCCACAATTAGCTCTGTTGAGCTAAGCTGGCATAAAACTATAAACATTTTTTTTTTTAGGGGTGGTTGTCTGTTAAGTGTCAGCATTGGTGCAGTGGAGGGGGTGGGAACGTTCAGCTGTGATAGAAGGGGAGGGAATCGCTGACCAGTGCAGTCCGTATCTGAATAAATCATATCATATCTATTGATAACTATCCTTAAAACATTTAATTCCACTCACGGTAGACATGAGTCTTCCCTCTGTAGTTTGAAGACTAGAGAAACATTAAAATTACATTTCTAAGTTACCCTCTTTTTCTACCTGTTGAAAGTTGTTTCTAAATACAATCCTGTGCACACTAAAGTGGTGCTATTTTTGGCTTTGCTCTTATTTTTGGCTTTGCTCTTCTCTTTCAGATATCAGTGTTGTTCCCCAAAACAATTGCTACTGAGCAGCAGTCTGTGGTGCTGGTGAAAAAACTTCTGGCCACCTCTGTATCCTGTATAACATACATGAGAGGGCTGTTCCCGGAGAGGTCTTATGCAACTCGCTATTTAGATGGTAACGCTTCCAATTTGTGTGGAATTCTGATTTCTACTTGCTATATTTTAGCTATAATCTGTTCTACATGTTAGCTTCCAGCTGCTTATATATGTATAGGTTCAGTTCATTAGAAAGTTAGCTAACAGGCCTTCTCAAGTCTGGATGCAGGCAGTGCTGCTGCATCAGGTAGATAGAGAACATGAAGACAACCTAGAGCTATTGGCAGCTCATGCCTTTTCTGTTAGTGTTTCTTTTGGTTTATATCCATGCCTTGGCATTCCCAGCCATGTGAATCAGGTCTCAGAGTTAGGAGAGTGACTTAAAAATCAACAAGTTTTAAAAAATTAACTCTGGTTGATGTGTTTTATTTTCCTGTGAATTTTTGAACCCTTGAGGTTCGCATTGTCAGCTTTTCTTGTGAGACTGAAAGCAGATTTGTTTGTTTGTTTTATTGTTTTGGGCTTTTTTTACTGTGAAAATGTTCTCACATGACCGCATGTGCTTTGGGAATCAGAACTTTAAGAAAAAAAGGAACTTTAAGAACCAAAGTCTTGTCATAGAATCACAAGAATTAATGATGCTTTGATTCATCAACATCTTTATGTTCATTCGAGATGTGTTAGTAGGGTGTGAAATACCTCCGTGCATTCCAATCAATTTCCATGTTTTACTTATGGAGTTAGTTGTCCTGAAACATTGGTCACATGCACTTTGTGGACTTGGTTGAGGGCACAGGAAATCCCATATTGGCTCTTGATCACCTAACCCTGAAAAGCCACTAGTCTTTGTAATTAAATGTCAGGTCTTTCAAGTGCCTTTTTGATCAAGGATGTTAATATCTGTCCTCCTCACACCTTTGAGGGCTCCTTGGCTGAATCTCGTCATTTGCAGGACAGGTTTCTGCTTGCCATTCTGAACACCTGAAAACAGAGGTGGAAGGGGCTGTGTGGAAAAGCTTAACAGAAGTAGCTTATTCTGAGCACAGTCATTTGCCTCATATGCATGTTGGTGAGGTCTGAATGCAGAAGTGAAGGTGTTGTTAGGGAATGGCGGAATAGATGGGAGTGGAGAAAAGGAGGGAGCAGAGGATGGCAGCTGTGGTGTTTTGAAATTAAACCATAACTAGCGCTTTTTCTGGGAGAGCCCAGAGCATCTGAGGAAAGTTTTGACATTTGAAAATGCAACAATAAGCTTTGTCAGCCCACCTGAGACTCAGTGGAAAACCAAGATTTCTGCTCAGGAAGGACCTCCAGATAAAGCATTTTATTCAAAAAAGGGAGGGTTAGTTTCAGTGTTTGCCCAACAGCTGTGATAAGGATTGTAACTGTGTGCTAAATCTGGTTTTGCAGACCTCTGTCTAAAAATTCTCCGAGAAGATAAAAGCTGTCTGGGATCATTGCAGATAGTCAAGTGGTAAGTGAGTAACAGCGAAACTAAGACAAGATTGTGCTGAATAGCAAGACATCTACCCCTCGCATTCTTCCTGAATTTGAAAATATTGTGCCCAGTAGCACTACCGACTATGCCAGTGCAACTCCCCCTGCTGCAGCGTGTGTGCTTGGCCCTCTGCGTAAGCAGGACAGAATTAGCTGACCAAGATCATGTGAGTTGAAGGTCGGTTGAAGTGTTGACTGTAGTGAGGTCATGGTCAGGCCCAGAGCATACACAGGCAGCATAGGTACGGAGAGAGGGTAAAGAAAATCGTAAGATTGATTCTGTTGTTGTTTAGTCTTGTCTAGTTTCACTTTTATAGGGATTCTTGTAGCTTGTTTTTTAGTATATACAATATTTTATCTCCCTGGATATTGTGTGTCTGAGTACCCTACGGCTTTTTTTGGGATGTATTTCAGAGCTGGCATGTTCCCAACAAGCAGAGAGTCTGACTTTGATGTGCTAAGGAGATACTTAGCTGCACATCGTTTGACTCGAAGAGTAAATATCTGACCCTTACTACCTCAAATAATACTCCTTACTTTGAGAAAATCCATAGCTGTAAACTATGCATGAGATAACAAAAGTTTACAAGACTGGACACGTCAGGCTACATTCAGATTGAAGTTTTAGGCAAGCTCTGTACAAGGCCAATGGGAAAAGAGCCATCAGAGATCAAGCTGGGGAGCTAGAACAGAGCACTGAGCAGAGAGCCGCTCAGAGCCAGCCTTAGGCCTCGAATCCTTGTCTTTGCCAGGATTTAAGTGGGTTTCAGGCTGACAGGATATGGCCCTAGAAGTATAAACAATGCACAAATGCAGAAGGGAGGACTGTGCCTTTATGACGATTGACCTGAAAAGGACTTTACAAGCCCAGAATGTTGCTAGCTGTGTTGTCTTAATTCCAAAAAAAATGCACTTTAAACTGTGTCTAATGAGTGTGTGTTTACAGATCAGGAGATAAATATTGCTGGTTAATATTAACATGGTTGTTTGCCTGGCAGGATTCAAGGTTGTTTTGACGCTTTGGAGAAGCAGTATGTAAGTTTTTTCATGCTTTTTTAATGGAATTTCCTATTTCTTCATAAAATACAGACAAAGCTATCCTTCCATTCCTGCTTTGTATTTTGGTAGTGATTTGGCATGCACACAACACACATTTACAGCTGTGGGACCAGGGGAAGAGCCTTCCCTGAGTATATACATGTGAGATTTGGGATTTTATTCCTTGAGCCCAAATAATGACTGCTGTTACTCTCTAGGCTTGGCTGTACATGGTGGGTGAACTAATTTGCAGCCTGAAATGGATTTCCTTTAGTTCTGTGTTCTGTGTTTGAGTTTTCTAAGGTCTGGATAGAGACACTGCCAGTCAGAACTGGGATCTTGATCTCTGTGCCTGTTTCCTTGAGAGAGGTTCTTCTGTGCTTCTGCTTTCCTCCATCTCCTTTCCCCATGTATTTACCCTTCTTTTCATCTTCTCTAACCCTCCTGGCTTTTCTCTTGGGTTCAGAATTTATTACCTTTTTTGGAAAGTAACTCATCAAGTAGGGTATGTAACTGGTTCCGGTACAAAATCAGCTATATAAGTAATCATATTCCTTGCTGATTCTCACGTAAAAACTGCTCTGCACAGCAAAAAGCGCCAAGTGTTGTCATCTCTGTCAGCACTGTTCATTAAACCAACTCTCATCTAGATCAAGTGAAGTGGCGTTAGTTTCAGTGCTGATGATCAGATGGGCTCTTATACATCAGTACAACTGTCACTGTGCATAAGATAATTCAAAATGTTGTGAATTCTGTTTATTGCTGGCTGACGGCTCTAGGAGGTATTTAGTCCTCTGCTATTTATGAGAGACATAAATTAATTTTGATTTGGCAAGGATTAAGGAAAAAAACGTAGATATTTAATCCATGTTCTAGGATTGTTTTCGAGAGTAGTCTCATGTACATTTTCTTGCTATAGGATAAATTAAGTACCTTTGGGGAGTTTCATAGCAGAGAGCAAATATTAGTCTTCAGTAGCGATGGGTGCTCTTGTAAAAGAGTTTTAAATCAGCATAGCCTTTGGAGATTTGTTTAGAAAGACTCCCAAGAGAGAAGTCTGAGTGTGCAGTTGTTTTATTGGGAAACTGCAAGTAAAGCCAAGCAAACTGGCCACTAGGTGTTGCTGATGCTGTGCTATGAACGATCTGCATGAAGGTTTTTAACTCAGTTTGTTGAATGGATCTATTCCTTCACTGTATGTAGGCAGTTAGGTTGTGATAGGTCTGTCTTTTCCTTGCCCAGATTTTGATTTTGTGTTTTGTTTTGGTTTTCCCTTCTTAGTTACACAGTGCTGTTCTCGCAGTAAGTAAACAAATACAAGGCGTTTTTCTTCCCCACCCTACTTGAAAGAGATATGGAATCAAGGTTGTGTCAACCCATTTGTGCCTTTTTTTAGGGAAAGTCAAAATGTATGTGGTTTTTAATAGAGCAGTGACCTTTCTTAAATATGGTAAATATGAACTTCCTAGGCTGCGTGGGAATGTTTTTCTCAGTATGTCAGACTTCTCACTGAGGCCTTACATGCATCCTTGAACTCCTAGAAGTGCTTTCACGTGCTTCATATCGTTGCTTCCTTTAAACTCTTGCCTCCACTCTTGGAAGCTGCTGTGTCTTCTCCCATTTCCCCCTGCAGAAGAGTCCTCCTTATTAATCTGATCCTGAAGAAACCACACACTGGTGGTTAAATAGCAAGTCCTTTGCCCTGGTCCTTTGTAAAGCACCAAGAGCTACGCTATGGATCTATTCTGTGCATAATCTCAGTAGTTAAATCTCAGGCATCAATAGTTGCCTGTAAGGGTTGGAATGGGAATTAACCTCATTCCTCTACAATTACACAGATGAGTGTCTTCTACCTGTCTTTGAAGTGGTAAGTATTGACTGCTGATAGAGGAAGAGTGTTTCTCAGCCATTCCTTTCTCAGATCCCGTGCTAAAGATAGTATAATCTCTACTGTAAAATGAAAATATCATTGTTTATTCACTTTTCACTGGTTCAGATTATCCAAGGGGAGAATGCCCTCACTGTGCTTTCTTATAACAGGTTTACACCAATCCCAAGGAACCGGAGGTAAGAAAGAGTCTTAATTAATCTTTGAGGCTACTGAAGGCATGGGTGAGTAGATTTGTATTCAGACAGGACTTGCAGGCTTAAATTCTACCCTGACATAACTGCTTGGTGACCCTGTTTCTCTTCTTCTGCCTTCACTCAAGAATGACAGGTCAGTGAGCTGGATTGTGATCAAACGCTCCTACCAGGCACTAGGCTGCGCGCCCATCTAGGGCCTCAGGCAGGGATGTTAACAGGCCACTAATGGGCATGTTCACAATTTTGTTTTTCTTTCTGGAAGAGAAGAAATGGGAAGCTCAAAATAATTATTTTACAAACCATCTTTTTAACAGCAGTGTTGAAAAGAGAGTTGTTTTTTCATGCAGAGAGGTTTAGGACAGAAGTTATGACTCACTTGAGACCTGGGATGTATGTGTTGCATAGTGCCTGTCCTTATCCTATCAGTGTTCTCTGTTGTGTTTCTCTTTTGTCTACATCTAGCTGGTGGAGACAGACTGGGTAGTGTGATATATGTGAGGTTCTGCATCCTCACAGAGCAGGTGCAGAGAATGGCTGCAGAATCTTTTGCTCACCTGAATACAGTTCTGTGTCGCACCTCAGTATCTGGGGAGGGAGCAAGAGTTTAGTCTGTAAAAAGGCTGGGATTGGTAAGGAAGACTCAGATTTAAAGGTTCAGCTGAGCTCCTACTAATTGACCTCATTGTGTCTGGAAAAAGTGAATTGTAGGCATGGAATTGGACTACAATAGATCATTTCTCTTGTGGTGAAGTTGTCTGTTCTTCCTAATTATTTTATTCTCTAAAATCATAGCAGATCCTTTCCTTTTCAATGGAAAACCATGTAATTTTTTTATCTCCCTCAGAAAACTCTGAGACCAGTAAGATTCAACAACTTTTGCCCATGCAATATTGTTTGTATTTCCTAGTAGGAAGAGTCCTTCAGGCCCTTGCCTCCGTACAGAACACTGGGCCAGGCTTCCTTGTGACACTGCATCATCCATGAAGCCTCACATTTTTCCTTTTTGTGAGGGAGGCCGTACATACATTGTAATGGTTGGCTGGCCCCAGTGCCTCGTTAGAGATTTAGGCTGGGGAGTCAGGCCCACAGAGGAAGTAGAAGGAGGAAGCAGGAAGTTCATAATTTTTTTTGAGATTCTTTCACTGCTAGGTAAGATGTGGTTGTTAAGAAAATTTGCCAAATCCCATGCAAGTAATAATAGAGTTAAAGCTGTTATTAAGTCATTAAATTAATGCTGTGCTCTGGCATAGAGCTGTGAATGGACACTGTGAAGTTCAGTGCACATCTTTACACTTGTTACTGAGAGACACCCATTTTTTCCTTTCCCCACTCTTGTTAAATCTCTAGACAGTGACTGAAGTGTATCAATTCAAATTCAAGTACAAAAAGGAGGTGCCCCGCATGGACATCATCAGGTAATGGTTTGGTTTTATTTCTCAGAATTACACTGTGAAAACTATGTTCTTCAAGCATTAAGAAGAAACTGCGCTTGGTGAATAGGGCATCTCTGAGCCGCTAAGCAGCTCACAGTTGAGATATTCATCCTACAGGATATGAACTGCTGAGCTGATGAGTACAAATGCTGTTATGTAGCACAGTGAGGCACTTAAAGTGCACCAGAACTGAGTTAAGGACAATTTATAGAAATGGTGCCTAATCAGGGAAGCGATGCAGAAGCCAGCACAGTTGTTGAGATTGCTGATGTCTCAACTAATAATGAGTGTTCTTCTACTTTCACAAGACAGCCTTGTGCTTTCAGATGAAACTTTTTCAGGTTTGATCCCTCTCACCATGATCCTTCGCCCAGGATTTTTTTTTCCTAGGGCATTTGCATACGTGTATTCTGCTTGAGCAGTCTTGCGTGGGTGACCTGAGAGAACTTTCGCTTATGATGCCTGAGTTGATGCTGCAAAATATGTGGCAGGAAGCCGCAGCTTTTTGCATCTTTTTGGCTCTCTCTGTCTGTTAGATATTTTTCAGCTGTGTTTAGCAGGCCATAATCCTGTCTAGTTTAAAATAAGTAACTATCAAAGGCTGTTGGCTATAACCAAAGCAAAGAAAAATAATGAACCCGTTCTTAGTTTGCTTCTGCAGTTGCCATTGGTGAAAGATGGCTCTTTGGGTCTTGGAACCTGCCTGTACAGCAGGAGAGCTCTGCTGTCTTGTATGCTTCTCAGGAAGCTCCTCAGCAATGCTCCTGTAGTGTGCCATCTGCTGCTCTTTCTCTAAAAACATCCAAATGACTTGTAGTACATGGCAAAATGACTTTCTATTGGGAAAATCTGAACTACGTCTGAGTCTGCAGTGTCCTGTTGACACTATCCTCTGTTTCTGCTCTGAAGCTGCTGTCAGTTGTCCCCACTACACTGAGGGGAAGAGGAGACCTTTGGGATTTGGAAGATAATGGATGGCTCGAGTACTTTGGATTTTTAATCAGCCTTACTCAGACCAGTCATTATTCCTAGAAATTAAAACAGTCCCCAAATGGAACTCAGCATCCCTTGGCGTCTCCATCATGCAGGCCAGGGAGAAGCTAAGTAATCTTGCTGTTGTGTTTATATCTGCTCCGTCGAAGTCTCATTACTGCTCTGAGGCTTCAAAGCCCTTGGCATCAGATTCCTGGGCTCTGTTCTGTTTCCTCAGTGACTGACCCTGCTATTGCAGGATCATGCGTGTACCTGCAGTCACTGGTAAACTGTCATTCTGGCACTGGTCAGAGTATTATGTCATCCTGCTATCAGCAGCTGATAACACTGCTTTTATACACCTGCAACATTTATTGTTATGTGCAAACTCTGAGTTAATCATTCCATGAGAGATGTTGTGTGAATCTGCATCACCGGATCTCCGGGATAAAAGGAAACTTTTCTCTTAAATGGTCTCTGCCTTATTTTAGATGAATTTTGGAGGAATTCCTTGCCATGGATCCCAGACCTTCAAAGAGGTTCAATTCCTCATATTCTACCTTTTGACACATTACTGCATCTAACTCACAATGTTATTCCCACATTGAGCCAGTACTAGGCCTGTTAATTCCTATGGAAGTCTCATCTCTTTTTTTTTTGCTTATATACTTTCCCCTTACCATTTCTGTTCTGCTAATTCCAAGAGTTGTAAAGGTGATGTGTAAGAGAAGGCCTGCCTTCTCTTTATTCCAGCTTAGGCATTGCCAGCACTTATCCGCTCACTTGATGTACATTTCTGAACATACAGGATTTCATCTAATAGCACAGTGTGCTCAGGACAGAGTTCTGCTGTTGGCAGTTTGGAGCCTACCAAACCATACCCTGCATACCCTAGGAAGTCAAGCTGTTTAACAGCCACTCCATTTTCATGAGCCGGGAAGCTTCAACTGGAAGGGGAAATCAGTCTTAACAAAGCTGTTCCTTCCAGTGCTTTAGTCAGTTCAATTCAGCCCTGGTATCCTCTCTGCTCTCTTAGGTTACGTACTGCTTTAAAGCAATTTGGGATGATTGTGTTAGGGACCATCCAGCCTGTATATAGTGTCATCCACCTGCCAGGGGTCTTCCAAAGACCTAAGAAGGGAGCTATATTTTTTTAATGGCCCCTTCTCATTCAAAGTTAAGGAAATTAAAAGTTCCTTAATCACGTAGTGATTCATCTAATCCATCTTCAACCATCTAAAGTTAGCTGGCTGATCTAAGTTGCTCATGTCATCTACCTCTGTAGTCAAGAGAAACAAACTCCTCCAGAGGGGAATTTATCCCACTTGTGTTACACGTTTATCTCAGTCTAGACTGCTTGCTTAGACTAGCCAGCTGACATTTGGACCGGTGAAGGAGGTAAGAGGAATGCCCCTTAGTCACTTTTGAAAAATGTGCTTCTGAGCTACTTTTTCTTACATGGAATTGAAGTGAGAACATGCAATTCACTTCTCTTCAAACTGCAAAATGGACTTGAAAATAGCCCCTGTGATGAATCAGCTTTATATGGGATTCTCACCTCATTCCTCTCATTCCTGAAATTGTTTAGGTGAAAGGCACTTGTTTTATGGTCCTTTGATCCAATTTAATCATGTTCAAACAAGTGAGTCATGACATTTGTATAATGGGGTCCATTGCCCCAGCTACAAAGTCTGTTCAAATGTAAATGCCATGCCTCTTAGTTGTGAGCTGTTGTTTTGCTGATGCCACTCCATCCCTGGAGTCTGTTTCACTTCCCTGTTTATCTGGAAATTACATAAAGGCATTGTAGCTTTGTCGCTAGTGGTTTCAGACAAGTCAGTGGGTGCTCTGTATTTGTAATTAGATCGTGAATATTCATGACTGAGGAAAACAAATCTGTTATTCTTCTTCCGACTGTAGCAACCAAATGAACTTTGTGAATGGGGTGTGCAGTGAGGACGTGAAACAGGCCAGCAGGCTCCTGATCCGTAAACTCTACCTGTTATTGCAAAACCTTGGGCCACTTCCCAATGACATTATCCTGACCATGAAACTCCTCTACTACAATGACGGTAGGTGGAGAACAGTGTGTGCTGTGGGGAATTCCCTTTCCATCAGTTTCTGTAGTAATCATGAGTCCCTGTAAAGTAAATAAAGCATAGAAAGGTGAAATGGTAGAAGCTCTTAGCTGATAACAGTGCAAAATGGTGTAAAACACAGTAAAGCTTTGTGACACACAGGGATGGCAGATGCTTTTTAAGAAAGGTTTGAACAACCATCTAAGAAGTACAGTGATGCAGTGTGAAAAAGAGGCATCCTTCTCCTTCACTGCTGGTTTTTGGTTTTGTTCTTTTTTAAGGAACAAGCAATGTCAGGTTCTGCTCCAGAAAGTTGGGCACATTAATAGTATCTCCACATCCTAAAGTCATTCTTCTTTTGAGCTCCTTAGTAATATTTGCTCAGCTTATTTCAGCTCATTTTTCCCTTTGCATTCTCTCCCCTCTTCCTTTTAGTAGTTGAAGTTGTTACTTGAGGCTGGTATACACTTGTTCTTTATAGATCAGATTAAGGAGAGATGGAACTTGATTTCTCTGTCATCAGTGAGTTCTTTCTCCCTGTATAGTAACTCCCAAAGATTACCAGCCCCCTGGCTTTAAGGAAGATGACAGCCCTGGTGACCTGTTGTTTGATGGCGATCCTGTCAACCTGAGCATAGGGTCAGTCTCCACCGGCTTCCACCTCATGAAAGTGAGAGTGACAACTGAAAAGAAAAGAATGGGGACAGTTGAAAGCAACCTGATCCCGAAGAATGGCCCTACTGAGATCTCCCGTCAAGGGTTAGACTGTGATGAAGAGGAAGAGGAGGGGAGCACAAAGGTATAGAAGCCACTCTATTCAGTTCTTGCTGGAGGAAAGACGTTTATCTAGCAATACTCCTCTTAAAAGAAACATTTTCTCAGAATCCTAGTTTAATAAGGGGTTCAGCTTGTGTTGGGCAGCAGTGCTACAGTGGATTGAATGCTGAGGCTGGAAGTCCACAGAGATAAAGTGAATTTAATTCCAGCATATCTACTGACTTACCAAGTCTGGTGTGCTCTCCCAGAAGAGGGCAGTGATTGTACAGAGACATCTAACACGTGTGTGCACACACACACGCACACTTAGACACAGATGTGCACAAAATGGAGAATATTGCAAATGGTTTTGATTTTCTGCTTGGCATTTCTCAGAACTAAGCCATGTTCCACTGTGTAGTTAGGTGAGATTCCTTCCACTTAACTCTAGCCATCTGAAAGTTATGTGTTGTGTCTGATTTCTCCAGGCCCCTCTCTGCATTTAGTGGAGGAGGAGGCATCTTTAGCAGGTAAATCAGATGATTTCCTTTGACACAAAGGTAGGCTGAAATGAATGGTCCTCTGATGGTGCCTCTCCAAAATGACAGAAGGGGCAGCGTGGACTGGTAGCTCAGACTTCACAATTTAATTTTAGACAGCCAGTGCCAGGGAATAAACCCCAAAATAACTAACTTCTGAAGACAGGAAGCCATTTAGGTTGGAATTCTGTATTAGAAAATTTCTCTCTCGAAACATCTGCAGGCTTTGGAGAAGGAAGGCCTGGACATGACGAGCTCTGAAATTCTCATCCCTATTAGTGCAGGGTTTATGGATTTGCCACCTGGGCGTATTTTTTAGGTTATACTATTAAGAAAAAACATCATTTGCTTTACAGAGTCACCCTCTTCCTGTCAGAGCAGATTCAAGTAAGCATGAAGAAGACAAAAGGGACACCCATCCAGACTGGAAAACGGAAGCATCTTCTTTTTGCCTTCAAAATACAGGTAAACACCCAGCTTCAAAACTGGAGGAGCTTGTGTGCATGGCTGTATCCTAGCATAATATTTACGTTTTCTCACTTACTTTGAAATGGATGAACAGAGTTTGTCAGGCTATTTGAATTTTGTGTCACATCAGATTGACTGAACTACAATAAAAGACTTACATGTGTTTGGTTGGTTAACAGAAACGTTCGAATTTTTTATCAATATCTTTCCACCACTTTATCTCAATTTTTTTTTTTACTGATACGGAGGAAATGCACAGTTCATCGATACTGAGTTACGTTATCTACGTTTTCACCAAAACTCGTTTCCTCTAGCTGTTACAATTTGATTTTGCTAATGACTTCCATATATGAAAACATACATAAAAAAAAGCCTTTTCTCTCAGTTCAATCAATCTAGCTTCTGATATACCATGCTGTATTTGACCTTTGAGGTTCTCAGATATAGCTTGTGGAACAATACCATCTAGTGACAAAATGGTAAATAGCATTCCTGAGATCCCCAGGCAGTGGAATAAAGAAGTTTGCCTGCCTATGAAATCACCTTTTCAGGTCTTTCTCCTGCAGATTGTCCAATGACTAATAAGGGGTGAACTCGTACTGCCACCTTTTTCACTCTGGGGATATTAACAGGATCTTCCTTCTCTAACCATTGCCTGTTTTCATGAAACTGAGGCTCTTTGGGAACCCCCATCAAATTTTGTTGAAACTGTCTAATAAGGTCAATACTTCTGAGTCAGGGGACAGCTCCTTCCCCATACACACACTTGGACAGAGCATATGCTTTGTTTTCTTAAAAACCAAGTTAAAATTGAGTTTAATTATAATTGATAGGAGCTGCTGCAAGTTGATGTGTTCCATGTTCAGATGCACCCTTTATTCTGAAATCTCTTGTTTCCAGGAATAAACTGCCAGTGTTGGCGGTGCCTGAAAGCAAAGGTCACACAATTTCAGATCAGGCATGGGATTTTGCTACAGTGGTTTAGGCAGGCTTCTGGATTATTTTTTTCAATGAAACATAGGGTTTTAACTTTGGATCTAATTTTGATTTGATGTTTGGATTGTAGGTGGAAAGAAGAAGGGAATAAAGGAGACAGGCAGGATGCCTTGCTCAAGAGCATCTCAGCAGGTGAGAACATTTCAGTGTCTCTAAGATATGCCAGGAAAAGTGGAATTCATTGCCATGGAACATTATGTCATCTGGGATGGCATAATATTAGTGAATTTATTGTGCAGTATCAAAATACATAAAGGCTACAAAGTAGTAGAGCATAGGGATATAAGCATGAACTGGAAGTATTTAGGAAAGAAACTTTCCATGGTCAGCTTATTTCATACATCCAGTACAAGAATTTTGTACTGCTCTCTGGAGTTGGCACTCATGAATTACACATGCAGACTAAACATCTCAACCAGGCTGGTTAACTTATGTGTGTTTTTGGATTAAGGTTCTGAAATCACTACCCTGTTTTAGGTTTGAAGGGTGTGTTTGTCTGTTGCCTAACATGGTCTTCACCTCTCCTTTCTGACTTCCAGACTATCTTTACATGTGAGTCACAGGTACTTATGGCATCTTATCCCTTTTTGGCTACCTCTCCAGGATAGGAAGAATTTTCCCCTGGAGGTACTGATCTCTTTTTCAGTGGTTGTTTGGGCAACCCAAAGAACTAGGGTAGACCAGCCGTGTAATTTTAGATAAGTAGAGTTATGTGAAATTAATTCCGTCCTGAAGGCTGCCCAGGCTAAACCCTGAGTCAGAATCAGAGCTTGAATTCATGGGCTTGTGCAGAGGTTTTTTCAGTGACAGGGCAAATCTCTGAATACCACCAGACTTGCCACTTGATCCTCCTCACATTCAAATTAGTTGAAAATCATGTGAGCTTGAATGTTCAGAAACTGAATCTTTACAGGATAAGTTAATGAGAATAGGAAATTGCTACTAAAATTTTCCCCGCCTCTGTTGAAAAGAATCCCGGGGTGTCTAACCCAGACAGCAACTGGAGACTACAACTTAACGTGTCATTCAAAAGGCATCTGTGAAGTATTTGCCTTGACTCTGGATCTTAGAAATGAACTTCTGTGCACAGGCTGGTATTTTTCAAACTAACCACATTTTTTTTTGTCACATCCTCCAGTTTCCTTCTGATCGTTGTTTATTCTGTTGTCTGTGTGAAAACAGGACCCTTTTTTGTTTGTAACTCATGGTTGTCCCACTGATTCATGCTCTGACATTCTTTTGGGTCTGTCACGATTGTGATCAGAGCACCAGACACCTCTCTCTTGCAGCATGTGAATTTCATTAGAATACAGTAGCAATAGTGAGAGTGTCTGAAGGTGGTGGAAACAGTATTAGTTGCTGAAAAATGGAAGAGTCACTTTATCCATTGTATCCTTCCAAAGACTTAAAACAAAAAAATAAAAAAACCCTCCCAAGCCCTCTGCCTGGTAGATTCTGCTTGGCAGAGGGTTTTTTTAATGTATTCTTTGATACTATTTATTAAACCATCATAGCTTAGAAGTTGACTAATATTTCAGTTGGTTTAGGGAAAAACAAAGTCAAGTCACTAGTTAAAATTGTCATTGTAAAGCCAGTGCTAATAAAACTTGGACACTATTTTCCATACGAGAGGGACTTTCCCTTCTTTTCTGAGGGAAGTGGTTAAAACAAATGACCATTGTGTATTCCACTTGAATCAGGAAGCCAAACTGGTGAGTGAAGTTTGTCTTGAAAAATGAGGACAAGCTTGGGTGGATGGGAAGTCTGAGTCGGGTATTATCTAACAGGGTCAAGTATAGGTAACATGGGTAGAAGTAGTCCTGTTGGGTTATGACTGTGAACACCTTGTTGCTATCTAGACTACAGTACAGTCAAGAAGTAGCCTTTTCCAAGTGTCAGGTGTGTTCAGAGAAGCTCTCTGCTTTAAAGAGCTATAAGGTCTCCAAAGTGACTTGTTTTCTCCCAGATTTCAGAGTTTAATTAGCTTGGTGCGTGAGGGACCTTGGGGAATAGCATAGCCTGGGCCATGGAGGTCTCCCTTTACTGGGGCAGACATGAGCCCTTAGACTTGCAGAGCTGGTGTGTGATTTTGAGTGCTAGGTTTCCACCAGAAGAAGATCACTTGAACTAGCTTACCGAATGATTGCTCATTTACCAGCACTTCCATTAGGAAGCAAGCTAGTCTAGGTGGCAAGGAAGAGGCAAGGAGGGTCTGGGAAGGAGGCCTGCCCTGGTGGCAACGCACTGTTAGCTGTTCAGCTGTCCATGGAACAGCACCTCGGGGTTTACAGGTGCTCCCTGTACAGTTAAATGTTCAGGCCAAGATTTTCAGAACTAAGCCAATTTGGAGTGTCCTAGAATTTGGTATCTGTACAAGGATTTGATATTCAAGAAGTGCTGAGTTCAGCAATGGTACCCACAGTCACCGGTTGCTTTTGGAAATGTGGACCAGCCTATTACTGCTCTTCATCTGAAGTGAACAGCTTTATTCCTTCTGATTCCTTGGTTATTAAAAATAAAAACTGTGCTGTGGAACGGGGTTTATTGGTCATTATCTTCCTGACCTATAGCTCTTCAGGAAAACCAGGAATGAAAGTATTAAAGGCTTATTTTTATCTAATCGACATGGGAGAGGCAAAGGATGCAGACCTGCCAAAAGAGAAGCAGCTATTCCTGTCCAGTTAGAACAGTAACTGGCCTTTAGTAATGGCCATGGAGAGTCTCTGACAGAGGGCTTTTTAGATTGGACAAAAATTTACATGTACTCAACTGGCTTGTTATCTGCAATCTCATGATTGATGATACTTAGGATCGAATGAGAGATTGTCCTTTCCCAGCAAAGCATCTCTGTACTTAATCATCCGGAGTTAGACACCAGCATGTAAACTAGCCTACCTCTGCTGACTTCAGGAGAGTTTTTCTGGTTGCATCAGCCAAGGATGTGGCCCAGTGTGCTATCTTTATGTGCCTTGCTACTTTTCACTGGCATTCTAGGAGTTGTGGGTAAAGCAGGGAATTGCTGCCCATTGGTTTAGCTTGTAGAAATCTGCTGATGAGAATGGGGTCCTGCACTGAACTTAAGATAACTTCTTGAATTCTTCAGCATACTCCTTTATCCTTTTGTGAATCCTTTAACGTTCTTGTCCTGCAAATTGATTTTGGTCAGCTTTGTCTTCATGTAAGTAAACATGTTGCTGTGGAATGAGTTTGGAATGAAACAGAACTAGAAGATGAGTAAAATCTGACCATGTGGACGCCTCTGCAGGCTTTTATCTCCCATCAGGAAGCTGTGGGCTGAAGTTCTGGGGTGGTCCTTAGAGCAGAGTCTCACTGCACAGTGAAGCAGCCGTGCAGAGAGCCCTGAATCGCCCCTGACCGAGCCTGCGCCAGAGCTGGAAGTGGTGTGGCCGTATCAGCACAGTACAAGTCAGCAAGTCAGCTCTGCCTCCCAAGTTTCTGGCTTCATTAGCTAGCGCCAGACGCTGCTTATGCTGCTAGGCTGGCCGTGCTTATGCTACTAGGGTGCTGTGGGACATGAGGAATTATGTTGACATTTGGCGTTGTGTGGACATACCAGTTTGGATCAATGATAGCTCAGGGATGTCTGCACTGCGATTCACTGCCTGCTGTAGGCATACTCCTGCCATGCGGATTAGCTCTCTTAACTGGAGCTGTCTGCAATTTAGATGTCTAGGGAGAGATTCATACCTAAATGTTGTAAATCAGTGCTGTTTAGAACTGAGAGAGTAGCCTGTCTGGCCTCCAGCTGCTGCTCCTCGTGCAGAAGACGTGGCTACCTGGCCATGTCCTCTTTCTCCAAGGAACTGTGGCAGCGATGGAAGCCAGTGTGAACACAGTCTCATGGATGACACATTGCGAGTAATACCTGTCATGTTTGCCATTGAGCAGTGTCCTGTTGGTGCCCAGGGCTGTGGTTACCCTGATGGAGATTCTTGTGCCTTTGCTGAGTTTCTGTGTTGTACACAGCTTCTGTCTGAAAGTGAAGGTCAGCACAAGTGGATTCAATTGCAGAATAACAGCTTGGAGATCAAGACCTTTGTTGTCTGATTTTTCCCAGGCAAGCCACTTTTAAAATTGCCATGACAGAAAGCAGTTGAAGGATGAAGCCTGCCATTTGCAGAGCAATAGGAAAGCATTTTTCTGTGGCAATGTCATTATCTTGAACTTTTGCAGAAAAGGAAAAAAAAAGAAAGGTTTATCTCTAACTGTCTATCAAGAGAGCTGTATCTGATGAGAAGTTCCCAGAACATTTTCTCCTCCAAACCAGCTGAGGCTACACAGACCCAAACAATGAAGAGAGAAAGATGCAGAGATGAGCTTGCCTCTCTCCTTCCTGTGAGCTCAGGCCATTCTGGGAGGAGTGAGACAGGGAGGTCAGGAAATTCCTGGCTTCTCTCAATTCACGTCAGATCCTTAGCTGTATCTTGGGGCCATTCATCCCTTGCATGAGTTATCCCTGTCTAGTGTGCAGGAAGCAGTCTCCTAGTGATCTCTTCATTCAGAGGTGAGGCCCATCACCCCGCAGATCTGGGGAGATTTAACCCTTGTGCCCTCAGATTCCCTGACAGCTACTCCAGGGACATCCGTGGGAAGACACGGCGCTTCCGTGCTGGCTGCCTTTACGTATGTACATAACATACATGCTAGCAACCAGACCCTCTAGAGAAATCTGCATAAATTAAAACTGGACAGATCTAATATCCCATGAGGGGCTAAGCTGGGTAGCAGCCTAGTAGGCAGAAGGAGTGTCCGTTGCTCTTTGCCTCCTTGGTTACAATGCTGTAATCTGACGGGGGAAGGCTTCTGGTTTTGAAAGGAGTTTTAGATTGTGATCTGGCAATCAGAACAGCTGGCATGGCAGTGTACAGTATGATTGAAAGCCCTGGAATAGATTATAAGGAGAGACACTGATAATTTTTTTTTTTTTCAACAGGTATTTTTGAAGCTTTTTTTTTTTTCCACTCTGGAAAAAGCTGTTCATTACTCCTTTAAATGCTACAAGATACATGAGGTACAGAGTAGGCCTGTGAGACTTCCAGTTCGTGAAAAAGAAATTGCGTTAAATGTCAAAGATTGTAACAGTGAGCTATGGAAAAGGAAGAGGACTAGTGGTAGTCAGTGATGTGTTGGCATGGCTTCCTGGGGACAAAAATGTGGCAAGGTTCCACAGAAGCACCACAGTGAGTGTCTTTCATTCTTCCACCTGCATAAATTGGCTTTCATGCTAACCAGCATGATTCTCCTCCACTTGCACAGATGAAAATCAGGATTAATTCCACTGATGTCAGTGGGATTGCTTTACCGGAAACTGATAAGAGACCAGTGCTGAGCCCTGCATTGGGTGATTAACCACTGTGCTGCCTTCACAGAACAGAAGGGACAATTGGAGATCATCATGTCCAACTTAACTGCTCAAAGCAGGTTGAAGTAGAGGAGGTTTCTCAGGACCTTGTCCAGTCAGGTGGAGATATTAATCTCCAATGGTGGAGACTCCACAACCTCCCTGGACAACTTGTGCCAGTGTTAGATTGCCCTCACAGTAAAAAAAAGAAAAGTTTGTCCTTATGTTTAAATGGAATTTTGTGTATTTCAGTTTGTGTCCATTTCCTCTTGTCCTTTCACTGGACACCATGACATATCTTGATTTTTACTGTGCTTGGAGAGCATGGAGCAGCCAGCTGTCAGTGAGTAGGTGGGAATTACTGCCTTCAACCAGAGAGAAGTGGCTGTTCACCAGGGGTGCCTCAGCTCTTAGGGGATCAGTTTAAAAGAGTCACTGGCTTGATTTTGAAAGTGGCAAACATTTGCTGTGCTATTGAGTCAATGTTAGCTGCAGCTGAAATCACAGCATACGTCAGGCACTGGCTTTCTCTGACTAAAGTTTCCTGATGATGATAGACATCCCCTGCAGATATTGTTTATTGCCCTGACACCTGAGGATCATTTTGCCTTATTTCAACAGTAAAGTCTTGTATCTCTGTCCTTATTCTTCTAGCTTGCTTGATGGAACTGGACTTCTTTTAACATTAATGTGCTTCTGAAATTGTCAGGATAGTTACCAGGTACCAAACTTAACACTCCATGTCCCTGACAAAGGGAACTCTTCTGAGGGTGTAAAAGTTGCCAAGTACCAAACCTCAGCATGGGGCAGGCCATGGACAAAGAGGGACACAGTTGAATGCTCTTGTGCAATTTTAGCTTTCCTACATAGGATGCCTTGGGAAGCAAAGCACATGTCAGAAGAGCTGTAAATTTGCTTCGATTTATGCTGGGAATTTTTGGCCAGAATACGTGGGGACGCTGAAAATTGCAGAGCACAAAACTAGGTCCTGATTTTGTCTATCTAAGAATAGCAGTGTAGCTGTGGTCTGCTCATTCTGTTTCGTCCACCAGTCTGCCTTGGGAAGGCTTTAATCTAAGTCTAATCTATTTTTAGCCTGATATCTTCTCCAGACAATGTGCAGCTGTCCTGTTAGTTTTTTGCCAGATATTAGTAACACTTGTATGATTCACAAGTTAGCTGTATTTTTACAGAAAAATTCTGTGGCAAAATAGTACTTTTTTACATGTAGTGCAGTATTGTGAAACAGGAGATTCAAACTCACGGTGTGTTCATGGTATGATCTAGACCTGGAACTACACCTTGGGCTCAGGGGGTCATAGATCTGCTCCTGTCTTTCCTACTTGATCTGGACTTGTCCCACCTGTCCTGTTGTCAGCATGGTCCCTTTGCAGAGTAAGCATGCAAGGGCCTGGGCCCTGTCTTACATGCTTTTGTAGCAGCTGGCTCATCAGTGGAGCCGAGGGCCTGCAGTGGTTGTGTAAGACAAAAAAACAACATTCATACAGCGCAAGTTCTCCCACCAGTTAGTCTAAGTCAAGCATCCCAGTACATGGGAAAAATTAGAACTGATCAACTTCTGGAGGCTTTGATTGTATGTTTAGTCAATGGGAGGGATTTCCTGCTTTTCACCACACCGTTTTAAGAGGTTTACTTTCTGGTTAAAGTCAAATAAACATACGTGGGATCCGACTTAATCCCATTTAGACCAGAATTTCTGGGGAAGATGCTTGAGTGTTTGGTTAAGGATGGGACCTGGAAGTTGGACTTGGGGTCTGTTTCTTGCTCTTGAGTTCCTGCATGCACTTGTTGCTGGGCAGGATGGTACATGTTGACTTTGGTGAAGTACATCACACAGTTGACATTTGATTTATTCAATAGATGAATAGTGCTTGTCTAGAGCACTTGATGGCGTACATAGATGTTTTTTCTCTTCTCATCTCAGGTTCCTGTTAGGTGGTCATGCTCCCTGTGGTAAAGGGGAGGAAAACTGTGGGAGAGTTGCAGTGGACTCTGCATGAGCAGCTGCTCGTTGAGGCTATTTCTCCCACCTCAAAAATATCCCATCCATGCAGAAAATTTAGGAGGAGCAGAAAAGGGGTAAAAGCTTTACTGAGTAGTTGTCTGTGCTGCAGAAGATCCATTCCTCGATAGAAGAAATAAAATTGCCAACTCTAGCTGATGCTGTCTTCATGTGGTTTAAGTGAAAACAGGAGAGCTGCCTTATTCAGGTGACTGGGGCCCAGGAGACTGGGGATCATTGCTTTACTTTATTGTGTGGCCAGCAGGACAGGGTACAAACCCTACAGCTGTGTTAGCAGGGGAGAGTTTTGGGATGCAGTGTTTCCCCCCTCTGGGCCCTTTACTTCATAAAAGGAAGTAGACAGGTTAAAACAGTGCCAGGGAGAAGAAAGTAAATAGCCTAAAATGCCAATTTGAGCAGCTGGATATCAGGTCAGGAGCTGTAACACAGAGAACCACTCATCGCTCTTTCCTCAAGCAAATACGCCTTGGGCAGCATTGGCAGTTTTGTCAGCCTGAGTGTGCAGGATGAAGGAGAACCTGCCCGTCTCACTTTGGCAGATTCTTGTTTTCTCGGCTTTTTTGGAAAGGATATTGTACTTTCTGCGTTAAGCAATATTGTGTTGCTCATAATGAAGAGGAGGGAAGAGGGGAGGAAAAACAATTTGAAACATGATAGAGAGGCAAAGTGAGGTTGTTTCAAACTGTTTTGCTGTTAATCCTTAATCAGAATTCTTTCACACATTAGAAAGGCCATTGCTATGTAGAGATTACCAAAGGCTCATACCAAGGTCAGATAGAAAGAAAGCTTTGATGACGTGAAGTGAGGAATTCTATGATGACTACATCTTGTAATCTGGAGACCTTGGTCTTGTTTCCAGGATGCATTCTGGAATAGCTCTCTATTAACTCCTTGTGTTTATCCTGCTTCAGTTACAGGGTTCCCCATGTTTTATGGTGAAACTGCAGTAAGGTACTCCTGTTTTGGAGCAGGAGCTCAGTTAGCACCCTTTTTCTTCTTCATTCACCTTACTTTCTCCAAATGAACTTTCTCTTGGAGGCAAAAGTGAAGCAGTATGCTGTGGTGTGTCCCTTCAGCTCAGTTCCAGTGAGAGCAAGAGAGGCCACATTGCCAGACGGTGTGCTTTGTCCCTTCTGGGTGGGCAACAACACACGCTACTCTCTGCAGCTCCAGATTATTATTGTAAAAATATAAATACGTTATGTGATAACGAGAATAAGCGAGTTTGTCACTTGGCACAGCCCACACTTCAACTGTTGTTCTGGCTGTCCATCTCTCTGTGGTCTGTCTGAATTGCCTGTACTGATGACCCATTTGTATTCTAGCATATATTTATCCAAGTTTTTTAACCTTTTGGTTTGTAGGCTCCTGAATATTTTTGAGGGAGGATTGTGTATTTCTAGAGGGACGTTAAGCCTCTTGGAAAAAAGCTTGCTTTGCCTGGTGTTTTTTTTTTCACAGACTCACAGGTAGTCTTTGAAGTCTGAGATCAACCATCTCATGTTGAAATTCCCTGATGTACAAACAGAAGTACTGTATGTCTCCTTCTGAAAGGCTGTTTCCCATGACTGCAAATTTGAAATAACTGCCCCCCTTCTTTTACCTAACTTTTATGATTATCTGAGGTTGCTGAAACAGGCTATGCCCTATAAGCGATTATATTTCTCAAAGGTCTCCTTGCTCCTGGTATTTTCTGTCAGTGGTGGAGAGGTGGATACTATTCCTTGTGCCACCAAAACCATTTTCTGTCCCTGAAGCTGAACCTGTTGCTTTCACAAATCTTACAGACCCAATTCCATCCAGTAATCCAGTTTTGATTCCTTGCCTAATTGCTCTTCTGGAGAACTGGATCACACTGAAGAAACCCAGGAGGATCCAGGAAAACACATTGTAGTTTTGGAAGTTGTGTTTCTTGACTCATCTAGCAGGAGCCTGTACCGTGAGAATGATGACTGTTTCTGATGTTTCTTACAGATAAGCTGCCTGAGCCTTGCATCTAGCCAGGAAGAGGTAACAGGACCCAAGAAGAAAAGGAAGGTCAGTGAACCAGAGAAGCTGCTTCTGGAAGGCAGGAAATCATGTTCATTCTGACACACATTTTGGAAGGTGTGAGTTTGCATTGTCATCTGACTAGTAAAGACCTTTACTCCCTTCTAGTATTTAGCTCTTCCACGTACCGCGTGTATTTCTGCATGTTTATTTGTCTAGTGAAAACTCTGGATTGAGAAGGGTCAACAAGCACCGTAATTGTCATGACAATGACATGTCATGACATGACAATGTCAACCAACAGCACTTGTTTGATGTTCTAAAGTTGAGAATTTATGATTCCATGGTGTCTGTGTGCTTCCTTCGCTCTGTGTCGGTCCCTCACACATGCCCCCTCCCACTGGCTAAATTTCCTCCTCTGTAGCTGGGCTATCCTTTGCCAATATGTCATCAATCTTTCGTGGCACTGTTAAAGAATGAACTCTCTAAGGTATCAATGCCAGCAAGCAGCAGGTCTTGTGATTCACTAGACTGTGCTTAATGTCATCCTATCTACTGTTTCCAGAGCATAGATATTTTTTCTTTCAAAGAAGGGTTTTTATCTATATTGAATACAGAGATAAAGTAATCTATACACATTTTCTGCTGGTGCTGAATTTTTTTTTCTGACTCTGCAAGTAGTGTTGCTATGACTATATTATCAGCTTATTTCTAAAACAGCAACCCACCATGTACCAAGGGGCTTAGACAGTTGTGTGATATAAATTGTGTTGCAATACACCACATTTAAAACCTAACTTTGATAAAGGTACCTTGTGGTTGCAAATACTGGTAAGGAGAACAACAGCAACAAAAGAAAAAATTCTGTGCCCCTTGGAGCAAAAGTGCTGTGCTTTGTGCCATGTAGGTTGCCTGGCAGGCACTCTGTCCAGACCTAATGGCTATTGCTGGAGCGGGAGGAGCAAAATGGTCTTAATTGGTCTTAGATGTTTTATAAAAGGTGTTCAGGGAATAGCCTTTGCATTACTTCATATAAGTCGCGAAAGAGATACCGAGATATGAAACAGTGAAGAAGGACATGTAGTGCACCTTTTTCCCAACGTAATGTTGATTGCCTGAAGTGTTCAAATGTTACAGTGATGGAAAAATAAAAGCACAGGAGTACAACAGAGTAATGCACGCAGTAGTGTATCAGCATCGCAGACATGTCAGCTATGCAACAAAGGTATTTCAAGACAGGACTTGAAGAGTGGCAGTGGTTTTGGATGTAAGGTGATTTTTTCGTGGTGTGTGTCAGACTGCTCCATAGAAAGCAGTGAGGATCACTTGTCAAGTATCTGACCCATAGTGACTGAAGGGCATCTGATTGAAGGACCTCAGTCACCAGTACCATCGCTTGACACACAGGGCTCCCTATCGCCATTAATGTGTCTTCTGCTGTGGCAGTACTTAAAGTTGGCTCCGGACGTCAGGGATCTTCCTCACTGCTGAAACAGTGGTCTTTCCTTGACTAGATAAAAGCTACCAGGAGGTGGGGATTGATGCATCTTCCTTCTGCTTTTACTTTGGTTGGCCAGAGTTGAAAGCCAGGCTGGAACCGGCTGACGGAGTAGAGATAATGCTGAAACTGAACACCCCTAGATGTTCAGTCAGCCTCCTTCTCCAGGTAGCTGAGTAATGCATTGCAATCCTAATGCTAATACCACATCTGTCCTTACTCGGCCCAAGGCAGACAGACCACTGACTGTCCCTGAGCCTGCAGCAGTGTCTGGCAGTTTTCATGGCTTGATGCCTATTTCACAAAACTTGCAGAACATGAGAGTTCTCCATTTTATCCTTGCTTTCAGTCCTGTGTTCTCATTTTTGCACCTGTGGCCTAATAAGCCAGTTTGTTCACATGCCAGAGCAAACCAGAAATCTTCCTTCTGCCCAGATTTTGTAATGATATTTGCTCTCACGCCTGCACATCCACAGGAGGCCTGCGTTCTTCACAGAACAGCTACAGCTCAGGACCTGCCTTGACCTGAAAGCTGTGCCCTGGCACTGCTAGCCTGCGTGACTTCCATATTCCTTCAGCCCACTGACTCCTGCCTGCACTGAAACCCTTGTCGTGCTGTTGCGTCATGCACATAGGAGAAAGTCAAACTTGTCAATGATTATGGATACTCCAGCAAATTAGTCTTTCTCCTATACACGTGATACCACAAGGCTTAGGGGCATGCCAGCTTGCTTGATGCACAGTGGAAGACGCAAAGTCCCACAATGAAAGTGCAGTAAACTCTCTTGTGTTACCATATAGTAAGAGTAGTGTGCACATGGACACCACGAAGTAAGTCCACAGCTTAGCTGATTGCACGACGTCTTGATCTTGTAGCCATGGCCAGAGACTCACTGTCTCAGTTCACATTGGCTTCTAATCAGCTATTTTACGGTAATGACTTTTAGTCATTTTCATTTCAGGCTTGGTTAGAAATAACTTGTGAACTGCCACAGTAAGCGTCTGATTTTTTTTTCCCCACAAACTTGTGGTTACCATCAGATTCTAAGAAAAGTCTTTCCACTGCAGATTGGAATCATATAAGCCACTTACACATATCCTTTTATTTATTAGCAATTCTGCTTGGCTAGCTAAAGGTAAAAAAACCTTTTTCTTGTGTTTCAGTCGCATTTCTAGTTAATACTCATTAACTGACTTAATGTATGTTACACATCATCAACCTGATTCACTACTGACATAAAACAGAAGCAATTCGTTAGTAACGGTCCCTTGCCAATTAGTGAACTAAATTACGTTTGAACAATTTTCTTCAAAGATCTCCTCCTCCCCCCATGCATCATTTGGCAAGTCCCCTGAATGCTTACAGTAATTATGTGCGTGCAGTGAAAGGAGACTGTTACCTCTTAAACCAAAATAAATGAATATGTGATCTTTGTGCTAATGTAACAGTGAGTAATACAAAGAATCACAGACATCCTCCCTTTGATCTCCCAAAGATACGAACAGCAATTAAGATTACAAGCTGCTTTAAAAACCAGAATATTGGGAACATTCTGTAAGGAGAAAGTGAATGCTTCACAGGGTTTTTCAGAAAATTAGTGAAGAAGGGGAACCCTTTCCCGTTTATTGTGACCACAGGCTTTTTAATAGATGTAATGTAGATATCCTTAACCTGCCGAGCCACAAACAGGTTGGCGGTGCTTCTAAAAATTCTTCCTTGTTTCTGGGATAGTGTTTAACAAGAAGAGTAGTATCTCTGTTTCAAACTGAAAGTCAAACTGAAGTCAAACGGAAAATGCATTGTCTCAACCACATCCTTAAATACACTGTCCTCAACAAGAAAATAACCCCAGCCCCTGGTACTGCTCAATAACCTTGCGGACAGGTGTCAGCATTTGTTTTTCACCTGAAAACAGGATTCTTTTGGGATTTCCACTGCCACGTGTGATCTAGGAAATCATCTGATCTGACTGCTGCTGCTTTCAGTTTTGGAAGGACAGCAGAGAGAAGAAATGAAACACAACACAGGAGCAGGAGAAATTGAGATCATTTCACACTTCAAACAGGAGAGTTAGAGTTTTGCCATTGATTTCAGTGGAGTGTGGAGAGACCTCTATCTGTGGTAGTGATCCACAAATTATACTGTAACACTGTCCAAATGAGCTAAGTGATCATTTTTTCCTCTTTCTGAAGTGATTTCTGTGAAATACCTTGGCTATACCTTGCTATAAATGTGATTAGAAATCAGCTAGTATTTTCACAAGTATAATTCCAATCATAAATCTTTACCTGAAGAACTGTTCCATGAGATTACCATCTCAGGATTTTGGCTGGAACTTTAATTCTGCATTCTTCCTCTTGAGTCAGCAGGTAAAGTATGTGGTTGTGGCCTGCTGCAGTGAAGTGCCTGCATTTGTCATGCCACAGGGTTGCCATTCTTGGGGGCCAAGGTCCTCGTACCAAAAACATAATGTCACCCTACTGGAATCCCACCCATGTGTGTCACTGGGAAAAGCCTTTTTTGTTAATGGATGAGTAAAATTTCATCAGGCTTTTGTTGTCATCACGAGGTAAGTAAGAGGGATTTGCATCTGAGCTGGCACATTTTCCATAACCAGTTTCCAAGGCTAATTTAAGTCAGGCTGGCACGTATATCGTTCCTTTAAGTGGAGGCTGAGATTCCAAAGCCTCACAGGAGTTTTCCATAGGAAATGCCACCCTGGGTATCTGTGTGCCAGACGTGCCTGTATGGCATTTCCCAGAGCATCAATGACCTACTGTTCTAATGCAGAATCGATTGGCTGCCTTGTGACATCTTCTATATACCTTGCTGTGGAGTTTGTCATTTATATGCTAGAAAAATAGGAATTAAGAAGGAATTAAGACACTAGCTGTGATCAGTGGGCTCAACACAGTGATGGTGTGGTCCAGTTGTAACAGAAATAATACAGCTGGCCCCATTTACGTTGCCTTTGTTTTGGAAGGGCTAACGGTTCCCTGTGCATGCCTCTTGATGTTTTCTTGTCTGGTTAGCTAATGATTTAGCTCTGCGTTAAACACCTTTTTCTCAAGGGGATCTTTGTTATGGAACAGGTTCAAGGCCTGTTGCTGCTATTTACAAGAAAGCACCCAAGACCTGCCGTGGAGGACTTTGAGAAAGTGGGAGAAGGGGGATGTGGTAGGCAAATATAAGGTACCGGTTTCTTTTACAAGCATGTCATGATATATTCTGTTCGTATTACTTGTATTTCTTTACAGGACGTGCAGTGAGGGGATGTTTATTCTGATGAAAGTCTAGGCTTGATAACAGGAAACCAAGTGCTTTGTGCAGTAAATTGACCTTGAATTACACACAGACCTTTTTTCAGTAACAGAGGGTAAGACTGTCTAAAACACAGGAAAATGGTGTCTCTAGAAAACAAAGTGGCATTTTGAGTTGGCTAGAATCTACCCAAGCCTTTGCCAGCCTCAGAACCGTGAATGTCAGCCCGAGCAGGTGGTACTGCTGCAGCCGTGGCTCAGGGACTTGTCAGGAGAGCCTGGGGGACAGTTGCTTTTTGTCCCTGAAGACTTTTTCTTAGAAGTTCAGTCTAACCAGTAAATTGAAACTGCATGTCCCTGTGAGTGAGGCAGAGCACTGGGATGTAGGAGACCTCTCTGTGCGCCCCACTGGGGGCGTTCAGTGGTGTGCTGAAGGACTCCCTCTTTTCCACTCTTCCCCCACTGTAGAGAGCGTTGGCCTTTGGGGTCAGGAGCCACATCTCATGAGCCCTTGCAGGAGCTGCCATTACAGGGCTTTGATCTTGTCGAATGTTTCTAGATGCTTCCACAGCATTAATAAAACAGCATCATGGGATGCAGTTCGATTAATAACCAGTATTTCCAGAGTGAAGGAGCTCTGCTTACATAAAAAAAAGGGTTTTTTTTCTCTCTGCTGTTCCACCCTGGCATCTGAGACCTTTGATGAGCTCTGCTCACATGTCTCCAGCTGTCCTCTGCTACAGCTCTTCAGCATCTTCCCCCCCAATTCCTGATGACTGGATCTTGTTCAGTGGAGGCAATTACTTGCCACTGGTTGTTCCTTCTAGGCCATAAAATCAGGCATCAGCAGGGCTTCGGTGATTCCTAGCTGTGTCCCTTAAGCAGAGAGCTGGGAAGGGACAGCACAGGTAGCTTGTGATCTCTGCATTACCTGTCTGTTCCTCTAAAAGCTTAGATCAGCTACTTATTTGTTGGGTTAGTTTTCAGCCAGAACCTTTCCCTGGTCTGGCTCACCATGTGGCCGACGGGCTGATGATGGTGTGAGGGGAATGGTGAAAACAAGCTCAGGGGCTGTGGGACAGGGGCAGGGACCTCTGTATGGACCAACTTCAAGAGTAGCAGGAAACTGTAGCACAGCACACGGCAAAACTCCCCTGAAACAATCTTGGTGTTATTCCATGGTAAAGAGGTTCTGAATCAGGGCAGACTTCAGACGTGTGGAAGATATTGGTAAGCATGACATCTAGACAAAGCGTAGTTGCCTGTACACAACCAAATATTTCCTCTGGCTTGCGGTTGTTTGGCTGTTACCTGGTTTCCCTGCCGATGCAGTGGAATTACACTGAAGTAAAAAAAGAATTGGGCCGGTTGCCTGACAGCATGTACTTTTTATTTTTAGTGTGCTGCACAGAGAGATTAACCTGAAGCTTTGGGGCAGGAATATCAAAAAAAAGCCCCAAACACTCTCAGCATTTCAGTATGTTTTGGATGAGGCCACATGGGCTCTTCCAAAGATGTTTGCTGCTTGCATAACGTTTGGGGAAGCTTTGTGTGCTTAAAAGCTTTTGGTGACTTGGAAATTGGACCCACAGTCAGTCCTCAATGTTTCTGCGAAGGAGGTCCAAGTGTGAGCAAGGATTTGACATGGATGTGTCAATTTTCTACTTTAAAAGAGTCATCAGTTTGCAAGTAAACTTGCCATGTCGGTGCCGTTTCAGAGGGCCGTTACCTACTTATTTTCAGAAATTATTTAGACGATTGGCTGGCCAGCTTTCTTTTTCCCAGGCTGTTTGAGAGAATGTAAGAGCTGAGCTACTTGGCTACAAGAGATTTTCTGCTCTGAAATTGGCAGCTGCTCATTCCGGAAGAGAATCAGCATATTTGGCCACTGATTGCAAAGGAAAAGGGAAAACCATTATTTTTTTATTTTGCTTATTTAACTATCCAGTGGGAGACATTGACTATTTGGGTGACCCTCATTACTAAGGCATTGCTAAGGCTTCCCTCCTCTGCCCTTCACTTTAAAGTAGAAAATAAAAATATTCAGTTCTCAAAAATGCATATATTCTCCTTGGCTGGGTTAGAAGCAAGCCAGTGCCAAGTATCTCATTGTATCAGGCCTTACACAGCAGTATATTCAACGTCACTGCTTCATGAGTCAGGATTTTCTGTCTGCAAAAGATCACGTCAAGAAGCCTGGGACAAAAATTCCCTATAGCCCAGCAACAGAGCTTGCTGTGTAAGGAGCTCTGTTAGGGAAGAGGGTTAGATGTGAAAGTCAGATATTTCTGCCTGGGCATCCTTCCACGTTGGACAAAGGAAGTACTCAGTAATGGTCAGTGAGGCTTCTCATGACTCAAGTGCTTTGATAATTGCTCCTGGAGCAGTGTGTGAAACTCCATAAACCTGCAGTGCAGCCGGCCGTGCTGGTGGGAAGGTGAAGGGTGGGTTTGCTGATGTCAGGATGCCTTTGAAATCACTCCACGAGCGCCTTGCCACTTGGGTTTCTCGAGCTGAGGAAACTGTGTTGGACTGAAGCGTTGTGGCTCTTGTTCAGACTTGCTGTGATCTCACAGTAGCGTGCTGAGAGCTCCTTGTTATTACGTCATGAGTGCTTTGCTTGTGTCATCGTCAGGCCCACATGCATCACTGTGGCAGGAAATGCTGCCTGTGGGCAGGCTTGGGTTTTTCAGTGTCTTGCAATTGGTATTTCCTCTGCTTTCCAACACTTAATTTCATTAATCCATCAGTACTTATTTCATCTGCGGATCACAAGATTCTTTGCAAAGGAGGTTGCACATCTTTATTCCTGCTATAAAGTGGGAGAAGTTTAAATTCAAACTGGAAATGACTCTCCTGGGGTCACGCAACGGCCAGGAGTGATGTTGCAGAGACCCGTTCTCCAAGGTGCTGTCATCAGATGCTTATTTGGAGATTCTGATATTGCGTAGACTTCTGTTAAGGATTTCCTTTGTTAATCTGGAATATTACTAGAGAGCCTTGTGAGAGAAGGCTTTGGGAAACAGAGTTTTTGCTAAATTCAGCTCTTTGCTGGATGCCATCTCACTTTTGCCTGTGGTCTGCAGCTTAGTTCTGGTGACATTTTGTGTTTGAGGGAGGCATCTAAGAGAGGTCCCTATAGAGGAATGCTTCACTGAAGCTGAAACCCTTTCTGATTGTGTATTCACCCTAATTTGGGGTATCTGAGGGGTCTAGCTGGAGGCAGACAGCCCTAAACTCCGTATTTGGTCAATGAAGAGAGATCAGCTCTTTGCCAGGATGATTCAGAGCAGAGATGGACTCTTCTTCTGAATCACTCTGAAGGAAGTCTTTCATCTCTCTTTCTCTGTTATCTGTAGAGGGACATTTCCCCTCTAATGTTGGTCTTTGAATGAGCTGGTGTGAATACCCATCCACATCCCACTGGTCTTGACTAGCAAAGCCAGTGGACTTGCTCCTGTGCCCTTGTATGGGATGATGAGAAGTCATGCACAGGCAGATTATTTTGCATCTATGCACCGAGGAGGCTTTGCACCTTCCTCTGGAGCATCTGGTGTGAGTTACTGCCAGAGGCAGAGACTGGCTGGATGGGCTTTAGGTCTGATCCAGCCATTCCTGTCTTCCTTTGATCTAAAATAAGGTTTAGCCATCATTTACTGGTGCAGGAAGGACGAGAATTTTGCTGACTTCAGTATTTCTGCAGTCTTTTGAGAAACAAAGAGGCACTTTCTTTGGGTTTGGTGATCCTGGAGATTAGTGTTGATCCCCGTAAATCCTGCAGTGTGTACACCATTCCCAGGAGGTGTGTATGGCCGCCCTGCGCCTGCCCATCCCCATGTGAGCACAGCCTGCCTTGGGCAGGCTCACCGGGTGGATGCCAGGCTGGGGAGAGGTGGGCAAGAAGATGGTTTGGCGTAGGGCAACAGAGCAAAGATGGAATGAAAACCGTATGGGAATCATTCAGGGGTCTGAGCTTTGGGTCATCTTCAGGTGGTTTTGGTGAATGTTTCCCACTCCTCAGAAACTCGGGTTTCTGCTGAAAAAACTGACTCAGGGAGAATTTGTGGGAGGACAGCCCCATGGGGCGCTTCAGGAGCCGTCCTGCACTTGGAGGACAGGTTTCTGAGCTTTATCTACTGACATTTTCTGAATAAGACAGCAGGCAAAGGAGGGTGATAAAGTTCCCCTAGGTCTAGCCTTCTGCTTCCAGGACGCAGCGAGAGCTGCGCTGTCCTACTTAAGCTGAGGAAGGAGGGAAAAGTGTTCTTCATTCTTGGGGGCCCACCTGCCCTTTTGCTACTGTTCTCGCAGCCAAGGAACATACCTTTACTGAGGAAACACATGAACAGGCAGCTCTTTGCAAGGAACTAAACCCATCTGCGTGGGCCGGGAGGAAGAGGGAGGCCAGCCACAACAGCTGCCCCTCTGGGAGGCAGGAGGTTACAAAGAAGCCTTGATGCCTTCTGAGTAAGAACAAATTCTTAAGCAAAGTGAGGGTGCAGATTCCTCCTCGCGGGGAGCGAGGCAAGTCTGTTCTTGGTGGGAAGTTCCTTCTCAAAGACTCACCTGGGGAAGAAGAAGGGGAATATGGAAATCACTGGGCTGCATGGGACTGCGGGGCCGCAGCCTGCTCCATTGATGGGGCAGAGCAGGTCCAGCCCTGTGGCAGGCAGTGGTGGAGTGGCTTCCCTGGTATGTCAGGAGCGAGGTGGCTCTGCACCCTTGGGCTTTTGGGCTAGACATTCTACCTGGGTATATAAATGCACAAACAGCTTTGCAAAGAGGGAGGAGGACCTCGGATTTCCCCTTGCCCAAGCTGCTCTTCTTCCCAGAGCTCTCCCATCTAGAGTCAGAGAGGAGAAGCTTCTTGTCCTTTTCCTGGTGCAGCACGCTGCCAGGAGGGAGCCATCCTTGTGGACCCAGGCACTTGGCTGTGCCAAGGCTGGGCAGCACCAAACAACCACATCTGCTCTTTTCTTCAGAAGCAACCGCAGTTCAGGGCAGAGAAATGCCCAGCTCCAGGGGACAGCCGGGTTTCACACAGTGCCTCTCTCCTGCCCTGCTCCTCAGGGTTGCCACTTGCTCCATGTTGGCGTGCTTCACGCTTAGACCAAAATCCTGGGCTCTAGACCAGGGCCTGAAAGTCAGCTGTGCCAGCACCAGCTCGTGCGCAGCTCTGGATGTCTCCCAGCACACTGCACTGAGGGCTGCGGGCTGACCCCATGGGGCTGTCCTTGCATCTGGCATCAACACATCCCGGTGTGGGTCGTAGGGCACTACCAGCCAACATATCCGGCTGGGATGGAGCATCTGCCACCTGCCCATGCGTGGTAGCCTGTCCCTCCCTGCCAGCTGCCCGTGGCACCCCGAGGAAGTGGCTTTGCAATTCAGAGCAGCGGAAGTGGCTGCCGGCACGTCGAACCGCTTCTGGCAGCGGCGCGGGCCACTGCCAGCCCCGGGCGGGCACATTTCCTTCCCCTCCAGCTCCCGGGAAGGGAAGCTGCAGCGCCTTTGCCCTCCAACACTGCCCCAGCAATGTGCTCATCAGCAAAAAGGCTTTGGGTGCTGCAGGGACACCCCAGCTGCCTCGCTGCCTTTGGGACCAGTCCCCAAGGAACTTGGCAGAAATTGCCCCCAAAGGGGTGAATAGCAGGCTTGGAAGAGGGAGGGGATTTTGGAGGTAAAAAGTGGGATGAATCCAGCCAACCGGCTGGGTGCACATGGGGCTGGGGAGGGCTGGGTGGGGAGAGTTATTACCTCAGGTTATTTTTTGGAGGAGTTTGGATATTTCTAGGGAACTGCCCTGCCTGTGTTTTCTGCCCAGCTGGCTCCCTCCTCCCCTGTGGTTATGAAAAGATGTTTTTCAGCCAAAAATTACTTGGTTCCCCAGCCCCTCTCTGGGAGCCTTGTGACACTGCCTTTAGCGGAGGCAAAGCGGTGATCGGTGTTCAGTGCTTTCCCACAATAGGCTGGACACCACTGTAAGGAAGCCAAAAAAACCTTCTGGCTCCAGAAGGGATTTAGACCAACAAACCCATTCTGCTGCCTGAATTCAACTCCTCACCCTGGATGTCTCTGAGCAGCTCTCGCCTCCATCCGCTCTCAACCACACCAGTTGCACATCCCGGCTGGGAGGTTGAGGTTGGGAGAAAGTCCATGGAAGTGGGGATTGATTCTTGGAGATGCTGTGGTGAGCAGCTCCTCCGGCAGAGTGAGCTGCCTGCTCTGCATCCCTGTCCTGCCTCTTCCTGGGGCTCTTCAACAGGCAGCAAATCCAGTGCATCCCCAGCCTGGCCGTAGGAAAAACTTCCCTTCAACGTCTCTTGCTGTGGTCGGAGCCCAGAGTTTCTTGTCCCACCCTCTGCTGACAGATAACAGATCGCTCTGCCCTGCTCTGCCGCAGCCCCTGCAACTCCCACCCCACCTTTTCCAGGCTCAGCAAGCGCCGGGCTTTTCCATCCTTTCTGGCAGGCTGTGTTTCCTGGACCAACTGGGTCAGGACTTTCTTGAAGTGTTCAAATTCTCCCGTGAGCTGGCAGCTGGGGGAACAGGGGTTCCTGTGCCCTGCCAGCTGCTGCCACAGTTGCTGCCACGCCATGCTCGTCCCTGCTCCAAAATCTGCCTGCACTAGCCCTGCTTCCCACTGCTCTCCTATCCTCCAGCACCATTTTGGTGGTCCCCATCCAGCTCAGCCCCTAAACCTGTGCCGAGACCTTTCTGTCCCCGCTGGCTTCACCAGTAACCGAACCTGCACCCAGCAGTTACCCCCGGCTGGATGCTGCCGGCCACATGCCCGCTGGGAAAACGGCAGCAGCTCTCCTCCTGGCTTGCTCCGGGCGTTTGCTGCATAGCGCTTGCATGCAGGCAGCTGGAGGAAATCAGAGGAGCTGGTTAGAGAAAATCTGGGCAAAGGCAAGGGAAAAAAAAATCCTGGGACCTGGCAAGATCCTGTGCAAGTTTCCATGAGAAATCCAACATGGCCATCGCCTGCCCACGTCTGTGCTGGAGCCCTCCCAGGCCTCTCCCGGGGTCAGCAGCGCTGCCAATGCCCACCCAACTTTTGGCAGAGTCCCGGCCAAGCCTGGTCCTGTGCCCGTGGCTCCGGTGGCTCTGCAAGCCCCCTCTCCCACTGCCACCGCTGCCGCCGGTTCCCAGACACCCAGGAACGCCAACTGCCTCTTGTTGCTCCCGTGACATATTTATTGCTATCAGTATAGTCTTTAATTTCCTTTGTTTCAGAATATCTGACGGTGCAATTAAGAAGGCCTGAAGGGAAGCGTGTGTGCTCGGTCATCAGCCCTGCGGTTACTGTCTGTCTGGAAGCGGCGCTGGAGCCGGGCTCGGGGAACAGCTGCCAGGCTTCCAGGCTTGTTTCCATTTTCTAAGAGGTTAGCTGAAAGCCCCATGCGAAAAGACACCCATACACACCCAGAAACCCCGCCACACACACGGAGCCACACGCACACATACGGAAACACACACATAAACACAGATGCGGGCTGACATGGGGAGACGTAAACAGACCTGTGTGAGAAACCAGAAAACAGGAATGTGGGACGGGCGCTATCTTTGCTTTTAGCAGGTCGTGGGACGGCGATGCCGCCGGCTCGGGGTGAGGAGCGCGGAGCCTGTTGCACTTCGCACCTCTGAGCTGTGAAGTGCAGCTTGTTCTGCCCCAGCTCTGGGGCGATGGGGCAGGTCCCTCCCGCCGCTTGTCCGAGACCTTTTGGGGGAAGAGCCCGGTCACAGTAGCTGCGAAGAGGCACAGCTGGGGCTTGTTTCCTCCCAGGCTTGGCTGTGAGGCGAGCATGCGAGGATGTGCGTGGGGATGCGCCCAGGGTCGGGGCTGTGCAGCTCTCCCCACCAGTGCTGGGAGCCGGGCTGGTCCCCTCCACCAAGGCACACTGAAAGGGGTGAAGAAAGCTTTGATATTAATTGCAGCAGGGTTAAAAAATGAGAGAGCCTTTTACTTTGCCCCCAGGGGATTGTAAAACCTGGTCCTCGAGGGGCTGCAGCTCCTGGTGCCCTAGGGACTGGTGGTGCCAGGGTGATGAGCACCAGGGAGAGCCAGTGCTGCCCCACACGAGGCTGCCATACAGTGGCACTGAGGTGGGGTGTTTGGCAGCAGAGCTTGGCAGCACCGAGGTGGGATGACCGCAGCTTCCGCATGGAAAGCCCCATCCCGGTGCCTGGCAGGCATCTCACCACAGATGCCAAGAGGAGACGGACTTCGCCCACCCGGCGCTGCCCTCCCTGCCCCACAGCCATGTGCAGAGCTCGTGTGGGAAATGCCAGGCCGGGAAAAAAGTAAGCAGAAATCTTTCTAGGAGCAGACAAATGAGTCAGGCGTGTCATTCCAGGCAGGTTTGTGCCTTGCGGCGCCCAGCTGCAGAGGAGGAGAATCTCCGGTGGCTGGTAAAGGCTGGGTTCATGCTGCAGCTTCCCTGCTGCTGTGGGGGCTCGTTTGGGGCTTGTTCCTCTCCAGCTCCTGTCTTCACAAGACGTGTAGGAACCTCCTATCTCTGGAGCCTCGGGCCCTTAGTCCGATGTGGTTGGCAGCCGCAGGCGCGCACACACTCGCCCGGTGGGATTGCACGCACGCCTTGTTTTCTTAGGAAATGAGACTCAAAGAACCAGTCGCTGGGGAGAGGAGAGCGTGACCTGTGCTGGGTAGCACTATCAATGCGCTTCATTTTGTTGCAATAAACATGTCAACTGTTCTGGTCCTAAAAAGTACCCCAGGTGAAGCTAAAGCCACGGAAGATGCTTGGCATCCTTGTGGCGAGCTTAGCACCCAGGTGAGGCTGGTGGAGCCAGGTTTGGTGGGGACAACAAGGCACCCATCAGGGCTTAGTCGCTGGCCTGCTGCTGCCGTGGGCTGGGGGGTCCCCAGCGGGGGTGTCCTGCGGGGGTTGGGTGCCACATAGTGGAGGCAGTGAGCAGGGTGCTGTCACTTCTATAGGGTTGGGCATCCCCCAGTTTTAGCTGGGAGCATCTCCCTCTCTCCCCACTGTGCTGTTGGGCTGGAGGTGCTGCTGCTCCCTGGGGTCGGAGAGCTTGGGGAGAGCAAAGAGCAGGTGGACACTTCGGAGATGGGCAAATTTGGTCTCTGTCACAGCTGTTCTCTTCTGCCATCTCCCTTTAATGTCAAAAGAAATCCCTGCTTTCCGTTTTCTCTGTTTCTCTGGGAATCTCTGCTACTTCTTTTGCTAATTTTCTGAATTTGTCTCAGTGGGAAAAATGATAATTTTCTGAATTTGTCTCGGTGGGAAAAATGATGGCGGGGGCTCATATTCCTCCCGAGCCATGCTGATGTGCAGCCAAAGATGCCACAACCCGCTTTGCTCTCTGATGTCAGGGACCACAAGCTGTGACAGTGGGAGGGGCACAGAGGCTTCAGTGCTGTGTGCCCCCTCGGCCATGCTGTGCTGCCCTTGTTCCAGGGACCCCGGGGAGCTGCTGTGGCTCCTGCTTGGTCCCAGGGCTGGTCCTTCCTCACCATCTCCACCATCCTGGTGGGTCTCTCCCAGTGGGACTTGATTCCCAACTCTTCACCCTTGCCAGGTTCTCTGCCTCTTCCCCAAGTGCCCTCCTTGTCTTTGGGGGAGATCTTCCTCTTGAGCCCTGATTTCTCCCCGCCCTGGCCAGGGGCTATGTAGGTTCAGGCCACCTGAAATGCCTTTGTTAAGCAGATGCACCTCAGACAGCTTCAGCCCCGAAGGTCCTGCTGCATTTTGGGCTTTGGGCTCAGGGTCTGCAAGGGAGATCCAACATTGTATGAGACCTGGAGCAGAGCAGGGATGGAAGAGCCAGGGTGTTTGCTCCCATTCAGACACCGCTGGCTGGGTACACTGCCTGCTACGCATCTTACCGCTGTCTGGTCAGGGTGCTGAGCACTTTATCGAGGCTCTTCCATCGATGGTGAGAGCACTCAGGGCTGCGGAAGCTTCCCTGTCTTCTGTTTGAGGGTGATAGCTGGGTTGAGATAACCCCCGCCATCAGATACCTGGGTCCGGCCCCCACACATCACTCCTGGCAAAAGATGAGGCAGCACATCCCGTCCTCGATGGAGAGTGATGGAGAAGGGTCCCCTAAGCCCTGTGCAAGGTGTAGGGGGGGTCCCCAGCCAGCCCCAAACTGGGGTGCAGCAAGGAGAGGCCTTTCCTGCAGCTCCATCAGGGCTGGATTTGACCCTTCTCCAAGCTCGTTCACTGCGAGACTAAACACTTGCTTAGCAAAGCTGCCGACAAGGGTCTCAGGGGACCACTGGGGATGTGTCATCCAGCTCCTGAGCCAGCGCTGAGCTCCAGCGGTGTCACACAGCGAGTGGCTCTGCCGGGGGGTCCGGATCCAGCCCCTGCCCTCCCCCTGGCTCTTGCCGGCCCATGCCAAGTCCCCTGCCGGGCATGGAGGCGGCTCTCGGAGCTGTGTCCTGCGACAGAGGTTGCGTTCATCTCGCCTCCAGCCCATTGTCTTGTTTATTTGTTACGGTTGGTCTCCAATTAGGAGTTTGAGCCGTTTGGGGCAAGGGCTGTTTCTTCCCATGCAAACGTGCGGTTCCCGCGCCGCTGAGCTGTGATGTGGCTGGGGACCCGCAGGAGCATCTGCTATTGCAGCAACAGTGCCCGGGGACGAATGCGTTTCAGATGGGCTCGGCTCTTCTTTCCATGCTCGGGCCGGTGGCCAGCCTGAGACGGTGAGGGAGAGCTGCCGACCGGCCCTTTGGATGCAACATTCCCCTCCTCAGGGACCCGCTGGGACCCAGCTTGGGATCAGGAGCCTGCTGGGGAGATTGTTACTGGCCAAATGTGTCTCCTGAATATTGAGCCTTGGGGTGACCTCACGAATGGGGAAGGGGCTCCGCCATGGGCACCAAGGGGTCTGACCCCAGCTCAGGTAGACATCGTGGAACGTGGGATATTCCAGCTGGGATCTTTCAGGGATTGGCACAACCGCCATCTCTGGCTTTACCCATGGGGTCAGCCCCAGCTGGGATGCTTGTGCTGGCTAAGCCCTGGGGGTGCGGCACAGGGCACCCACCGCCCGCCCCGTGGGGGATGCATAGCTGTGCCCCAGCACCGCACCTGCAGCCCGCGGACAGCAAGTCCGGTCTGGCCGGTGGCCCCGGGGCAGCAGCGTGGACCCGTCCGGCCGGGTTGCGCGCGGCGTCAGTTAGCACATGATCCACGCCGCGGGGCCAAGGTCTGAGGTCAGTTAGTCACACCCAGGCAGCGGCACTGACTTCACCGCGGGCAGGAGCAGCTCCTCACGTACCGCGCTCCCCGAAGGCAGCACTGACCCACCGCTCAGGGCCGCACGCCGATGGTCAGACCGCTCCGTTATCGGGGCGCAGGCATCGCTCCCATCGCAACGAATGGCTCCCCGGAGCTCGCCCTGGCTCTCGCTCCAGCCAAAATAGTTTCTCTGGTCCTGGGGCCAAAGGGGAACTGCTAACGGGGTCCTGCTGGTCCCGCCAGGGAAGCCACAGAGCCAGTTCCCCCCTGGTGCTCCCTGTCCGGCTCATGGGGCTGGCCCGCGTCCCCTGAGCACCGGCTGGGTGGGATCGACCGCTGGCTGAGGTCATCGAAAGCCCTTTCTATCTCCCCCGAGTCTGGGATGTCCGATGAGTGTGGGGCGACGCGTCCCAGCTCGCAGGAGCCAGGGCGATGGCACGAGCCGTGGGCCAGCCCCAACCCCAAAAGCCCAGGGGAGGGTGGAGGATGGGGTTTTTGGAATTTTAGGGTCTCATCCGCAGTTCAGCGGGAGCTGCATTTCCAGGGAAGGAAGAGTTAATCCCCCGCCCGCCGCTAATGAGCCTTAACTGGGAATGACCCGACACAGGGGAGAAGTGAACCCATTGTCCTCGCCTGCTTTTGACTGTCTTCCAGGGAGACTCATGAAACGCAGAGCCGGGGCGTGAGTTCCCAATTTATGTCAGGAGGCTCTGATTTATTCTATTTATTTATTTTTGCCATCTGGTTGAGGAGGGACGTTGAACGCAAGCGTGAGAAATCCAGATGTGCACAGCTCCTTGCTGCTGTGCTTGCTGCGCAGGACCTTGTCCCCAGCCCAGCTCCCGGCCCCGCTGAGCTTGACCCAAGCTCCCGGCCACTGCCACCCCTCAAGTGCCAGGGGCCAGGTTGGTGGCACCCCTGGGCACCTGTCACGTCCCTGGCGGGGATGAGGTGTGGATATTTACATGCAGACAGGCTCAGCCTGGACGTCCAGCCCTGGACTTCCAGCATACGAGATGTTGGCCATATGATGGCCCAGTAACAATAGCCACGGGGATGCTTGGGTGTCCCCAGCCACAGGGACACGGTGACCCTGGCAGGTGTCATGGTGCTGGCATGTGCTGCAGGATCTGACCCTGTTGCATCATGCTCGTCCCAAACCGATAGTGCTCTCCCCTCCCAGGTTGTCGCCGTGCCCTGCCCCATCCCTGTGTTTTTGGGGGGTTATGTTGGTTTGAGGACGACTTATGGAACAGGTGAGAAAATAGACCCTGCAAATGGGCTGTGATCCCGGGCACCCGCCAGGGTGCTGGCACAGGGGACACCCAGGGTCCCTTCCCTAGTGGTAGGATGGGATGATGGAAGAAAGCCACACCATGCCTGGGGACCCACCATGCCATCCAGGGATGTCCCCAGATGCCTCCACCATGGGGTGGGGAAGCCGGTGCCATTTTGGGGCTCACCCCCCCCACCATGTCCCCAAGGGACAGCAGGGCTGGGCTGGTGCTGGGCACCGCTCCCTCTGCCGTCGCTGCTGGTGCGGCACGAGGCTGCCGGCGGTGGTGCCGTTCTGGGGGCAAACTGGTGTGGTGAAAGCTCCCGTAGGAGCCAGGGTACACGACGGGGTAGTGCAGCCTGGTGGGGCAGAGAAAGCTGGGGTTTTTGGGGGGGACTTTTGAATTTTTGCGATGATTTTTCGGTCGGGGCTCCTCCGAGACACGAGAGATGATCACACAGGATCTTAGCTCATCCGCTTGCTGTCTCATGCCTGGGAGGTTTGGCCGGAGGCCCGAGGGCTCCGGAGGAGGAGGAGGAGGAGGAAAATTTCATCATCCAGCTCCAACGTCTCCTGTATAATCAGCCTCTTGTTAACCGATACAGCCCCATGCGAGACGCTCGCGGAGGACTGAGGCACTGGTGGAGCCTTAGGTGGTCTTGGCCCTGGCAAAGCTTTGCTGAGCCTCTCCCCGGGCTGCCTGGGAAGCCGCTGTGATTTTATCTGTGTCCCCCCTCCAACCCCAGCCCCGCCACAACCACTCGCCTCCCTCTGCCTCTTCCCAGACGGCTTTGCCGTTTCCCCGTACCCCAGGCACCTCCAGCACTGCCAGAGTGTGGCTCTCCACACCATGATGCTCCCCACGCCAGGATGGTCCCCACGCCATGGTGATCCCTGCACCATGATGCTCCCCACATCATGATGGTCCCCATGCAACGATGGTCCCCGTGCCATGATGCTCCCTGCACTGTGGTGCTCCCTGCACCCTCCTGGCACTTCTGAGCAGCCGGAGAGTGTCGATTTAAGCATCCCCTGGGGAAAATGCCTTCACAGTCAGCCATCCCACAGGAGATGGGAAGGGAAGAAGGAGCAAGGGGACAGGAGATGGTGACCCCCAGCCCCCAGCGATGCTTGAGAGGTTTTTGGGGCAGCCCCAAGTGTGTTTCGGGGGAGAAGCAGAGATATTTGAGGGCAAGCATGAAGGGAACCCAGTGAAGAGGAGCCGAATACAGTCTGTTTCTGTTGGTTTATTTAAAAAAAGGGGGGAAAAAAGTATAAAAAAATAAATATTTAAATAGAATTCTATATATATATTACCACAATTCTTATTATTAATTATTAATAATTATTATTATTAATAACATTATTAAAAGTCAGGTCAGAGCACTCAGTGCATGCTGGGCTTTCCACCGAGGCAATAAATAACCCTTACAACCCGCTCTGGTGCCAGGAGCGAGCCAGCGCCTCCTGCTATGGTCCTGGGGCTCACCCCGGAGTCCCCACGTCCCCGTGTCCCCGTGCCAGGGCCGCATTCAGCCATGCAAAGCCTAGCCCTTGGCCACTAGTACATTCAGAGCCCTTCAGATGGGAAAAGCACTTTTCCAAAGGGGAGGGACGGATGCCCCACTGTGCCTGCACGGGGGGATGATGGTCCCCGGTGGGGCAGCCACTGGCTCTGTCCCCAGCGGGTGGCCTCGTCCAAGGCGGTGGGACCCAGCCCCAACCACCACGGCCACCCCAGTACCCTCAGTTCGGCTCCTTTTGGGGGAGCCAAGCCTCAAAATGTGCAGGGGGAGCACGTCCCCCTGTCCCCATGCCCCCCCCCAGCTGCAGCATCCCGGTGTCCTTCATCCAGATCCTTTTCCCAGGGAAGCAGAGGCTTTCGGACGATGCTCAAAGATGTCCGTCAGGTTGCTCTCCATGATGGAGACCGGCCATGGGGGACAGAGTCCGGCCCCACCACCAGCCCCTCGCAGCACCCGCAGTTCCCCACACCCCATGGGAGCACAGGGACGGCCGAGGCACATCCCGGGACCAGCCCGCGCCCCGGCATCACCTCGGGGATGCGCCGCCTTGTCCTGCTGGATGCTGGCCCTGACTCTGCTCCACCCAGGACACACTGGGCGGCAACGTTCACCCCACGAGGGGCAAATAAATTACCGGCAGGCAGATGGGGCCAGCGCAGGGTCCGAGTTAATAAATAGGAAGGTGGGAGTTCAGGAGGCAGCGGTGAGGGGACGGCCGGTGAGGGGGAGGCGGAGGAGCCAGGGTGGGCACTCACGGGGGGCTGAGATGAGGTAGGAGGATGCGGGCTGCCTGGGCGATGACCTGCACGTACTTCCTGAGCACCTGGCAGCCCTGCTGCTTCTTCTTGAAGGCACTCTTGCCCTTGGAGCTCTCCCCGTAGCTGACGTCCACCTGGAAGACGTTGTAGTTCTTGCAGAGGAGGCAGGTGAGGTTGGAGATGAGACCCCGGGTGGTCTTGGTGGTGTTGTGAAGCCGGTCGAGGAGCTCCTTGGCTGTGGGGTTGAGCTCCTCCTGGTCGCGTGTGATGTTCCCCAGCGAGGCGTTGAGGAAAGCAAAGAGCTTGTACATGGCCACCATGACCTCTTTCCTCTCACTCGTCCGGTTGACACGGAAAGCGGGGAAGAAGACGCTGCTGGGGTTGCAGAGCTTGTCGGTCTCGCTGCTGAACGGCTCTCCCTGGCACTTCAGCTGGGAGGAGAGGCAAGTGTCACTCCCACGTCCCCTGTCCCCCCACCGCCATCCCCAGCCACCTTCTGCCACTCTCCCCGTGGCATCCCCAGCCCTCCCCTTTCATGCCCTTGATGGAGCAAACACCCCTGGAGGTGCTGGCTGTCCCCGAGTGCCACTTACGTAGAGGCTGAAGAGGTCCTGGGCGGTGGCATTGAGCAGCGCGACCTGCCTGCGGGTCTGCTCCTGGACGTTGGAGCGGCACAAGCTGTGACCAGGGCAGCCGGGGCCGGTGACCAGCAGCGCCCGGCCAGCCACCGGCCGCCGCTGCAGCAGGAGCAGGGCCACGAAGGGCACAACGCCTGTGCGGGGAGAGAGGTGAGCGTCACGGTGGGGACACAGCCGGTGGTGGTCCATGGGGACCGTGCCGCTGCTGGTGCCCCCACGATGCAGAGCATCCCCCGAGGATGCCCCCAGCACCCAAGGGAGCGCTGGGGACCCACCCGGCTTGGGTAGGGGTCTGGTTCCACCGGTGGCCCCCGGGCCCCCCGCTTTGCCATGCCGAGGGTCCCATCCGCTGCCGTCCCCCTCACCTGCCCGCCGGCAGGCGCTCCCCCGCCTCCCTTCCCGGCGGGGCACCCCGCGGCATTCCCACATTTCGCAACTGGCCCGGTGACGACCTGTTGGGTTTAATCAAATATGCAAAGCGCTTTCCCCTCCGTTATCCTTGGCCGGGTGCTGCGGGAGCAAGGCCCCACCCCGGCCCCGGCTGACTCAGCGGGGGCGCCCGCAAGGAAACCTGCCTTTGGCATCCCCCCGCCTCCGGCCCCGCCGCCTGCCTCAGTTTCCCTGTCTGCACGATGGGCGCAGCACCGAGGAACCCCGGTGGGAGACGCGGCAGCTGCGAGAGACGCCGGCCAGGAAAATCCCTGGATGCGGAACAATGGGACCCTTGAGCCACCGGCAGCTGGGTCACCCCAGCGTCTCCCTCCTGCTGGCAGGGTGAGAGCAGGGTGCTCCAACCCCCCATCCCTGAGGACCCCCCCAGACCAGCACGCCATGGCGGGAAGGCCACAGTGCCTCTGGAGCCCTGCTGCTGCTCTCTGCATCCTGGGGGCAGGGTACCCCGGGGGTCCCCGCCGCCGGTTGACCTGGGTGCCCGCTGGCAGCACCCCGGCAGGGTGGGGGCCGTGCAGAGCCCCCAAGCCGTGACGTGCACCGAAGCTGCCCACACTTGTCAGCGCTTCTGACATGCCGCCGGTGCGGGTAACCCAAGCCTTGCTTTATTTACCCTGCCCAGGTGGGAAAGGACTTACCTGGGCGTGTTGCAATCCCTGACCCGCCGCCGCTCCCCTCCTGCGCAGCACTGGGGGGGACCCTTCCTCCCCGCGCCCCTGGGGCCCTGGGTGCTCCCATGGGATGCAGATGCCCTGACCCCTGCCCCACTCTAAGCCCCTCTTGCTGCGTCCCCCCCCGCCCCAGCCACTGCTTTCTGCCCATTTCACAGCTGGGCAGAGCGAGGCTCGGCACCCACATGTGCCAAGGGCTGCATGGGTGGGGGGTCCCGGGTGGGTGCTGCTCCACGGGACCCCCCAGCACTGTCCGCTCCCTCCAACCCCCCTTCCTGCATTTGGCAGCCTCCCCATCCCTCCAGTGCTCCCGATGCAGTGGCAGCTCGCAGCACTGAAAGACCCAGAAGGAGGAAAAGCGGGGGGCGGGGGGCGAAAGGGAAAAAATGTC
>JAVJGI010000001.1:93532562-93543222 GCA_035590275.1 Ibycter americanus
CGCAGCCCCAGGTGCCCGGAGCCGCCCTAGCCCGGAACCCTGGGATGTCCCGCACCGGCACCGGCCCCGGCCCGCAGCCCCCGGGGATGCCCCGCACCGGCCCCCGGGGTGCCCGACCCAGGGTCTCAGCGGTCCCAGCGCTGAGACCACCCTTGGTGGCTCCACCGGGCTGGTGACAGAGCAGTGACAGCAGCAGGTCCCTTCCCAGGACCCTCCCCAGCACCTGCCCCCCAGGGCCAGAGCACCCAGGGGAGATGGGGTGCAGACCAGGGTGCCCCCCACAAAGCCGCTGCAGCAGGAGGTGCCACCCCATCCCATGCCACCCTTTACCCCGCAGCGCAGAAGGGTGACAGCAAGACACAGTGGCAGCCGCAGGCGCTGTGCCTTTACACAATCCTGCTTTATTTACCCCTTTGTACAAAACCGCTTTTTCCCTGCTTTATTTTACAAAGCCGCCCCCGGCCCTTGGGGAGGGCAGGGGGGAGAGAGGGGACCCTGCAGCCAGGGAGCACCTGGCCGCTCACCCACCCTGTCTCACCTCTGCTGGGGTCTCGGGGTGGGTGGCAGCGGTGGGGAGAGCCCCGACAGGGCAAATGTTCCCCCCCCCGAGCCGTGGGGAGCCCAGGGATGGGGGGCAGGGGGGCTTTAGCCCCATGGTCTGGCATCAAATCCTGCTGCCTCCAGCTCCCAACCTCCGTCCCTGTCCTGCGACGGTTACTGCCACGGAGGAATAATAAATAGGCTCAGTGAGTAGGTAAATTTGGTACTATATATAGGGCTACAGCTTGATATATCCTCACTACATAAAGAGGAGGGGGGAAAGGGGTCCCCCCAGCTCCTCGCGTACCCCCAGTCCCCCTGCGCCAGGCGCGAGTGCTCAGGAACTGGGTCTGGGTCTGCCTGGGTGGGCAGAAGGGTGGGGGCTATGGGAGGGACCCTGGGGGCCGTGGGTCGAGGGGCTCTGGGACAGGGAGAAGGGCCCGAGGGGCAGCCTGGCCCCTCCAGCTGTGGGGAGGGAGTTCAGGTGGCTCAGCCACCCCCTGCCAGGGCTCCCACCGCTCGTGGTGCCAGCACCCTGCCGGGGTGGGCACCCAGCGCAGACCGAAGGGGTCTCCTTTGGTCACCATGTCTGGCCAAGCTCCTGCGAATGCCCCCCGGCTTTGAGCCCGCCCCGAGCCGGCATCCCTGCACACGGGGACCACGGTGTCCCCATGCAGCCACGCCAGCCCCCCGTCCCCATGCCTCCAGCTCAGAGCCCCCAGCACCGAGTGCCACGGGTCCCCACATAGCCCCCATCAGAGTCCTTGAGCCCGGGTCCGTGCGCAGCCCAGCTGAGCCCAGCTGCCCGGGGTGCGGACCCAGCACCGCGCTGGCCCTACAAGTACGTGTCCTCGCTCTCCCGGGAGCTCAGGCTCTCCTTGGACTGGTGGTGGGGGGAGACCTGCGGCTGCAGCAGCTCCCGGGCCGAGCCGGGGGCCCCGTTGCCCTCGGCCCCAGGGCCGTTGGCGGGGCTGGCCGGGCCCTTTTCTCGGCTCTTCTCCTTGCTCTTGCGAGCCTTGGGCACAGGGGCGGGCCCGGGGGACACGACGATGGAGGGGACGGGCTCCAGCGCCTTGCGGGTGGGGGGCTCGGCCTCGCTGATAGCCTTGGCGCCATGCAGGCGCGGGGGGGACTTGCACTGCAGCTCCCCGTGCGTCTCCCGCCACTTCTTCAGCTGGATCAGGTGCTCCCGCTCGATCTGACGCTCCGTCACCGGCAGCTCGATGACCTGCACGGGACAGACTCCGGCCATCAGCATCTCCTGTGACAGTGACAGAGCCATCCCGGGCGGCTCTTCACCCCAGCCACCGGGGCAGGGTCTGGGATACCCCACCAGGCCAGAGGCAACCCCAAATCGAAGCCTTTTGGGAACTGCCCCCGTTCTACACCAGCTCTGCCCACCCAGGGGCAGCCCAGTCCAACAGCGTGGTGGCTAACTGGGCGGCACTGGGCCCCCGGACCTTCCCCAGCACCTCACCTCCTGCACCAGGAAGGTTTCCTGCATGATCTTGGGGCTGAGGGCCCTCAGCCTCTCCATGGTCTCGTACTGGCCCTGGCAGGACTTGAGCTTGTCCGAGGAGCCCAGGGTGTGTTTCAGCAGCACGAGGCCCACTCGGAAGATGATCTTCACCCCTGCAAGGGGAGAGGTGAGGCAGTCAGCACCCGGCAGGACAGGGTGATGCTGCCACTATGTCCCTCAGATGCTGTAGGGCACAATATGCATGCCCTGACTGCTAGCAGGACCGGGAATAGGTGGGATCTGGGATGCATGTGCCCCCAAAACCCCACCGAAACAGCCCAGCCTGCACCCCCGGCATGTGGCTGCCAAAAATCTGCTCTACAATGGGTCCCAGGGGCCAGGCACAGGGAAGAAGCCGCAGCAGTGCTCCTGCTGCAGCCCCGGGTGCCATCCTTTGCCTTACCTGTTTGTACAAAACCATTTTTCCCTGCTTTATTTCACAAAGCCACCCCCAGCCCTTGGGGAGGGCAGCGGGGGAAGAGGGGACCCTGCAGCCAGGGAGCACCTGGCCACTCACTGGCCACAGGGGCTATGACTGGTCACCCCGGGAGGAAGAGGAGGACAGTGGGGAGCTTCTACCTTCACAGAAGAACATGTCCCAGACGCGCAGGACAGAGCTCCAGGGCAGCGTGCGGGAGAAGGCGCACATGAACCACTCGGTCATGTATAGGATGGGATCGATCTTCTGCTTGCTCAGGTGCTTGTAGGCCACTGGTGAGACCTTGTGCAGCAGTGAGAAGAGGATCTGCCCATCCAGCTGAATGGCCTCCTGCAGGAACAGTGTCACGAGCCCCAGTGAGCACCTTAACCCTGGGGGGTTAAGCTCCCTAGTGCCTGGCCTCAGAGGAGCAGCAGCCCACCCTCCAGACTGGCTATGGGAGCAGAGCTGTGCCCCACAGATGTCGGCAGCAAACCTACATTGAGCCCCCCATCCCGGACTGTGGGATGCTCCGGGGGCCACAGCACAACACGGAGACCGTGGGAGCACCCAGGACCTCCCCAAGCTTCCTTCTTTCTCCAGGGTGAGAAGCTGGGAGAGCTTTCAGCCTGGAGACATCACAGGTCCCTACTGCCACCAAAGGCACCATGGGCCATTCACTCACCAGTTTCTCACTGTAGTAGCCAGGGAGGTACTTCTCGCAGATCTGCACCAGGCACCAGAATGCTTGCTGCAAACCAAGGGACAGTGGGTGAGCACCCAGGTGTGCCCAGGTGTCCCTACAGCCCCCACCCCGCTCCCAGGGACCAAGGGAGTGGGCAGGAGGAGGCAGAGCGTACCTGGGGCAATGGGCACCTCCCTGCACCAGCCAAGCTCTGGGGTAAATGGGTGCCATGAGCCGAGCACCCTGCCCACCCCAGAGACCCACACCCCCCCTCCTGGTCCCAGCTCTCTGGCCACTGGCTCTCCCTGCCCTCCCAGCCACGTGCCCATACCTCGGCTGGCATGTGCATGAGCAGGACAGCAGCGATGGGGGCCTGGGCCTGGCAGTAGCCCTCCTCTGGGCGGTACAGCGTGTATGCCTTCAACACCCGAAACAGGTCCTGCTGCCTGCAGAGACACCCCGGGGATGGAGAGGTGGAGAGAGGGCAGGGACATGGCCCAGCAGCCTCCCCCACGGGCCATAACAGCACTGGGCATCGCGTGGTGATCTGGCTACCGGCCACCACTCTTTGCCCCCGGAGCTTGGGTCAGTCCCTGGCTGGCATCCCTCCTCCACACAAACCCAGGGCTATGGGACACGATAACCACAGCTCTGCTCTGGGAAGCTCTGCCCACGGAGGCTCCATCCTGCCCGGATCCAAGGGGCGAGGCAGGAAGATGACCATCTCTCAGGGTGAGCCATAGCTGGGCAGAGACCCAGCTGCAAGCACAGCGGCACAGACGCTCCCTGACACATGGGGAACAGCATTAACCTGGTGAAATGGATGCCACAGCCGGCCGCTTCCTCCTTCTGCCCTCCTGCCATGGCAATTCCCACCCCACTGGGTATCAGAGCTGGTGCTGAGGGCTGTGAACCACACACCGTGCTCCTGGGAAGCCATCCTGTTTTCAGCCCATGCCTGGATGCCCTGCGAGCTGGGGGGTGTAAGGACCGTGGGGGACACTGTGGGGGACACCACAGGGGACACTGTAGCTCTCCATGAGCTGCTATAGACAGTGCCCACTCCACAGTGCTGCTCCTACCTAGTGGCTGCCGAGGACCTGACACACAGCAGCTCCACTTACCCGTGGCCTCCGCGTGAGACAAACATCTCATGGAAGGGGAACTGCCGATGGAGATCCCGCTCGATCACATCCAGCCACTTTGGGTCCCCCGTGAGGAGATCCAGTTCCTGAGGAGAAGAGGGCTGGGGTCAGCAGCACCCCAAACCGGCACGGTGCCGATCCAGCACGTGGGGCCCGCAGCAAGCCCAGGGGAGCCAGCAGAGTAGCCACGGGGCTGGACCTACCGCTGCCTCAAACATGAGCCCCATCAGGTCGTGGGTCAGCCCATGCTTGCTGGGACGCTAGCCCCCTTGAACCCCACCCCCCCTCGCAGTGGAAACAAGCAGCTTCTGGGACCCCAACAGATGCCCCAGCCCTGGAGGCAGCAGGAGCTATCCCAGCACTGCCCTCCGCCAGCACCCCCTCCCCAGCGGTGCAGAAAGGTCCTCGGCAACACTCACATCAAACTTGCCGATGTTCTGCTCCAACTTGACCTTACTCCCAGAGAGGTACTGCCAGGCGCGGCCCCGCAGTGAGGGTGGGATCCCCTTCTGGCATCGCAGACGGATCTGTGTGGAAAGACATGGCCGTTACGGGGAGAATCATGGAGCAGTGGGGAGCAAAGAGACCCTGGGGCAAGATGGGAGCCAGGCCCAGCACCACAGCCGTGGACTGGTCCCCTGCTGTCCCCCTGTACAAGGACATGTCCCCCTGCACCCCCAGGGACAGTGTGGCCAGCCACGTGTCCTGTGACAGCACCTGGCATCACACAGACCTAAGTGACAGCATGGGGACATGCACCCAGAGACCCTGCTCACCCTTCTCCCCAGCACGGCACTTAACACGCCAGCTGGGATGGCAGCCAGAGCTGCACCAGCGTGAGCGAGCTGCAGATGGCTGCCAGGAGCCCAGCCGAGGCTTTGTGGCTTGCAAACAGCTCCAAACAAGCCCGGCTCTGCCTCACAGCAGGATCCTGCTGAGAACTGGAAAATCAAACACTGGAGCCAAAGTGGGGAGCGGGCACCCCACCCCGCACAGCCCATGGAAAGCACTGGGGACACAGGGGAGGGCTCTCCGGCCCCCAGCCCAGCCCTCCTGCTCGTCCGTGAGGCCATGGAGAGCAGGGAGGTGCAGCGTGCCGAGCGTCTCAGCCTTTCCGCCCGCTCATCCCGGGCAAAGGGCAGGACTGGCCCCAGCTCCACACGTGGCTGGGTCCTGAAGCCCCCAGGACCACTGGCTGCCCACAGACGGCCACCAGTTTCCTTGGTGCAGGGCACCAGCCAGGACCAAAGTCCAGGTGGGGCAGCGCTGGTTCCTACCCCTCGGCAGGGAGCCGAGCCGCCTTAACCAGCAAGGGCCAAAACCAGAGACCCCCACACATCCCACTCCAGCTCCCGGGGAAGCAGCAGCACCATCTCCCCACTGTCCTCGGCCAGGGCATGCAGCAAGGTGGGGCCCATGAGACCGGTGCTTTCAGCACAGTTACACCATGTAAAACCCTGCAAAAGCTCAGCACAGCCTCGGTGCTTCACGTCCCTGCTCAGGTGGCACATGCCAATCGCTGGAGATGCGCCAGGGCTCTGCGAGCCATGGCTGACAGCTCCCAAAAGCTTCTCCTGCCTGCCCAGAGCTCCTTTTCCCTGTTTGCTTGTGTAACTTGGGAACAAGCAATTACATTTCCAAGCAGCCCAGCCCAGCGCGGTGGTAACGCCGTGTCCCGGGGAGGGTTTGCTGCTCCCTTGCCGCAGCACTGCTTGTTTACCCGGGCAGGTCCCGGGCCCCAGAGGGCCTTTGTGCTCGCAGGAAACGCAGCGGGCGATGCCCAGGGCAGCTGCGGGCAGCTCTGCCACTGCTGATGGCTCCCTTTTCAAGCCGGTCCCCTTCCTGCTGGCTAAGCTGCCAGGAAGGAAGCTGCGTTGCTGGGTTTCGGTTCGGCAGCCTCTCCAGCTGGCCAGGCTCAGTGCGGCCAAGGCCAAGCGGCTGCGCATCTCACCCCTTGGCCCCACGCAGGATCCTGCCATCACCGCCATACTGGGAGGACCTGGCCCCCGGGATCCCACCATGCCCTTCCAGGGACCAGGAGCATGTCTGGGCTGAGGGATGCTGAAAGCAAAGAGCAGCTGGAGTGCTGCCTGCCCCCAGAGAGCAGGGGGAGCTGCCCACATGTCTGCCCTCCTTCGGTCTGGCTAGAAAGGGCAAGGACCAGCACGTGGCGCTGGCATAGCTCGGCGCCACAAAGGACGTGGGGTCGTGGTTCCGCTGGGATCTGGGCCAGGCGGGCAAGGGAAGGAGCGTTTTGGAATCCTGGAGCGGTGTAGGTGTGAGCGAGCCCGGCAGGAGCTGGCCCAAGAGATCCCTGGGCCGTCAGCCAACCCCGCTGAGGCAGCCAGAAAAGTACCGGGGTTTTTCAGAGGCGCAGGGAGCTCCTCCGAAGCAGCAGGGCCCGAGCCACGCGGCGTGGCCCTGTACCAAAGCAGCCAGGCTTCTGCCAGAGCAGGGACTGTCAACAGCATCCGAAGCCAGGCCTGGCACCCTTCCCCGAGCAGCCCCAGGGCTCCAAGCACAGAGCAGCTCTCCAGATCAGACCTCAGAGGCTCTGGGCATGGATTTTTGCTGCAGGATGGGCTATACAGAACATCAGCCCCACGGAGACCCCCAGGAGCTCAGCACAAGCACGAGGAGCTCCTCTGCCAGACGTACGCCTGCCGGAGCATTCACCCGAGCCCGGAGGCCAGGCTGCGGCACGGCTGGAGAGCAGCGGAAACTGCCTGCAGAACAAAGCACCCGCCTGCCGCGGCCTGAAAAGCTCTCCCAAATCCATTGCAAGCGGCCAGGAAAGAGATGAGGGATTCCTGCATCATTCACCAGGCACCGAGCAGGGACAGCGCTCCAGGAGCACAGCGCACAGAGCAGTGCCAGGAAGCTCTGCCAGCGAAGCGGGGAGGAGGCGGCAGCCCTTCGGCTGCTCTCTGGCACCGCTGGCCTGTGCCAGCAGCCTCACCGCTTCCAGCGGACACACAGCAGCAACCTGGGACTTGCTGCATCCCATCCCTGCCTCATCCACAGGCTCAGGAGGTCAGGGAGCACCAGCAGACTAAGTCATAGAACCACCCAGCACACACACCACCGTGAGTCTCCTGGGGACCCCAGCTTGCAGACCAGCGTCACGCACATCAGGCTCAAACATTTCCTACCCAAAGCTTTTTTTGGTCTACAAGATGCTCAGAACAGAAGTTTCCATGACCGAACAATTCCCATGGCTGCCTGCAGGCAGCCAAAGCAGCCCTAGGAAGGCTCCAGCCCGGCGGGGAACAGACGGGGGACAGGAGCAGGCTGGCTCGGGGACCGCAAGCTCAGCCCCCCCCAAGCTCCAGCTTCCCTCCCACCACGAGAAGCATCACGGGGAGAGAACAGCCCATTCAAACCAACAGCATCCTTCAGAGGCAGTGCATCTGTCTGTGGGGACCTAGTGACACGCAGGCTGCCCCAAAGCCTCAAGGGGACACGGCTGCACCTGGCTGTCCCTCCCTGTCACCTCCTCTGCCTGCACAGCTGTCCCGGGGCCAGCCCCAGGGGACAACGCTGCCGCTTACCTTCTTGTGTTTTTTGGCCATCCACTTGTCCCAGTTATTGAGCATATCCAGCCACTTGGACTCCCGCTGCCGTAGCACCTCCAGGGGCACCTCCTCCAGCCTGCGGGACGGGAGGGAAGAGGCCGGTCAGCGCGGTGCCAAGCCCTCCCTGCAGCGCAGAGCCCCCCCATCCTAGCCGGCACCCTGGGTGCCCCCCAGCAGGCACCGAGCCTGGCCAGGACACACTCGAGAGCACCGGTGTTACAGCAGCTGCTCGGTGCTGCCGGAAGCGCTCACCACCCATGAAATTACTGCACCAGCGCAGCCCCAGCTCCTCAGCAGTTCAAAACCTCTTGGGAGCAGCCTGCGCTGCACCGACTGCGTGCCTGAGGCATCCCTGGGGAGCTGTGCCCCGAGAGGAGGGCATGGCAAGAAGGCGAGGAACCGAGGAGCACATCCGGAGGCGATAGCTGAGCTAAGCAAGGTCCAATCCCCCCTGCGGGGGCTGGCTGCAGATGGAGAAAGCCGGGGCCATAAGCATCATGTCATCTGCACGGCCCGTCATGCTCGTGCTCCGAAAGCCTGGCACTGCTCCAGTCCCGGCGCTGAGCCTGGCCGAGGGTCCCCCAGGAGGGAGGGGAGTGTTTTCCAGCAATGGCTCAGCCTAGCCAGGGAATCCAATTTAACCCTGCTGAGGCAGGCGGGGATGCTGCCGCAACGCCAAAGCCAACAAGGGGGAAGCTGACACTGCGGAAACCCCCTGGGCCCCTCCGCCTTTCATCAGCGAGGAGACAGGGTGACAGACAGCTTGGCCAGGCCCTGGGCATGGACATCCCAAGGGAGAGCAGATGCTCCATCAAGACATCAGTGAAGGAAGGCCAACTCCAGCAGACTCGATGCCTTCCTGGCTTCGGCTCCGCACTGCCCCGTGGCCATACCAATCCCAGGAGCAGCCAGATCGTTTCTGAGGACCCGAGGGCAGTGGTCTGGGTGCTGAGCATCCCCGAGGGAGACGCAAAGCGCCCAGCCTCACTGCAGGACACGCAGGCCCTGCCTCCTCCCAGACCCCTCTGTGTGAGGAGCCGGAAGGCAAGCGGCACAGCGCGCCCAGGGCCACATCCAGCTGGCAGCACTGCCCCGCTCCCAGCCCAGCCCTTCCCCACCGGGTCCCACCCACCGCAGCGGGTCAGACCGGGCCAAGGGCGATTTTTTCAGAGCAAACCCGCTCCAAAGGGATCCACTTTGCTCGGTGTGGCCACCCCACCCTCCCCAGCACGGGCTGGGCATGGCCAGCAGCGCAGCCCAGCACGGGGATGGAGAGCGCGCTGGCCCTGAGCCGGGGAGCCTGGGCTGCCGGAGGAGCTGGGGCTCTCCGAGGCGTGGGAAGCTTGGGAGCGCTGGACGCTGGATACAGGAGCTGGCTACGGGCCTGCTGGAGCCCAGCCAGCCCAGACTGGAAGCTGTTACCAGCTGATGGCTGCTTGGCAGCGGGCACAGAGCAAGGACCGGAGGCATTTCAGATGGCCAAGGCGGGGAGGACAAGGCGAGGGCACGCCAGGCCGGGAGGTGGTGATGCCCTGTGCAGGGAAGGGGCTCCTTCGCATCCACACTGTGGGCGACAACCCCACAGCTCAGCCCCTCCTGATGCCCCCAGACCCTCTGCAGATGCTGGGACACCCCGCTTGCCCTCCCTGTGCTTCCCCAAACCCTTCCAGCTAGAAGGACCCCAACTCTGCCAGCCACGGTGGAAGGCCATGTACTCCTGTTTATTCCTGGACAGACGGAAAACAGATAAAAGATCTGGAAGAGGGCAGGATTTGGCTCCAGCGCATCTGCAGGGCATGGGAGGAAGGCTCAGTCCGCAGTGCCTGCAGCCACCACGCTGTCAGCACCCCCAGGAGCAGCCCCCAGCGCGAGGAGCTCCAGCCAGGGGAGCTGCTGCCTGCTGGGCTCCAGGGACAACAACATCCACCCCAAGCACCCAGGGACACAGGAAAACATCCCCAACACACGGCAGGTGGCCAGGATGGGGTGCAGCACCCCAGGCAGGAGAGGCCACCCAGCTCCTACAGCGCTGAGCTGTGAGCCTGGTGGGCAGGGACAGGGTTTATCACCCCGAGCAATGCACCTTGCCCAGCACCGGCAACCCAACCCACGCTGCCTTCTCTCCCCGCGGACTGGCCGAGTAACGCCCGTGGGTTAGGAGGGATGAATGCTTTGCTCCTTGCAGATGGGGAAACCGAGGCACGGAGCCCAACCGACACCACAGCACGCAGGTGGGCAAAGGGCCGGGGAGCCCACTGCCGGCAATGGCCCAGCGCCGCCATCGCCCCGTGCCTCTCTGGGCGTTGCTGCGAAGCCAGGGCCAAGAAGGCAAACACCAAACATGCTGCCGAACCAGCTCGCCAGCAGCCCTGAGCGCATTCCTGGGTGCCAGCACCACCCCGGGGCTCAGCACCACTCCGAGGCCCGGCACCACCCCAGGGCCCAGCACCACTCCAGGGCCCAGCACCATTCCGGGGCCTGGCACCACCCCGGGGCTCAGCACAACCCCAGTGCCCAGCACCACTCCAGGGCTCAGCACCATCCCGGGGCTCAGCACCACCCCGGGCCTCAGCACCACTCCAGGGCCCAGCACAACCCCGGGGCCCGGCACTACCCTGGCACCCGGCACCACCCCGCGGCTCAGCACCACTTCAGGGCCCGGCACCACTCCAGGGCCCGGCACCACCCCGGCGTCCAGCACCACCCCGGGGCTCAGCACCACTCCAGGGCCCGGCAGCACCCCGGGCCAGCTGAGTCTGGCAGGCCAGCACCTCCTCG
>JAVJGI010000001.1:93543228-93557546 GCA_035590275.1 Ibycter americanus
AGGGCTCGACGGAGCTGTCTGTCAGGGCTTGTGGCCCCGCCCCCGGCGGTGAGCGCTGGGGCAGCGCCGGGGCTGGGCTGAACCCGGAGCGGGACCCCGCCGGCCCCGCGGCATCTGCCCATACTGGGGCTGCGGGGGGGCTATACTGGGACAGCGCTGGGATGGGGCACTAGGAGGACCCGTCTCCCCAGGGGGATAGCCCTGCTGCAGCCCGGGGTCCCTCGATAACACAGTAACACACACGTTATATCCCTCCATATTCCCAGCAGACCCCCGCCGCTTCACCCTAAGCCACCAACAGCCCAGGCAGGTAAATAAAACAAACAAACAAAAAAACCCCCAAACCACTAAAATATCTATAAGAAAGTGGGTGACAGCACTGGGTCTGGGAGCTGTTGGGACCTGCCCCGGGTCAGCAGGGAGGCAGCAAGCTCCATCCCAACTCTGGATGCTTCTTTGCAGCACCAAGCCCAGCGCTCCAATTTTTCCCTTGAACAGCAAAAAAGCAGGGTTTTATTAGAGTCAAGACCTCTCTCAGAGCAGGTAACACACTGGGTAAATTACCAGAGGAGGGAGGAAATGAAGCTCATTAAAGTCAGCAACAACTCAACCTACTTCCAGATTCTTCTGGCAGCCTGAGCCCCCTGGGTCCTCCCCAGCGAAGTGGAAGGCTCCGATAACAGTTGGTTTGTACTAGATATACACACGCACAGTCTGTTACAACATTTATCAGGAATATTGAGATAGAAATGCGTGGAGCCTTGCCAGCCCAAGCTACTTCTAGTGGGAAGTTTTCCTGCCGGAGTGCCGGGCCGGGAGCTGAGCCCTGCCAGGCTGGTAAAAGGGGCTTGGCTGAAAATGTCACCGAAGCACCAGCGCCACGTTCAGCCAGAGACACGGAGCAAATGCGGGTCATGTTGGGCACCAAGCGCCACGGTGGCTCGTGCCACTGAGCACAGCTGGAAGAGAAAAGCTGTATGACCTTAAGCACAGTCCCGTCACATTTGGGCCCCACAACGGATGTAAAAACATGACTTCTCCATTTCAGAGCTTTCTTGGCAGTTTTTTTTGTTTTTTTTTTTTAATCAGCTCTGGAAAACACGACTTGCTGCCCAGTTTGGTCTTCTCCAAGATTGGCCTATTGCCTAATTTTTAAAAGCAAAAGGGAAGTCATTACTGCGCCTTCCTGCGTGGCAGGAGCGCCCTACACCCACCACGCACCCAAACACCCTGCCCGTGCCTGCCAAGACGCTCTGAATTCGGCATCTTACAGCAGGGACAGGAGCAGGCTGCCTTTGTGTGACAAAGGCACAGCAGCGCTCGCAGACACGTGGGCATCTGTCAGAGAGCGCAGCTGGCCCCTACGGCCAGGGGACTGCCGGCCACCTGGGCTGGGCCAGCGCCAGGCACCTTCCCTGCAGCAACAGGGCTTCCTCCCACTCGCCTGCCCTCCGCGAGGAGCACAACGGAGGCGGGAGGATGCTGGCTCTTCCCTCCTGCTTCATCTCGCTCTCCCCCAAGCACAGAATAAGGTAAACAGGATGTTCCTGTAATGCCTGACCACCGCTATAAAAAAAAAAGTAACATTAAAAATAATTCCATGGCTTTGGGTTTTCCCAAAAGAACAGAGGTACCCAAATCAGACACCTGCCTCCTCCTTGGCACCCAATTCTCTTTCTGCCGCTTAACTTCACTCTGTGTTATATTTCTATCCAACTGCAACACAGCTCCGACCAAAGGAATAATCTCTTTTCCAGACCTATATGCTCTCCAGAACCAAAAGATGCCAGCTGCACGATATAAAGTATAAAACACATTTTCCAATAAAATTCTAAGTTCAAAGTCATCTTTCTGTCCCCAAATACAGACATAAGCATTCCTATTCACATGCTTTATGTTCAGGAATAACTGTGTAGCACCAGTGAAATTTTAAGAAAACCCTTTTGTTGCAGCCTTTCCTAGAAAATAAAGATTTCCTATAGTAAATGGCTTAATTACAAAACCCCAATGTATTTCCCCACAACGCATCCAAGTGCTCTGAAGCCAGGCACTTATCCATCTCAAAAACCTAAACCCCAAGGAACGAGAGCCGCAACAGACAGAACCCCACGCCAAGATGCGTGTTTATTACAACAAATCACAGGCTGCACAGAAGGAGCACGAAGCCGTTTAGCATGCACAGACCCAGATCTCCTTTATCACAGGGAAGCCGCGTACACTCATGCTAAGGGAGGATAAATTTCCAAGTCAGGGTCAGTGCAAGAGGCTCTTGCAGGTAGATCCAAGACAGAAAAAGAACATAGGGCTGAATGAGCATGTTAAGAAGGCAGAAGTTTTCAATTAGAAAAAGGTTAAATGAAGCAGCAAGCACTGCAGTTGGACAGATGATGTTCTTGGTCAGTGCAAATCCCTCAAAGATGGATCTAGACTAAGCTGGGCATGACCTCAAAATGTTGCTTCACGAGGGAATTCAGCAGAGGGCCAGCACTTGAGCAAAGCATCAATCACTAACAGACTGCTGCAGTTACATACTAGGTCACTACATTTACACATTTCAGGGCTCTATCAACTCCCCCTCTCAGCAGCCACCCAAACAGTCTCTCTTTTCAAACTAGAGCTGGCAGTAGCCCCTAAAAGGCTGGGGGATTGGAAGGGTTGGGGTTACACAAGTGGCAATGCAGCCACGTTCTATCTCTGGGCTCCACACCTCCTACTTCTTCCTGCCTCCTCTTTCTTTGAGTGCCAGGTGAATCAGAGAGCCACTTGTCATGTTGTAATACGCCAGAGAGTTCGAATCCTTGATGAAGATGCCCTGAGTGGAAGAGAAAAGAAAAAGAAAACCAAACAACAGTCAGAGCAGAAATCTTAATGCTCCCTTCCCACAAAACCCCACACAGACGAAGCCCTCCTGGCTATACTCTCAGAACAGGGTGACGACAGAAGGCCACAGGCTTTGAAAAACCCCTGCGAGATCCCAGTGTCTCAGAAGACGGGCATCGAAGAAGGTGGGTATGCTGGGAATGATGCAAGAGTACAAATACACAATATACACACTAAACGTCTACAAACATATAAAGACAGTCACCACAACAAGTGAAGTTATTTAGGTGGGGGGGAAGTGAAGCCTTTTTTTTTTTCCCTCCTGAAAAACAGTTAAGCTTCCTTTCTCGCTAAGGGTTAACACAGTATCTGCCCATAGATGAACTCTTGGGGAGATAAGTGCACAAAGTTCACTGCTTAGGCAGCAGGTTGTGCCTGTGCACATGCACAATTGGGAACAAGTCACTAGAAAGGAATGGTGCCTTTCTGATAGCTCCAGCCTCGAGAGAAGTAGAGATCTCTTCTCTGTCATGTTTTGGAGGAAGTCTTTTCAGAGCTGCCAGGGTTTCAAGGTACTCTCGCCCCGCTTCCAGAGCACATACGACAGATCAGCAGGAGCAGACTGCTGCATTTCAATGTCAAAAAATCCCAATAAAATAACAGGTTGATTTCAGAGAAAGCCATCAAGTTTACAGGACTTCTCTGCAACAGCAACAACAACATAAGAGTCACTGATGCCACCTATTAAAGCCCTGTCCTGCTGTAGCAGTGTGCAGTTCTGTAACCAAGTGTGCTGTACAGACAGGAGAAACTCCCTCTGCTCTTCCCAGTATTTCAGCAGGTTCAGTGCAACTTTTTCTTGTAAAAAGTCAGTTTGTGTGTGAGAAAGCACTGAAATAACAAACAGCATTTGAAGGGCTTATACCCACCTCGTACTGCAGCTTCTGTTTCCCAGCTGGCATCCCTGTGGCCTCATGGATCTTAACCTTTATAACAGACACCTAGGAAGAATCAAATAAGCTTGCTCAGGCTTTTTTCCCCCCCACTGTGCAGATGGCCAGCATTGCAAGAGGGGGTAGAACCCAGGTTAATCAACTACATGCCTGGTCTGAGAGCGGCAGGGTGAACACCAACACTTGGCCATTCAGTTTCCATTCTGTCTTGTCCTGCATGTTGGGAACCTGGACTTTGACCGTGACCGGACCCTAGAGGAAACAAAGATAATGTCTCTTACAGGCAAGGAGGCTCAGGACTATGATAAAAGAGCAGTAGGCAAATTATTTATAGACACAGAGTGGCGGTTATTTGTTTCCAAAACTAGCCAGATATCTTGACTTCTCAGGAAACACACAGAAATGTATTTGCTTCAACACTGAGAAAGTTACTTCACCGCTACCAAAACAGAACATTTAGCTGGATTTCTCTCATTAATTTCTCCTCTTGCGTGCCGTTCATCAAGCATCAAACACATTCACAGCATTACAGAGTGAACTACGAAGCACTAAACAGCAGACAGCTTCTCTGTGCAGATGCCCAGGAAAAATGTATAGCCTTCTTAAAGGACTTAAAACTCAACCCACAATGACGGCACTCCTCAGGAAGGAATTCAGTTTAACATTTAGTTCATGTTGTTATGGAATATACCACGTTACCATACTATCATGCTGACATTGATACATTAAATCTCCTTGCATCTCCAGCTTAGAAGTCCTCACTTAAAAGCTTATTAGCAGCTTTAGTTCTTCTTTACATTACTATAAACCTACCTCTCACTGCCCTTAATTACAGGAGAGTACTATCTTACTAAACCTTCTGTGTGTAGTGCTGCATTGCTCTTTCCAGATACGAAGCCGTTCAGTTTGCTCAGGAATGACTGCAGGAAGGAGCCATCTCAGAAATTCACTCCCTTGTGAAATACTTTTGCACACCAGCTCCCCTCTGTGTAGTGCACTGGCTTTACATCTCCTTTGGGCAGAGGAAGTCAAACAGCCCAGCAGGTCAGGACTCCGGTGCTTCTCAGCAGCCAGCCCACACACGCACCTTGTTCCTGCGCAGAAACTCCTCCTCTGGAATCAGGCTATCTTCGCTCTTCAGTTTCTTTGAGACTGGCTCATCCTCCATGGGTGGTGGCGGGTGAACAGGAGGCATTGGTGCTGGGGAAGGAACCGGAGCCACGGGAGGTGCAGGAACAAATGCTGAAATGGGATGGGGGGACACAACACAACCTGCAGTCATGCACTGGGTATACAGTAGATGCTCCCTTACACAAAAACTCTTTTAGCAGACCAATAACGGCTGAAAAGAAGTGCCACAATATCCAGAGGAAGTTAACAACCAACAGTAACATGCAAACTTCAAAGGTTAAGAGATCTTTCATATTGGGAAACAGTCCAGGAAAAGACAACAAGTGGCACAAGAGCTTCCTGCAGATCTTGCAAAAAAGAAAACGCTATCAGCTTGGCACACAGCTGTGCCAGCACCTTGATTTAAAAATAAAAACAAAACAAAAAAAAACCAAAAAAGGAAGAATTGTTTTTTACTGAGTGCTTTCCAATTTAAAAGCACCATAGCACCTAATGCATGAAGCTGCTATGAGGAAAGGGGCCAGACAACAGCTTTGGCTCCTGCAGCAGCAACTTCTGTAACAAGCTGTAACACCCAGTGAGGTGCTGGCAGTTCCTCTTTGCTCTGGTTCCTTTCGGATAGCAGCACAGATTCTTCATCTTCACCTGGGCAGGCTCCCGGGGACACAGACATAAAACAGGTGAGAGAAAATTCTCTGAATTTCATGATGCAGGAGGAGTCTTGAGCCCCAGAGCAGCACTGCTAGGTAAGTCATATCAAACACCCCAAAACTAACAATGGGATTTAGGGCCTGCAATCCCAATTACATGCCATTACCGGAGACAAAAAAGGAAAAAAGAATCAAAGCTCAAGCCTATATTATGCAGAAATTAGCTGAGAATTAACCAGAAAAAGCTGAAGTTACTGACCTGTCGGTACTATCATGGGAGGCGGGCGGGGGCTCATGATGGGAGGAGCAGAGGGCGGCATGGGGACAACGTTGATGCGTGGGGTATGGATTATTGGTGGCATAGGGGTGGCTATGACAGATCCTGGAGGCAAACGGACCACAGAAGTCATCGGGGGACGAGGCATGACTGGAACTGCAGACACAACAGCAGCACGAACAGGAGGGGGCATCTGGAGAGAGAAGGTAATTTTTCTTAGCAGGTACATGTAGGAATGCTCAGTGCTGTTAACAGTCCTGATTAAAATAACCAGAGAAACGCACCAGGGATTTCTGCTGGCCAAAGGCTCGCTGGAAACCATAGCGGGCCCACCGTATGGCCAGCCCAAGCTGCCTGTAGACCATCACAGAAGCCTCATTAACAGATTAAACTGTTCTTCTTTCCTTCACCACTCAGGTAATCAAGACCACAAGCCACTGTAGTGGTCTGATCCTAGCTGAATGCCAAGTACCCACCAAAACTGCTCGCTCTCTCCCCTCTTTGTAGTCAAACCACTACAGCCACTTAGCAATCTTCGAGGAGCTATTTCACAATCATTAGCAGAACCCTTGGGGCAGGGACACTGGGCAGTGAGTCACCTGTGAACGTTTCTTACCTATGGCTGCTTTTGTTCTGCATCACACATTTTTGTACCTAAATAAAGGCCCCCACCCATTACTTTGTTAGCTATGCTTTCTTGTTCCAAGATCTCACTGCCCAGGTTCTTCCTCTGCCCAGCTGATCAAGTCTTTTTGGTATCTCTCAGGAAAAAAAAAACTTCACCCAAGTCTCATTTTCCATTTTTAACAGCAAGTTCAATAGGGTTCCTCTGATGTTTCCAAATGACTCTTAAACCACAAACTTCATGCAAAAGCTGCTTCTAGGCCAACATCTTGCTGTTATAACCCTTGACCTTCACCAGGACTCCCTTCTAATTAGCTACAGCCACAGTAATTTGCTTTGGGAAGCCCAAACACTCACTGTGGGTGGACGAGGCACAGATGTGATAGGCTGAGCACTAGCTGGGGGATTTGACGCTGATGAAGGAGGTGGTGGCTGGGGTATTTCATTGGGCTTGCTGGGACCGATCTTCTCCTTGCTATCATCCTCTGGCACCAGTCCCTTGGCCTTATGGATAGCTTCAATTTGCTCTTGGAGAGTAATATTGGCCTGAGCAGCTTGTTGTGTGCGGGCCATGCTGCCTGAATGGCCATCCCAAGTCACCTGAGAGGAAAAAAAAAAATAAAATAAAATCAAAATAACCCAGCCTGCCCAGACTGCAATGTGAGCTGCAAATAAATCAAGGAGCAACTTTACAGCAAGAACAAAGTTCAAAAGACTCCCATCTCTCTGAGCATTCGTAATACTACAGGAACCCATTAAAAAACCCCACAGTTTTCACTCTTACCTTTTCCTCCGGTTTCTGGATTTCTTCTTCTCCAATCTTTTTACCAATGGCAGTCTCTTCTACACCAAAGATATCAGTACGGCGCTCCGCCAGCTGCTTCAAGCTGCTTTCAATATCCAAACCTGCAAGCAAGAAGACAAATTCTTATCTCAAGTGATTTAACCAAACATGATCAAGCCTCTGTTAATGATCTTTACATTTTTTGGTACCTATTGACTGAGTGCTGCTCTTTTCAGAAAGAGACTGCAACTGATGGCTGGTCAGCAGCAGTTAATGCTCTTTGCCTTTAACTTCGTAAAAGGCTTCAACATGCTAATGACAAATGCAGCCACATAGTCAGCACACTAAGGACTCCATACAGAAAGTTACATTTAAGTAGGTCCTTATTGGTGGGATCTGGGGGAAGGGATGAGGGGGTGTGCGAAGAGTTCACAGAACTCATCTAGCAACTGCATTTTGCAAGCCATGTCAGATGCTCAAGCTGACCTGGGGCATAGACCTCATCATCACTCTGCTTTTCACGGATGGATCGATCACGCTGCTCCAACCATCGAGGATCCAGGAGACCAATTCGCATGTGTTCTTGCATTTTACTGGCAGGAATTTTCTCCCCAGTGATGGGGGAAACAAGATATTCATCTGGAGCTGGCGCGGGCGGTAATGGTTTTGAGGCTAGAAAAACAAAACCACACTGTTGATGCAGCCCAGAAACAAATGCTTTTGTGATTATTCAGGAAGAAATAGTTTTTCTTCACCAGCCTGATTTACCTTTGGGATCATAATCTTTCCGCACAATGACCTGATCTGGCGTGGGAGGAAGAGGTGGTGGCATTGGAGTTTCTGGAGGAGGAGGAACCTTCTGACCTTCATCTTCATCATCTGAGCCCTTATTAAAAAAAAAAATAATAATAAAATCATTACCAAGTTCCAGTAGTCTAATACCCCATACACAATTTGAGAAAGGCATAAAAATCATAGGCAGCGCTGGAAGAACTGATTATGCAGCTTCAAAGCAACAGAGCTGTTTTGCCTCTGGACACCTATGCTGCAGCGGTTCCTCTGGATAACCATGATTCAGAAATTCAGCGGATCCCCGAAGAGGAAGCAAGTACTCCTCTGCTTCCACATTACCACAGCATGGCAAGCAGGGGCTTACAGTTAACCACGTTCTTGTTCCTTGTTACTACAAAAACAGCTTACACACAGCGGGTAGAGAAAGAGTCTAAAATGAGTCATCTTTCAGTGTTCCAGTCTCTGTGCAGAAGAAAGCCCAAAAGGCTTGATCACAGAAATATAAAATCCATACCAACTGGTGACAAAATTACTGGATTTCTCTCTTGGAGATTGTACTGTCAGAGAAACATTAAAAATGCCATATTCCAGCAGAAACAGGTTGTTTTGAAATTCCATCAGAAGGAAATCTTGATTTCCTCAAGAAACTGAGGAACTTCTAACAGTGAAAATGAAGAGCACCATAAATCACACAAACTTTATGGGACAAAAGTAATGCTGATTCTGTTGGCTGGTTACCTCATCCATATCCTGCACTTGTGTGTCTTGATCCAGCTGGGCTGGAGGCTCATCTGTTTTCTCTTGCTTTTCATCTTCCTCATCTGACTCCACCTCCATCTCTACCTCTTCACTTTCCCCAAACTTCTCATAACGCTCCTGGATCAGGATTCGAGCTCCCAATTCTTCTGGAGTAGTGGGAGGAGGGAAATTCCCTACAACACAGAAAAGACAGCGTCTGTTTCTCTATCCCATTTCCCTGCTCAATGCAGAGACAGAAATAACAGTTTCTTGAATGAAAAGCAGTTTCTTTACAAAGCAGTGGCATCAAAATCTCCTGGGAGCTAGGGTAATTAGAAGGGAATGGATGGGAGTCTACACAGAGCAACATCAGCACGACACATGAAGGTACTTAGAGGTGAAAGTACTACTAGAAGGTGGGACAAGTTCTGCTGTCCTGGTGGAAGTGGAAAAGTGGACACTAGTGCAGACCTGGACTTTGTCCAAGAATGTTCACAGACTCTGGAAAAAAAGCAAAACAGCCCTGCACACTGTCACTAGAAGGCTCTCCCCTTCATCTTTGAAGGATACACAGCTGTAAAACCCAATGTCTGTCCAAAAAATGCCATTTCAAGACATAGCCCCTACTCAAAGGGAGCAGAGTTTGACAGAGGTTGCAACACTTAACTTCAGTACCTTGTTCATTGGGCTGAAAGTCAACTGTTTCCACAACCACAAAGTCATGCCAATCAATCTGGGCATAAGCAACACGTTCCTTTTCCTTCTCTTCCTCTTCTTTCTTTCTCTCTCGCTCCTGGAACTTTGCCCACTCCACTCTGTAATACACCTGCACAAGCAGACGGAAAGCACACACCAGATGTCAGACAAGAAACAGATCAGAGTCATCTCTACAGCATCTAAAAGTTTACAGTACCAAATCTTTCAGGGCAGTTACACAAGCACTACTTCAGAAGCCTGACACGACAAAGAAATATTTGTATTTCATTTAGAAACTATAGGTTTGCCTATTGAGTAAAGAACATACTGCACCAGCTTTGTAAAGTGGTTTTCTAAAGCTGGAAATGCAAACTTCTTGAGCCAAAACCAAGCCATCCAGGGATGACACGACTCAGGTATTACTGAAGATTCACAGCCAGCAAAAAGTTCAGAGAATTTATTACAGCCTTGTAATGCCACCTTTCCAAACCAAAAGCAGTCTTCACGACGAAGACAGAAGTCAAAGTCATAACAAACAGCTTGGAAGGACTGTAAGTGACTGAGGTGTCACAGTGAAGTTGTCTAAGGAAAACATTTTACTTCGTCAAGCACTTGGAAATGGCGTCAGGCAGTTTCTACGCCTCCATGCTGCTACAACTACTCCAATACAGACACTAGCTAGTAGTTTAAAGGCAAGCTTGAGTACTCTGTATGCAAATGAATACAGGGTACATACATCCATTTTCTTCTCTGCATGTTTAGTATTTGCTGCCAGTAAGTCAGAAACATGCAAAGAGAAAAAGTTCAAAACATAACAGAAACGCTTCAGCAATTCTGCAGATTTTTCATGTGATACCTGATCTAGGACTTCCTTGGGATTTTCGGCCTCTTTCTTGAGTTTGAGGAGTAAGCCCTTCGGTGGGATCAAGATCTGAAACATAATTTGCATGACAGTTGGTGACAATTCTTTTTGCCAAAGCTTCCATAAAAGCAATTACTGCCCTTCCACACTGATGAAAATACCAGACCTCTGGGGCTACCTTCCATTTATTCTATCGCAACCCTTTTATTACTTATTGCTCATACTTGCACTTAAATATGCACTCTTTGCTTTCCAACTACCCTCCATATTTAAAAACTCACAATTTTTACTTATATTAGAGTAGCATCTGGTACTTGTAAATAACAGCCCACTGTGTTCAGTGCTGAATGTTGCCAACAATGTACGAGAGATGCATCCTAGTTAAAGAGCAAGATTTAAAGGGTGTGCTCCTGGACCTGCACAGATTCCTACTCTGGCTGTATTTTAGGGCTTCAGTAGTCTTCAAAAACGAATACTGTGTGGAAGGAATCAACCTGACAGGTACACTGCCAAGAGTACCTTTGTGTACTGTTCAACAAGCTTAGTGAAGTAGTTAAAGAGACTGTGCTGGGGGCGAAGAAAATCAAACTGGTAGTTCCTCTGCTCTTTCTGCATCAGCTGAGTCAAGAACTGCCGCCCGTTCCGAGCCACGAACTGCGCTGTTAGCTTCACCACATCCAAGTCAAAGGCCGAGATTGAGGGAGGATCTGCAATGAACTCGAACTCCGGAGGTGGCTCTTTTGGAACAACGGTCTCCTGGATGACCTGGGCCTGCACCTGCAGAGCAGAATAGAGATGGTTCAGCACCTGCCCTCAAGAAAATGTTACCAGATGCTTGGGAGAACTCGTTTTTCCTTCAGCTGCTGCAGAAAAGCAACATCAGTCTACATATCCTGGCAGCTGCAAGAATGAGAAAAATTAGTACCTCAGGGTATACCTGGACACCTGTAGTTAGGCCTAGTATAAACAAAACCATTGCTCCAACTGCTAACAAAACCAGCAACTAGCAGGACTTCACTACAATCCTCCAGGATGGTCAATACCACACAGCGTGACTGCTGGCCCTGCAAAGCATGTGAAAGACTGATCTAGTCAGTGCCCTTTTTCGATCCAGTATGTATAAAGGCACAGCTGAAAAAGACTAGCAACATTTTGTACTCCACATTTTAAGGGAAAGTTGATCCTTCTGGCAGAAAAAAGGGAAACGTTTCCACAAAACACTGCAAGCAACAAGCCCAAATTAAACTCCAAGGAATTCTAAAGGCTTGCCTGTGGCAGGAGTCCTATACTTGCACATCCGAGCAATCGCTTGCGTTAAGTAACCTATCAGTCAATACACAGCTAAACGTAATTAAACTGGACCAAGTAGAATAATAAACTGGCTCTTTCACACACAACTTGGAGTTACCAGCAACTGGGGGATGCACACCTGCATCAAAACAAAGTCCCAGGCACTGAGCTCCAAGCCTCGCTGTGCTGCATTTTTCGCAAATATTAACTAACTCCTTCGTCTGTCTTGTCTTTCAGAGCCCCTGCTTAACATCAGGCTATGACACAAACAGTTAGAAGCCAGGTTCTTGATGTAAGTGAAAAGGAATACTTGCCTTCTGTGGAAGCTGCTGCTGAGCACTTTGCTGCTGTTGCATAACCTTGGGAATAGCAGCTGAGGGCTCCTGTGCTTTACCCTCTTTGAACTCGCTGACTTTGTGCCGGTAGTATGCATGGTAAGGATCATTAGGATTCAAGAAATTGAACTTAGGGTTATTTATTTCATTCTGACGAATTCGAGCTTCAAATTCTGGACCATTTCTGGGGAGGAAAAAGATAAATTGCTTAGGTGAATGGGCACCAACTCAAGCGTAAATGCCTGTTTCTTTCGTAGGAAGATGTGTCAATGCATCAGCCCCTCAGATGACAATTTTTTCTCCTGTGTGGAAGGAGTTTACCTCCAAGCAACTCACAACCAATCTGCGTTTACAGCTGGCTGCTATAGCTTAAAGGCATTTGTCCTAATTTAGTCTGTAACACTTCACAGCGCATGTTTCTTAAGGCAGCTACAAACTCACACTCACAAGCATTCCACAATCTCATCCGGCTACATACAAACAAAAGGCCATTTACTAGATTGACAGGTTATCGGATGAGGTTTACAAGTTCCTTACTAGACCAATTTTATTTGCTCTATTAACAACCTTTTAAAGTTAGTTTCATTTCCAGAAAGTTCATCTAAGGAAAAAAGTAGGTACTCATCACCCTGTGCAGAGACTGATCACACCACAGTGCTGTTAGACTCCTCCCCAAAACTGGACAACTATACTCATGCTAATCAATCTGCTATAGTTAACATGAGGAAACAGTCCCATACACATCACGAGCAGCTCATCTATCCTAAAAGAGGATCAGACTGCTCTCTGGAGGTACGCGCTTCTCTCCCTCAGGCTATCATGGCAGAAAGAGATGACTGAGGCTTGGACAAACACACATCCCAGCCGCTGGCACAGCCTACCAAGCTGTACACAGAGAGACTTTGCCAAGAACTTGATTTTATCTACTACCACAGTTTTTCTAGCAAAGCGTGTCTTACACCTCTTCAGTCGAATACTGCCTTTTCTTTTCCACAGTCTCACCGGTACACTCAGTCCTTAAAATCCTTCACGTAAAGCCACAGGACTGTGACCTGCTTCAGTTCTGGCAGCTGCACAGACGTTAGCACTGAAGGGGAAGCATAAAAATCCTGGAAAATGAGAAACAACGCTGGTATTGTTTACCTGGCTACAAAGCTGGCAGTCTTGTCCACAATATTCCTGACCTCTGGAGGAGGGTAGATAATTCCCACCACGGGCTTGGCTGGTGCTGCTTCCTCTTTTGGCTCCTCTTCTGGCTGTAATAAAAATTGTATATATACACATATAGTCTGCTGTGCTGCTGCCTCGCAACTATAGCAACTATCCAAAAGGTGAAGAGGCGATTGTGGTGTTTGCAATCAGTCAAAATACTAAATTCAAAGAGCCTAAATCAAAGCTGAAAACCAGAGAAGGTACTTCCAATCATATTGAGTAACACGGTATATATCAGCATCAGGGGGTGAAAAATAGCCCTGTGGGCTGCAAACCCCACCTAGGTTTATTTTCAGGGGGGTGAGTTGGAAAATTCATCTCCCTTCTCTCTCATTTTCCTCACCTGCATTGAGAGTAACCATCCAAACACACCTTAACAGCTCTTACCGCTGAGCAGATGTCATATGGTATGGAACATCCCTTTGGTCACTTTGGGTCAGCTGTCCTGGCTATGCTCCCTCCTGAGACCCTGCCCACCCTCAGCCCACTGCCGAGGGGGGGAACGTTGCAGAGACAGCCCCGATGCTGCGCCAGCACCGCTCAGCAGCAGCCCATATCCCGGTGTGTTACCAACAGCTTTCCCACTAGCAGTACCAAGCACAACACCATGAGAGCTGCTACGCGGAAACTGAACTCCATCTCAGGCGGACCCAATCCAGCAAGAAAAGATGTTATAAAGGAGAGCAGGTCTATGGGAAGCGTTTGTCATCCCAACAGGGCCAGGCTGTGAAATTTCAAAACGTTAGCAAACTAGTAGCTCTGCAAAGTCCACGGGGGCTCCAAGGTAGAAAACGCTCGGGAGCCGAACACAACCTTTGCAAAGTGGGTTAAGGTACCACCGCTATTTTTAGTTTTCATCCCGCTCCCTCCGAACGACACCATCTTGAGGAGCTGAAGGATAAGGCAACACCTCGCTCCAGAGGGGTCTGTACTGAAGCATGATGCCGGGTCGCCTGGCTAACATTCCCGAGGGAATCACGGCTTTCCTGCCGGTTGTCCCAGCTGCGGCACAGCGGCCCCCCCAGCTGGGCTCAGCCCCCCCAAGCCCCCCTGCCACCCATGGAGCCGCAGCCGGGAGCGACGGCAGCCCCGGCTCGCTGGGAGCGGCGTTCCCGGGTCGGGAAGGCCGGGAACAGCCTCCCGCGGGGCCGCCT
>JAVJGI010000001.1:93579815-93597366 GCA_035590275.1 Ibycter americanus
GGCACTGACACCGGGCACCGCCCCGGGTATCGGACACCAGGCACCGACACCGGGCGCTGGGCACCCCCCCGGGTATCGGGCACCAGGCACCGACACCGGGCACCCCACCGGGCGCTGGGCACCCCCCCGGGCACTGACACCAGGCACCCCCCGGAGCACCGGGCACTGACACCGGGCACCCCCCCGGGTATCGGGCACTGACACCGGGAACCACAGCGGGCACCCCATTGGGCACCGGCACCGGGTGCCACGTCGGGTACTGGGCACTGACACTGGGCACCCCCCGGGTACCGGGCATGACACCAGGTACTGGCACGGGGCACTGACACCGGACACTCCCGTGGTACCGGGCACTGACACCGGGCACTGACACCGGGCACCCCCCCTCCGGGTACCGGGCACCGACACGCAGCCTTGGTGCCGCACACCGCACCGGGCACCGGCACCACGCACTGACACTTGTCCTTGGGCACTGACACCCAGCACCAGTACCGGGTAGCAGCGCCAGCCACTGTCACCAGCACCGATCCTGGGTACTGGTACTTCGCACTGACACTGGGTACCAGGACCTGTCACTGGGTACTGGTCACAGACGCCGGTGCCAGCACCCACCACTGTCACCGGTCACAGACAGCCCAGCTGTCCCAGCAGCAGCGGGCACCTGAGGTGACGCAGCTGCTCCAAACACCCCCATGCCCCTGTCACCCTCCTGGGGAAACAGGGACACGGTCAGTCCCTGGTCCCGCTGACCCCCCTGCCCCCCAGGTTATGCCAACGAGGTGGGCGAGTCCTTCCGCCCACTGGTGCCGGTGCCAGTGGTGTGGGCCAGCTATGGTGTGGCCACCGCCTACGTGACCGCTGATGCCATCGACAAGGGCCAGAAAGCTGCCACTGTGAGTGTCACCCCCTCACCCCCCCCCGTCAGCTGTTCTCGCCACCACTGACCTCCCTCCATCGCCCCCAGGCCCACGCACAGGACCCCGCACGGGCCACGCGGGTGGGGGTGGCCGTGGTGGACACCTTCGTCTGGCAGAGCCTGGCCTCGGTGGCCATCCCTGGCTTCACCATCAACCGCCTCTGCGCCGCCTCGCTGGCCCTGCTGGGCTCCCTCACCCGCTGGCCCCTGCCCGTGCGCCGGTGGACCACCACCGCCCTGGGGCTGGCCGCCATCCCCCTCATCATCACCCCCATCGACAGGTAAGGGATGCACACACAGAGGGACACCCCCTTGGGGACACGCAGGTACCACCTCCCCACCCCTGCATCCCACGGGACATCCCCCCATCCCAGGCTGGCGGGATGGAGCACTTCTCCTCCCAGGGAAACTGGTCCCAGTATGGGCTCAGAGCTGGGGGAACATGGGGTGACTGGGGAGGCAGTCCCCATGCCAAAGGGACTTTGCCAGGACCCAGCCGGGTCATGGCCCCGTGGGGGTGAAGATTAGCAGGAGCCGGGCGCTGAGCAGGGGATTAGTGAGGTGAGGCTGTGCTAAGCCTGGTTTTGGGAGGGCTGGGGCCTTGGGGACATTAGGGACAGGTCCCAGGGGGACTGGGGACAGCTCCAGCCACCCCCTCCTCATCTTAGCCAATTAACCATACCCCAGGGACCCCCCGGGACCCTGCTGACCCTCTCTCCTACTGCAGGACTGTGGATTTCCTGATGGACTCCAGCCTCCGCAAGCTCTACAGGGCACCAGGAGAGCCCCCGGCGCCACACTGAGCCCCCCTGGTCTGGGGAAACTGAGGCAACACTGCTGATCTTGGGGTGCTGTGACCCATCTACTGTGAACCCTTGCTCCAGCGATGGCCCAGGAGCTGCCCCCCTGTCCCATGGCTGGTCCTAATAAACCATTTCAACCCTGACCCTGTGCTGGGTGATGCTTCGGTACCGCAGCCATGCCAGAGCCGGCAGGGACCCGTTGCCACATCCTCTCCTGGTGGGGACACTTGGGTCTGGCTGTGTCCCAACTCCCAGGTAATCTCCACCCTGTGATGGAGGGGTCCTTGCAGACTCAGAGCAGCCCTGATCACCTCACCAGCACCCCCAGGTCCTAGCTGGAACCCCTCCACAGCCACTCCCAGCCTCATGGGACATCCTGGGGACTGTCCCCAAGGAGCTGCCACCATGTCCAAGATCTTCAGCAGTGCCTCCAGGGACCCAAATTCCCCCAACCAGAAGCCACCCCCTAGCCCCAGCACCATGGACCGGGGCCATGCCACCATGCCTGATGGTACCTCCTGGTACCAGATGTGGCTTCCAGGCATGGTGGCATGGCCCCGGTCCATGGTGGCATCCACATGGTACCACCAGGAGAAGCTTTAGAGAAAAGAAAACCACTTTTTATTGGGAAGGAGGGGGGTCACTGGCTCACACCAAGCTCTGTGCCAGGCTGCGGTACTCTGGATCCAGCTCACCCCCTTTCTCCGGCTCTCTGGGGACCAGGGCCCCCACCACACTCTGCAGCTCAGCCTGGAAGGGACACCACTGCCTCGGCCGCTGCTGTCCCCGCCGACGCCTGCCCAGGCGCCATGTGGCCACAGCCAGCCCCAGCAGACCCCCCACCAGGGTGGCTGCCACCAGGGCGCTGCCCACCAGGGCCAGCCCGGCCAGCAGGAACCTCTTTATCGTACGGCACGGTGCTGGGAAGAGAGGAAAAATACCCCAGGGGGTTCAGAGGTTGCTTTGGCACCTGGGATGGTGGGTTTGGGGCCGTGTGGAGAGGGTTGGGGGTGTCTGCTCACCTTCATACCATGGCACCTTCTCCTTCTGCACCAGCAATGGTCCAACCATCTCCCGATGGAATGTCCCCTCTTCTGGGAACGCTGTGGGAGGACATGGCCAATACAGCTTGTTCCAGGCCCAGGAGCCACACCCCCCCCTGCACCCCCCAAGACCCCAAACCCATAGGGGGCCACCACATCCCAGCCCCAATACCTCGCAGCTCTCCAGGGAGGTTGTCACCAGCAGGACAGCCATTGTCACAGCAGTGGCACAGGGTGCTCTGGGAAGAGTCCTCTGCATTGTGCCAGCTGGGAGGAGAGGACAGAGCTGGGATGGATCTAGGCATCCCCAGCCCCGACTCCAAGACCCACATGGTCCCTCCAGGTCTTGGCCTGGACCTTGGCCACCCTAGAGGAAGTGTCCTCCAGGTGACACCAAGCACCCCCTGCCCAATTCATCTGCACCAGGAGGTAGCCAGGACCAGTGGTGTTGCCAGCAGGCTACCATGGGAGAAGTGGCATCCAGACCACGGCAGGGTGGCTTGGCCCCCTGGATGGATCCCCTTGACAAGTGGCTTCTGATCCCAAAACACCCATGGGTGCTCGTGTCCTAGGGCACCAGCAGGAACCTGAACCAGGGCTGAGCCTACCTGGCGGTGGCTTGGCTGTAGAAGCAGAACCTGGTGCCGTGCCCTCGGGCGCTGGTGGGGCCCCACGCTGTCAACAGGCAGTGCACATAGACCTGCCAAGACACCAGCCCCAGGCAGGGCATGACACCACCGCGTCCTTCCTGGGGGACCCTGCTTTCCTCCCACCCAGTCCTGTGGGACCACCCCAGTGGGGAGCAGGATGCCCCCAGGAGGAACAGTGCTGTGGGAGCCCCAGGTCATCCCCCATAGGGCCTCTGTCCCACCACCAAGGACATCATCCCAACCTCACCTCCTCCTCCTCCGGTTCATCCTCCAGCACGGGGGCCGGGATGGTGAGCCGGACAGCAGACAACCCTCTCCCATGCCGGACAGACACGCTCCCCAGCTTCTGCCCGTGCAGGCACCTAAGGCAGGAGAGCAACACAGGGGCATTCCCAGGCTTTCTCCAGGCCCTGGACATCCCTCCCCATCAGGAGGTCTTGCAGGACTTCAGGGTGCCTGGAGAAAGCAGTCCCCACCTCCCATCCCATGGGCACTGACCCGTGGCTGTTCACCACCATGAAGACCCTTTTGGAATGTCCCAGCTGCTCTGAGGTGGTTCCGTAGCACTGGTCCACATAGATCTTCAGAGAGATGCCCGGACTGAAGTCAACCCTGGCCTCCAGGTGGATGGCAGAGCCAGGACTGAACACCAGTGGCTTCTTCATGGCACTGGGGTCCCCTGAGGGAGAAGTGAGGGTGGGTTCTGTGTGCCATCCCCAAGCATGTCCCACCACAGATAGGGATACTGACACATCCCAGACCACCACTCACAGGTGGTTTTACCATCACCCCTGTGAAGCAGGTGTCTGCCTGCAGCTCCCCAGTTTCACAGCCCGTCTTCTGTCTCTGGAAGCCAAGAGTTGTCCTGGCTCAGTCACCCCAGTCCGGCTTCCCTGCCTGCTCTCCAGCACTACAGCACCTTTCCGGTTCCCACCACCACCACCACCCCGGTGCAGAGAGGGACCACATCACCTATTAGAATGACAAAGGGCAGCTGACCCCCACAGTCTGATCATGTTATCAAGCACAGGATTGGGAACATCTCAAAGCACCACCATTCAGATCCCTGCACCCTCTGCAAGACTGGGAGGGGAGGTCCTGCAGGGATGGCCACCTTCTCCTGGTGGTCCCTAGTGCTGAGGCCAGCCAGGAGAAAGCACTGGGTGCTGCTGGTCAAGCTCAGGAGTCTTGGCTGAACCCATCCTGTGGTCTCATCCCCCACAGGTGGCACCCAACACAAGACCCAGGGCACTCACCAACCAGGAGCCTCAAGGTGAAGTTCACGACGGGCTCCTCCGAGTGGACATGAGCATGAGCCCCACCAGGCACAGTGGCAGCAGCAAGCACTGGGGCTGCAGCCCTTGTCCCCACACCTGAGAACATCACTGGAGCCATCACCATGTGCCTGAAGGGCTCTGAAGCATCTGGAGCCATGGTGGTCCCTGCAGCAAGGAGAGGGTTTAGCCAGTGGGGCTGAGCACGCAGCGGCATGTCCCAGACACAGTGGGGACATCCAAGTCGTCAGGTGTCCTTGGGACCGGTGGAGAGCACTCAGGAGCTCAGCTGGGTGCGCCTTGATCCCCAGCTCCCCCAGCCAGGACCTCCCCTGGTCTTGGTGCCCAGGCCCTGGCATGGGGTCACTTTAGTCGCTGTGGTGGTGGGTGCTGGAGGAAGTTGTGCTCCACAAGGGTGTCCCAAAATGCAAGGTTAAGTGTCCCCAGCCCCCTCAGCACCAGGCATGCCTGGGAGAAGATGGGCTAGGATCAGACCAGGAGCTGCTCATGGGATGGGTGACCATTGCCAGCAGTCACATGCCCCACCAGTGGCTCTAGTCCCCCATCCCCCCACCCAAACCAGCTCCCTACAGACCTGCTGGAAACTGGGGGCACAGGGAGCTCCTGGCAAGCCCCTTGGCTCCAACCACACATCCCCAGAGTGCCAGGTCATTTCAGGAAGTCTCTTTTCCACCAAGAAGACCTGTACCAGCAGGTCCAGGAGGGCATCAGGAACCAGCACTGGGCAAAACCAAGGGCCACTCACCACCCTCCTGCACCCAGACAGGGGTGCTACCACCCACCTCCCCCAGTACAACTGAAGGGAACAGCCAGGAAGTCCCAGCCCCACTCACCTGCCACCCCCAGCACAGCCCCACACACCAGCACCAACCAGTACAGCCCCATCCTGAGCAAGCAGCAGCCCCAGCCCCAGCCCCTGGGGGCCTTTAAAGACCAGGGCTGGGTGCCAATGGGCTCCAGCTGGTGCTGCCAGCTTTTGGGGATTTGCTTGATTTGCTCTGCAGTCAGAGTCCCATGTGTGGGGCTGGTCCTACATACCATCCCAGCCCCATCACAAGGATCTGCACCCATCGCTCAGCCCCTGTTCCATCATACAGGCTCAGTCCCACCACTCAGTCTGGTCCTGCGTGTGGTCTTGGTCCTGAGCAAGGTCCAGGTCCCACTGCATGGTCCCATATCCACCAGTTAGTCCTGGTCACCATGCATGACACTGGTCCCACCAGGTAGTTTTCGTCCTACATGTGGTCCTGGTCTGACCAGTTTGCCCTGGTCCAAGTTGCACCACATGGCCTGGTCCCACCACTCAGTCTTGTTCCCATGGATGTTCCTGACCCCACCTCATGGTATGGTTTCACCTCCTGGTCCTATACATAGTCCTAGGCCCACCACAGTTTTGATCCCACCACTCAGTCATGGTCCCATGTGTCATGTTGGTCCCGTCACACAGTCCTTGTTCCCAGTGCATCCTCCTTGTCTCATTATGGTCCTGCTTGCAGTTCCAGCCCCAGCCCCACCACACAAGCCTGGGGACCCACAGTCCCAGCTTGGTCCTGTTTATTGAGAAGAAAAGCCCATAGGAGGAGGGTGCTGGGACAGGGGACTTCAGCAGGACTTTCCTGCCACCCTTCGGTCCCAGGCAAGTACAGAGCTGCTGCTCCCCACCCCGGGGCTTGCTGCTGGCCACTCTCCAGGACAGGCAGCCCGGCTGAGGCAGCAGTTTGGCCACAGCCAGGACAGAGACCTGGTGAAGTCCCCATGTCCGTGCCTCCTGCCTGTCTTGGATGTCCCCAAAACCCCATCATAGCCCCCTCTGCATTGGTTGACCTGGTGGCCTGGGTTAGAGGGACACAGAGCATGTCCCCATGGGGATGTCATCCCAGGTGGGCTGTGCAGCTGACCTCCTGCCTCAGAAGGGGCTTTTCCATCCCCCCATCTGCAGAGACAACGGGTGGCTGAGGTGGGATTTGGCATCTGCTCCCAGCAGGAGACCTCAGCCTGTCATGGGAGATGCCTGTGGACCTCAGGCAGGTGCCCCCTGTGCACCTCTGTGTCACCAGCACCCATCCCAGTGTCTGTGGGCAGCGTCATACACAGTGGAGTTGGTGGCCCCAGACTGGCCATTAGGGTGCATGTCCACCCCAGTGCCACTGGTGCTGGTGCTTTGGCTGGAGAAGCCCCGGTGCAAGTCCCCGGGCCACCCCTGACAATGGGGTGCACCTGCCAGCAGCACAGCTGGGACTCAGTGGCATGACTGGGTTGTGTCACCTGTGATGGCTGTCCCATGGGTCTTGGTGTCCCTGCAAAACCAGCAGACCTTCCTGGTGGCATCTGCACGCCATGGGAATCACAAGCCAGGACCCAGCAGCACAGGCGGCTCTGCCGGGACAGTGGGGACTGAGCCAGGCACCTCGCTCGTGCTGGGCGTCTCGTTCCTCAGCGCTGCCTTGGGGACACAGGGCTCCCCACCCCTGGGACTGATGGGGAATGCAGAGCTGGGACCCTGCAGGGCTGCCGGGCCACCCCCCAGGCGGAGCAGGATCCGGCCCCCTGGGGGGAGCAGGGACCAGCAGAGCATCCTGCTGCGCACGCTGGGATGCGGTGTGAGGGGGTGCCGTGTCCTTCCGCACCCATCCCCAGAGAAGGAGATGGCTGGACACTGGCTGGAGCATCCTTGTATTAAAAACTGCCAAAAATACGATTATCTTAGAAAAGTAGAATTGTTTTTTTATTTCTGGTCTTTACAAAGGGAGCAGAACAAGGGCTGGGGGGCCCGTGGGGGACCCTTTGCTGCTGGGGAGGCTCAGGTGTGGGTGCCACCTTCGTGCCCGGCCAGGGCCACTCTCGGCAGGACGCAGCATTGCCAGTGTCATCCAGCCCGGCTGGGACGCCCGAGTTTTGTCCCCACTATGGGGCAGGGACTGACCCTGTCCTCAGCATCCACCCCATGCCGGGGGAATGGCATTACTGGGATGGTGGCTGCCAGATCCCGCTCCCCATCTCCTCCCCATGCCAGTTCTCACCAGACCCCGTGAGCCTTCCAGGACATCCCCTGTAGGGACCAGAGCCACGGGGCCCTCTAACCAGGACAATAGGGGGCTGGGAGGAGACCTGCCGCATGGACACCCTTCGCCTGCTGCAACCTTGAGCCCGCTGATAAATGCCGGGGCTTTTGGGGTGGCTCCATTCTCCAAATGGCTCCGCGTGGCTCTGGATCACAGCCTGCCACGGAATGATGGCTGTGGATGGGCTGAGAACGTGCTGCACTCATCACACCCATGGGCTGGAACATGCTGGAGTGATGCAGCAGGCTCCAACACGCAGCCCCAAAACCAGGGCTCAAGGGAAACGGGGTGATTTGAGGAGCCCCTCGAGGTTCAGGTGAGCTCTGCCCACCCCAGGGAAGGAGGACCCTCCGCCACTGCTGGCTGGGCACATCCCTGCCTGCACTGACTGACCCATGGTTTGCTTCTGGTGATGTAGCGATGGATGTCCTGCTCCCACTGTGACAAGGCCACGTCCTTCCCGAACACGTCCTCCGGCCTTTCCATGGGGAAAGAAGTAGTGGATCCTGCTGGAAAAAGCCACCCCCAGGCCCCTGGTCCTTGACCCCTCAAGAGGCAGGGGTGGAAGCAGAGGATCTGCTCTCCTTGCCTGTGGGTGACGGCAGCCCCTGCCCAGGCTCCTGCCCAAGCTGGGGCTCTGCAGGAAGGTGATGGAGGGTCCTCCCGACCCTGGGCGCTGGAGCCTCCAGCCGGTTCTGCTCACGTCCAACCAAAAGACACCATGAGTAAGAAAAATGAAAGCACCTGGTTCTTCCCCGGGGAGAGCGGGGCACCCGCTGTCCCCTACCACTTCAGGAAGTCCCGCACGCGGCTCCATAGCTTGGTGATCCAGAGGTTGACCCCCAGGTCGGTCAGGTACTGGATTTCGGGTGTCAGCATCTTACGGCACAGCTTCTGGTGCTTCTTGTTGATCTTCTTCTTCAAGTTGTAGCCCAGGATGGACTTCTCCCCCAGCGGCTGCCAGGGTTGCATGGAGGACTCTTGAATGGCACTGGCATCCACGGGGTGTCCCCCATCGATGCAGATGCTCTTCATTTTCTCATTCTCCCTCTGCAGCTCTGCCACATCCTTGGCCATCCGCTCCCTCCCGTAGGCCTCCACCTTTCGCCAGAAGGTGGCATTAAAATAACGATAGAGCTTGGCATCGATGAGGTTCCAGGAGGTGGCCTTCTCATAAAGCTCAGGTGTCAGCCGGGAGATGGTGGAGCCCTTGCGGGCGTTGAGCTTGAAGTAGAGGACATCCTCCAGCTGCCAGCACAGCAGGTCCTTCAGCAGCACCAGGGACTCATCAAAGTACTCGAGCAACATGACGAGGTGGAAACGGCGATCTATCTCCTGGATGTGCTCCTCCACCAGTGGGCTGTTGGCGTTCATGTTGTTGTCGTAGCCCAAGTCAAAGAAGAGAAGGTTTTGGAGGTAGTGAGCGTTGAACCCATTGGGGTCGTAGTAGTGCCAGGGGTCCCGGAGGAACTCCGCCAGCTTGTCCTCCCCCGTCAGCTTCCAGGTGAGGGGGATGACGCGCCCAAAGTAGTGGAAAGAGGACTCGAAGAGGTAGGCAGGGTCCCGCAGCACTGTCACAAAGGTGGCGTCTGCCGGCAGGAGCTTGCGCACCTCCTCGTAGTGGAAACGCATGTGGTTGCAGATGATGTTGAAGCATGTGCCCGGCCGGTAGTGCTGCACCTGGCTGCGCTCGAAGTAGGAGGGGTAGTAGAAGTCGTTGCGGCCGTTGGGGAAGGCAAATTTCAAGCGATGCTTCTCCCCAAAGCGGAAAAGGATGTTGAGGATGGTGCTGCTGGCTGTCTTGTGCGTCTTCATGAACATGATGTTCATCTTGGGCAGGCAGCTCCATCCCGAGGGGCTGCCTGTGCTGTTGGCCACTGCTGGGGACTTGCCAGGGGCCGAGTAGGAGGAGCAGGAGGAGGGGACAGGGATCCTGCTGGGGAGAAGAGACAGGACACTGTGGTGAGGGCAGCTTGGCCTACGTGGCCCAGCCACCATGAAGGCTTGGCCATTTTCCTTCCTGGAGGAGCTGCACCTGGGGATGACTGCTGGACCTGGGGATGGGTGCTCGTCCCCAGCACCACCCAGGCTCCCCGTCAGGGACAAGCCCAGCTTCAGGCAGACCCCCCTTCATCCCCAGCCATGCACCCAGCGGGACCAGCGCACCCACCCAGCAGGAGCCCCTCAGCAAGCAGGGCAGAGCCCACCGCCCCCATGAGACCTTCAGCATCAGATGCACCTCTGAGCCACCAAACCAAGCCCATTCACCCCTAGACAACCCCAGCCACTGAGGATGTGCTGCTATGGGGGTCTTCACAGTGGTCAGCCCCCACCAGCAGCTGTGCAGCCCTGAGTAGGGGGTCCCCACCCCTCCCCACGGGCAGTCGTGGTGGCCCTGGTGCAGGTGATGCTAAGACATGCATGGGGACAATCTCTCCGTGGCCATAACTCCATGGACAGGAACTGACAACATTCTTGCCAAGTCTGGAAGCTCTCAACCCCTTGTAGGAGTTGTGGAGGATCCAGAACCCCAGCAAAGAGGGAAATAATTCTAGTGCATGGCTCTGCAGACGAGTTTGTGGGCCCTCAGGGAACACTGAGAATAACTTGTGTGTTACCCGAGATGCCTGGAGCAGGGAACAGAGACTGCAGTGTCAAGTGACTCTGGACACTGTTAATGAAGTTGCAAAAGCTGATCCGTGATAATGATCCCATCCGGCAGTGCAGGTTGGCATGCAGCTTACGAAACACCCGCAGGCAGCTCTTGTTTATAAGCTTAGACAAATTTAATGCTAAGAGGGGCGGCCAGGAGCTGAGCCCTGCCGAGTGCTGGCTTTCACTGCGATGGGCAGCAGTGAGCTCCGAACCTACCCGTGCCCATCTCTGCGGGTGAGAGCTTACATGTGGCAGCACTCTGGTAGCTCTTGAAGGACAAGCCCTTGATAGAGTGCCTACATAACCGCCTCCACTCTGCCTGTGGCTCCTGCCTGTTGGGGAATGTCTCCCGTGATGCTTTTCCTTCTCCCAGGGGACACAAAGCTACAGTGGGCAGGGGGATTCCTGCACCTCCTCATCCCATCCATCACTCAGGAGCTGAGCGCTGGCTGCTGTTTTGCAGCAGGTCCCCTCAGGGTGAGCGTCCCCAGCCCCCCGGGGAATTGGACTTCACCTTGCCCCCCACCCATGAGAGAGGGTGCAGCCTCCAACAGGAGGCTGTAGCAAGGGGACATCTCTGTGTGCAGCCACCAGAGCCTGGAAAGCCCCAAGTCTGTCTCCAGCTGGGGGTGCCTGGTATGAAACAGGGTGGCCAAGCTGCCAGGGGGGACATGTGGGGACCCCACACTCACTCTGTCACGCTGACTTGCAGCGGGGGAATGGCGTAGGAGTAGAGCAGCAGCATGAAGCTGGTCAGGAGGGTCCCCAGGACGAGCCCCTTGCACATGGACCTCCAGTGCTTCCCATGGTGCAGCATCCTGGTCACCTGTGGCCGGCAGAGAGAAGAGCCATTAGCACAGGGAAGCGGGGACCAGGGGGACTGTGTGACTCAAATCACAAGTAAATAAAGCACGGGAGCATCTCATGGTCATGGGAAATCCTGGAAAGCATCTCACCAGGATTTTTGGTGCTGGCACTGCTGGGAGAGAGGCAAGCCAGCACCAGGTGTGTCCCCTGCCAAAGACACAAAGGATTTGTGGCCAAAGAGCAGAGCCTCTGCCTTCCCTGCACACCCTTTGCCCACCTTGAGAAAACCCAGAGTGAGTCCCTGGCCCAACACAAGAGCAGTCGGAGAGGCTGTGGGGGTGGAAATAGAGGGAAGAAAGGAGCTGCACCATGGAGCAGCCCACCGCAGAGCGGGCATCCTCTGCCAGGCTGCCCCAGCAGCTCCCTCTGCACCGAAAAGTCACCCACGTGGGCAGGAGTTTTCCAAGGGTGGCTGGGGTCCCTTTTCCCAGGAAAATCTCCAGGCCCGATCAGGAGCTACATCAGCTTTGGGCATATTGGATGCTGCAATATGCACCCAGCGCAGCCATGCCGACCCCTCCAGCAGCATCAGCTGCAAGGGGGCTCGCTGCTCCCCTCTGGCCATGGCACCTGCACCTTTCGGTGGCTCGGGGCGGGGGGTGTCAGACTGACACAGACCTGGTGGGCAAAGGGGGTCTGGGGCAGGATGCCCCCCCACCCCAAACTGCACATACACAGACCTATGTGCACGCACAACTGCACACAGGCAAGCATGCACATGTGCACGTACACATGGGGACACACGTGTCCATGCACACCCGTGCACGCCTGCACACACACGGACACAGACACAGACACACATCTGTGTGTGCACTCACGGGGGCACATGTCTGTGCGAGTTCATGCTTCCACATGCATGCACGGACACAACACACATACACACACACACACGTCTGCACTCATGAATCTCCCCGAAGGACACAGACACACGCATGCATGCACGCACACACACATTATGCACACACTGGGATGCAGACGCATACACACACCTACACATCCTCACGTGTGCCCATGTATGCACAAGGACACAGATATACACGCACGTCTATGCATGCTCATGCATGCACACATGCACACACTTGCATGCAAGCACACACGCATGCAGCAGGCAGCCCCCTCCGCCACCCTGCAGGCTGCCCCCTCCCCAGCTCTGCTCCCCCCCTGCAGCCCCCCCAGCCTCTGGCAGCACTTGCCCAGCCACCCACCGCTGCCGCTCGCTGCAGGCCCGGGATGCGGGGGGCAACGGCAGCCCCGGCACGCCAGCGACCGCATTGCAGCAGGCTTGTCCTCTGCGGCAGGACAAGGGGACGCATCACCCGTGACCGCGGCTCCTGCTGCTGGGGGGCTGCGAGCAGAGCCCAGTGGCCAGGAGCACCCCCCTGAGCTGGAGAGCAAAGCCCTGGGCAGCCCCCCCAGTCTTGCCACCCCCATTTAGCGGCAGCGGGAACAGCATCACCTCCCCGAGCTTCCACTTGCTCCGTCTGTCTCAGCACCGCTCTGGTTCCCAGGCATCCTTCAGCCAAGGCTGGCTGTGCTCCCGGCTGCTCACTGAATAACACCCCCTGCGAATAACCCAGCAGCCCCCCATGCCTGCCGCAGCACCGCCCCCCCCCATAACTCCAGCAGATAAATCAGAGGAATTAAATCCTGGCTGGGAGAGCAATGGTTTACACACAGACACGTTACAGCCACCCCAACCCCCATGTAGCAAAGCCCCCCCAGGATTTCCAAGCTAAACCCCAAGCAGAAAGGTTACCCGGACAGCACGGAGGGTGCCCAGGGCATGGCGATCCCAGGCTCCAGCCTGCCTCCCCCTCTCTCCAGCCCCCTCCCGGGTCACCTCGTGCCGCTGAGATTTCCAGCTTGATGAATAATGAATGGAAAATGCAACCGGAGCCTGAGGCTGCGGCTGGGTGCTGGGCACAGCTTGTCCTGGCACCCGGCGTAGCAGCCGGGGGATGCCGATGGGGTAGGGGTACCTGGTGGCACCCCACAAGTGCACCCAATCGCTCCCCCCTTGCCCTCCGGCAGGGACCGCTGGATCAGGCAGGGATGGCTGGATCCAGCCTCTTCCCAGCCAGTTTTTTGAGCCGCTGGCAAGGAGCGGCTCGCATCTGGGGGATGTATGGTGTAACCGTGGGGGAGCAGGTGGCTCTGACCCCAAAATCGCAGCATGGGTGCAAAGCCCAGAGGGTTTCACATGCCTGGGAGCAGCTGGGGTTTGGTCTTACACCGTGGCTGCGACTGTGCCACGGTCACCATCCGCAGCGCCAGCACTAGCTGGAAAAGCCGCTGGCGAGAGCCAGGCAGAACCAGAGGGGACACCCACCCGTGTGGGTGCTGCCGGGTGGGAGCGGAGCTGCATCCCACCGGCTCGCAGGCTGCCCTTCCTGCTGTGGCACGGGCCACAGTGCTGCTGGCACTGGCACCGACCAGGCCAAAGTGAATAAACCGAGTAAACTGGCACCATTAATGTCCCCCTCAGGTCCCAGCCTTGGGGGGACCCCGCCACCCGCCCTGGGCAGCACAGCACCCTGGCCCCACGCGCTGGGATGCCCAGATGTTTTGCTCCACCCCAGCTGGCTCCCCCCGGGGTGGTTCTTGCAAATAGTTCCCAACCCAGTTACTTTATTGACTTTGCCTTAAATGAGTGGCTTAATTATTAATAGCTCACCGGGAGAAGTGTGGTGATCAAGGTGTTTTTCCTGGGGCTTCCGTTACCGCAGGGCAGCCCTGGTGCCAGCTCTCAGCCGGCTGGCTGAAATTCCCAGCCGGAGGACACGGCTGCACCGGCCGTTTCGCCGTGGGTCACCCCCTAGGATGGCCTGGGCCACGTGGCTCTGCAGCCCCGTCCCCATGTCCCAGCAGCTCCCCTAGTCCCTGGGGAAATCCCTGAACATTCTTTTGAGTTTTCCCTATAGGACTAATTTCCTTTACGGCTGAACCCCTATAGCCACCATACCTGCTGCTTGCTCCTCCTGCCCTTACCAGCCCACAGGCATGATCTTTTTTCCATATGTCCAATTTCACGGAGGCACGGTGCTTCCTAGCCCCCCCATCCCCCTTGTACACCTGCCGTGGGTGCAAACACCCATCCCCACGTGCCCCCCAGCACCCCGTCCCATAAAGACACCCCCCAAGCATCCCGGGCCCCCCCCCAAGCATCACCTTTTCCTTTGCTTAAGCTGTTCTCGGTGAGCCGTCCCTCTCCTCTCCTGGGCTGGCCGGGGTGCCGGGGGAGCGGGCGGCACAGGGCGGGGGTGCCGATGCTGCTCCGACATGGAATAAGCTCATCCCAGGCAGCTCCCCCACAAACGCTGGTTTTTCCGAAGCCTCCCCACCAGTTGCGGTCTTTATGGCATTACAAGGGTCCCGGCCCTGTATTACTGGCCTGGGGAGGGGGAAAAAGAGAGAGAGAGAAATGAGAGCCACTGCCAGAGGGATGCGGGGATGCGGCCGGGCACTGCCCGGCTCCCCCGGGACAGCCAGGCCAGGCTCCGGGTGCCCGCTGCCACCCCGGGCCTCCCGTCTCCCCACCCACTCCCGGCGGCACAGAGGAGGCATTCAGCCCGCTGCCTGCCAGCGCCGCAAACAAGGGAGCCACTTGTCTCCATCTGCGGTGCCGGCCTCAACGGGGACATTGTCACCGCCGGCCCCGTGCCCGGCCCCTCCGCTCCCCTGCGCTGCCACGCCACCGCCAGCCCCCAGCACCCACGGCGGTGGGAGCCGGGGTGCTGCTGGCCGAGCAGGTGGTGATGGCTGTCCCCCAGCAGTGGCACTCAGCTCCTCTCCAGCTCTCACCCGTCACCATCCTCCTCCGGTGGGGTGGCTCGTGGCCGGGCTGGCACCTCCTGGAGCTCCGCTCGAGGTGGGGGGCACTGCGGCCCCGCACCCCCAGCCTGGCCACCTGCTCACCACGGCACCCCGGCAGTGCCTCTCCATCCTTCCCGCAGCATCCTTCTGCCTGCTCCAAATGTTTTTTAGAGCCTTTGTGGCAGCAATATTAATGCTCTCCCTACCTCAGCACGATAACCATGGAGCCACCGCACTGCCACCAGCCTTTCTTCCTTTCTGCAGTCCCACTGGCTGTGCCGGGACTTTGGGGTCCCTGCGCACCCCACCTGCAAGGGCTGCCACCTATAGGGTCCCATCCTGCCACGATGTGGCTGTGCCCAATGGGGCGAGTGGGTGCCCTGGGCGAGGGTTCAGTCCCATCTGGCACCCCACCGGTGCATCACCCCATGGTGGGGCAGAAAAGGACCCATTGTGTGCCCAGATCTGGCCTTGGTGCTTCCTGCTGCCCTCGCAGCCATCGCTCTGCTGCTAAAGGCGGTGACAGCCCCACACGCTTGCGGGGACAGCCAGGCGAGCGGTGGCTGTGCCTGCATCCACTGCCCCAGAGCTCGTTGGTGTAACCGTGACGCACCCCTCAGCCAGCCCCGGCACCCACCGAGTCCGTGAGGGAGGTGTTTGGGGTTCAGAGCTCACCCCCACGGGGCTTGAGGTCACCCTGCTGAGCCCCGGGCGGGCAGGCAGCTATTGCCCCATCGCAGGCAGCTGCCGCATCCTGCCCTGCCTCGGTGGGACGGGTTCTCGCCCCGGAGTTAAACTGCATAACATCCAGCCAGCACTGGGGGACGAGAAAAGCCAGAATATCCTCCGTCTCGTTGCAAGAAGGACAAAGAGCCACCACCTCCCTGCTGGCCCCCCTGGCATGTCCCCACTCTCCTGGGACAGATGCCTCCTCCCAGCATCCCCAGTCCCGGATGAAGGATTCCACCTGGCTCCTCAAAATTAAAGTCCAAGGCCGTGCCGGCTGTGCCACGCTGGGCAGGGGCAGTGGGGAGGGATGGGCACCTCCAGGAAACGGAGGGGAACAAGCAAACATGAGTGAGAGCAGCCACACGCTCCCCAAAAATCAATGCTGGGACGTGCCCGCCTGCCCCCGGGGGAGGCTGAGGCTGCTGCCAGGATGGGGACAGCAGACTTGTCCCTGCTGTGATGCCCGAGCGCGCAGCAGGCGTGCAGCCTGCCCCCGGCTCTCATTTGATGCATTCCCAGTTGCACCCAGCCCTGGCAGGAGTCACGCCTGGCGTTTATTGCCCACCTCTTCCCCCTGCCCCCCCAACTCATTTGTCACGGGGTAACGGCTGCTGCCAGAGATAACCATGGCACCAGATTAAACAACACCCCCGGCTCTGCCGCCTGCCACAGCCGCTCACCTTTTCATCCCCTTACCTGGGTTTGCTCTGAGAACAGCAGCGTGGGGGCAAGGAGCTGTCCCCCCCCCTCTCCCCAGGGCACCTCTCTTAATTCCAGGTTTCCCCCTTTTTTGGGGGATGGCGTTTGAAGGATTTCCAGCCAGATGGGGACCATGGCGGCCGGGATGCGGCAGCTGAACGAAGGGATGCTCGCAGCCTTGGGTTGCAACGTAAATGAGCCGGGGAGCCACAAGACCCCGTCTCCCACACCCCATGGGGTATAAACCATCCCCAGGGGAGCTCCACCACCGCATCCCCCACCCCCGTCCCCCCACCTGGGAGCCAGCAGAGCAAATCCCCCCCCCTGGTTTGAGGGGTACAAACAAAGCACTCACGCTGAAAACTGAGGCCGCTGGGGAAGCACACGCTGGAACCGGGGATCCTGAGGGACTGGATGAGGAGCTGAGCGGCTGGCTGGGGGGACAGGCGGTGGCACACCCCGTCCGGGCCAGGGCTTGGCCCCATCAGACACTTGTTGGCCAAGCGTGTGTCAGATGCCTTTATCATGCGGAAAAGCTGTCATTAGTGCTGGTGAAAGAGGGGGAACTGGTGGCCATTGGGGTGGCACAACCGGTTCATGGTCACCTGGCCGGGCAGCCTGGCAGCGGGGCTGCTGCCTGCGGCCGGCTCTGCCTGCCGGTCCCGCCGCCCTTTCCTTATCCCACCCCACGGTGGGAGCCCAGCGCTGGGTGCAGCCCCTGGAGCTCCCGAGTGGTTGAACCTCCACCTGTCTGAGAGGGGAAGTCAGGGAAGGTGGGGGTGGGAGCGGGGGAAAGGGGAAAAAGAATGGCAAAAGCCTCCCAGCCCCGCCCCTCCCCCCCCCGCCAGAAAAAAAGACAAAAAACAAGGGGAAAGAGAGGGGGGAAAAAGGAAGGAAGGAAGGAAGGAAGGAAGTGGAAAAAAGGAAGGAAGGGGAAAAAAGGAAGGAAGGGAGGGAGGAAGGAAAGAAGGAAGGAAAAAAAAGGAAGGAAGGAAGGAAGGAAAAAAAAGGAAGGAAGG
>JAVJGI010000001.1:93613279-93624849 GCA_035590275.1 Ibycter americanus
CGGGCGGCTGTGAGGCCGCGGCAGCCCCGTAGGGAGGAGCCTTCCTCCCTCCGCTGCCCGCCATCGCCAAACTTTCCGCTCGCTCCCGGCTGCCGCCGCCTCCCCCGCACATGGCACCGGTACCCCGGGACTGAGCGCGGGCACCCCCGCGGCGGGAGCCACCGCCGGCCGCAGGAGCTGGGGAGCCACCGCTGCCACTGCCATCACCGCCACTGCCATCACCGCCACCGCCGCTGCCAGCAGGAGCCGTGGAGCCACCGCTGCCATCGCCATCGCCGCCACTGCCATCGTCACCACCGCCTGCCGGGGCCAGCGGCGTTCAGCCCGCCACGGGAAGACGGGGCAGAGCGGAGAGCGGCAGCCGGGGGGAGCGGAGCTGGTGCCCATGTGCCTGCGGTCCCGGCGCGGCGATGAAGCAGCGATGACAGCTGGCGAGGGGACCCTCCGGCCCTGGAAACCCGACCCAGGGCAGGCAGGGGGAGGCCGGCCGCCCCCCGGGCCGTCGCTGCCCCTGACCCTCACCGTCCTGGCCTGGCTGGGCACCGGCACCACCATGGCCGGCCTCAACAAATGGATCTTTGCCACCCACGGCTTCCGCTACCCGCTGCTGCTGTCCTCCCTCCACATGCTGTCGGGGGTGGCTGTGGGGTACCCGCTGGGCTGGGCGCGGGGACCGTCACCGCCAGCCCCCCGGCCCCGTGCCAGGATCTACTTGCTCAGCCTCACCTTCTGCACCAGCGTGGCGTTGGGCAACCTGGGCTTGAGCTACGTGCAGCTGGATGTGGCGCAGGCGGTGGCCACCACCACCCCGCTGGTCACCCTCCTGCTGTCGGGGCTGCTGGGGGGCCGGCGGCACCACCCGCTGCAGTATGCCGCCATGGGGCCCGTCTGCGCCGGGGCCGCCTGCAGCATCGCTGGCGGGCTCTGCTTCTACCAGCCCGGCTGCGGCTTCCTCCTGGCTGCCACCGTCCTCCGCGCTCTCAAGTCCATACAGCAGAGTAAGTGCCACCTGCCTGTCCCTGTCCTGCGTGCCTTCCCTCCCCTGGCACAGCCCCTGGGGCGCAGGGGTGCTGGTGTCACCCCAGTACCACCCTGGTGCTGGTGATGCTCCCTGCCCACCGTGGCCCTGGTGCCACTTTGTTGCCACCCAAACCTGTGTGGCACTCTGCCCCCCCAGTGCCACCCTCTACTCTGTCCCTGGTGCCACCCCAGTGTCACCCAGCCCCAGTGCCACCCCTTGCCCGCCCTGTCCCTGGTGCCACCTCAGTGCCACCCTTGCGCACCCAGCTGCCCCCCTCAGGGCTACGCTGTGATCCTGGCCCTGAGCTGATGTGACCCCGGTTTGTCGGTGACAAGCAAACACGGTGGTGGCCTTGTGGTGCCCCATGGGCACTGCTGGCTCCCGGTGACACTGTCCCATGTCCTGGGGCCATGGGGGGTACCTTAGCCTGTTACAGGGATGCCCAGGCTGCCCCATCCCCGTGGGGTCCCCTCGCCAGCACTGTGGGCTGCCAGGTCCCCCAGGAGTCCTTGTGCCCAGCAGCATTGTCCCCGTGCCCAGGGAGTCCGGCAGCCACGGCGCTGCCCGGGCCATGATGTCCTTGGCAGGCGGCGGAGAGGAGCCGGCTGGGTTGTTTTTCGGCCGGGAAGGGAGCGTTTCCTCTGGTGACTCAGGCGGGCACCACGGGGGACGGGCTCTGGCGTGGGGCCGAGTGCCAGGCGCACGCCCTGTGCTGTGCCAAGGTCCCGGGGGTACCACTGGTGGTGGTACCAAGGCTGCTGTGGCCACCCCAGGGATGCCACTCTCCAGCACCCGCCACGGTCCCCTTGTTACCCGTGGGACACGGAGAGGGACCCTGGGGAGGCTGGGGGCTGCTCGGTCCCCCCAGGGACCCAGCACGTGCCCCGCCGTGCGCGCCGGTGCATGGCAGCCAGCCCGGCTGTGCCCGCTGTCCCTGGATGACTGGTGGGGGGACTTGGGGACACAGAGGGGTCAGGCCACATGCCCAGAAATGTTCCTGCTGGCTGCAAAATCAGCTGAAAAAGAGGTTTGGGGGAGGGTAGGGGTGGAAGCCACGTTTCCTCCAAAGCAGGGTAGGGAAACTGCCCCATCCAACCCTGCCCTGTGGCACCCCAGACCCCCAAACCGGGGCACCCTCAAGCCAGGGCACCCCCAGCCCCATGGAAGGGGCTGGCCCCCCCAGTTTCCCCCTTGCCGGTGACACGGCATTTCTTAACCACCCAGGCACCGAACGCGGGGGCTCCTGTTGGTGGGTGCCCCGTGGGGGCTGGGTGTCCCTGCTAGGATGATCCAGGTGTCCCACTGACTGTCCCCATCCACCCCTCCAGGTTTGCTGCTGCAGGAGGACCAGCTGGACGCTCTCTCCCTGCTCTGCTTGACCTCCCTGCCCAGTTTCTGCCTGCTCTTTGGGGCAGCCGTGGCACTGGAGGTGGGTCCCTCCTGGGAGGGTGTCCTGCGCTACGACGGCACGCTCTGGGCTTGCGTCCTACTCAGCTGCCTGGGCTCCGTCCTCTACAACTTGGCCACCTACTGCATCCTCTCCCTCACCTCCGCCCTCACCGTCCACGTCCTGGGAAACGTCACCGTGGTGGGCAACCTGCTGCTCTCTCGCCTCCTCTTTGGCAGTCACCTGAGCGGGCTCAGCTACCTGGGCATTGGGCTGATGCTGGCCGGGATGTTCATGTACCACCAGCCAGACCTCATCGCGGCACGCTGGGCGACGCGGTTGGGACGGGGCCTCCCCAGGCGGGAGTAGGGTCCCCGCCAGGGATGGGGGCAGAGGGGAAACACAGCTCTGTGGGTGCACGGGTGGGCTGGTGTGCGTGGTACTGTGCACACAGGTGTGCTGGTGTGCACACGTGTGTTCTGGTGTGCGCAGCTCTGTGTGTACATGTGCTGGTTTGCACAGCTCTGTGTGCACACGTGTCTTGGTGCGCGCAGCTCTGTGCACACGTGTATTGATGGGCACAGGCTGTACGTGTGCAAGTGGGTCTGTGCACAGCTCCATGTGCATGTGGGCACGTCTGGGTGTGCACAGGCTCTGCAAGTGGGAGTGGGTCTCTGCGCGTGTGTGAGTGGCTATGCGTGCGTGGGGGCACATGTATGTTGGTGTGTGAAGGCTTTGCACGTGCAAGTAGGTCTCATGCGTGTGGGCGTGTGTGTTGGTATAGACTGTGTATGTATAAACGTGTGAGTGTGCGCATCTGTACGTGCATGTGGGCATACATGTGCTGGTGTGCACAGGTTCTGTGCGTGTAGGTGTGTTGCTGTCTATGCAGAGCTGTATGTGCCGGTGTGCACGTGTGTATTGGTGTGCACAGGCTCTGCGTGTGCAAGCAGATCTCATGCATGTGGGTAGGGGTGTGCTGCTGTGCACAGGTACTGCGTGCACAAGTGTGTCTGCATAGAGCTTTATGTGCGGGTGTGCACAGGTGTGTGTGTGTGCGCAGCCTCTGCAGGTACGTGTGTACAGATTCTGTGTGTGCAAATGCACCTTCACCCGTCTGTGTGCACAGGGGCGTGTGTGTGTGTGTGTGCAGGCTGACAGGTACTGGTGTGCACACAGGCTCAGTGCGGGTGAGCAGGTAGGTGTGTGCGTGTGCAGCTGTGTGCACCAGCTCTGCACGTGTGTCCCCGTGTGCACACGCAGGCTGGGCACGCTCAGGGATGTGGCTGCGGGTATGTGACTCTGCGCATCCAGCTGCTGTCCTGCCTGGGGAAACACGGAGCAACCTGTGTGTGCATGTGTGTACATGTGTGTGCGTGTGTGTGTGCACCACTACTAAGCTCTGCTGGCTGGAGTAAACCCGGGGCTGTGTGTACGCGCCGTTCTCGTGGCCAAACAAGATGCCCAGGGATGGGGTGGGTGACTGTCCCCTTTCATGTCCCCAACCCCACTGTGTCGTGCCAATCCCATGGGGCTGCCGGTGGTGCTGCTGGCATTGTTGTTGTCCCCATCGTGCCCTCCCTGCCACCACGGCTCCGGCTCCAGCCCCATCCCTCCCGGCTTGCTGTGGCTGGAGCAGGCACGCGTGGGGATGGCTGCCTGCCCTTCCCCAGGGCTCCCTCACAGAGATGGTGAGAGCCCAGCAAAGGGGACAGGGACGGCTCAGGCCCACCCGCCATCCCTCTGGGATGGTGCTGGGCTGTGGCACGGCACACGTTGACCTTGGCAAAGGGACGTCCCAGCATGTGCATGCCCTGGCATTGATGCCAGCACAGACGTGTGGACGTGCCGCGACGGGCACACTGACACCACTGCCTGTGGTGGCTGCTGCCGTGCTCACTGTCTCTGCGCCAGAGCCGAAGGACCCAGCTCTGATTGCACTTGTCCCGAAATAAAGCTCTATTTTTGTTGTACTCCACCCTCAGCTTCCAGGGTGATCTCCCACCCAAAGCGCCCGCTGGCATCATGGCGGGAAGGGAAGAAGTGCCCGGTGCAGGGATGGGAAACTGAGGCACAGACGTTCCTCAGCATGTCCCAGCACCTGGGGGAAGCCAGGACCACCATGCCCACTGCGGCTGGCGTCTCCGTGCTCCCGTGCAGGGACAGTTGTGGTTTAGCAGCCCCAGGGCTGACGCTAGGACCCTCGCACAGGACTCGAGAGGGACGCGGTGACAGGGAGAGGAGTCACTCACACATGTCCAGAGGATGGCCACTCCTGCTGGGACCCGGCACTGGCCAGCGGCAGCATGGCTTCGCCCTGCCCTGGGGCAGCGTGACGCTGGGGAGCTACAAGCATCCTGTCCCCTGGTGTCACCCATCCGGTCCTTCTCCAGCCCTGTGACTCACATCACCCTGCTAGCACAACCTGCTCTCCCTGGAAATTCCCTGCTTGCTCCCACCCTCTTTCCTGAACAGCAATATTCTTCCACTCATCAGGGCGGCAAATTTTGAGGCTGCTTCCAGAAGCGTCCCAGGAACAGCTCCTTCCCCAACACAGGGCGAGGGAAGGGCAGTTACCCAGGCTGTCACGGTGTGCCGGTGTGCTCCTGCCTGTGCCATCTTCCCGGGGTCCCCCAGGACTCAAGGGACCCCACGTTATCGGCAAACGGCCCCTGCTTTGGCCAAGAGCGCGGCAACCACAAGCCTATTTGCTTTCTGGGCTCACATTTCAGAGGCTTTTCCATGACGCGGAAGGTTGAAAGTCATTTTGGTTTCCCAGTTCCTTTCAAAAGGGAAGCCCTGGTGTGGCCCCGGGGCTGGAGCTGGGGGAAACTCCCGTCCCAGGTATTCCCGGCATCTCCCACCCGCACTGTGCCCTGCCAGGGGACGGGAGGAGAGGGACCTGCAAACCATGTGGCATCGCTGGGCTGGAGGAGCCCTTCCCCAGGGAACACCCATCCGTCCTCACCCCCTGACTCATTTGCTGGCACCGGGGTCTATCCGGATCCCGCCTGCATCTGCGGCTGTGCCTTGTCTGCCCTGGTTTCGGTGCTTTGTGTTGCTGGCCCCGTGCCCTGGTGCTCTGGGGAGCGTGGCCAGTTGCTGCCCGTGTCCCTGTGCAGGCTGGTGGCTGGAGCCGGGCTGGGCACGGGGGGTCCTGTGTGCAGGATTTATGCTGGAGCTGGGGGCTTTGATGCTGCCCACGAAGGGCCTGGCAGCAGTGGGTGGGCTGGCCTGGTGTGGTGGCCCTCTCTCTGGGTATTTCAGGCCATGATCTCAGCTTGGTGGCATCCTTCTCTCCAGCCGTTCCCCGGCTCTGGCTGCAGGAAGGATTGGGTTTCCCATGGGCATGGTGGCAGCTGCCCATGTGCCGGGTCCGGCACTGCTCCAGCTAAAGCCGGATGAGGGAAAGGCATCCCACAGGATGGGGAGCAGAGTGGGACACCTCTGCTCAGACACCTTTCTGGAGAGCAGACCCTGCGGCACGGGGCAGGACAAGCCCCAGCAGGAGCGGTGCCGGGTGGGACAGCCCTTGCGTGGGCAGGTGTGTCCCCATGCCTCAGCCTCCGGCAGGCAGCGGCTTCCCGGTCCCTGCTGGGGTCCGGTGCTCCTCTCCAGCCCCAGCTCCCTGGGCCCGGTTTCAGGGTGTGAGGGTCCTGAGGTGGGTTATTGCCGTGGTAGGGCCACGAACACCTGAGGGCTCTGAGAGCCCTGCAGCTCTTGTGCCCCCAAATGTGGGGCCCTCTCCTTGCCCATGTGTATCTCCACAACCTCTGCCAAGCATCCTCTGGGGTTTCACCTCTTTTTAAACAACACCCAACTGAAGGCAGGCTGAGGCACCCCCGTGCTGGGGCTTGTTAACCCCTGAGATGCCACCGCCTGGGGTTAACCACGTAGCAGGCACCCGGCACACGCTGCCTGAGCTTCCCACATGGGCATTGCCATCAGGTTTCTGCGCTCCCTGTCCTGAAATGCACAGAGGGGACAGGAGATGCAAGGAGGGGTAATGGCTCTGAAGCCAGTGAATAGCATCAGTAAGGATGGGTGGCATCTCCACGGGCTTGGTCCCACCGTGCTGGAGGTGCTGGCTGTCAAGGAGCTCCAGGTGAAGCGTGAAAGTCTGAGGTGGGAGAAATAAAGGTATGTCTGATGAGATAGCATTGTAATGAGAGCTGGCTGGACAGTTTCTGCTGTTAAATCTGCTGAAATCTTCCTCTGATGCGGCGATGGAGTGTGCTGGGGGCTGAGCTGTGAGCTGCTGCCCTTGCTGGAGGAGCAGCGTGTCTCCATGCAGGGGAGAAGAGATCCAGGGTGGCTTTACTGCACGCCAGCTGGGTGCCTGGGAGCACACGGTGGAAATTTTCTGCGTTTCAGGACAGGGGATTAACTGCTGCCCTCGGGGATGTCGGGAGGCTTACTGCATTAGCACAGAGGGACGTGGGATCTGCAGCTGGGAGGCAGCAAGGACAAACGCTTGCTAAGCTGGGCAGCCTAAGCCAGTAAATGGCATCCTTCCCTCATACGCCGGGCTGTGCTCTTAAACCTACCACATCACAGTCCTCAAGTGGTGTCGGGGGCCATCCTGGCTCTGGAGCTGAAATTATGGCAAAGCCTTTTTTAGGGTAGACATTAAGAAAAGTACATTTCCCCTGGCAGGACAGCCCGGCCCAAGGGTAGATGACATGAGAAGTGCAATGTCCAGCAGTGGTGAGCAATATCTGAGGATGCTTGAGCAGTCCAAGCCTGGCTGGAGGCCAGGAGATGGACAGGATGATCCTTCAGACTCCCTTCCAGCCCCACGTTCTCTGGTTCAGCACCCAAAAAAACCCTCCAGAATTTGCTCTGAGCCATTCTGGGGCAGGCTGGCTTTGCCGGTGACTTTACTGCTCGCTCTGTATAGCACAGGCTCACAGCTTTGCTCTGAGAAAGCTGTTGACTGCCTGTAGCCGAGTTTCTAAAAGATGCAATCACATGAGCTTAAAGACATTTTAAAAGTCATATACTTTCGTTTTACAACATAACTTTACATCATAAAGTATGGGTCTCAGATACAAAGGTTTAAGGTGGTTATAACAGTGTGCTAATTACTGTATGCACAACATAAGACAGCTGTATAAAAACTGAAGCGATCCACAAGCTGTTGTGAAACACGGATGGTGCCTTAGTAGCACCCTAAGCCAGAACGGGAGCTTGGGTCAGTGGGTTTGGGTGCCAGGTGCAGGTGTCTCACCTGGTTTCTGGTGGCTGTGAAGAAAGAGGTGGTCAAGAAAAAGCTGGCAGCAGCATCACCCCCTGCCCCTTCCTCCCACTTCTCTTGAGTTGCATTCAAACTGAGACGCTCACCCTCGATGCTACGCTGCAGCCGTGCCCGTGCTTGGCTGTGTACCCCCCTGAGCTGGATCTGGACTCTCACCCAGCTTCCCAGCTTAGCCTTGGACCTGCCTCATCCCCGTGAACTTGCCAGGCAGTCAGGATTCCCATCTTAACAAGCCTCCATCCACCTCCAGATGTGCACAGCCCTGCTCTCCCCCTCCCCGGACAGCCGGTGCCTGTGCCTGGGACCCAGCCAGCGGTGCCCTCCGTGGCCGGCACGCAAGAGCCAGACATCTGTGGGACCTGCTAGGGTTTGTGGCACCGTTGTTCCCTGTAGGGATATCCTGGTGTTCAGCTGCAAGGCTGGAGCAGAGAGGGGTGGAGATGACTCTACACTCACCAGCTGCACCCTTGCCTGGTCAGAGATCCAGTCTGAGAAGCACCCAGGCCAGGGTCACACAGCATGCAGGGCTCCTCCAAGAGATCCACCACGTCTCTAATGCCCTCTGTGATACCCATGCACCCAACCATCTCATTCTGTCCCTTTCCCTTAACGTTTCTGTTTTCCAAGAAGAACTTCTTACATGTCCATGAGGAGTCGGGTCTTTGCTCTGCTTCTAGAAGGTGCCTTGGGAGAAAAGCAATACACTCAAAGGCAGGCAAGGCCCTTTGTCACCCACCACAGCTACCACCTGAGCTGCTTTGAGACCCTCAGAGAGCTAGTTTGCCAGGTTGCTCTCTGTGGGTGTGGAGGAGCACTCCCATAGTGCTACTGGTAGGATATAGAATCATAGAATCACAGAACGTTTAGGTTCAGAAGGACCCTTAAGATCATCGAGTCCAACCATTAACCCCGCACTGCCAAGGCCACCACTAAACCACATCCCTAAGTGTCACATCTACATGTCTTCTAAATACCCGCAGGGACGGTGACTCCACCACCTCCCCGGGCAGCCTGTGCCAATGCTCGACCATCCTTTCGGTGAAGAGATTATTCCTAATATCCAATCTAAACCTCCCCGGCACAACTTGAGGTCGTTGTCTCTTGTCCTGTCACTTGCTACTTGGGAAAAGAGACTGATGCCCACCTGGTTACAATGCCTCACACCAACTGGGGCTGTGGGACCCCTCAAGCTGACCCAGGGGCTGTGGGACCCCCTCAAGCTGACCCAGGGGCTGTGGGACCCCTCAAGCTGACCCAGGGGCTGTGGGACCCCCTCAAGCTGACCCAGGGGCTGTGGGACACCCTCAAGATGACCCAGGGGCTGTGGGACCCCTCAAGCACACATGCCAGCCCGGGGCCCCCTACTCCCACCTGGAATAGGTCTGTTATTTCCACTTGACAGAGCTGCTGGAGAGGAAAACTTCATGCTGTGATAAACCAGAATTAATACATGGTTTGCTGCTGAGCGATGCGAAAGTGTGCCCAGGTCAGGTTTTTAGTTTATAACAACATGATGACCTCGCTGCAATCATTCAACCTGACAGCAGGCTGCCTCCTACCGCTCCCATCCTGACCTCCCAGCCCACCAGGAGTAAATGGGGTTCCTTATGAGCAGCGAGCAGCTCACCCAAATAACTGTGGGTCTCGCAAGGGAGGCCAAGGCACCTTCTGAAAAAGAGTTGGTGCAATTGGGTGGGTGAAGAGAAAGGGTGTGATAACGGAAAGCTGGGCATCCTTGGGTGTCTCCCAGCTGGGGATGCTGGAGTCTGTGATCTTCCTGCCCTCTCTGGAATGCAGCAGATGAGTGGACTTCGGGTTGCTGTCTGAAAACGCAAAGTCCTATCCCAGTTAGGAAAAACAGACATTGGTAACACTCCAAATATCCTGACTCACAGCTAGTTTCTGTCCTGTATTGGAAGCACAGTTTGTGCTGGAATAAAACAACACTCTGAACACGTGACAGTTTCGGAGTTACTGTTGAGACTCTGATACCAATGATGTGCGAAAACTACCTGCATAGCTCAAACTGTGTTGATTTTATTTATAGTAAACCCCACTACTTGCTGATTGTATCGCAAATCCCCTGTACTTTCAGTGGTAGAGACTTCATGCTCCACCCCCCTTAGATGAGAAGAGTTTATTTTCAATGTTCCGGCATGGATCTGGAAAAACTGCTGTTGGCTTTCCCTTGGTTTCTTGCCAAGAGGTTACAAGAGCGCATTTGTACGCAGAGCAGCAGCATTACTCTTACTTCATTTTCATAAACATCGGGTATCGTCCCCGATGGAGAGCTGATCATTCGGAGCCTGCTGACGCCGGAGCAGATGACAACTCATAGCCGATGACCTGCTGCCAGAAGCTGCTGTTGGGTCGTATGATGGGATGGCAGAGCTCGACCGAGGTGTGGGCACTCCCCAGGGACATGGAGCGGTGCTTCATCGGACAGGCCAAGCAGGTGGTGGGGATCCGCTCACCCCAGCAGCGTGGTGCAGCAGCGTCTGACCCCGCGTGTCCCCCTGCTGTGGATTTTAGCTGCCATGGAGTCCAAGCAGCTGGAGATGTGGGCGGTGGGGGTGTCCATCACAGCGATGCATGGGTACCTGATGTACCCATGGTCACCACCTCTGGGGAGACACTGACAACTGTGCTGATGCGGTGGGTGAAGAACAGGGGAAGCCGCTGGCAGCCTCTGCATCACTGATGTAGGGGCTGGAGGTGACCCATGACAGGCTGCCTGGCCAGGGGGGCCGGGGCAGCGCTGGGAGGGCTCCAGAGCTGCTGCCACTGGAGCACGCTGGTTGTGCTTAGAAATACATGGAGAAATACACCCGTAACTGTGACTTGGGATACTAACGCCATCACTCCGACTGTCCCTCCTGCTTCCTTCTTCTTCCCCCAGTTTATATACTCAGCGTGACGTCCCATGGTATGGAATATTCCTTTGGCTGGTTGGGGTCAGCTGTCCCGGCTGTGTCCCCTCCCAGTTTCCCCTGCCCCTCCAGCCCTCCCGCCAGCAGGGCCTGAGAAACTGAAAAGTCCTTGACTTAGTATGAACATCACCCAGCAACAGCTGAAACCATCAGTGTGCTGTCAACCTTGTGCACTGCACCAGCTACTAAGAAGAAAATTAACTCCGTCCCAGCCGAAACCAGGACACCTGCACACACGAGGTGTGAGTTTCAAGACCTCAGGGCAGTGCAGCCGCCGTGAGCGATTTAGCTCCAGGCTAGAGCCAAGCCCCAGGCTGCGCTGTGACACCCGGGCTGGTCCTGCAGCGGGTCCCTGGGTCCGTGCCGCGCACACGGGCAGTTTTCTGTTCGCAGAGGGACCCGGGGGGGTGCAAACCCCTTACGCTGGGGACACTGCGTAGCTGCAAGGATGGAAGCCCGTGCTACACCTGCGGTGGGCAGGTGACAGGAGGGTCATTGGCTTGCCCAGTAAATTCTGGTTGAGAGCCCACTCAAACCAGATGATCACATTGTCAGTGGCTTTATAACGTGGGCTGTGTGTTATCGGTGCGACGGATTGGGTCTGAGGTGCAAGAATGTGAGAGGGTGTGCGGTGTGCCTACCGCCCTCCGGACCCGCTTCTTACAGCTCCGCACATGAATTGCAGTCAAGGAGGCAGGGTGAGTCATCTTTTTCAGACCAGTGTTGAGCGATACTTACGGAATTTGGAGCTTTTTGCTCAGAGGTCCCCTTGGCCATAGCGAGGGGTGTGGCAGGATGCCTCTCTTCCCGAAGGCAAGCATCACTCTGGAATTCTTTATTGTACAGTTCGGGCAGTGGCTGTAAGGCCTTACATTTGCTTTCATAAAGGTAAAACGCTTTGAAAAAGCCAAAAAGTCTGAACGTTCCCACAAGCGTTTAGAGCAGCAGTTTGGGGGGGGACCAGGAAAGAAGGGC
>JAVJGI010000001.1:93625025-93643504 GCA_035590275.1 Ibycter americanus
CTCCCACCCGCGTGCCGCCAGCCCACCGGGGCCGCAGCGACACGCACCGTGGGGCTGGGGACGGCGCCGGGGGCCGCTCGCCTCGGGCAGGGAGGGAGAGGGCTGTGGAAGGGGTGGGGGTGCTCTTGGCTTGTGCCTTTGGGAAGCATCCCAACAGCGTGCTTCCCGGCTCGTGGGCTTTGCGGCAACGTTCTCAGGGGTGCAGGGAGGGAGAATGAACCCAGGGATGGGGAGAAAGACGAGGGATTGGGGAAGACGTAGGGGAAACGGAAGGCGGAATGGGGCACTGACGGCAGCGCCTCCAGGCACCGCAGGGACGGTGAGTGCCAGCCACAGCGGGTGGCCGTGGGCAGGTAGAGCTGATCGACCCCCTTCTTCCCTTTCCCCGAGCCAGGGATGTTCAGGGCAACCGCCGGCTCTGGGATCGGGCTGTGGCGGGAGCACGGAGCTGGGCACACGGGCACTGTCCGCTCCGGCCTCTGCCGTGCTGTCGCACAAAGTATCTTTTGATTGTCCTTGAAAAATGTTCATCTAGCTTGTTCTCAACGAACTGACAGTGAAGGAGATGCTACTATTTCTCGAGGCAGCCTGGCTCTCCAGCCGGCACCGCAACCTTGCAGCTTTCTGAACTAACCCCTTTTTTTGCTTGAAATGAAACTGATAATTTTTTATGTTTCCCAGTGGCCTCGAGGGAATAATTGGAAGGTGGCTGTCATGTCTTCACTTAGGTTTTTCTTTACTGGATTAAAAAATGCTCAGCACCTTCCAGCTGTGCCCCTCAGCTGGGATTTCTAAAGAGGATTTTCACGACTAATGCCAAGAGCATCCCTCGGGCATCAGGACAGCACACCTGGCAGTTACACCCCAGTGCTCAAACATCTGGAGGCATCAGGCCTCGGCAATGAAACACTGCTTCTCGGTTTACTGTAAAGTTATTTTTTTCAAAGAGACAACAAACTTTCCCCTAACCTCTGGCTCTTGTAAACAGTAAGTAATGCTGTTTCTGCTTCCCTAGAGTTTTTCCAATAATTCGGCCAGCCTCAGATACCTGGCAACATCACACATGGTGAAATCTGAGGCTGGAAGGTGTCTGGCAAGTCTGACTTTAGGAGCAGTGCTTTCCATCTCTGGAACACCTCGGCAACAATGGACCACCTGCAGCGGCGTTGCCTTACAGGGCTGGCAGTGAGCTGAAGGCGTCCTCCCAAGCTGCCCGCAGAGGATGCTTCACAGACATCACTCCGGTGCTGAAAGGCTCTAGAAATACTGAATAGGAGATCAGGGTTTGGCACCTGAATTGGCTTAAACCCACTGATCTATAAAATCTTATTTTTCCTGAGTATTTAAGGCATCTTCTTCTTGTCTTTTCTTCCTACACCAGTGATAAACCTGCCCTGCCTACTGTCCTCTCCATGGACAGATCCTTCCTTCCTGACCTCTCTCACGGACTGCCTGCCTCCACCATGCTGCCACCCAGATACTGCACCAGACCTTAGTGATGACATCCAGCCGGAAAAAGAAATTACCAGCAGTTAAGTGCCTCACAGCCCTGCATCTGCAGCTTTTGCCTGCTGTGTTTATCCAGGAAAATGTGGATCTGCTGTTCACCGTGACAGCTGCTGGACAGGAGAGACAGGATAACATCTTCAGCCATGCTGGCACCATGCTGGCTGGTGTGTACCTGCATCAGTTGGCTTAGGTAGCACTGAAACCCAAGAAGAGATGCGTTGAGGTGAAAAGCAGGGAAATGCCAACAAGCAATTCCATCTATTTTTAGAGAGGAACCTGGAGGTTGTCTCCCGGGGTTTTCCTTGTGGGAAGATGCTGGGAGAAAAGGACTGGTTTAAAGCCAAGTGAGAGCTTCTGGATTTGGTCCAGACATTCGTGTGTTACCATGCAACACTTCAGCTATTGTTTAAATACTGCCTGGAGCTCTTGGCTCTGTCAGCTGTGAAATGTGCCATCCAACAAAAAGCACACCCAGGCTCCTGCAGCCCATCTCTTTCCCCTCCAGCTCTCAGCAGTCTGGGCTGCAGCAGACCTGCCCTCCATGGCCTTTGGACTCTCCTGTACGTGTCTGGCCTCCACAGCATCCCAGGGCGATGAGTCGCAGAGTTTAATAATGCAATGTGAAAAAAACGGTCCCTTTAGTTTTTGGTAAACTTACCACCTGGGCCAATTCACTGTGCATCCCCAGTTCTTGTGTTACAAGAAGCAGTGACTGATTGCTCATTTGTTGCCTCCCCATTTTCTGATTTCAGAGTCCTCAGCTTTGCCTCCCCTCCATCAACATCCTTTTCGACGTGGGGCGGTTTCAGCTCAGCACCGCTGCGCAGCCAGCCCAGGAGCAGTTCATCCCCGTTGCTACAGTAACGGCTGCATCCATCCATCTCTCAAATGGCACCCACCCTGTGCTGGGCTGGGGGTCCCCAAGTGGTGCCTGGCATGCAGCAGCACCAGCACCCTGCGGGGAGCAGGGGATGTCCCTCCCCTCTTGCCATGGGAGCAGAGGGGCTGTGGGGCTCCATCTAACAGTGCTCCTGTGTGCGTAGGTGACAGGGCCAGAGCTCAGCCCTTCTGAGCACCTCCCTGTCCTCCTTATGCTGGGAGAAACCAGTCATCATTCCTCCAGCCCACCAGCTCAGTGCTGTCCTTGATCCCAGCGTCCCCACAGCAGGAGTCAACCCGTGCAGGCAGCAGCCACCCCGGTACGAGGAGCACCAGGCGTGGGGTGATGCCTGGCCCCGTTTGCCCTGACCTCGCCTGCCTTCAGCCCCGTGGCCTCGAAACCAGTGGAGCTGTTGGATCCGTAGTGTTTGCCATGGCAGGCTGCCGGTGTTAGCTGGTTCCTGGGCCTGGCTCTGCAGGGGCTGGGTGCCCGTGGTGCCCGAGCCCCACATGTGATCCCACTTGGCAGAGCAAGGAAGCAGCTGACATCTTCCTGGGAGACCAGAGGTTGCGGCTCGCTGCAGGCTCAGCAGGCAAGTCAAAATCACACACTCGGTGCCCCCGACAGCCCCAGGGAGATTTTCCTCTCGAAGAGCTGGTCTTCTCGCTGCCCACAGCTGACTGCAGAGGGTGCTGCTGGCTGAGCCAGTGTCCCTGCTCACCCATGCTTCTGCCATCCCCTGCCCAGCCTGGTGCTCTCCAGCTTCTCGCCTGGCACAGCCAGCCCAGCGCCTCCAGCCCCTCCTGTCTTCCCCCTTTTAAAAGTCAGTTTGCTCAGAGCTGACAAGAACTCCACTACACTCGTCTCTTCAGCAAACTCCTTACTGCAGGAACTCACTGGTTTCTCTGTTTAGGCAGAGCAGAGGTGAAGGCAATGGTGGTTTGAGCAGGAAAGAGTCCCCAGCTCCAGTGCTTCACCATGGGGATCCCTGAGGGGTTCCTCTTGCCATCCAGTGTGGAGATGGCTTCAAACGGGAGAGGACCGTTCACCTTGGTGCCCACTGGTGGGGTCTCTGTTGTCAGCCAAACCTGGAAGGGACGTGGAGCTGCATCAGCACAGCACTCAGCAGCTGAAACAGGTGATGCTTGGAGCAGAGGGGGCTGGTACTGGCTGCCCGCACCTTTCCCAGGGGAGCAGCTGAAGCCAGAGCCATAGGGCAGCTGCCACCCAGGATTAGATGAATTATCAAAGCAGCCCAGGGCACCAGCACTGACATATAACCCACGTTTCCTCTCCTTGCAGCTCCGATCTCGGTGGTAGAAGCAAGCAGACAGTATCTGGGCAGAGACCTGGGCCCTTTCCTCACCCAAGAGTCTCCCAAGTGGAGAAGGAGCTGACACATCCCAAGCCGGGCACACTGTACAGAGTGCCCACAGATGCCCTGGGGCAGTGTTAGAACAGGCAGATGACTTGACGGTAGCCCCATGCAGGCAAGACCTAGTACAGACAGTGTGACGGGCAGGTGTGAGCGGTTTGGTTCAGCCTCATCACAGGGCAGCACCGCCCGCGTTTGGCTTAGCAGGCAGCTCCCTTGCCTGCCCACGTGTTCAAGCTTGGACCACAAATATAATATTAACAGTGTATGTTCACTGAATGCTAAATCACAGGAGCTTGCACTGACCTGGAACGAGCTTTGTAAACTGCTGAGATGAACGTGCAGTTGAAAAGAAATAGCAGCTCCTGTGTGTCTATCCTGAGACCAGCACCACAGCTTCACTGGGCTTGCTTTATGTGCATGCTGCATCACTGTTATCCTCCACAATTGCAAGAGGCTGGTAGGAAACATAGCCCAAGAAGCAAAACGTTAGCTGCTGCCTGCTGTCTGCTTGGGTTCCCAGCAGCAGCGGGTACTGCTACTTCTTTGAGATGACTCCTGCACCAGAGCTGTCTTCCAGCCTGAAGCCATGGAGGAGGCAAAAGGGTGAAAGTTTCTTGTTCTGCACGTAGCAGAACATGTCCTGTTCCCCAGCATCTCCTCCAGGCAGGTGACAGGGCTGGGTGTCCTGTCTTCTCCTGGAGAGAAGCAGAGAGGCAGAGTCAGCGGGACCTTGCCCTGGAGCAGATGCTGGCCGTGCAGGAGTGGGCAGCGCTGGAGCTGTGCAGGCAGACAAGCACCACTCCTGAAAGTGAACCCTGTGACAGGTAGGGCGGGAAGGCTGGAAAACACCAGGATCCCTTGTGGAACCAGCCCTCTTGCATATGGTGAGAAGGTTCAGGGCAGTCGGCAAACCCCAGGATACACATCTGTGGTTTTTGCAGACTGCGGGCTGGTGGGATCAGCTCCTCCCAGCCTGGCTCCGGAGAGCAGTGGGCAAAGCGTGCAGCCACAGGGCCAGCGATACCTCCCTGCCTGCTCCTGCTGCCTCCATTGCCCTCCAGCGGTCCTCCCCTGACCTATGGCTCTGAAATCATCACTTCTCATGATTTGCTTTCTGTTTAAATTCCCCTCGGAGGCTGGACAGGTCTCCTCTCCAGCTCAGCCAGTTCTGCTGTGCTGCTGTGCCTGGACAAGCAGCTCCACCACTTCATCCCAGCAGTGCCCCTCGGTCTGATGAGACTCCGGTCCTGTGCACAACCAAGGACCACTCCAGGCTCATCTGCCTGGGGGCCACTGCAGAAGCAGGAACTATTACCCCCAAAGTGGTGCTTGGGAAGCTCTGTCACACTTTAACTAACCCACATTCAACCCTAAATTAGCTGGCGAGGGAACCAGGGGATGCAGGTCGGACAGTCCTGTATGGAGCAAGGGTGATGACATGTTCTCTCTCCCTCTGGTGGGAAATAAGCTCTGAGAAAAGGGCCCGACGTTATTTTTAATAATGTTCTCAGAGCCCTGCTTGAGCCTTTCTGACAGGTTCTGGGGACCAGGGGAAGTGCAGAGTCCTTCCCACCTGCTCACAGTACAGACGAGGAACACGTCATCCCACTGATGGCGAGACATGGGAATGAGTGAACACAACCTGGAGCTGCAGGTGGGTCATGGTCAGGGACCAGTCAGCCCTGCAGATTCCCCTGGGGCTTGGTGTGGTGCCAGAGCAACACGTTCCCAGCAGAGCATGATGCAAGGCTTGGCGCAGCACAGCAACCAGCACAACCGGCTCCTGTGAGGGTCTCCTGAGGACCAGCTCACGTGCCTCCAGACACAGCCTGCTCCAGCTCAGCTCTGAGGGCTCTGCAGGGGTTCATGGCTTCAGAGCTCCTGGTGTGCAGAGGAGCAGGAGAAGATGCTTTCCATCGCATTGGTGAATTGGTTTCTGCCCACTCCTGTAGCTGCACTTTGGCTGCTAGAGCAAAGACGGTGGGGCAGGAGGGGACTGTCCCTACAGTGACACCAGGTTGGAGTGCTGTAGCCTGCAGCAAGGCATTGTTGTGTGCTTCTGCTCTTTCGCCATCATTTCACAATCTGTCTTAACTGGCATAATCCATTCCCCTCCCTGCTGTCCCCTCCCTTGTCCCACGTATGGGTGGGTGGCAGCAGGAACATGGAAATTATTTGGGAAAACCCAAGTTGGGGGTGGATCATGGGCTTCCAAGCTGATCAGCCAAGCCTGCCTGCTCCCACACACTGAGCTTTGCTTTGCTTTGCCACAGAGGAGAGGGATTCAGCATCTGGAGAGTGGTTCGGATGGTGGATGAAAGCCCAGATGGGTCCAGGGAGGTCTTTGATGTTCTTGTGCCGTTTAGTCACAAGGCCTTTGTGTCTGAACATGGCCGGCCTCAAACGGTGGAGGACAGTGTGCTTGGGCTGTACCTGCACCGAGTCTCTCGGCTCTCTGGGCCCTGCTTGGACGTGCCCCACACCACTCCCCTGCCCACATAATTTGGATTCTGGGGTGCCTCTGCCTCAGGGCAATGATGCAGTCTGGTGGGTTTGGATGCAGCGAATTGTTTCAGGACGGATCTGAGGTTTTTCTACATCCTGGATGAGGCAGGATTGACGCAGGTTCAGTGATGTTTCACCCAGCTCTCAAATCGACCTGGTTTCCTTCCTGACAGAAGAGCTGCTGCTGGCCTGGAGTGGTGTGTGAAGCTGCAGGACGAGTCAGGCTGCTCTGGGTATGTGTCATCACCCCCATCTCCACCTGCAAGACAGGGATGTCTCTAATTCCCAAATTCAGGAGGGAGTGGCAGTGGTCCACAGGTCTTGCCTACTTCAGAGGAGGTTTGGATGTGACCCACCCCTCCACCCTTTCCATCCTCTCCCTGTACGTCCCAAGGGCCCTTCTGTCCCTTCAGGCAGGCTGTGCACACAAGGTCACAGGGGACTCTGGTGACAGTCACTAGGCAGTTGATCCCATCTCCAGGTCACAGCTGTAAGGAAGCCCGAGTGTGCATTTCTTGGAGGGCAGTGGCCCATTTCAAATGAAGCAATCAAGACACTCATCAACTTTGGAAAGAAAAAAGACATTCTTTTCAAGACAGATTTAATCACCAAAAGGCCTGCAGGGTGGCAGCCTTTCACGGGGGTCAGGGTTCACCCCTGAAGTCCTTGTCAGGAAAAACAGCAGCTCTCCACGTCTCACGGGCTGCTTCTCTGTGCTGTGCTGATGACGGTGAGGGAAACATTCAACTGACAGCACATCGCCTTTGTAATCTTATGGCCCCAATGTGCTTAAATCCCATGTCTCCTGATCACCCTGCAGCCAGGAAATCACGGATCTGCTGGATCTGGATCCAGCAAGATCACAAGATCCCATCTGCCAAATTAGAGCACAAGAAGGTGTTTCTGGACAGCTCTGTGCTTTCACTGGAGCCTGAGGGACTGCCTGTCCTAGACTTGTGGTTAGAGCCACCCCTTCTACCCACAGCAGGCTGGGTATGTCCCAGCCTAGGGTTTGTACCACTGGCTGCAGCATTTTGACCCAAACCCAAACTTACCATTACACTGAATCCTGGTGTTGCCTTTGAATTGGTCCTTTGGATGGGTCACTGAGGGCAGGAGGTGGCCCACGTGCAAGTCACTGCTCCCCCATCCAGGTAATGAGCTGGATACATCAAGCCTGACAACCCAGAGCTGACACGGGTCTGCTCCCACTTTGCTCTCTGCAGCGTCTCTGCCAGACCCGTGGTCCCACTCTGTACAGGGAGGCAGCAGACCTGGGCAAGCCTGGCCCCTCCATGGGTGTCCTCTCAATCATCCTCACCAGTGCCAGGCCTTAAAATTCCTGCACTGGTAGTCCCACTGCATCTCCCATCACCAGACCCTAGCCTGCTTTGTGTAGGGAAATAATTACTTACTTGCAACGTGCTGGACCAGTGGGCACAGTCCTCAATGCTAGAGATTTATTCATGGGCTCAGGCACGCTATGCACAGAAATAGAGGGGACTGCTCACATGAGGAAAGGCTGCATGGCGCTGGGCGGGCTGAAACCCGGGACAAGGCTGCCCATGGGTGCCACAGCCACCATGCCACTGCTTCATGCTCGCTCCTACCCCTAAGGACAGAGCTGGCATCACTGGGAGCCCAGGCTGGCATTCAGCGTTTTGCCAAGTTTCCTCCTGGAAACCAAAACCCTCATTTCCATGAATGTACCCTTCTCACTGACAGCGCAGCAGGGTGAGGGCAGGGCTTGTGCTCAGCTTTCAAGTGCCAACATGTTCTTTGCAGACATCACTAATTCAGGGGTAACTAACTAATTGGGCATGTGCGCCATCAGCATTTTAATCAGCTGGAGTTTATTAGCATTTACATGGCCCTGAATGCAGAGTCCTATAAAATCAGCCTTGCTTAGTAGTACAGTTAGGGTAATTTCTTGGTTGCTGGTGTTGGGATGTTATGAATCCCTGTCAGACTCTATGTTTTGCCTTATTTAATATTGCAACACGGTCTAAATTTCAGTAACTTCAGCCTGCCCGAGGTGTGTGAGCACACAGAATCCTTGGAAGGTATTCCAGCACGGCATCCCTGCCCTTCTGTGAGCTCTCCTCACCAGGGCCCCGTGGCCAAGGCTCCATGTCACCCCTGGTGGTGCCGTGGGTGGCTCCAGGGCCACGGATGGCTCCAGGACTGATGCCCTCGTCCTCCTGACACCTCCATCCCAGCGGGCAGCTGGCACGACCCTCCTCGTGCTCAGCAGCACGGCCAGCCCCCTCAGGGCTCCTGACACCCACTCACTGCCACACTCCCCCCATCTCATTCCTGCTCTTTTACGACTGACCAGGGCCTGGGAGGCTTGATCTCGGGGGTTATAAAGTTTATTTTCCGCCTTATTTTTAGGACTCTCAGGAATGCACTGCTGGGGATCCCAGAGGGAGCGCTGCTGCGAGCACACGCTGCTCGGGATGCTTCTTCTCTGCTACACAGCTGTCACGAACCCGGAGCGCGGTTCCTCCTTCAAGCTCCCAGCTCCCACCTCTCCGCGCCCGCGGCCGACAAGATGGCGACCTACGCCCTGTCACGGCATCCCGCCGCCGCGGGACGTCTCATTGGGCAGCGGCGCTGCCCATCAAGCGATTGGCGACGCTGCGGTGTGGGGACCACATGGGGCGGGGTAGAGCCGCTCGCCATAGGCTGTCGGGGAGGCCCCGCCCCCGTGTGGGTTGCCTAGCAGCCGGAGGACTCTGGCGGCGGCCGGCTGGGCCCGGGGCGGTGGCGAGTGAGACCGGGACCGGGACCGAGTGCGCTGCAGGGACTGGGAGCAGCCTGGGACCGACATCCCCCGGGAGCCGATCCCTGAGATACCTTGGCCCCCCGGGTCCTGACCCCCGGGATCCCCCCTGGGCCACAGCCCCCACGGGCCTCTCCTCAGAGGAACCCCCAAACCCTCCTGGCCCGGGCCCTCCCGAGCCTCCTGACCCTTACACGGGGGGTCCTCCCCCCGGGAATCCCCCCTCCCCGACCTCTGACTCTCCCACAGGCAGGGAATCCCTGGGTTCCCCCAGACCCACACTGAGGGGACCCTTTGCTCCCAGTCAGCCTCCCACACACAGCTGCCCTCTGCCCCCGCACTGCCCGCTCTTGCCCTTGTCCCTGCCAGCACAGCCCCTCCTGGCACCCAGATCCCCTGTCCCACCTCATCCCTCCGGCAGTGCCAGGCCTGGAAGGATAGAGCTTTTGCACTGGGAACCCTGCATTTCCCTCCAAGGTGACCCCAGGGACCTGCAAGCCCCCCTCCACACACCTCTAAGGATTGTGCTTCTCCACCTCAGCTGCTACTTAGAAGCAGTTGGGAGGGAGACTTCTCCTCACCACCCTTCAAAGCCAGTGGTCCATTACTCTCCTTCCTTCCCATGGGTGTTCAACAGCCTTTCTGGGACAAAGACCAGTTCTGGTGCACGAACCCCATGTCCTGGGCCTGTGCCCAGACCCAGGGAGAACTCCGGCATGATCTGAAACTCCCACGTTTTCCCACATTATATCACTTCTCTAATGCTGTCACCTTGTTTTCCTTTTAGAGATAAAATCCAAGAAAGAAGAATACGTGACAGTGGCAGCAGAGGGACCTTGATGTTCCTTGACTGAATCTCACCTTGTATAAGAGATGTTGTGTCCTTTCTAGACCTCAAAACACTCAACTCACAAGTGTTTAACTGAAGCCATGGCAACAGGGGATCCAGCTGTATTCCAAGTATCATCTCAGGACGTGAAGCAAAGAAACAAGCCCTTCATGAAGGGCATGGCAACTCTGGAGAAGGCAATGATCACATTAGATGCCATGAAGATGTTAGATCCACGTCAGTTAAAACCTGATAACATTGAGACAGAAAGAATCATAACTGTCTTGGATGAGACAATTGCCAAGCTGGAGATGAGCAGTTTGATACCACATATTATTAACTCTCTGGATAGGTTTGCTGATATGCTGGGACCTGAGATCACAAACAGCCTGACTGAGCACCAAAAGCTTTCAAATGAAATAGAGCATCTGCTTGCCAGGTCTGAAGAAGAGGACACCATGACAGCTGAGGAACAACGGGGCTGTCTCTGCTTGCTAGAGCAACATCTGAAATGTTCTGTTAGAAACGTACTGAGACTCTTACTGGCCAACCCTTCACTTTGCCACGTTCTGAAATATGAAGCCTGGGCAAGAAAGCCACCAGCTGAAGTGTTCATCAAAGCTTTTGGGGACTTCAGGAATTTCATGCTTGAGAGACTCCTGACTAGTCCTGTGGAAGAGGAAAAAAAGATTCAGATCAAGGAGGACATCTCCCTTCAGATTAAGAAAAACACAGAAGCAATCACAGCTTTACAAGCGGAACTGGCAGCAGCAATCCGGACTCAAGAGGAGGAGGTATGATATTGTGGGAATATGTTTTCCAACACAGTGTTACCGAAGCAAAACATTGGTAAGCTAAAAAACGATCCCTTTCTTGCAGTTCTTAAAGATGAAATTCTGGAAATAATTTCTAAACCAGATCCTAAATTTAAAGATATTATTTTCATTGTAAAATATAATTTAAAATGCTTATTGCATACTTTTTTTTTTAACTTGGCATGTTTTGAACCTGTTCTCACCAGCCAACTTGAATGATACAAGTCACTGAGTTTAAAAAGGAGCTGCAGGACAGGCACAAATTACTGCGGTAGTGTTTTGGCAGGGCTACAATGCCAGCTGCCAGCGTGAGACTTCATCCACTGCTGATGAAATGATGAAAAGTCATTCCAGGGGGAGATTGCTCTGATTAAAATCCATTTTTAATATCTGCTTTGTCTTCACTCTTGCTTAAAACCAACATTTCTGTGACTTCCAGCTCTGTAATCCTAGCTGCCTTAGAGTATTTGTGATTAATATGTGATTATACGAATTCTTCATTTTTTTCAGTGAAGGCAACTGAGATACAGACAAATGAACAGGCATTTCCCAGGCTCTTTCTGTGAGTCTGTGGGCAGTGCCAGCATCCAAGCCCCTGAACTCCTGACAAGCAATCCTTTGTTTTATACGTATGCTTTTCTTTCGCCTTCCTGCAAGAGGGGTCAGAGGGGAAGGTTTTGTCATGTGCTTACTGCATTGAATAGTGCTAACGGAGACAAGGGCCTCCTTTCCTCATTCTCTCCGCTCCTTGGAGATCTGTGAATTGAGACACTTGAGATTTTTATGTGCAATTTGGCAGCTTGTCCAGGGCATCGTGAATAAATCTGTTTCACTGGTCCCTGCTGAGGATTTCTCTTGCAGGCAGCACACTGAGCTGCATCCCCCAGCCAGTCATTCTGAGTCTGATCCAAAGCTTGAGGGAGCTGTGGGTAGCTCTGATTTTGGCTGTTCCTCAGATGGCAGTGCCAGTGGGTCTTGGTATGGTTTGTTCAATTCTCTACCTTTATTAACAGGTTCCCAGAGGAGCAGTGGGGGAAGGTTTCCAAAGCACCTTGTGCAAGTCTAACTCTGTTCCCTCAGCCAGCAGTGGCAGGTCCCTGTTGCTACCTGATCAGCAGGGTGTTGTCTTAGATCTCTTCCACCTTTGCAAGGGTGCCTTACTTCTGCCCACCTTATGCGTCACTGGCATTTCTCAATGGTATTTCTTTCTCTTGTTTTCTGGGTCTAGATTCACAGGAGGGACAATGTAATCAAAGACCTCAAAACCAGCATGCAAGATCTGTCCAAAGACTGCGAGGCCGACACCCGGCAGATCAAGCAGCAAGGAGAAGAACAGCAAAAAGAGGAGCTGCAAGCCTCCCAGGCCAGATGTGCCAGGCTACAGCAGGACATTGAGCAGCTAGGAACACAACTCAATGCACTTGTACTGGAGCATCGGGCATCAGAGCTGGCTCTCAGAAAGGTAAATGGGAGGAGGGCTCTAGAACAGGAGATTTAAAACCTTTTGTAGTGCTGTCAGGTCTGGTTGCTGGCTGCTGCAAGTAATTACTTGGTTCCTGCTAGTTCCTGGCAGGATGCACATGCTGTTTGTCAAAGTATACCTGCTCTGTCCTCATGCTCTGCTGATTCCAGTGGAAAGCAGCCCTGCAGCAACAGCAGGGAAGTAGCCTGCTCACAGGTCCTCCTCCTGCCTGCTGACTTGACTCTGAAAACACCTTTATACAGCACTGTGACACTGCATGATAGAGAGACTGTGGTCTAGTTGAAGTGCAGAGCAGCTGGGCTATGGCAAAACAGGTATGGTGTATGTTAAGAAACAAGGGATTTGGTGTAGGGTAAGCACAGCAAACATAATATTGGCTCTATATAAAGCCATCTTTTAGAGTTGATTGTAGTATTCAAGGTTGAGCACAGCTGATCTTGGAAGCTAAGCGGTTCCTACTTCGTCTGGCACTTTGCTGAAGACACAAACTAAGGCATTGGGTTAAGTTGAATGAGGGGGAAATTTATCACAGTGCTGAGCAGCTACAGGAGGAGGAAACAGGAACGGCAGGCAGGCTCAGGCCTCCGTATCAACAGCTCTGCCCTGAGCAGAACATGCTAGTGACACAGGGCACAGAGAATCTAGAACTGGAAAAAGAGCATTTTTTCCCCCTCATTTTACTCCTACTGGGTATGTACTCCAAGCAAGCATTGGCCTCCCATGGGCAGGACCGCCAGTGCTGGTAATGGGGCATCTTTCACTCTGGCATTGGACGATGTAGAGCAAAGTGGCAGTGGGCCTGGGCACTGACAAAGTATGAAATGCAACTTAGAGCTCCAGCACAAAACCCGAAACCTACCCATTTACACCACCTTTAATGGAGTGGCTCTATCAGACACTTTCTTCTGAGGCTGCAGGCCACTGCAGTTATTTGTGGATGTGTTGCTCAGCTCATTCTAATGCTCACGCAGACAGATTTACTGACCACAGAGGTCTCCTTTCCCCCCCTTTAGCAGGTCCTGTAGTCCTGTGTGGTCTAAATATCTGAGGTCTGACCTCATGATGGCCGGGGAGCCCTTGGGACATTCTGGGTCAGTGTCATACAGGAAATCGGGTGGCACTTGTGATGGGCTTTAGCTGATCTTTCTCTTGATGATTCTAGGGAGCACAGACACAGCAGCTTGGGGTAAATGGCCCATAACTGGTTATACTGCAGTATAGCCACTGTTAAGCTGTTTTACAGCTAGAAATATCTATTTGTTTTAAAAGGCACCATCTTTTGAGTACTTTCTGTCCAGCTTTCATGTTTAGCAATTCTCTATTGCTTAAATTTTAGGGTGGTCACCCCAGTTTGTCAATGACTTGCCACATTCCATCAGACATGTTCATTTCCTACTGCAGAATGCACCTTTCAGATGCATGTCAATGCCTCAGCTCCAAGCTGTACACCAAATAGGGCCTTTTTGGCCTCAGGGAGTGTCCCATGAGAATCCTCAAACCAGGGCAAGCAAAATATGTGTCAGCTAAAGGAAGCTTGCCACAAGGAGGAGGTGTTATACTCAAATGTAATGATGCTGGGGCTCAAAACTACATTATTTTCTAACTCAGGCTACTCTCTAGCAGGCTTCAGGTGCCTGCAAGGAACCTATATTGTTTTGTGTTTCAGAAGAAGTTCAGACTGGAGAAGGAAATTGTGAACTGGATCCAGAAATATGAAACAGACATGGGAGAAAAACAGGTATCCACTTTAGAGTGCTTTGCTGTCCCATGAAATGATATGTTCAAGTAGATTCTTGTCCAAATGGACACATGGCTCTTACACAGGAGGCCATGGAAGTGAGAGGCAGTTCGGCATCCAGAAGAAGTACAGGCTTTTGAAGGAAAGGTATCTTTGTCCTGCCTAGGTGTTCAGGAGTTCTCTGCTGCTTTGACTTTAGAAAAAGTTACATCCACTGCTAAATCCCACAGTATTTGGGGGAAAATAGTTTGCCATGTTCTGTCAGACATGCCCACCTGATGCTAGGGAACAGATTTTTCAGTTTTGCTTCAATCCTCAATCCTGTTGACCCCTAATTCATGTCCAAATCATGCTCCCGTTTCTGCTGGCCCCCTTGAGAGATGTGCTAAGCACTAAGAAACAGAACAACCTGCATACTGCTGCCTTGGCATCCAACTTAACTACAACAGGCTGAGAATCGCATCAGCACCTCGCCTCTGAGAAGGCCCTAGTTGCTTTCCTGTTCTTGCCCTATTTATGGAGAGGGATAAAAGCTGCTGGATTGCTAACAAAGCAAAAAGTAGGTTATGGAGATGGATAAAAGCTGCTGGATTACTAACAAAGCAAAACGTAGGGAGGGACCTAGAAGCTGGCTGCTAGTAGTAGGAAGTAATCCCCCCTTGTCAGATGTTTAACAATGTGATTATTTTGGTCTCCTGTCTGCTGGGTGGCTGGAGCACCACATCACACAAGGTTTGGGGCAGAACTTGATAAGGCAGAGACACAGATTCACACTGCTGATTTCCCTAATCTTCCCCCTCTGTGTGGCTTCCTCAAAGACATTAAGAAAGGCATAAACTGCTGCTGAGCTTGAAAGTGTAGCAACATCATTAAAACTACCTGTCCTTGGCCTTTTCCAGGCTGACATAGTCTGGCTTTTCTCATGCTCTCAACAGCATATAGCATATTAGTGGGCTTCAGTGCTGCTTGCCTAAATGGCTTCTTAGCAAAGGTGTTAGGTCAGGCTCAGCCTTACCCAGACTGCAGTGATGCGTCTTTTTGCACAGAGCACCTGCAAGAGGGACTCTGACCTCTGTGTGTGTGGGTGCTGTTTGCAACACAGGGAGAATTACGAGAATATTTTTCAGAGGTGCATGAAGATACTAAGACCTGGCATCTCATGAAATTCCCTGGGTACTGGGCACATGCCTCCTTTTTGAGTCCCTTTGGAAAGGCTCAGCTCAGCTCCCAGTTGTGGTTCTGCTTGCATTTGGGATGAGTTTAAGAACCCTTACCAAGGGATGTACAGGGAGGTGCTGCTGAATGCCCTCAAAATTGCTGTACTTGGTATCTGCTGTCTTGCTAGGCTGAGTATGAGGAGGTTCATGCTGCCTATGCCAAGGAGAAGGTCCAGCTATCCCTGCTGATGGAGAAACATGCGGTCCTTCTCCAGGAGTATTCCCAAATCGAGGAAGAGCGCAGGATACGTCAGAAGAAGGAGGAGCAGGCTTTGAAAGAGTTGACCACCATGACCCTTGCTGCCACCCGCATCCAGGCGTTCTGGAGAGGCTACTTGGCCCGGTCCCTCTTCAGGTCAAAAAGGAAGAAGAAGAAGAAGGGCAAGGGCAAGAAGACCAAGAAATAAAGCACAAAATCTCTTCTCTGTCCTCCTGGCGAAGCTGCTGACTCTGCTGGGACTGAGCTCTTCTAGATAAAATCATTAGGTTTGAGTGAGCATTTGCATTAAGGCCTCTAGGGCTGGGGCTGCCTCTCACAGTTGGAGTATATTGAAGCCACGGTGTGAAGACACATCTCATCATTTTAGGTCTGGCTTTGCTACCTCTGCAAGGAGTCTGCTGGTGAAGGGACTGAGCCAGGAGCGCAGGTTCCTGTCTTGTGGCCTTGGCTTTAGTCTCCTTGTTTATACCTTGCTTGTGTGTCAGGGCCCCATTCTGTTCTTCCTGAAGGTGGCAATAAAATCATTCCTGGGGCAAGATGAGGCCCTTCATCTGACAGGGTTTCTGCTTGTGTAGATTTGAGACACCATATGCCTTTCTACAGGAGGAAGCTGCAGGACCATTGCTTATCGGTGAGAGAAGTGATGCAAGTCCTGACTGGGCATCACCCCTGGCAGTTTTCAGTTTTCAGCAGGGGCCATCTGAAGAGTGGGATGTGGCATGGCCCAGCACCTGCCCTGCTCCCAGTCCTGCAAGTCACTCCCTAAGCCAAGCAGCAAACTGTGCCCTGTTTAATGCAGATCCCTGTTTCGACAGCATGTTTTCCTCTGGGTTGTCCAGTGTCCAATGCCCCAAAAGCACACTGCAACCTTTCCCTTTCACACTGGTGTGAGTCAAGTGTTTTTAATCACTCGGTCTCCCATTTTCAGTAGCTATGTGGCAACTTCATACCATGGAGCTCTTTACTGTTCTGCTCAGGGGGGACTGAACGGGTGGATAGTCACACATTCTTTTCATTTTCTGGGGAAACCAGACTGTTACATGTTACCATAAAGGCCAGGGCACCTCCCCTCACATGTATTTTGCACATCACAAGGCTGGGAGCGAACAGCATTTTGGATCCAGACTCCCAGTGCTATTTCTTCACTCCTGATTTCAGTGGCCCTTCATTGCAGCCTCTCTTCCCAGGAGAGGGCAGTAATGCTGGCTGCAAAGCCCAAATTGCCACCAGGCCCCATGTGCCCCTCTACCTCTGCTCATAAATGGGTACTTATAGCAAAAGGGCTGAGATGGTTTTTACCACCTAATGCAAACTGAAGTGGAGAGGGGGACAAAGAGTGACTGGACATGTTCAAGGGCTGAGATCGCTGTGAGGGGAAGATCCCACAGCAGCACCCCAAGTACTGAACACAAGGACCTGACAGATTTATCCTTGACTGTTTATTTGCGTAAGTCATAGGGTCAGTGTGATGTGTCTGTAGAACATTCAATACAAATTGCAGGGTTTTTTGTTTTTGTTCCCGGGGGGGGGGGGGGGGGCGGGGCGGGGTTTTTTTTTTTTGTGCCCCCCCCCCCCCCCCCCCCATCCTGTGTCCAGTCCAGTACAGGGCCTGATCCCAAGCACATGCTGGAATCACAAGGATGTGAGATACAGGATCAGGTGAGGCCTCTCTCTCCTCTGACATGGCCAGGGAAGGTGTCTTCCCTTGTTTGCAGCCACAAGAGACGCCAGGATCTCTGGATATTTTAAATGTTTTTTTATATTTACCATGTGGGTAGTTTGGGGTGTATTTACATCAAGAGGGACATTTCATTTCTAGGGAGGCTTCAGTTCACAAGACCAACAGCCCTAGAGTTATACAGGGGATGTCGGGTTGTTGCAAGTGCTGTTGGATATTGATTTTGATGCCTTGCTGTCGCAGAGTTTTGTCTAAAACCTCCAGATGTTGCCTCCAGATGTCAAAGCCTATCTGGAGAGGCATTCAGCTGGGTGACAGACTGAGAACACCTTCTGATGGGAGAATAGTAGCCTTTGGAGTCCAAAGTACTCTCAGACTGTTTCCAGACGTAGGACTTGTCCTTATGAGCTGCCTCAGTGTCTGCTAGTGCCAGAGGTGCTGGTGCTCATGGCTGAAGGACTCTCAGGGGTGTCTCTTTAGAAGGGGAGGAAACGTTCAGGGGGGCAGAAGCAGCTCTGCCCAGAGCAGCAGATGGAGTTTGCCTACTTCTTCATCTGAGGAGCTGCCTAGCCTGGATCCTCAGGCTTGGAGCCAAGTGCGCTCACCGGAGGTCTTTCCAGGGCTGGTGTCAGGGGGCTGGGGGTGCCCCTTCACCCACACCTCCGCCCTGTGGGACCCCGGCGAGGCTGGCAGGAGCTGCCGGTTCGGGCTGCCTGTGCTGGCAGGGCTGCCATGGGCGAGCAGGCAGAGGTGCACGTGCAGGTGATGGGCGAGCAGTAATGTGATTGGGGGGATCACAGCAGATTAGAGAGATCAGAGAAAGGCAATCCCCGGGGCGGGGAAGGCAGGGGCACAGGAGGGAAGAGGCCGCAGCAGATGCAGGGACGCCTGGCAGGGCAGCATCTGCCACAGGTCCCAGTGGCACTTTGCTGGGCTCGCTGTGGAGAGGGGTCCCCCTCGGACATGGCCCAGATCATAAAAAATCCAGACAGTGGGCTGGTGTGGGGGGCGCAGGGGAGGGGGACAGAGCTCTTCCTCCCGCTGGGCAGGTGGCAACAACAAGTATTTCTGTGTGCGCCCCTGGCCCAGCATTGCCCCTCCTCATGCTGGCCCCCCACACTGCGATCTCGTTGGTTTTCCATGTTTGCTTGCTGGTTTGCATTCTTCCCCAGGTTATCCTCTCCCTAAAACAGCTTTAAGAGCGGGTTTTGTCAGCGTTTTCAGAGAGGGACACTGGAGTAATGGCACCGCCGTGGTGGTGGGCTGCAGGGCCCCGCAGGCCGCAGAACCCCCCCTCACGTTCTCCGGAGCTTCCTCCAACGCTCCACCGAGGCACTGGCCGCTCGGTGGACCCCGCCGCCCGGCTGTAAAGGAGGGGTCGGCGCTGCCGAGCCACAAGATCCCCCCGCCGCGCCGTGGCGGCGGGGTCGCGAAATGGCGGC
>JAVJGI010000001.1:93644446-93808768 GCA_035590275.1 Ibycter americanus
CCCCTTCTGGCCTAAAATTGCGTGCCCGTTGTAACCTGCTTCTGCTGGTTTTTTTTTTTTTTCTTTTTTTTTTTTTTGCCGGGCAGGAGAGCAGAGGCTGAAAACCCTTCCAGCAGCCGTGCGAGTGCTGCGGTGCCTGGGGCCGAGGGGAGAGGATGGCCCGGGATGTGCCTGGGGAGGCAGCCGAGGCAGCAGGTTGTGTTACTGAAAGAAGGAAGTTTTAGCACATAGCAGTGACTCAAAAAGTCTTGCCTGGCTTTCTCTGCTGTCTAACGTGATGGTTTTTATACAGACAGGCTGTAGGCTCGGTGAGGAGAGTATCAGGCGTGGGGACTGAAGGCTCTGAGGTTTGAGCTAAAGTGATGTCATCTTAGTAGGTTTTCTTGTGTTTCTTGTATCAGTTGAGTCGTAAAAATATAAACATACGGGTTTTGTGGGATTTTGGTGCTTTTATCGTTTAGGAAGGATCATGCTTATTATCACTTGGAAGGCAAGCGCTCTGTCACCTTCAGTATTGTGGAGAACATGTTGGCTGTGTTTCAGAACATGGAAATGATCCTGGATATTAAAGATGGTTAGAGCTTTATGAAATAATACATCTTTAAAGTACCAAGCCCTGTGGGTGAGGACTTCTCTGTAAAGGCTGTGCAAAAGCTGTTTTTCCTCCTGATACAAAGTTCATCTTCTGGTTTCCTCTCTGCTACAGCTGATGACACGTAGCCTGAAGCAGATCCCTGAGCTTCAGCTTGCTGTCAGGTGTTAACATAAAACTCTTCCAGCTCTAAAGAGAGATCTGGAGCCTGGACCCTGGTGTTGGACTACAGGAGGTAACAGGTCAGAAGTTCAATGGTGTGTTTATCTACTTGGAGTTCTTTAATTCCCCCCCTACAACCTCAACCCAAACAAAAATGCTCTGTAACGAACACTCCTGCGAGTACGTAGTTACCTCTCAGTAATTCAGCTAATTTACTTGTAATCCTTTCTGGTATGCTTATGCTCTTTAACTCTAGTCCAGATCTGGACCAGCAGAGCTACGTGGCTTGAAAAGGTTGTTGAGTTTTAATGCTCCACTTGTAACCATGTCAGAATATTGTTTTTTCTGTGTTGGTGCCAAGTCTGTCATGAGCAGACAAGTGGTTTTCTTCAACAATTATTTTAGATCGGTACAACTGGGTTTATTTTAAGACAATTTGACCTGTTTTAGGCTGAAACAACAAACAGAAACATCCAAGGAAATTATTCTGAGCAGCATGCGAAGTTGAAACTGCATTACTTTGTGGAGCTTTCAACCAGGGCAGACCTGCAGCAGCTGCTTGGGAAAAGTGATGCTGAAGGTTTTTGTGCCGCCTTTTCATCGTTGGGCTTGATGAGAACTGAGTTAATTTGATTGTGAGTCAGGAGTACAAAAATACAGTACAGAACACGTGGTAAATTTTTTCTTAAATGGAAAAAAGCCTCCATGATGCTCTTCAAAACCAAGGCTTTTAAATAGCAGCTGTGCCAACCCATCGAATGTCAGCTCACATTGCTCAGTGCAGAGCGCTCCTGTGAGACAATCTGGGGTAAACTGCCATTTTTATTTTAATATGACTTATAGCTAACTGACAGGAGCAAGGAAGCTCCAGGTATCAGGCTGTGTGTTTTCATTGACCTCTTGTATGTGAGCAGACTGCTGGGCAGCATGTGGTCTGCTGCTTGTTTGACTTTTATGCAGGGATTTTAAGAAGTAACTTCTAAAGAACTTCTATAAAGGTCTCTTGCTATTCTGTGAGCCACGTGTCTGTCTTTCTGCTGGATCTTTGTGCTCATCCCAGCTCTGAAGGTGCATGCCAGAATTTTCTTTTTCTGCCCTTGCTGCTAAAGGCTTTGCAGGTTAAATCACGCACTTGCGGGTGAATTGGTGTGCTCTCCTTGTCTCCATGGCTTTTGACGCCTTTGTAGCTTGAGTTTGGAAGGTGGTTCCCCCTGATACACAACCTGGGTGATGTAGCTGTTGACTATTCGGGACGAGCTTCATCGGAAACTTCCTTTTGCTTGTGCACTAGAACTATCTTACTTGGAAAAACTGCACTGTGATGCCCAAGTGGCCTCCTTGTGTGTATTGATTTAGTTCCAGATTGAAGCTTTTAGTTTCATTTGAGTTTCTTGCTGCGTGCTGTTTAGCTTACTTTAAAAACTAGCCTATCACGTTGCCTGGTGGTGATTCCTGGTAGGTTTTTTGTTTGTAGAGTTGAGCTCTTAAAATCCTGCGTGGCCTCTTGGGAGCTCCCGTTGTAATGGTGTGTGGGTGGGCGCAGCGCCATCCGGCAGGAGCTACTCGGTGGGGTTTTCTCGGGCAGCCAGGTGCAACGTCTGTTTTCTGCCCGGTTGGTTTCACAGGGACAGTTTGCTGAATTAAAGCATGTAATTAGAGTATTCTTTCCAAATGGAGTATTTAAAGCCACCTGTATCTTTGCTAAAGCTATGAAGACATCAAGTCTTACTGCCAGCAAAGCTTCCCTGCAGGTCATGTGCTTTTGCTTCATATTCCCTGTTCTGACCCTTTGGAAAATGGTAACAGCTGAGTAGTTCTTGAAGATTTCCTCTGTGGTACCCTCCTCTGGAGTGAGGTGTATGGATTTAGGAACTTCTAGGAGTTGCACAGTAAGATAGTTGGATCATTTTAATTGCCCTTGATTGTCCCTCTTAGGTTGTTTTTTGACTAAGTTTTCTGACTGACATGGAAATCTACAGTGCAGAGGTGATGCCTGTGTTGGAAGGTGGTTTAAGCATGGCACAACTAGTCTACTTGACTTGATAATGATCAAAACTCTTCTAAACTGCTCTGGCAGGCTGCCACTTACAGATTTGTCATTATCTATAATTAGCATGTCTGTACAGGAGAATCTAATCACCTTGAACAGATAAGTGTTTTCAAGGAGATTAGAGAGGATCTTTAGGTAAGTATTAATTCATCAAAGATTGGTGTTGGCTCGTGATTGATGCTCTAGCTGAGTGTTGTCTTCTCCAAGCAGCTTTCTCATATTTCCAAGAGCTCAGAGTTTCATGTTGTCTCCTCTGTGGGTTTGGTGTCTCCTCTGTGGGTTTTGTCCATAGCCTGTTATTTGTGGATTAGGTGTCTGCAGAGCCTTCAGCAAGTAGTTTCTGTGGTCACAGTATGTACCCGTTAAAGCAAGGCCAAATGGAGAAGGAAAAAACATTTCATGCTGTGTGTGATTTGATCATTGTAAAGTTGAAAGGCTTCTCACCAGAAAACAGCCTCAGCTCCCCTTGCTGGGTCTGCTCTTAGAGGAGTGATGGGTGCCTGGGGCAGTTAAGCTGCCTTTTCTGCATTATTCTGCTAAGGTGGAGGACGTGGGAAGCTCAGTTCTTTGGAAAAGCTGTGTTTCCCAGAGCAGCATTGTTCACTAGCTTTGTTTATCCAGCAGTTAACTCTTGATTAGCATTGTAAGGTCTTGAGTACAACCCGGAGGGTTTTTTTTTCCCTGCTTCATGTACTGACATTCCAGCTGAAAGCTGAGGTAGCGAGTTCAGGAAGGAGCTTGAAAACCACTGCTGATAATAGAGACATGGAGGAATTGAGGACTTCCAGAAGAGACTGAGAGCCTCTGGTCCAGTGCCCACTCAATAGGGGGCCACCCAGTGAAGTTGCTCAGGACCTTGAGCTGCTGAAGTTTGAATGTCCCCGAGGTCTTAGTTACACAGCCTCTCTGGCCGCCTCTTCCAGTGTTGGACCACCCTTGGGGGTCTGGGGGGGGGAATGTTTCCTTGTATTTAGCTTATACATACTTTCCTAGAATGAATTTTGTAACACCTTGTCAGACTTCACAGACATAGGAGTAGCTGAATGTCTCTGTTTGTCATCCTGAGGGTGCTGGAGCACACAGGTTTCAAGGACAGCCCTTTAGCTGTGGTGTGACTTTGAGCTACTTGTTTTTGAACAGCTTTTTAATAATTTGTGTTCCCAGTCATCTTGTTTTCACATGACGCTCGCTTTATCCATATGGCGCTTTGCTGTTGATCGTTGTTCATAATTTGCCCATTTTTGAGGAAGCTTTACTTCAGTGCTTTGTAGCTGGGGACATGGTGCTTGCACAGCTCCATCAAGGCACAGCACATCAGAGCAACACCAAAGTGCTGCCATGGTGTGATATGAGCGATGCTCTTTGCTGCGCTGCTTGTTGCAGGCTTGATTGCTCTGCTTCTGCTTTAGTGCTGCAGTGGGGGAGCTGGGCTCACTTGACTCCAAACAGCAACTGCTGCTGACGCTGCAGGAGAGCATGAGACACAGATTTTAATCCTTAAGGGTGTCTTCATCGTGGCTGGATTATTAGCACTGTGTGAGGATTCTTATATTTGTTCCTTCAGTTGTAGTATTCTGCCTGGTTCTGTTTGCTGGTTGAAAACTGCCAATGAGAGTTACGAACTATTGATGCTTTATTTCTACTCTCATAATCTTAAATCAAGTATGCTGACCCAAATGCTTCATTTGATGAAACTGTAGCAGAAGTAATTGGTTTCTCTTGTGCAGAACTAAAATTTTGAGAGGGGAAATGCATTCTGGTTTTGTGTGGAACAACTACAGCCTATATTTCTGTCTCAAGGTCGATTGCATGGTGAACTTTCAGGTAGCATCGCTCACACTGCAATTTTAGCTCCTGGAGCTGTTTGCGGGTATGAAGCATGTTGGTGGGCTCAGCTGCTTGGGTACTTATGGGAGCCCTTCACCCAGTTCTGGTCTCAATTGTTCCAGCTTTTGTGGTTGGAGAACATGTAGGTGTAGTTTCACCTTTGCTGTAGCCTTCCTCCGTTGTCCTCCGCAAGGGCATGGGAAGGTCATTGCTCCAGTCCTGCATTTCTCCCTACATTGCTGGTAGCTGCTGCTCAACTCTGCCTTTTGCAGCTTAGGGCTTGTGCGGGCTGGCTGCTGCTGCTTCGTGACATCAGTGGCTTTGCTCACCTCTCAGAAATTGTTGTCAGCCTTTGGGCTGGTCTTCTCTTGGTACATGCTGCTGGGCATGCTCCGGGAGCGATATGGCTGGTCCTTCTGGTCCAGGTGCGCAGAGATGACAGGCATCACCTGCCTTTTGGCTGCAGCTCCTATGCCTGTCTTTTTTCAGAGTAATATGTATTCAGCTCTGACTTGGCTTGCTCCAATTACAGGTTTAAATTTGTGCTTGCATGGTCTGTCATGCTCTGTACCCACAGTGAGTCACTGGTGAAGGAGCTGATCTTTCTTGTCAGAAGTAATGTGAGAAACCTGCTGTGTTTTTCCTTGCAGTATCCCTTTTAACCTACCTGATTTCCTCCCAAAGAGTTTTCAATCAGTGCAATGTGCAGTGTTTAGCGCTTCTGAATGACTTGGACTCTCATTATCTGTAGGTTGATTTTTATGTTGCAGCAAGTCAGACTATTGAGCTTCTTTTCTGTATTGTTTTGTGCTTGTATATATAGATTGCATTGTAGCTAGGTAACTTGAGGAATTTTAGGTAACTTAAGCGTGCAGTGATATCAGAGCTCTTTGCTTCTTGTAGGTCTCTTCAGATCTAGTGCTGATGGCCAACAACTCGGGACGTCACCCTGAAATGTGAGTTGTGCCAGCTTGCTGTTTGGGTGGCAGGCAGCTCGCTGTGCTGTAATATCCTGGAGATTTGTCCCCTAAATAGGGTACTGCTTCAAAACCTGGGCTAACTAGAGGTGTTAAACTTCCCCATTATACTGTTCAATTACTTTAATTGTTCCTATGGTACCTTGGCAGAGACCTTTCTACACTTTATATTAGCCTGTGTTCGGTTTCGATCAAAAAGCTTGTTTAATAATTAATTACTGAATATTCCTGTGTCTGATGACTGCAGGCTGGGCAGACAGAGTTAAAGCTGGAGGACAGCAACGCTGGATGTGCTTGTTGCAGTTGGGTCAGCGATTGCTGACTCACACAGGCATGTGTTCGAGGAGGACGCCAGTGCTGAGCCTTCAGCCTTCAGGCTATGTATGAATCTACTTCAGAATTAAAAATGCAAATTGAAAGCGTGGTACTATAGGCCAGTGGCATGATTTGATTGTCGATGGCAGCACGGGGATAAAAGCAGAACAAATCTCTTCCTTGGTCCTATTCCAGGTACTTATATGATTCGCTTCACCTTTGCAAGCACAGGCTTCTGGGCATAATGTTTTGAAATGTGGCTTGTTGCTCTCTGTCATCCCGGCCTCCTGCTGTCACCAGGTGACGTTACTTGTAACTGTATGACATTGCTGCACTGCTGGATTTGTTGCTGCTTGCAAGTTATGTTGTGCAGTTCACAGTGCTTACATGGGCAGCGATGAAATTTTTGCAGTGTAAGCCATACTGACTGGCTTGCATGCTTGTGTTAGAAACAAGTTATGTGTGTTTGCCCTGCATCCAGCAGTCCTTTCTTTCACTCTAATTTGGGCCAAACTGTATTTTTATCAAGTTTGCTGTTTTTTTTTTTAAATCTTTTATCCAACTCTTCAAGGATATTTCTGCTTTGAAATCACGACCAGATACATGTATGTCCCTACAGTGACTCAGGGGGAGGTCCTTCATTCCCTAAAAATAGTCTTAATTCTCCAAATCTTTCTAGATGAAGAGCACTGTATAGGCACGCGTAGCAGTTTAAAGCAGCTTCTGCAGTGCATGTGAAGATAAATATGGTGAAGTGGGAGCCTGTGCCTTTCTCTTTTCCTTCTTTAACACAAAGCAGTCATTCTTAATCTGTTATTAATAGCTAGAGCAGGTTTTTGCTAAGGCCTTTATAAGAAACAGAGCAGGAAAATGTTGTCCTTCACACCCACTGCTTGCATGGTACTGCTGTATGTGTAAGATCTTCTTATTTCAGGCTTGTTGATTGATATGGATACCTAAACACTGCAGCTGTGTGGGCTTTTAAAGAACAGCAAACTGCTTTTTTCCGTGGCACAGCCGTCAGATGTGATAACAGGGGCTTGTAGTAGTAACCTTGGATGGGCAGCAAAGCTCCTTTGGGAAGACGCTTGACCTCCTGTTGCCAGGGCATACGTTCAGATTACTTGTTTAGTTTCTTTAGGGACGCTCCCTGCAGCGTTCTGTGAAGTTGGGCTGTAAGTGCAGCCACGTTCTCAGAAGTGTGGTGCTGGGCACTTCCCAGCTGACTTGGTGCTTTGTGCCTGTCAGTCATCTGAACACAGAATTATTTATCACAGCAGAAAGTATCCATGGCAACTAATTTGCTAGTTCTGTGAATCTTCATGATTTTTGAAGTTTCTCTTTCTCTGTGAAATGCACAGGGGTGGTTCCACAAACTTTTTTTTTCAGGTCTTCTACAACTGTAAGGAGTGATGGCTCTTCTTGGAAACGTGTGAAAAATACACTGGTCCCAGTTCAGAAGATGGGGTGAGTTTGGGTGTATTTGGCTGCAGAATGGGCATGGGTGACTGAGATGTGCTTATGCCAGTAGGATGGAGACATGCCCCTTATCCCCAGGTGGACTGTGCATGAGTGGAGATTATGTGATTAAATAAGCACCTTTTTGTCTTAAAAATGTGGAGATGATGGGCAGCAGGTGGAGGTGCCACCTGTGCCGGCAGCTTGTTAAGAGTTGATGAAGTTAAGTTCCAGCTTTTGGTTTGAAGTCTGTTTTGGAGGCATCTGGATGTGAGCGCTGGGGTGGTGCTGCCTGGCTAGGTGTCACGGCTGTGTGCTTCAGAAGCCCCATTCTTTATTTTTAAAAGTCTGAGACCTTCCAGCTTTGCTGTTTTCAAGTGTGTGCATTACTGATGTTGGATGCTGTTTACATGCCGTTTATTATTCCCAAGTTACCACTGAGATATTGCCCAGTAGAGCTTGTGGAGCAAAAAGCACTATAGGTTTATAGTGTGTGGTCAGGTGAAAAAGACATATGACTTAATTTTATCTGAGCAGTTTTTTCCTTTCCTTGTCAGTTGGGTCTTTTGTGGCGTGTGTTGGTGAGAGACTGCTGCAGGCTCTCCATCTTTAAATCTCTTCTGGGATGTAATTTTTATAAGCAGGAGGGAAGAGAATACTCAAACCAAAAGTTGTTTTGCGGTGGCACAAAAGGTGACAATCATCTTAATACTGTGTAATTTGTATTGAGCGTGCAAGGCACGCTATCAGTGCACATTGCTGACTTGTGTGGCACTTTCCTTGTCTTGAGAAAACCTGTAGGACCCCCTTTTGAAGCTGGTGTAGTGTTGATGTTCACAGTAGCCATATCCTGTCAAGGGTTGATTAGGAGTATTATGTGGCTTGATACTAGTGTGTAGTGTTTGAACAATGTAATTTGATTATTTTTTTTGTAGACGTTATAAGATTACACCACATTAGTCCTAGTATTTGCTTTGTAATGTCTTTATTGATGGATGAATGCACTTGCAGCCAGTCTGTGGATGATACTAAATGGAGCAGAGAGGTTGCCACATCAGAAGGCAGGTCGGCATCCTTCTGGATTTCAGAAGGACCATGGCAGGCTGGAGGAACAGGATGATGGGAACCTCGTGATGTTCAGCAAAGGTGAACGAGGTGACCAGGAGTCATCAGAGGTCAGCTGTCTCTTTGGCTGTGCTAGCAGAAGTGCACCCAGCATGTCGAGGGAAGGGACCGTCCCCTCTGCTCAGCAGTGGGGAGGCTCATCTGGGCTGTGTGTTGGGTTTGGGGGTCCCCAGGACAAGGCTGGAGTGGTGGAGGGATGTGGGTGTGCTCAGCCTGGAGTGGAGGAGGAAAAAGGGAGACCTTATAGCTGCTCACCGCTGCGTCATGGGAGTTGCAGGGAGGACAGAGCCTGGCTCTGCTCGTGGCAGAATGAGGCAATGGGCTGGTACCAGAGGATGGGAAATCCTATGTGTCCACAAGGAAACAAGTTCTAATTGGGAGTGGGGGCTGAATACTGGGATAGGTGTTTGGAGAGGTGGAGGAGTCCCTTGACTATATTCAGGCTGTGGCTAGACAAGGTCCTGAGCAACCTGATCTGGTTGCTTCTGCTCACAGCAGGAGATTGGACCTGAGGTCTCCTGAGTTGCCTTCCAAACTCAGTTAATGTACTATTCTTGATTATTTGGTTTCTGATGCTTAAAACTTGGGAAGTTTGTCTTCAGCTCTCCAGATACTTGGTGGAGGATGGAGAAAAGCCATGTCACGTCTGTGGTTTGCACATTGTGCTAGAGGAGCACCTGTGCCTGGCCGCTTCAGGCTGTTTCATAGAATCCCCCACTTCCATGGCACCCCTCGCTTACTCTTTTTTTTTTTTCCTCCCCGATTCATGTTCCACTGCCAGTATCGGGGACAGACAGCTGTAGCTGGGTGCTGGCTTTTGGGAGGGCAGGAGAGCTGCATCGGCAGAGCGCCTGATGGTAAGAGCTGTGTGGGGAGGTCTCCAAACGTGAAGTGAGGAGATCTGACCAGGGCTCACAGAGCATTGGGAATATACTGATAATCAGTGGCTTACTGCATCCTTCTGGTCCTTGTGTGGTACCTTCTCTGCTTGTTCCACAGGTGAGAGTCATGTCACAGCTGGAGGGGTGGGAAGGGACAGGCTGCAGGTATGTCCCCTGTGGTCTGGAGCTCTGCTGTGCCTTGCATTTGGAAGTAGGCAGGATCCACTTAGAAAACTGAAAAGCTGCTTTGGTCAGGAATCGGGACACTGGTGCTTTCAGCATAGCTTGAACAATACAATCTCGCCATGCACTCTGTGCTATTCTAAAGTTGGTTTTTTAATAGTACTGAGAGTTTGGCTTTGTAAAAGCTAGTGTTACTCATCCAGCCCTTCCAGCTCTCAATTTCTGCGCTGCTGGTGGTTATAGTACTTTCAGAAAATCGTTCCAATTTTATTCTCTGAAGTTGTAAGTTGGCCTCTCAATTGAGGGAAGGGCTTCTGCCTGACAGTGGGACAGCCTGAGGATTGGCAGGCTAATACAAATGCACGTCTGAAATTTATGATGTGATTAGACTGTGTTTTACTGGTATATCATGGTTTTATTAGTTAAAGCTTATAATAGATACAGTATTTTGCTGGGTTGCTTGGGTAGGTAAAGACCTGGTTGGGTTTCTGATCCCTTTAGGAGTGGGATTTCCGTAGGAGCTGAGACAGAAATTTTAGTGTTTTCTTACCTGTTCACTTTTGCCTGTGTAGTCTCTGGAACGTCCCAGCTGTGGTGCTGTCCTTGAACCGTTTCCGAGGAGCCTGCATTTTTATGTAGGTGAACTTTGAGTATGCACTGGGTGAGGCATATCTGCCTCTTCCTCTCTGTCCCTTTCTTTTACACCACAAGAAAAGCAGTAAAGACTTCTGCTTTGAAATGGAAAACCTATGGATGCAAACTCCTTGGAAGTTTAATTTTAAATTTGGAAGTTGACTCGCAGAGGTCTAGCAAGTTGTCTTTTGTTGCCCTGTAATAAGCCAATTTTTTCCTCCTTACAGCCCGTAGGCATCAACCCTTGAATTGTTGCTTCTAAGTACCTTTAGACGATGCAGCACTGTGTTTCAGCACAGATAAGGTCTGTAATTACTGGGTTGGATTGAATTCTACTTCACATCTGCAGCCCTAAGCTGTCTTTACAGCACAGTAATGAAATATCTCTCTGGCTGCCTGTATCTAATATTCTCAGTTTTGGGGATGTTACAGTTTAACATATTACCTGTCATCCCCTGCTTTAGAGACAGCATGAAGTATGTGCCATGGGAACGAGACTGATTTAATCATGATTTTTACATTTGATTTCCAAATGCGCAATGCCTGTAACAAGCTCAGTGATTGTGAGAGTCAAATTCTGTCAGTGTAGATGGGGCACTGAGAGCTTTAGGGAAAAATCCCTATGGGTGCTGCAGGGAAGCAGTGACATTTGTTTGTAGTGAAGCACTGGGACCTCTGTAAGGTGACTGCTGTGTGGTGCCCTGGGTTTCACAGGGTAAGGCTGGATGGTTGTAATGGGAGTAGGAGCTGTGTAGTCTTTAATACAGTGTGGTTTTAATATTGTTGTGAACTTGGTCTGAGGCATCTGTAGTTTTAGGAAGGAAGAATTTGTGAAGTAACTAGCTTAAATGTCAGTAGTAAGCTTTCTTCTAATCATAGCAGGCATTGCCCTGCAGCAGGGCATCATCACAGCTATGGAGGGAATTACATTTTTGTCTCGCATTCAATACACCATTCTTTAAATACTTTTGCTGTTTTTCATTTGCCTTGTAAAGGAAATAAGTTAAATCTAGCAAGCTTTTTGTCCCATGTGTCATGTAAGTCAACTCTACTGTTAGCATTAAGTGTATTTTCAATTTAAAAATTGTGGTTTATTTATGGTACTGCTGGTTTACCTGTGCTGTTGATTTTACATACAACTAACCAAGTGTTAATAACCCATGGTGGTTATATGTTACAGTAAACCCACATACTGTCAGCAGGAATCATAGAAGCATATGATGGTTTGGGTTGGAAGGGACCTTAAAGACCATCTAGTTCCAACCCCCTGCCACAGACAGGGACACCTTCCACTAGACCAGGTTCCTCCAAGCCCCATCCAGCCTGGCCTTGAACACCTCCAGGGGTGGGGCATCCACAGCTTCTCGTGGCAACCTGTGCCAGTGCCTCACCACTCTCACAGTAAATGCCTTTAAAAGTATTCCCTGCCCATACAAGACTATGCGATAAGGTTTTGTTGATCAGACTTTTGCGCTGGCCAAACCTGGGATCAATACCTTCCATTGTGGTTGGCAGCAGGGTGTACATGGCTTCTGGTCCCATATCGTCTTGCTGGGTTTGGACTCTAAGATGTGCAGAAGACTTGATGGGGAGTGTGTTGTAGGTGAGCTCAGGCCTCCCTCCTGCTACCACATCGGCAGAGGTTCGCTAGTAGGAATTGCTTTAAGAAAAGCCACAGTGCATCAAGTCTTGCATCAAAAAAACCTCTTGGCTTTTCAAGGAGCATTTAGAGGACATGCAAGAGGTGCATGTGAATTGTTGATATTTAGCTTGTAGCATGTGTCTGGGACCACTGCTTTTTTTCCCCCTCTATACTGAGTATATCTTCGTCAGATGGGAGGAGAACAGTACAAAATGCAAGACCCAAGCCTGTTGTCATGGACCTACCAGTTGAGGTGTGATGGGCTTTGGGGCGATGAGCTTTGCCTGGTGTTGCAAAGCTGTCTTTCACCCTAAATGTTTTTACTGTAGTTGCTAATGGGAGAAAATATGGGGAGTTTTGTTGGCTTTGTACAGGACTAAAACAAAGACAACAACGGTGGTAATATATGGTACTTTGAGGGTGGATTTATAGCCTGAGGGGTGTAAAGCTAGCAGAAATGCTTGAAATCACTGTCTGGTTTCAGTGTGCTCTTGTGATTGAAATTAGTGAAGGCACATTACAGTACGTGGTGTGAAGTGCACCTTTTATCTCTTTAATATAACCTCAAGAGTAAGTTTCTGCTGCAGCAGATCTCTATAAAGAGAATCTGCTCCCATGTGCAAGTGTTGTAGTCTGAGCAGATTAGTTTAGTTTTAAGCAAGCATGAATATGATGTGATCTAGCTCGTTTACTTGAGAAAAGAGCATTTTACTGCTTTTTCACTGGTGTGTAGTTCTTAAGAGGTTGATATAATTGAAGGTTTAAACCTGCTTTTCTTCCTGCATCTCCTTACAAGACTAAAGAAATAAAAAAGGGCAAAGAAGATGAAAATGAGTTTTCATACATAAAATTACCTTGGTGTATCCTGGGAAGAAAGGAGAAGGATGAACTCAGCTTTTTTTTGCCTGCATGAAGTTATGCTCTGAACACTAGCTAAGCAGTGGACTGCTTTCTTCTGCAGCTCAGCTGGGGTCTTTCTCTTCCCCTGAGGACACTTGCCACGTCCTCCCTGCAGTGCTTTGGGCTCCTTTGGTGGTAAACTTCCAGCAGCTGAACCTGCCAGGGTGAGACCCCTGGGGCTGGTTGTCCTTCGTGGTGGCTGCTAGAAAGACATGGGACCTTCTTAATTTGCTTAAATGGAAGAGCATGTGTATGCAGAAGGGTGGCTTTTAGATCAAGTTTGGCCTTTCTTGTATGGGACCTGCCTTAATGCTTTCGTATAAAAGTTTGTTCTTCAATGTATTATACTTCAAAGATATGCAACAGAATTCATCTCTCTTCTGTTGGCTGGATGAAATGTAAAGCTGTGAAAAAGATTCAGAGAACTGGTTTCCTTCTGGTGCTGAGCTGTCCTTGTCAGTATTTGTTTTCAGAGGTGTATCTATATCTCATACCATATTGGGGTAGCGTGTATCGATACACTGATAGCTGGTTAAGGCACATAGCAAATACCTTTCTGCTTTTCCTGTTTTCACTTCTGTTTTTTCTGCACTGGCAAAGTAACCAGCTGTTGCCCCTGTGTATGTTAGCTCTTTGCTTGCTTCATCCAGTTTAAATTGCTCTCATTAGCAAAGAGAAATCTCTTTATTCTGTCTCAAGCAGTGTAATTTTGAAATTGTTGGAGAGGCAGAGGAGGCAGGCATTTAAAGAAGGTAAGCGTTTCATGCGTCTCCTATGGAAATGAAAGTTGCTGAGGCTGAAGTCTAAAAATAAACTGTTCCCAGCCCTGTCCTTTTGATGGGAACTGCTGGGCACAAGCTCTCGGGCACTCAGCAACGGAGGTTGTTAATGCCCCTTTATGAAGCACCAGGGCCTGGACCTGCAGTGGGGCTTTGAGACCTGCTGCCAAAATCCTTGTGCTTCCCAGGAGCCTGAGCATCTGAGTGGGCTGGGCTGGGTTGCCTGACCGAGCAGAGCGCCTGTCATTAATTACTTGTTTGCTTTTGTGATACGCATAAAGTGGGATTCTTTGGAAGTCCCTTGGCTTCTAAAAGTGACTGCTGAAATGAAATGTAGTGACTTTGAATAAAGTGCTGATGCTGCTTTTGTAGATGTGAACCTTGACTGTGTGGAGGAGAGGGGTGGGATGGCAGCTGATTCTTCTTGAGAAGGTGTGAAGGTGTCCTGTGAAGTGCTGCTTAGGAGAGTAGTACCTAGACTTGACCATAACCAGAGCAGCATGAAGCTGGTGAGAACAGAGGGCAGGTGTCTGTCTGTGCCAAAGCAACTCCAATATTTCTGCATTAAAAAACCCCAAGCATCTTATTGCGCCACTGAAGTTTTCTTGCAACACAGTACACTAAAATAACACTGAAAGTCTGGTTTGAGTGGTTGGGAAATTTGCTTAAAGCTGTAATTCATTCTTGTCTATGCACGAGAGCAGTTCCTTGTGAAGGTCACAGACTTTGCCTTCCCTCTTAGCTGTATGTGTAACTCTTCTGTGCCTGGTAATCCACAGTCAATATCCATAGGATTCTTCAGGAAACATATAGCCCCTGACCACTGATCCCAATGTAGAGTATTGGCGTCACTCGAATCCCCAAGATAAATTTCTGAAAATACCTGTACATACTTTGTACAGCTGTGTATTCCTGTGTGCATTCTCCTGGAGGGAATGTTGTGTCCCTAGCACCCAAGGAGTCCAGCTGTCTTTCTGGCATTTACTTTGTGAAGATAAATACACTAACACAGTGTCACCCAGTGCTTGCTTGTCATTTTGGAGTTTTGGACAGATTATATGATACAGTATAATTTATATATAATAATACAATATATTACTGATAATACACAATATATGACACAATACAATATATATGACATGGTATGAATTAATTGTATCATATATATATATTTAAAAAGCGTATATGTACATAAATCCTAAATTTAATACTCTGCCCTAACTTGTAACTTTTTTCCATGCTTCATCCTTGGTTGGCTTGATTGACCCTGATGAGCAGTGTTCATTTAAGGAGGCTGATGGTAGTGAAAATGTGACTGTTCCGGAGGAGGTCTCGAGGCACTAATGCTGAAAGACTTTTGGACATTCAGTCTTGCAGGTGAAGCAGTTGAGATGTGTCAGGTCTGTCCAGAAGTGGTTGGACAAGGTCACTTGGGCATCTGCAGGGTTTGATCCAAGAGATCTGCCAATCTGAATCATGGGCCAGTAAGCAGTTAACTCAATTTCTATTTTAATAAAAGCTCTTGGCATCTCCAGTGACTGAAAAGCCAGCTGCCAAAATTTTTTTATTTTTTGGGCAGTGTCATAAGGAATGGGAAAGGTCTACATTGTGTCACGCTATCCCATGCACTCACATTGCAGACATGTTTTAATATCCTGCTCTCATTTTCCCCTCTCTGTTTCATCAGTTCTTATGGAGAAAAAAATGCTGTTCACTGGATTGCTACCTCTGCGCTCCTCAGGAGTGTGTCCCCAAAGGATAATCTGATCATTTCATAGGTAATGGAGATTGTGGAGGTACCTTAAATACGTGTCTTGTTCAGTTTTCAAGTTCATGCTCCCTCCTTCTGCTGAGACTGGAGTGGCAATGGTATGCCTGCTACCCAGCAACTTGAATCGGTTCTGAAAGGCAGGTAGCTGCATATGCTGATCTATACAAAGAAGAGGTAATTGCTTCCAAAAGTAGGTTATGCTGATTGTAGAGCTGAACATGTTTTTTTGTCATGGAATAAAATTTCTGGGTAGCAGGAGACCTCAGAAGCTGCTGTTGTCCACTGGTGTTGAGTATTTGCCTTGAGCAGAAGCATCTGTTTGTTGTGTTTGGTGAGAAAAAGCAACTGAATGAAGAGCTTTTCAAATCTGTGCTGGCACACACCTAGAAACCAGCCTTTATGCTGTACAGTAGATAAACCTGTAGCAAAGCAGTTGCTGAACTTGTTCACAGTCAAGGGCTGAGAGGCAACAGTTAGATCAGGTTTTAAATGTGAAGTTTTAGCTTTGTCTTCTTGTGCCGAGGCCTTAAAACAGAGGAAGAAATACGTCCATACAACCGTGTGGGCTTTGCATCTGGATATCTAGCTGTAAGAAATATTTCATGCAGAAAGAAATTTTGTGCTGTAGTTTTAGTGTTGTTTGAAAGTTGGCAGAGTCACAAGTGCGATGACTTTAAAAGTGATGTTCAAGGTCACAGGCCGTAATTCATGCAGTGTCTCTGAAGAAGATTTATTTGGTACTGAAAACATTAACGTTGATGGTAACTAGCATAAAGAGAGCTGCTTGCAGCCATGGAAAAATCCTTGGAAGCAAGCTCTTCTACCCACGCTTGGTCTCAGAAAGACTAGATAAGTCTTGTGCTCAGAGCAAATACACCCCTAAACTCTATAGTCTGGAAAACTAGGATATGTTTACCATCCTGAATACTGTAAGTATGAAAGCACATCAGCAGGATAGGAATAAAAATCTGATCGTAATATTGACTGTGCTGTGCTTTGTGTGCTCTTATGCTCTTGGACACGGTGGAGGGTGTCCCTGCCTGTGGCAGGAGGTTGGAACTAGATGATCCTTAAGGTCCCTTCCAACCCAAACCATTATGTGGTTCTGTGATATGATTCTATGGTGATGAGAAAAGACAAACATGAACTGACTATGGCTGATCTTTATTTTGGTCATTTAACGCAGTTCCCAAGGGCTGAAGGACCAGTAAAAACTTAAAAGCAGAGTCTGTAACAAGAAAAATTACTGCTTGAAACTCTTATCTGCTGTATTGCATTTATTTCAGTGTTCTTGTGTAGTAAGCATTTGTCAAATTAACGTTGCGTATGGTCATTTGTTGTTTGTTCTTGCTTAAAAATGAGCCACCAAGCATGTAAGTCATGCATTGCCCAGGTCTTAGTTTATACTAACTTCTGTGGAGATGATGGGATCTGGACCAGACCTTCCATAAACTTCTAATTAATGCAATAAATTTGACAGCACTACTGCCCACAAATCTTGGTGGGATTTTTCCCCTCTGGATCTTTAGCATTTTTGCTTGGAAAGTAATGAAAGTAGTGAACTGCCGTGCTTCCTGTGGCATTTTTAGAAGAGGCAAACAGGGTTTCTAACAGGGTTCTGTTAGAGCGTGTGCCTGCCTCCTTCGAAGCTGCCAGTATTCCTGCTGGGCTGCACGCTCCAGGCTCTGTCTGGCAGTTGCAGTTTGGCACTTTCTCATACGTGGTTGTAGTTACCTGAACATACCCCTGAACTGAGCTTTTATCTTTGGGAACTACATTTAGGCAACTAGTCAGAGAAGAGCCTAAATGGGAGGAAAGCCAGTGCATTCAAAATACAGGTGAGGGAGTGCCGAGGGTGATACAGGTGTGCCTGCTGCTAAAGACAGCTCTCTCAGTTTTCCCCAGAAGCTTTTTGTTGTTGTACCTAGTGTGGCTACAGTCATTGGCAATGTCGTTGCAGGAGATGCAGCTCCTTATGCAGAGCCTGGCTTGCTGCAGCCTTCCCCCTGCCCAGCTGTACAGTAATGGCTTTGCTAAAGATGCTGACCTCGTGGTTTGGGTTTCTCAGCTGCCATGGGAAACTGTGTGTCCCATCTTCAGTTGTATCAGCTGTGGGTTAACTGCTGTAAATGGGACACTTAGTACTGTGATACACTCTTACGGGGTTTCCTTTTGGCCAAGTACTAGGATATTTTCTCAACCAGATACACTTTGCTTTGCTTTCCCTGTGCTGAGCTCCTTTGCAGCCTTTTAATTCTGCTTCTGCTGGAAAGGGAGGAGTAAAAGCCCTTTCTGGGAGGTTGCAGCAGTGTTGCATTGGAGCAAAGCTGTGGTTGTGCAGTGTCACACCAGCATGGAGAGCTTTTCTTGCCCTACAGAAGAAGGTGAAGGTTCACCCTGGGGAGCAAGTGAAGCCGTTCACCCAAACCAGTGGCTTGAAGAGCTCTTTCTGGGTGCCCTTGTTTACAGGGCTGATCGCCTTATCAGCTGGGGCCACCACCAGCCTCTCCAGAGGTAGACAGGAGATAGCATGACGTGGTGGGAGGAGCGGGGATGCTTACTGGTAGCTTTTTTTTTTATAATTGGTTTTATTTCTTAATTTTTTTTCATAAAAAACCCAATGCAAAGTCGCTTTGCCAGACCCTATCTTACACTTGCTGATACCTGCTTGGTGGCTTAGCCTTTTTTCCCCCCTCCTGATCACTGCTGAGCTTCCCTGGCAAAAGACTTGCACTGTGCACATGAGAGAGTCATAAATGTGTTATAAATGCTAATCCTGAAGAATATGGTTCTAGATAGATTGCTTTTAGAGTATCCTTTTATTTGGGGTGGAAATCTTGTTTGTGGGAGCACTGTAGGAGCAGAACATCTCTTTGGGGAATGAGGGGAAGGGAACTGGGGCACATCTGTGTGTTTTGATGTGGTTCTGATGTTAGCAGTAAAAACATTTCTCAGTTTGTGTGCATTTATACAGACTTTACACATTGTTTTTTTGGGAAACAAGAGGCCCTGTGCTTGGCACCCTGCTTGGATATGTTATATATTTGGAGGAGATTGCCTGTTGGCAAGCCAAATGGGGCTAGCTGTGCTGTTCTGCCATCTAGCCAGCAGGTCTGCCACGCTTTTATTTAAGAAAAGAAGCAGGGGGGAGGCCTGGGTGTTTTCAGGGATGTTTCAGCTTGGCAATGCTGTCGATTTTCTTGACCTGACCATCTATTAAACCTGTGTGCTTCTCCAGCAGTGAGTTTTCTGACACTCACTGTTACATTGAAGATGCCTCTGACCTGAAAGTGCTAACGTTTGCAAAATGTGCTCGTGAGATTTTGCATTAAACCTTTATGGCACACAGTGTCAGGGGTGAGTGCAGTGCCTTGTCCTACACTGTAGTGGGGTGGGTGAGAATGTCTTTCTGACAGATTACCTTCCCCAAGCTCCCTTGTAGGTTTTTTTTCTTCTTTTTTTTTTCTTTTCTTTGTGAAGCATGGAGAGCCAAGGTCTATTTGTAAATGATGCAAAGCAGAAGTGTCTTTGGAGTTTTTCCTTGCAAAGGCTTGCCCTGCACTGGGGTAGGTGTTGCAGCCAAACTGAAGTGGCAAAGCACTGGAGAAAGGAGTGTGAAATCCAGATTGCTTCACTTCACTGCATCGAGTTATTTACAGGAGAGGTTTACAGTCAAGTCACCTCTAAATCCTTACTTGCAGTGCTGGCTGAGGCTTATTGGTGTTGGGTCCCAGGTGTGGGTAGGGGCTTGTCCCAGAAGTCAGGTTGGGAAGCTGCTGGACAGGTCAGGGATGGGTGGGAATATTCTTGTGATCTGCGGAGGGTGCCTGATCTGCAGGCATCCCTCCGGCTGGTGAGGATTGCAGCCTGGATTGCAGGCTTTTTCCCTTAAACCTGATCGTTGCTAATCTGTGCCCATCCTGACTGCAGCCAGTTGCAGATTAATCGGCCTTTAAATAGAAGTAAATCATATCTTTTTACAGAAATCTCAGGACAATGCTTGCCATATGCTTGTTTGGGTTTTGTTTGTGATTTGGTAGGTTTGGTGAAGGCAAAAAGAGGAAGGAAAAAAAAAATCTGAGCTATTTGTCATGTGGAGCTTGCGGTTTGTGAGAGCTGTGCTGAACCAGCTTGTGATGTGCTGAACGTGAATACTGCTTACTGTGTGAGCTGGGGAAAATACCTCCTGAGCCACGCGCCTGCTTTCTCTTGGCATTTGTGTTCTGGAATTGAGTCATCACAAAAATCTTTTTTCCTTCAACCAAGGGAGAGCAATAACCCCAAGAGGTTTGGTGTCCACACTTACATCCCCTAATTTCAGGCATGTGAGCTTTTGGCCTCAAAATAAAACCAGTTTTAAAGTGCTTTTTGGAATTTCTCATGCATAAAAGAGAATGCAGAGATTTTGCTGGCTTTATACCCCCAATTATTCTGAACAAAGGATGTGCAAAATCTCAGTTTATCAGGAAATGTGCCAGGAAGCACTTACAGGTTTCTGTAACTCAGCTATGGGGCTGCTCTGCCTGAAATGTTTTAAAGGTTCCTGTATTGAGAATGGGATGACTGTGACTGTGAAACTGAGCACCAGATTTCAGTGCAGATTAACTGCTTGGGCTCAGAGGACCCAGAAGTGGCAGTGGCACGGGGCTGGAGGCTGGTGCCGAGGTGCAGAGGGAGCCACTGGCCGGCACAGGCGATGTTGAGGAGGCGGTGGTGGCACAACAGCCTTTTGTTGTCGGGCTGACACGGGGAGCACGCAGCTCCTGTCCCTGCACTGTGTGGCAGTGCTGGTGGGTGCTGGCTGTGCTGCTGGGGTCACTGAAGGATTGGAGAGCTTGACCTAATCCAGATAGTTGTTAGACTGTGGATTCTGTATGGAAATCCTTGTGCGTTGTCCAGAGTTGGTTTCTGCTTTGTGGAACGCAAGCAGAGAGCAGTATCCCGTGGGAAGAGCGAGTCTTGCTGCTCAACCGTGTGGCAGATGGGCACAAATGGCCTTTCCTGTGCCATGAGTGCTTGTGACTGCGTTGCCTTTTGTGCTGCCCCCCACTCTGGTAATGAAACAAAATCCCCTGAGAGAAATTTCCATCTGCAATTAATTAAGAAAAGGATCAGCCTGATTACCCTTGTGGACTGTGGTGATTGTTCTCCATCATCTTAGGGGAAAAAAAGAAAAGAAAAAGAAAAGGTGCTGAATGTATTTCAGTGCATTGCTTATACTGTGAGCCAGGCAGAGTGTAAATCCATTTGGTATCCCCTTTTTTCTGTCCCAATCTATTGCATTGCCCAATTCTGCTTGTTTCACAGTCCTTGATTTTTCTTCTTGCCTCTGCCTGCGGTAGGCTCTGCAGCTTACTCTAAAGGGCATTCCCCAGTTGTGCAGCTGGTATAAATATTTCTCTGTGGCTGCAGAGCCCTTAACTTAGTTAATCATATGATACTTTCCAGGGGGATGGGAAAATGAAATGAATAAACTGGTTTCAACTTAATCCATGGAAGATACAGTGGGAAAAATAGGTATTAATCTCCAAGTCGGGAGAGGTCAGTGGTGTAAGAAGCAGCAAGACTTTCCAGTTTCTCTCTTTTGCAGGGGGAACAGGATTTAAAAAGTAGTTTTTGTCTGAACTTCTGAATGTTTTCAGGTTGCCATATAGTGGAGAAAGCAAAGGCAGAGATTAGTATGGTCCCTGTGTAATCAGGTGTGGAGTGATAAGAGGGGTCAAACATCTATACTTTCGCCACCAGAGAATGGTCTTCATGTGTGTAACGTTAACAGAAGTGAAATAATCTTCTTGTTGCACAAACACAAGCGTTGAGAGGTCTGCACAATTTCTGTATTAAATGCCGGTGTTTTGAAATATAGGTAGAAGTAGTAGCAATTAGCAGACTCAGCCAGGGGGATGCTTTGCAGCCATTTATAGTTGGGTTTCCTACCTGTTTCTGGTGATGTACTCTGCTTCTCTGTCAGAAAAATGCCCACATTTAAATGAGTTTCAATGTGCATTTGCTTTTTTTCTGGTAGTTACAACAATACCTGCCCTGTTTCACCTGTACATCCATGGTCATGCGATGCACAGTGATCTGTGTCTTGGATCACTGTGCTTTGCAGGGGGTGATGCTCTTCCACAACCCTCTGCAGAGAAACCCTCCGGTCTCCCTGGGACCAGGATGTGCTGAACTGCTGCTCCCGAGTTGCAAATACTGGGGACTTACCTTCTTCCTGCCTGTGGGAGGGAATAGGCTGTCGGGGAGCCCTGAGCAGATGCATGAATAGGACTCCCTCTCTCTAATTGGGGAAGTGCCTCCTGGATGTGTTACTTTGCAGTCCATCTGCTACACTACGAGTTTCCTTTGCCTTGCTCTCTTCTTGATAGATCAGGATGAAAATGTTTATCCTTGTCATCTTGTTGAGAAAACGGGGGAACAGATATGAACCCCGGTGGTGTTTACCTGGTGGCGTTTGAGTGCTAAACTGTAAACTTAGCTGTAAGGTGATGCTGGTCTGGCTGAATTTGGTAGGGTGGCCAGGGCAGCCAGGCTGAAGATGTTCAGGGATGGTTGACAACAGTCGTCTTGCTACGGCGCCTTTCAGTTCTTGGACTGCGAGATGTCATTTGGGTCCTTGAGCTGCTTTGACACCAGACGTGCATTGGCATCTCCAGACCAACATGTTTACCAGTCCTGGCCTTTCCAGATCTCCTGGTATGTTGGAAGGTGCCCTGAGATGCTGGGTTTGTGCTGCAAGGATGCAGTGTTTACTTCTGGCTGTGTGGATTGGTTTTTGGGTGTGATCTGCAGCACCGGCACAGAGCCTAGATTTGTAATTTTGTTGAGATATAACAGCCAAAAAATGTTTCTGAGCTTCTAGCTCTTCAAATACAGTGTGGTGGTGAAGCTCACAGAGGAAGCTCCTTGAGGTGTTTGCTTGCCAGCTTCAGAAATGAACCTGGGATTTGTGTCCAGCTTCATGCCATGTGTGTAGTGGCAGTGTTGCTGTAAGGTCTCTGTATCTCACTTCCAGCGACTCAAACCGCCCGCCCTCACAATTTCACTCTCTTCCATGACAGTCTGTGACTTTTCAGACGCTCATATGTCCCTTATTTTCTCCCTGAATCCTTCATAAGGGTTCCAGAGTACAAGTCAGAAACATCCCTGATGGCAGTGAACCGCTTGGATCTGTCCCTGTGCTGTGTTCATCATCCCAGCTGAAGCGTGTGACCTGCAGGAGCTGGCTGTCACAGTGATGCCAGAGGTGCTGGGGAGGCTGTTTCTGGACCTACAATCGAAACTCAAACGTGGGCAGTAAAACTTCCTTGTAAAACTTCAGCCACACATTATGAGCTGTTACAGCTCAAGTAATCTTTGAGAGGAGGAAAAAAGACCAAAGGAGATTGCATGGCAACATCAGTAGATTTTCCTGTAAAAGTTATTTAAATTAGGAAATATTTCCGGGCTGGTAAACAGTGATCAAGCAGCTGAGTGATAACCTGGCAAATGGTCTAGTGTGTCTGCTGGTACCTCTTGCCTGTTGCCAGGGCTGTAGCTCACAGCAGATTTCTGTTTAAACACTCAGTGCTGCTTTCCCAAGGGAAGAATGACTCAGACGGCTGCTTATGAACTGTGCTGGCGTTGGCATCCTCGCTTACACTGGGGATGAATTTTCTGAAGTGTGTGGTCAGACACTTGGAGGTTCAGATGCAGCAGCCTCTAACATACATGCCCAGATTTTACTTGTTGTGGCATAACTGTAGTGAGTGAAACCCCAAGGTGAAGGACATGCCTGAATAGGAAAAACAAGAATACATGAGTGTTTAAATGCTGCTCACCTTGTGCTTCTCTGAGGTTGTTACAGGGAGGTGGCTGTGGCTGTCAGCACGGGGACGAGTTTGAGCCCTGCAGTAACCTACATTTACACCAGAAAACAGAACCACTGTAGGAGTGCTAAGGTGGGAATTTAGTATTTAAAATATAGAATCAGGTGTTCTGGTTACTGAGGTTTACAGCAACCAAATGGTTTTGAGATAATAGGAGAAGGATCTCTAGGAAGAGAGCGAGTGCGTATTTCAGGAGGTTATTTTTCAGGAGGTTATTTTTCAGGGTGTAACAATTTGTGTTTGGATTTTCCTGTGAACATGCCTAGTGATATAGAGTGGTGTTGGGAGCCCATAAGCAGGCAGTATTGGCCCTCCCAGCTTAGGAGAGAAGCCTCAGGTCAGCGTTTGCATAGCTTCCTGCTGAGTTTTTTGTGGATAAGCTGCTTTGGAGAGCTGCACAGTCACTAGCCTGAGCATTTTTAGCGCCCTTGTGATGCTGGATGCTCCTAGCCAGGATGTAACAACAAGATCTGTACATGTGTCATACCCACTGTGCTCAGCTGAAGTGAGCTTTTGAACTGCCAGGGTTGCAGGTGTGTGCTCTGGTCTTGAAGTTGAGCTGCTGTGCTCTCCTTGACCTCCTTGTTGGTGCTCAAGCTATAAAGCACGCTGAAATACAGCTGGCCACCTGGAAAGTGGGTCCTGTGCAGAGCAATCTCGGTTCCCTGCTGGGGTTCTTTGCCTGATCCTGTCTGAGCTGTGAGAAAAGGAGGAGTTGAGTTTTAGGAGAGATGAGGCTACCCAGAAATGGTGTTGAGCCTCGCTGGTGGAAAGGAAATCTTAGCAGAGAAATTCCGTGAGCATCCGTCATGCTTGCTTGCTTGCTTGAAGTGGATGGTGTTTAGGAGCAGTGTGCGCTGGAGTTGTTTATTGCTTGCTGCGTCTTATTAACTTCCAGCAGAGCCACACAGTTATTACAAAACCTGTATAAACAACATCTTACCAGCATCTGAAACTGAATCTTTGGCTGTTATGATATCACTGAAACCAGAGCTGTAGAGCTAGTAGATGAAAAACATTTTATTATCTACTTTTTCACCTCCTCTGTTGATAAATCTGCCTTCTGAGCTCTTACAAAGGAATTTCATCGTTTCATATATAGTAAGATTTCTTATAGTTGTTGAAAAGTAGGAGCATCTTTCTCTTGCATAGCACTGGCATACTGAGCAGCCTCGTGTAGCTTGAGTATTCGTTCAGAACTGGAAAGCAGGTCTTTAAATTGTGATTTGCTGTTCTTTTATTGCACTACGGCATGTAGCTGATCTGTCAGGCTGCAGAATGAGTTGCTAAAATTTAGGCTCCAGGAGTCTTATACTGAAGGCCTTTTTAAGTAACTGATGCTGAGAAGTTGTCAAGCTCTGTATGTTTAGATTTGTGGTATTAAAGTAGCTGAAGCAGATTTTCCAGTTAAAAAAAAAAAGAGAGAGAGAGAGAAATGCTGCAAATAATATTTTAATAACAAGGTATTTGATGGTTTTTGCAAAATCCGGCATTCTGGAAATTGCTGTGATGCAAGAGCTTTGCTGTACTGGTGGTGGGGTGCTTGAACGATGATGCCAGTCTAAAATTTCTATTACTGTGTCCTACACACTGTCAAAATAAAAAAAGCAAATGTGGCTGTATTCAGAGCAGCATCTTCTGCTAGCTTTGACAAAATCTGTGCAGGAACTGGGACCTGTGTATCCAGAGTAGGTTTGACAGCTGAAATAGAGACCTGCTGGCATCATGAGAAAGTATGTTAATGCTTTTAGAGTAAGAAAACTCCTTTCTGATGATCCTAATGCATCTATGAGCAGCACCGTTCTTGCCACAAGAATGAATTTGGGAATAAGCCATGAGATCTGTCTCCACAGTTCATGATCTTTTTTGTCTGGAGCCATGTGCCGGAGCTGGGCAGCCCTGGCAGGGCCACGTAGCCCATGGCTTGGTTAATAGCGCAAGACTTGCATGGAGCTTGCCCTGGTGCTTTGAGGATCTTGCTGCTGTGCTCTGTGGGGGACGGGGTTATATTCACCCAGGATGTTAAGATTTCCCCTTGCTGGATGGATGCTTAAGTCCTCCCTGCTTTTTAACACCTGCAGGTATTTTTTTTTTTTAAATTGTTTAGCCCCTCTCACTGTGTATATTGGCAAGGGCTGTATGCAAGGCAGTCCTCTTCCATCTCCCATGTGCAGCTGTAATTTTGTATCTCTGAAGGCGAGTGCCATCGATTAGCTTTGAGAGGGAGCAGCAAAAAAATCCTAGATATTCATCTCTGTCCACCTCTGTGTGGTCTATGTCCATGTTTACACTCCCTTCGGCTTTTTTGCAGCCTGCCCAGGTGCTCTCCCATATGTGCAGCGCTCAGATTATTGCAGAAAGTCGAGAATCAGAAAATCTGCGTGGATCATGTTATGCAATAGTTGAGCTGCTAGTGGTGAATAAGCAGATCCATCTGACCACGAGTGCTTCTGAAGGGCACCTCTCTTTTTTTTCTTTTTTTTTTTTTTCTTTCTGCATGCAGAGAGAGGAGACTGCTTGCTTGTTGGCTTCGGGCTGGGTCAGGTGCCTGCCTCGTGTGTGAGTGCTGATTGATAGGAATTGATTTCCCATGCAGATTGGCATGGGAAGGTAGCTTAAAGAACAAAATCCTGTACTAAAACAGTCTTCTTGAGTGGGAGAGCAAGGCTGTTTAATATGACTTAAACTGATATAGTGAAGTCACCTTCGAGACCTTTGTTTTGTGTAGAAGAGAAAATAATTTTAGCAGTTCTATCCAGGTGGGAAGTAATCCCTCCTGAGAATGTATTGGTATGTACTGCATCACGAAGAGGATGACTTTGGAAATGAAATTCAGTGCTTGATTTCATTTGGAGCCAGTTCACTCCCCCTGCAAGCTAGCGTTACCGCACTGTACACGGAGTTTGAACTTAACCTGTGGTGCTGTGAGACATGAACCATAGGTCCTTGGGAGGTACCAAGACACTTTTGTTTCTGCATGGCTTCTGTGTCTGCATGTTGAGCTTGGATGTGACCCTAGGTTAAATCCGTTCTGCAAAATGGCATCAGGGCTGAGCAGGCAAGAGAAGTCCTCAGGATGCTCTAGTTACGGTTGTGGGGCTTGGGGGTTTGAATTCATGTTCAGCCAGAATAGCTTCTTTCTGCGTTAACATGCAACCCCAGCAATAAGGTTGGTAGTGAGTGTGTCTGGATTGCTGCCTGTTCTGCCCTGGTAGGGACCATATCTCCATCTCATAATGAACTCCATTGCCAACACTTTCTGAGAGTAATTCTGGGCTATGCCTGTAAAACCTCCCTAAAGAAACCTAGAGACTCCTATTTGTGATGTGTTCCTTGGGGAGCGAAGTGCTGCCAAAATTTCGCTCTCCTACTGTATCAGCATGTGGAGCAGGGCCAGAAGGTGGTAGGAAGCTCATCACCAACATCTGGTGGCTTTTACAGATGCTGTGTGTGAACCCAGTTGAAAAGCAGATATTTGCCGTACTGCTGCCCTTGTGATGTGATGGGGCTGTCACTGTGCTCGAGGCCATAGAGAAGGAAGCAGTGTGCAAACTGCCTTGAATCTTTCAGGAGTAAGGGGAGATTCTCCTGGCACTGGTGGGAATGGTGTTCTACTTGCTGAGCTGGTGTTGCGTGCCTTCATGAAAGCTTCCAGTGCTTGGCAGCTGATGACTTGTCTAGCTCCTGCCTTTAAAGATGTGAACTGATTTTAAAGTTTTGGGAAAGCAGCGGCAAGTGATCACTTTTGGACTTCTATGCGTTTATGGAGGTGTTATTAATGATCTGAGAGTTGGGAGCTGTGCAGCAGGGTAATGGGTGGCTGCTGTTGGGATGGAGGAAGGCTGTTAGTGGAAAAAAGGAGTAACTGGGAATGCCCTGAATGGAGATGAGGAGGACTCTGTGTGTAGAGGTAGATCAGAGGCAGGGGGAGAGACTTGGCATTGGCCTGTGAGGATCAGCAAAGACCTTCTGGGCCTGGGGGTGCTGTAGTTTTAGGAACAAATAGCTGGGTTAAGACATGCAGGGTAAAGGAACAAGGAAGAAGTGGAGAAAAATAACAGAAGGCTGGTGGAGAAACAGACAGACGTGGGACTTAAAGCAGAGCTACATAACTGGTAATTCAAAGCTGTGAAGCGAGAGTTGTTTGCTGCTTCTGGAGTCTGAAGCAGCCTTGCGCATCTGGGGTGAGGTCTTCTCACTGTTAGGTGCTTTATCATGCAACAAATAGCCTTCAAAACTAGTTGGAAATAAGTGTGCTTTTCCCCCTTTTTTGTGTGCTGTTTGGAAAATAACTTCAAGTAACAAGGCTGAACTTCTTTAAAAAGCAGTCGGGTGTGTGAGGAACACCAGTTCTTCACCAGACCTTGTGCTCCAAGTTACTTTGCTGCCCTGAGCAAATGGTTCATCCTCACCCATGGTGCTCACACCAGCTGCCTGTGGCTGATGCAAGCTGCTCTATAAATTGCCAAGGCTGATAAGGCAAGAGCCTGTCCTGCCACTGAATCTGGTGGCCCCTTCAGTACTCCCAGGGCATTTCAGACAGGCCTCCATCCACAAGAACTGAGGAGTGACTGACTTGGGGCAACGTTCCTGGATGAGGACTGTGCTGCTAGGCTTGGGGGGAAGGAAAGGGGCAGGTAATTCTACAAATGACTGCAATTCCTCCTGCTATTGCAAGTCAGTGAGCAACTGTGTAGTAGTGTATTTTGCTGAAATACTAGCAAAATCCTTGCAATGATTGCCTGACATCTGCTGAATTCCAGCATGTCATAATGTTAGGAAAAGGGTAGGAGAGAGGACTCTGGAAATGACTCAGACAAGAGCATTTAAAAGTACATGAGGCATATTTGTCCTATGAGAGCGTTGTCCTGCTCCCATCTCTGTCCCCCAGCATGGTCACCTGGACTTAGGGGGATATACAGTCTTTAAACCTGTCCTCGGACCTTTGACTAGTTATGTGGGTGAAAATGGTGAACACACTGGGCAAGATTAAACTGCTATGGGAAGTGATAGCTGGCAGCAGAAGGGAGGAAAACATGGAGGAACTGAATTTTCAGAGTGTTAATGATGGCTGTTCTATGTCAGCTGTTTAACGATGTCAGTAGTATGAACAAGCTGGGAAGGATCCCACCTTGCTGTGCAGTGTAAATGCAAGGTGGTAAGTGGGTTGTGGGTGCTGGGGGGAACAGGGGATGTCTGTGGATCCAGAAATGGTCTAATGCCAAATGTATTTATTGTAGTCCCACTTTCAGGGAGGGATAGGCAGTGTGGTAGGGGGAGAAGGCACTGGGCAGTGGGAAGGTTGTCAGGGTAGATGAGGAATGAGGATTGAGGGGTGGGTATGCATGCAGCAGAGCTGATTGAAATGGTAAAGGGGATAGACAAAATCAAAGTAAAAAAAATAATGGAATAAAGTAAAAGGTGGATGGTAAAAGATGGAAAAATACGATGAAGATCAAGGAAACCACTCTTGTTTCCTCCTGTCCAAAGGTCTTCGCTTCCAGGTGCTGCTCAGCCCTTCCTGGCTGGAGGGACATGGGGGCTGCAGCCTCTATACCCCAGGCTGGAGAACATGCAGCCCCTGGGGTGGGAGCAGGACAGCGGAGGCCAGTGGCTGCTGTGTTTGCCCTGGTCTTGGTGGGGTTTGTGTGGCGTCAGTGATGCTGTTGGCTGTGCCTGTGCTGGCTGCTCTGAGCGTGTCTGCTGGGCTGGTGGGAAACCTTGAGGACTTACTGGCTTAATGCTTGTAGAGTTATTTTAGGCATCTGCAATGCAGCAGTGCGTGTGGAGTCAGTTTTGGGACTATTTCAGCCTTTATCTTTGTGCCCAAGTGCCTTTAAAAACCTAGTCTTTGTGACTTTTTTTTTTAAATGACTTTAGTTGCTTCTGAAAACACTGTTAAGTCATGTTTTAAGAAGTGGCTGTCGGTTTCTATGTGGCTCTTCCACAGCTTGCACGCTCTGAAAAGACAAGGCATCTCTCTGTGCGCAAGAAGGCAGCTCTTGGCTGGTGTGGTACCGGCAGCATGGGACTGGCTGCTCTCCTGAGGCGCAAGAGCTGGTGACGGGAAAGAGGAAAACTAATAAATAAAAAAATTTAAGTGGTCATTTCAGCTTTAAAGCTAAAAGCCCATGGAGAGCTAAGAACGTCTGAAGATGTGGAAATATTTTCATGAGAGAGCAGCAGCTGTCTTGGATGCTGGAGGGGTCGTTGCTTTGAAGCAACCTGCTATGCTTTGTCCGTGGCTGGGACTGTGGTGTGAGGCAGCGGTGTGTACAGGCTGGGGGGCTTTGGCACCTGGGCATGAAGTCCTGGATGCAGCTGTCAGCAGTGGGATTGTTGTGGATAAGGCTGCTGCAGGGTGGGTTCTCCCTGGTATGTCCAGCTGGGGTGGAAGGAGGACTGGTTCTTTGGGAGGTGAGCCCCAGGAATGCCTGCTGCTCATATGGGTGAGCCTACTGAAGTTCAAGAAGTACTAAGCAATTTTGCCAGTAGTAAAGGTGCTTTAACAGCTGAAAAAGAATCGTGCTGCTTTCATTTGTCTTACAAATGGAGATCTTTGCATGCAAGACCTTAGCACACCTGGAGAAAAGACAATGATTGAAAGGAGAGGATATAAAGAGCCACAAAATACTAGATGCTGGAGGTGGGATAGCAGGGAGAAGGGAGAAAAGCAGCAGTGCAAATGAGATGGGAAAGGCCAGTGGTGTGCACTTGGTAATTTTACTTTTAGGACAACCGGAAGCAGTCAGCGCAGCAGGATGTGAAACCAGCAGCCTAAATGACGGGGGTGATGTTCGTACAAGGGAACAAGCTCAATCTAAGTGCTGCAGCTCATCCTTATTTTTCTGTTTGAGGAGCTTGTCTAGCTTTGGTGACTTTGATGTGCTTACTGCCTGCTCAGGATGTTTTTACAGGTCTCTGCTGAGCGGGAGGGCGTGTTGGTGGGATTTTGGGGACAGGCTGGATGCAGGGAGACTGATACTTCTTTTTCCCTCTGTTCCCATGCAGGACGCAGGCAGAAATGGCCCATACATGTCGCGGGACCATCAACCTGTCCACGGCTCATATCGATACAGAGGACTCTTGTAACATAGTGCTTTCCAATGGGGGAAGGACGTACCACTTAAAGGCAAATTCGGAAGTGGAGAGGCAGCGCTGGGTCACAGCCCTGGAGCTGGCCAAAGCGAAAGCCATCCGCATGAGGAACAACCAGTCAGGTAGAGTGTGTCTTAGTGTGCAAATGTGTAACTGGATCTTTTTTAAAACCTCCTTGTAAACGAGCTCTTCCGTGCTAGTTAAATTGTGCAGAAACCCTGGCAGATACTATTTCATACGCAATTAAAAATAGCTGATGGTTTCACAGAGACACAAAGGGTTTTAAACAATACTGTGTGCACCAAACAATCTCATCTGGTCATGCAGCATTGAGCAGGTCTTTAAAGCCCCTGGTAGTGACTGTAAATTGTAGAGAACCAGTAAAAATGAACTAATGATGCTTCTTCTGGAAGACAGGATGTTATGTGCCTTTGTCCTGGAGACTTTGTGTTGGTCCTTGTGGACAGAGAATGCTGTAAGAGGCACTAAGTGCAGTGGTTAGCGGCACTGTAGGGAACACCAGTTCACAACAAAGTGCTGGAGCTGTGCCTTTCTAATTCACCCATAGCTTAGGATAGTTTGGTAGATGAACGACATATATTTTGCTGAGCTGTCTCTCTCCATACATATTTCTTCTTCTGCCCCCTACACTCACTACGCTATGATGTCGTGTTTATTAGTATACCTTTGGGGCAACTGCATTAATATAAAGCTATAAAGCTGTCAGAGCCCCATACCTGTTACGCAGCCCTCAGTGTCATTTTTACTGTTCCATTGTGTAATGGATCAGTTAGGTTCTTAACAAACAGAATATTTCAGAAATATTTCAATGTTCGTAACTCTCCTGGGATTAACATTTGGTTTTCTTCCACAAACAAGCATGGCTTCAAGTTGTAGAGAATAAAACCCATGAATGTATTAAAAAGCTGGCTATCTCCTCTGTCCTAAAATAAAACCACTCCCTGATCTTACCTTGAATGCTGGAAATCAGGCCTTATACAACAGAAAAGAGTTAGCAAGTGCCTGATTTTGTAACACTTTGCTTAAAATGAAAATGTAGCTTCAGAAAATGCACTGAATACTTTAGAAAGGGTGTGTGTGAGGGTGAGACCAAGGAAAGCTGTGGTATTTGTTGCAATCATAGCCTGGGGTTGCTTTGGTGCAATGCTCATACAGCATCTTGCTGTCCTGGTCGAGGTTTGGGCTTTGGGGCAGCTGCAGGCGCTGTTCTGTGCTACTGACTGCAGAGAATATGCATCTATAGGTAGAATGTTTGTGAAGCTTATCTCTCAGAGTCACCACTGAGGAAGGTTGTGGTTGCTTCAGTGCATCAACAAAAACCTCTGCTTCCCCAGGGGAAACACTGCTGTGTGCACACCAAAACTACAATGTGCCGCGGTGTGACTGCGGGGTGCAGCTCTCTGTCTAGTGCTGCTGGCTTATGAAAACACACAGCCAACATAAAATTAGTGTAACCACGCTTTTAGAAGGGAGTGTGTTAATATTTTCATGTGTGCACTAGTGGATTGGTCGTTTGGGAGACTGGCTGCCAAAGGCACTGTGCAGGCAGAGTCTGTGCTTAATATAATGTTTTATAGAGAGCAGCAGAATGCCAGAGCGCCAGCGGTTTGACTTGCAGGAGATTAAACACCCAGTCCTGGACTACTGTGGTCTGACTTTTGTATAATTAGCCATCCCACAAGGTCATACAGAAGTTGATTAGTGTGTGAGCCATTTACCAATTCCCGTAATTGTTTAAGTATGCTGTGTTCTGGGGCAGTAGCATCTACGGATTTAATTACATAAAGTATTGTGAACTCTCTGTCCCTTAATATTTCAGCTGTGGCATGTATGTGAATACTGATGGAGGATACAGCTGACTGAGGAGAAGATGGAAGTTTCTAGGGATGCTTGTTTTGCCTGGCAGAGGGTGGCATTGTGCCAGGTCACAGCTGTGGTGAGCTGGGTGTGATGGGTATCGGTCCTGTGAACATCCCATAGTGGGAGGTGAGTCCTTTAGCTGGGTGGGTGTTTGGAGAAGGATCTCGATGTGGGAGAAGTTGGTGTGTGTCTTTACCTTCGCTTTTCTGAGCGTCGGGCTGTGGGCAGTGCTAGGGCAGGTGGGGAGCGGCACAGCCAGCTGCCTGCACCACTCCCGCCTAGCCAGGGGCTGCAGGAGGATGTCAGCGATGCTGCCTCCGGAGTCATGCACAGTTATTTTGGTTTGTGTCTTTACATAAAAATAGCAAATGCAGAGACTTCCTGTCTTAAGGCTCTGGACATGCTGACTTCCTAACTCCAGCGAGCTCAGGCCATTCAGGGTAAGGTCAGTGCTGCAGCAGTGCTGATTTGGCTGTGGATGCTCATTTCTGAGCTGCCTCACAGTTGTGCTGACTCAGCTGTTTGCAGGGCAATGCTGTGGTTCAGGCCAGGGAGCTGATGGGAGATAAAAACTAAACCAAACTCTTGTTTTTCCAGGCTTTTCTGATCTGATCCGAAGGAATAAGACACTCTGTAAATGGGTGCTGAATCCTTGTGCTGTAGAGTTAGAGTCGAGGACATTGGTGAATTACTTTATACCTTGTTGTTCACCTGGCTGATGGTGTTTTGTCACACTTAGAGACCTTTTAATTAACTTAAAGAATGAATGTGTGCCAACCGGGAGGGGACATCGATGGCTCTGGGAGGCCAGAAGACTGGGCGAGTGTTGCAGGGGGCAGGTGAGGAGGACAGAGAAGCAGGTTGGTGTCTTAACGCTGCCTGCCCTTCTGGGGAAGAATATGAGAAGCATCCTTGCGGTGATCTTCTCTCACAGGCCCTGCCTGCTGCCCTGCCCACTGCAGGGGATGCAGCAGGAACCCATCCTCGGAGTTGCCTGCTGGTGCTCAGGAACATGGGGGCTCTGGTGGAGGTGGCATGTCTGGGGAGGAGATGCCTGGGTTTAAGTCGGCTGCTTCTGAGGTGCCTGCAGCTGATGAGTGCTGGGGCAGTCTCATGTGTGGAGCAGCTTTTCAGGTCTGTACAGTTTTCAGCAAGTGAGGAGCACCCAGGAGAGGGAAGGGGGTGTCCTTCATAGTGCTCTGAGGTCCTTTGGAGTCCTTCTCTCCTTGCATCCAGAAAGCAGCAATGTGTTAGTGTGGAAGTAATTAATTTTACAAAACCCCAAAAAGCCTGTCCTGTTTTTGGAGATGTTTTAAAGATGAGCCACACTTGAGTCGCTGCTGAAAATAAAACATGCTCAAGTGTAAGCTGGAGTTCTCCATTCATTTGTGTTTCTGCAGAAATCAGTGGTCCCTCCCTGCTTTCCTGGCAGTTGAGATTTGATGGGTTGCTGGACCAGCAAACCAAGTTAACTCTGCAAATATCTGGACTACTGGGAGATTATTTTGGGGTGGATGAGAAGTCTTTTCCCCCAGTAGTCCTCTTAAAAAACAGATATGAAAGCGTTTTTAACTTGGAGTACTAGCTAGCTTGAGCTGTGCGCTGAGATGCCATTTTCACAGGACTGTTTTTCATTTCTATTTTTAAGAAATAGCAAAACCTATACCCAAACCAAGTATGAGATAGGAGACTTTGCTGTTCCCTCTTATGTGTAACTGAAGGAGCTCCGGTTTCACCTCTACCTGGTGTGTAGCTGGGACTATTTTGGTAATGAGCTGTGAGCCTGGACATGAGAAAGTACTGATAGATGTCACCTGAGAAAGCTCACTGTCCTCATCCTGCCTCACTGGTGAGAAATATGCCTAGTGATACAGGGTGGATTAGTGGCAGAAAGTGAGAGTAAGGCTGAGTTGTTGTCTTAGTGTTCTCAGTTACCACGTGGTGCTTAATTCCTTTAAAATCAATGTGTAGTGTAGCGTTAGGACAGATGGGGCCCAGACCTGGCTGGATGGCTCACCTCTAGCAGCTGCTCAGCCAGATTTGGCATCCCAATTTCTAGTTGGATTTATAAAGTGTTGGTGAAGTCGTAGTAAACTTGATTTGCCCACACAGTACCCAGGTCCATCACCCCATAGCAGAAGCAGGCGTGGGCTGTACTTTCATCGGTGCTTGGTATGGCCCTGTGCTGTTTATCTGTCCTGAAAATCAGATTTCTGTAATTGCCCTCTGCTCACAGTACTATAAGCTCTTGAATAATTCCAGCCTTCTCCACTCACCATATTGTATCTTCATTACCCCTTGAATTTTTGTCGGTTCGTGCATTGGCCTCTTGACAGCTCCAACTTTGTAGACTGGCAGCAGCAAAGAAGTGCTTTTATCTGCTGCTTATATTTGCTTTTCTGTCTGCAGTTGTGGCTTGGAGGATGCAAAATTAAAAGTATTTGATGACTGTGGTTAATATACCTTTTTCATGGCAGTAGAACTATTCTTTCTTTTTAGGGCAGTATCGTGAGATACAAGAATTGTATGAACGGTGAGAATTATTTTCTTGGCTATGTGGTGAGGGGGTCTTTGGAAAAGCCTGCAAGAGGAGGGTAAAAATCTGTCACTGGTATTTTAAACACTAGGTATTGTGTTGGAGAGCTCTGCAAAATGAACTTGGACTGCTAGGTGATTGATTAGAGACGTGAGGGAGTTGGTGACTTCTTTTGACCCCCTGCTCGGGGGTTCCTGGGAGGAGAGAAGATGAAATCCACACTGTGATTCAGGTCATTGACTGAACCAGTGCAGATTGTGGGCTGACTGAAGGTACTTTTGGTGTTCATGATACTAAAAAACCCAGGAGTTAACTGGATAGGTGTCAGGGCTCATATCTGTGCCATGACCAACTCATCTGCCAGCTTCCCTCAAATGCATCTGGTGCCTCGTGCTGGGGTAAGGGCTCAAGAGATGTCAGTGTGGCAACAAAGCTAGGAATGCTAAGGAAAGAGCAAAAGAGAAAATGTAGGTTTGCTCTGCATGCAGCTGTGATGCTTGTCCCCTGGAGAGGCCCTGGCTCTCATCACACCAGCTCACAAAGTTTTCAGCAAACTTAAGCAGAACCCCAAAACCTGAACAGGCACAAGATTAACCAGACAAATAAAACCTCCTCCACCAAGGGAAGGTGGATGGAAGATTTACTTTCCATCTGGAAGAACGACAGCTGAAGGTGTGTGTGTAAGATGGTAAATGCTGCAGGAATAGATGGGGACAATTGCTTATAACAAGAACAAGGAGGAAATTATCAGGTCATAGGTTTAAATGAAGCAGGAATAATTAATATTTTGTACAACACAAAATTAAGTGGTGGCACTTGCTGCAGTAAGTCATAAAATCCAGAGAGATTGAACAGATTTGGGCATAATTTTATCACTCATGGATACAAGCTGTAACTTTCTGTATACAAAATGCAACCCAGGAGGTCCTTAAGCAGCACAACACTAAAAGCTAACCAGCTGTGCCCAGAAAAAGTCCTGCATGTGCCCTGTCCCTTTATCCTGTTTCTTAAATACTAATTACAGTTTGCTTGCTAGAGAAGAGATGAAGCTGCCTGGGTGTTCGGGCTGACCTTGTGCGACCATCCTGGCAAGACTGCCACTGGAACAATGCTCCCCAAAATATCTCGGTTGTGCCTGTCTGCCTGCATGTGGCGTTTTCAGCCTCTTGGGGTTGTGTCAACTGGGGGACGAATCACTTTGAGACCAACACTCTGGCATGACTGTGTGTGGTGTGGGTCTGGGATTTGGGATAGTGGGTTGACTGCTTGGGTTGTCTGGTTATTCTTACTACCTTAATCAGCTGTTTTCTTAGCAAAAAGGGAGTGATTAAAAGCAGCATTATAGGGGCTTGTTTGTAGACTGTAGGAGAGCAGGAGCTTTGAGTGGTGCACAGGAGGAAGGAGGAGGATTGTTAGTGCTGGTAATGCCTTCTGCTCAGGCTCCTGGGATGAGTTTCTTCTGTAGCAGAGTGTAAAGGGAAAATACAACTCTGGAGAGGAACACTGCTGCCACACAGGCTGGTGGATCCTACCACAGATTAGGTGTGTGGTTCGGTGAGTGAGAGCCAAGATGCAGCTCTCAGGATTGCAACTCACACAAGCAGGCTGCCAGCAAGTAGTTCTGCTTCAGCATGCCAGATCTAGTCATAGTGCCTTTGTAGTAGTATTAAAAGGGATCCATAATTAGTTATTCCTCAGCTTTCCTTAAATTGCTGTAGCGATAAAGTCAGTTTTGTTGCTTGATGTATTTTGGCTGTTCTTTTCCTCTTACCAAGTAAGGGATTTGTTTGCAAAAGACATTTTGACTTGGGAATGTGATACTGCAAAGCATCTGCAACCTTCTTTGCCCTGCTCTGTGAATTATCTCGTTGTTGCTCCCCCTCTTTCCTTGCAGCAAGCTCCTGGCCAGGTGGCCTTGGCTTGTGCTTCTGCTTTGGTTGTGGCAGGACCAGACAATCTGTGTCATTGTTGTCCATATGCCCTCGACACCAGCTCATTGCTTGCTCTAATAGTCCTTGCTATTTCCAGCTCTTTTTACAAAAGCGCTCCCTTTTCCCATCCTCCTTGTGATGTTTCTTCATCACACTGCCATCTATTTTCCCCTGTTTGTAGGGCTCGTGCCCGGAGAGGCACTGGCTGCCAGTGCTCCGTTACCTTGCTCTTCTAATTGTCTTTTTGATCCTTGAAGTCTTGATTTTCCTAGGATAGCTGGCAGCCATTAACTGTGCCAGGAGCTGCTGCCATGGAAAAATATAATTGACAGTGCTGCTGAGATGGAGCCGTTTGCTTGGATTTGCCACTTCTAATGATTCCTGTCTCTTTTCAGTGCCTTCTGCTGCTCACTTGTGTTCCCTTCTGCAGTTGGCAGGATGCTCTGTCTCTCCTGTTCCCTGTTAACTTGCGACTGGGCCAGGTTGCTCCATCTCAGCCACGACTGGTGAGCCATAGTCAACACTTCAGCTTCTCCTGCTGCAGCCAGGGGGATGCTGTGATGCACCATGGGTATGGGGAGTGTGAGCCCCCTGTAAGTCAAGGTGGTGTGGAGAGGAGACAGCTGGAGCTGTGCCTGCTCTTAGATACCATGGAAGGGGTTTATTACTATGTCAAAATGGAGTTTTTCTAACTTCAGAGAGTTTCAGCCAGTCCTCCTCTTTCAAAAACAGCAAGATTTCTGTGAGGGCATCACAGTGGTACTTGGCCTTTGGGTTTTTCCTTATATGTATTTTTTGTATAGGCTCTGAAGAGTCCTTGTTGGTCCTTTGTGTCCAGTGGTGTCTAGAAAAACTGTAATCCTGCTGGCTGGTTCAGCCCTTTTTTGGGGGTAACCCTGCTCTAGCTTTGTATGTCACTAATGGAATTGCAAGGCTTGATACTGACCTGATTTCTGAGCATTTATTCTCTGCTTAATAAAGTTACGTTAGGCTTGTTTAGGAATAACTATGCTAGTTATCAGCCTTGCCTGTCTGATGGGGCCTGACACCCAGGGTTGGATGTAGGGTGTGTTTGGAAGATAGATCTGAGCATGAAGCTTTCTGCTGGCTGCTATGGAAATGTGCCAGTGGGCCACAGGAGCCATCTCAAGTGGGTTTGGGGGACTTCTCCACTCCTCTGTGCTCTCCGGGCTGCTGCTTTTGATCTCCTTGGCTTTTGCCTTCACTACTGAATACCTGACCTTAGGGAAGAGGCTGTGCAAAGCAATCCTCACTTCTCCAGCCCCCTCCATAATCAGGCTGGTGGTGTACCCATGGGCTTTGCTGCCAAAGCCACATCCTGGTGGCATGAAGCAGGCACAGTCTCCTGCGACTCCCTTTCTCATTTCGCAAGCCTTTGCCTTGCCACAGACATGTTATAAGTGTGGGACAAGATCCGTCCCTAGCTGTCATGCGGTGTGATGGGATGAGGTTCCTGGACATCTTGCAAGGAAGGGAAGGGCTTTGTCAGGCAAAGGAAGAGCTTTGGGGATTGGAGGTGTGGAAGATGGCTGTGGTCCTCCACATCTGCTGCAGCTGTATGCTTGGGGATTCTCAGGCGATGGGACTATTGGCAATTGCCCTAAACATGGAGGGTTATGAAGCACTGACTTCTTTTTAAGTCCAGGTGGTCAAGGTAAGGGGTCTGAATATGTATCTGGCATGTTGTAGGAAATTCAAGTGACAGGGGAAAAAAAAAGTGAATTCCCGTTTTTGTTGTTCTTAGAGTGTGTCTGATCAGCTTGGGAATTTTTCTCAACCTGTGAAGTTTCCAGGCCTTGGGATGGGAGGCCCAGGGGGGTGAGTACTTAATCAGGTTGTCTGAATATCTGCAGCTGATGAGATCCTGATGGATGGACATTCAGCTGAAATGGGCTGTAAACAGTCAGAGATTTGCACAGCTTCCAGCTGCTCCCTTTCTCAGGCTGCTGCCTGGCAATGCAAACATGAGGAGAATGGGGGGGAATCTTTAGGATTTTCCTCTATTTCACAAGCCGGAAACTGCCTGCCCCGCCCCACCCCCCCCTTTTTTTTTTGCTAATCTGTTTTAATTCTCTTGTTACTGTTTTCCACTTGCATGTTGGAATAGAGTTACCCCTGAAATATGCTTACCTCCTCGATTTGATGCTGATCTTTCCCTTGTTTCCCAGGTGCAATACTATGTTAACTATTATTCTATTGTAGATGTAATCCATGATAATCATTTATAGCAAAGGAACACAGAAAATTGTACTTATGTAACATCACAAATTAAATATTACAGCAGGGAGCTCAGCAGAGGCTGCAGTATGTAGGCCATCTCCGCTGCTGCAGCCTCGTCCTCTGGAGTGAGCGAAGGAGCTGTGCTGCTGTTGCTGCATGTGCTGCGTGGCTGCTCGTTCATTGCTGCTGTGGTGTCGATGGAAGAGGGTTTATTGTGCAACAGCAGCAGCTAAAGGCAAGAGAAAGACTGGCAAAATGCTTCAAGATGATCGTATAATTAAAAAAAAAAACCCAAAAGCTGCTATCAGGTGTAGAGTGGTGTTGGGGAAGCAGTACACGTTAGCATTGCAAACACGTGGTATACCAGCGGGATTCAGAAGTAGGATAGAAAATGATGTCCCAGCTCATGGGGCTACCCACCGCTTCTGCAGGACGTGCTCTTACACCTGCGTGATAGCACACGTGCATCCTCACCGCCTCTGCTGGTGTGTGCTGCTGCCCCGGGGAGCAGGAGGAAGGGGGTAGCCTGGTACTTTGCTTTCCAGGCAGTTGTCCTGCACTTTTATGCTCTTGGCAGACTTGTGGCACGAACTCGTGAAGCGCATTTTAGGGCTCCTAAAATACAACTGCAGAAATTGGTGCTGAAGTAGGCTGCGTGTGGTGAGCTGTGCTATGTGGCAGTGACAGAGCCTGCTCCAGCTGGTTGTTGGAGCTTTTTGGGCTCCTGTGTACTCAGTGCTACAGGTGAGGCTGCATTAATAAATCCCCAGAAAATAAATAATTGAACCGTGACTGTGCAGAGGAGTGAAGGGGGCGAGGGTTTTGTTAACGGCTGCCGCAGCAGGAGTGGTGCAGCAGTGGGCAGGAGCCTCCGCTCCCACGCTGGTGCTCAGAAAGATGCTCCTGCTGGGGGAGGGGGGATGGGATGTGCTGCACGAGGACATCAGCTGATGACAAAGACCTGAGATGCTGTATGTGAACACAACAAACTTTGGGTCTGCAAGATGTCACTGACGCTGTAATTTATATAATTTTTTGACTGAAAAGTTGTTTTCGTGGTGATCTTAAAGGAAAGCTTTGATTATTTTTTCCCCCAAGTATAGAACAAGCATTGCTGTTAAATTATAACCCACTTAATTACTTCTTAGGCTACAGATCTGTTAGTGCCACTGTGGCTCCTGTGCAGAATGCCCTCTGCCTGCAGCTGGCATTGAGGTGAAGGATGCTGCTTTGGTGGCTTGCAAATGTTTTCAAATGCACCAGCTGTCTAGGCCCCTTCTTTCCTCTGCAAAGCTGGCAGCGTTGTGCGAGGGGGACCTGGCAGTGAAGGAAAAGGCTCTTTTTTGGCTGAGCTGATGTAGGAGTTTGGGGCAAATACACAGGGAGAAAAAAATCCTTCTTGGTCCTTATTTGGTCCTGCATTGCGGCTGTAGGAGCTAGGAGATAAGGCAAAATTAGGGGGCTAAAGTAGCCCATTGTAGCAATAGTGATCAGCTCTGTTTTCTCCTCGGTGAGTTGAAGAACAAATGCTTCACCAGCAAAAATGGGAGGGGGATAAAGATCTACCGTGAGGATTGTGCTACTCCTTGAATTGATAAATATAAAGGAAAAATGGAGACAGAATGCTTTCTGTTTTGCCATGTTTGTATTTACTACAAATTTTTTTATTGTTTTTAAGTGCTGTGTATCATGTTGTTTTATTTTTCTCCTGTCCCTGGCTTCTGTGTTTCTTTAAAATCTGTGATTTTTTCCTCATTTCAATATTTATCAACCTCTTGCCCTGCACTCTGGACAAAGGCCAGTATTTGCTGTGTGTGAGTCCATGGCTTGAGTAAGTGTTATTTCCATCATTTCACGGTTTTCAGCTGTGTTTAAATAAATGTTTCCTTTGTCTAGTGGTTGGTGGCCTTTTTTTGTTGCTTCTGTATGATTTCATCACTTCCAGGCATTTTTTGTGACAAAAGAATTTATCAAGGCTGCAAAGCAAAGATCAGTAAAACCTGGGAAGCTCTGCACATGTTTTACTTTCACTCATGTTTAGTTATTTCACTTGGAGAATGACAAGTGGTGCTTGGTTACTTCAACAGGGTTTGAAATAGCCTTTGCAAGGTCCCATCTTTTGCTTGCAGTGGGCAAAGTTTTGCTTTATCTGTGTGTCTGGTCCCTTTCCCTGTGTCGTTTTGAGCCTATGAAGGAAACAAGGAGCTGTTGCCTCTGCATTAATCCCTGTAAAGAGCTGGGTGGGCAAAGACCAGAGCAGACCCCAGGAGCCAGTGCTGGCTGCTCTTGTAAATGCTGAAACCCAGAAAGAGCAATGAGTGGCTGTCTGTGGCTTGGGTTGAATCCTGTGCCTCATTGTGGGGGGGATTAATCGCCTGATCCCTCTGGCTTTGATCTGTATGATGTTGGCCGTTTTTAGACAGTAATGGTGGAAGAATGGAGGCAGCAGCTTCAGTTTGCATTAATGTTGGTTTTTGTAATCCTTTTGAATGAGGACTTGTCAGTGACTCATTTGCAGACCTTGGTGCACCAGGGCTGTCAGGGAAGTTTGATATTGGTAGTGGGAAGCAGAGCGCTGCTGTTGCTTGTTGTGCTGTGGTAGAGACTGTGGGACTGATGCCTGCCTCTGTTAGCAGATACATTTGCAAGACAAATGAGTTAAACCTGCTTTCCTTTTGCTGGGGGATCATGGCATGGGCCCTGGAGTGAGCCCACATCCAGAAACACCAGCCCCTTCCAACTGGTGAAGCAAATCCCTTGCCTTTGGTAGTGGCTTTCTGCAGCATGGGGCTTCCCTGGGAGGCTATCGGCTCCAATGCCCTGAGTGAAGCAGGACACAAATGCTTGTGGGTGACAGGACTTGGTCCCTGCCCAGATCCCACCCTGAGATTTCGCCTCAGGGCTGCTGATGCAGCCGAAGATTCTGCTCTCTGCAGAGGTAAGAGTGCTTTGAGTAGATGCCTTCCCGCGCAGCCCTGTCGTCTCCCTTGCTGCCTCTTCTCCCTTCCTCCAAGGCAGCAGGAAGGAGCTGTCCCTCTTCTGTCCCCAACCCAGGTTCAGTATCTTTTTGCTTGTACCAGGGTATGGGACTGCTCTGGACGGGTGGAGGAGTGATTTGCCTGTGTAAATTCTTGATTATATTTTTTAGTAATTTTTTATTTTCCCCCTGCCTTTTTCTCTTGATGTGTATACTCATGATAAGTTCTTGCCTTGTCATTTGTGCCCTTTGTCCTTCCAGGGTGACATGGCTGTGTGTCCTGAGAAATGGGATGGAAACCTGTGCTCCTTTGCCTTTATAACTTGCATGTCTGTGAGCTGTTTTGAAATAGTCCTGGGTTCATTTTAATAAAACATATCCTCAGTGACCGATTTCCATCATCTGCAAGTGAAGCCACTCTCAGTACGAAGTGAGCCAGCCCCTGGCAGCTGGGACCAAGGGGCAGGTGGCACCATGCTGTGTGTAGCCATCATGTGGGGGGTGAATTGGGCTCCACTGGTGGTTGTTCATGCTGTGGCTGGGATCGCTGCTCTGATGGACTTTGGAGGGGCTGGCATCGCAAGGGTTTGTGTTTCCAGGTTGAGCCTGGTGCTGCTGGTCTAGTGCATGGTGCTGCCTGGCATGGGCAGAGGCGGGGGTGGGCTCAGGCTGCTGCAGCAGAAGCTGGCTGTCTTTCCTATTGGAAAAAGGGAAGCTCCAACCTGGCCATGCTCGAGCCCTCTGCCTGGCTTGTGGAGTGGGTCATGACTTTGCTACGAAGCTGGCATGTGGTTGGCTTTCTATACCTTTATCATGCTGGCTGCTTTTGGGAGCAGAATTATCCTTAAGCAAAAGCAAAGCAAAGATGAAAGTTCCAGAGCAGACTCTGATGGTGGGCTGGGATGCAGCAGTGGCTGACGTGCATCCCATTCCTGAGTACTTGGCCCAGCAGTTAGAAACCCTGGGGAGCAAGCAAAAAGCCCTCAGGATTTCTTATGGTCTGCAGTACTCCTCTTGGCCAAACCCTGGCTGTCACCAGTCCTCCACCCTTCCAGCGATGGGGCCGGGACTGCGGAGGCAGGATGCTTTCTGCCTTAAAAGAAGCTTTCAGGAGCTATTGAGCTCTGATTGGGAATAGCCTGGCTGGATGTAGGGGTATCCCTGCTTTGCACTGGCTGGGAACACCTTTGCTGAGCCAAGGCTTCGGATGTGCCACCAGGTGTAGCCTGGGGCAAGCAGTGCCATGTCTTTTGCCAGGGCTTCTTCAGGTCCCTTTAGCCGTGGTTTGGGTGCAGTGAAAGCACAGTCTGGGAGCAGCTGGTGCTCAAGACTTGCCTAAGTGTGCAATCTGGTTTATTCCTTTAGCCAGTCTCTTTTCAGTTAGTGACTGCAAACCACTGGTGTGGGGAGTTGCTGTGTTATGGGTTCAACCAGCTGTTCAGCTCCTACTTTCCTCATTCATTCAACAGGCAGACAACCATGTTAATCAGTGAAATAACTGGATATGTGTGAGCAGCTCTACATCCACACAGGTTGTATGGGAGCCGCTTGTGTCTTTGCCGGCCTTGGTAAGCCAGCCTTGCACTGATCCTGCCGTTTGGCTTGTCTTTTGGAGAGCAGGTGCAGCTAAACAGCCGGTGAGTCCTGGCTTGTCACAAGGGCAAGTCTCTCCTTGGCTCTTGCCAGGTGTGCAGCGTACATTCCCTGCAATCTTAAAAATCCCCATTCCCGTGTGGGTGGCAGAAGTGGGAAGGGTGATCTGTGTCATTACTTCTCTGCTGTGCTTGCTAATATTAGCTTGATTTGTCATTTTGGTAACTTGTTATAACTGGAGTTGGCATGCAAGTCAACACAGGTGGTCCTTTCTTACCACCTTTTTAATTTTAAAAAAGAAATTTTAATGCTCTGCTTGGGTTGAATTTTAACTTGCTGTTGTACTTCTTGATCTTCAAGGTTGATGTCTGTGGCTTTACAGCAGCTTGTTTGTGAACCTGGAGCCGTGTAAGGTTGGGCCCAGCGTTTTGCTCAGTGCAGTGCATCCTGAACGTGAGGATGTTACAAACGAGCTGCATGCTCATTTAGAGTTGACACAGACAGGGAGGGAGCCTGCGTCTGTAATGAGAAACAAAGCAAATGGCCAATAACTCATGCTGAAGGCAGCGGGGAGCCCATCCACAGGCTGCTGGGCTGCACGGGGGACCTCTCAGCCCCAGCCGTTTGTGGCACTTGTCTGATGAAGAGCAAGCTGACTCTCAAGTGAGGACATCTGGTCAGATCCTGGCTTCTGACCCTGTTGCCACCCAATAAGGCCTCTGGTGGGATTTCCCAGAGCTGCCGCTGGCGCTTGGCTGCAGTGTGTGATGGCTGGCTCACACTGGGGAGCAGTGGCAGAGGAGGCAGAACTGCTCTGGGAGGGAAAACAGGCAGCTGGCATGGTGTTACCTCCTCCTGCCCTCACTGCCAGGTGATGCTGCCTTGTGCCATGGGTACCGCTTGCATCAAGTGCTGTGGGCAGCCCCACGCTGGGCTCAGTGGCAGAGAGCAGCTCTGCCGGCACATCTGGAAATGCTGAAATCTCACATTTGGAGACATGTAGGCTTTTCTGCTCTGCACAGTTGCATGACAGGGAGCTTCCCCATGCAGTTCAAAGGCACAGTTTCCTCATGGGGATGCTGGTATGCGGAGCGGAGTGGTGGGTGCAGGAGAGCCTCTGCAGCGAAGGAGGGCAAAGTCCTGCGGCTGGGTCCTTGCATGTCCTGGCTCTCGCTGGGTCTCATGCCTTGAACTCTTGCTAAGTGCTGAAAATGGATGCCTGTCACTTAACGTTTTTAAGCCAAGCAAGTTTCACCTGATAGTAGTTTTTATACAGTTTTCAGAAATGTAACAGGGATTTTCATATGGTTGGAAGTACCGAGGGGAACATTTCCAGCTCATGGGATTGATTCAGTGTATTTCCGTGTTATTTTTAGGTGTTTAAGATTTATTTTAACTGAAATGGAAAAGGCTGTTGGAGGAAAATCAATTTTGAACTCTGAAAATAATACTTCTTACTAATTAGAAATGAGTAATTAAATGAAAGTTGATCCCTTCAAAAAGTATGAAGACATCTTTTTGGTGGCTGGGCTGAGGCAGTGGTGTAGGTGGCAGAGCTGTTTTATACTAAGGAGTCAATGACTGAAGGGAAGCCCTTCTTGCGTGTGATTTGTGTCTAATAAAGTAAGCCAGCTTCTGCTCCCCATCTACAGAACAGAGATGTGAATTTTAGCTTGAGGTTGGGTACAAGTGACCTATGCCACCCTTGCAGGGCATGACGAGTCCCTCTGTGTTTCTTCCTGTGGCTAAATTAATTTGTATTTTTTTCAGGTTGGATGCAATGGTTTCATTTGTTATTCAGAGGTCGGTGAATTGGTGGGACTCCTGGCTCAGGAGGACTGATGGCGCCAGTGTTCCAGTAGAATCATGTGTGGCTTCCCATCCCTGTGGAATGTCTGACATCCCTCGGGATGTGGTAAAGGGGATATTGGGATATCTGAGCACGCTACAGTCATTTAGGACCCCACAGAGCATTTCACCCAGCACTGGCAAATGGTTTGTCACCCCTCAGCTCAGCCTCAAGGGAATGAAAAAATCCACAGAAATTACATTTACTTGTGCCTGGTTTTCTTAAACCACCTCCTGAGGGCTGTGGTGGTACTTTATTCCCCAGCATCACGTTGCTCTCCGTAGCAGTAGCTCAGGGATGCTGTGATTCAGGGCATCGGCAGCAGGTTGTTGGTGGTTTGCTCTGTGCTCTGAGCTGAGGTGATGCAGCAGGAGCAGGATGCCCTCTCCTGGCACGCTCGTTCCATGAAGCCCTGGCTCCCTGTGGTGCTCGGCAGGATTTGCCGTGAGGCTCCCCAGCTCTTGCATAAGAGATGTCTCTGCAGAGAGTCCGGCGTCAAAGACTGAGGGTGTTTGCTTGCCTGTACTTGGCTTTGCAACTGGCCTTTAAAGGATGACTTACCAGAACAGCGTTTAGCAGCCAAACCCTGCTCAAACACTCTCCAGTGGGACAGTAGACTCAGCTCTTCTGGTAGGGCTGCTATGGAAAAACTTCTGCTCCTCTCTCCAGCATTTCAGCGTGCTTCAGGCTGCTCACATCACGTGGTGCCCCATGGGGACCCCAAAACATCTGCCACACTGAGATGCCAGGGCAGAAACGGCTCATCCGACCAGCCCATGCTGGTATCTTGCAGTGCTTTGTGCTCTTGCAGTGCCTTGTCTCCTTCCAGTGCTGAAATAGCCTTTGACACTGACAGATGCTCCTTAGGGGTATTTCCCAGGGTCCAGCCTGGGAAATTTATAATTCTTGTTGAGTTTAGGAATCTTTAAGTTAAAATTGTCACGCTAGGAAGTAAAGATCAACTTCAGGAGGATATAATGTCACTTTTAATTCTGTTCAGCTTTTTATCTTATTTCAAGGAAATCTGGATATTAACTTGTGGCCTGCTCCATTGGTGAGAGGTGGCAGGCACGGAGCGCTGCTTCTGCTGGGGGTCTCAGCCCCACTGGGCTTGAGCATACTGCATCCCAATCCCTCGGGAAGGGTCCAGGGTCCCCATGGTCAGGAAGGCAGTTGGGAGTGGCAGGACTTGAAGCTTTAGCCGAGGTAATTGTGGAGTGACCCTGCAGATGGGACGGCTTGGAAGTGCCAGGGGCTCTGCAGCCCGAGGAGCACTAGTGTATGGTGTGGGAAGGTGAAGGCAGAGCAGTGAGCTGGCTCTTCATGTCTGTGCGGCAACAGAGCCTGAGAATGGAGCAGGCGATGGGGTGGTTGGGCTGGGTAGGTTGCTTGAGAGCTTTGCAGGATGTTGAGCCCTTTACAGGTGGCTTCAGTCCTGCAGGGAGGAAAGAGGCGTGAAGCTGCATGGGAGCTGGTGTTCGTTGGCACCTCTGGAGGTCATGCAGTCCCAGGAAATGCTTTATCTGTAATTAGAAATCCCAGCATTTGCATAGCTCTAGTTGATTGCAAGTTGCTTCTCTTTATAGCTGCAGTCTGTAACTCTCCTTTCCCTGCCTCTTTGCCAAGTGCAGTTGGCACTGTGGTGCCATGCATCAACCCATGGCGCAAGGCGCTGTGCTCTGCAGGCGTTTGTGGTGTTGACCCACCCAGGGGGAACACCATGTGTCCACCACTGGAGGATGGCAGGAGGTGGCTGCTGGCTCTGGGGCTGTGACCTCCCTGGTCTTGCTGCTGCCTGACCTCAGACAGAGAGCAGCAGGGCAAAAACCCAGCACAGCTTAGTGCTAGGGAAGGGACGTGGGACCTGCGAATTGGTGTACAGGGTTGGACCCGTGTCCCCAAAGATGTGCAGGGACCCTGACATGTGTACTCTGCATTTGAATAAACACATGGCAGGAGATGGCTCCTGTGGATGCTGGTAGCTGTCTCCTCTTGAGTGAGCTGGGGAGGGCAGATGGTAACTGCATGGTTGATGCTGACCCTGGTCTCCTTACTTCAGGTGTTTGATTTTTGCAACAGAACTTCTTGCAGGTAGCCTCATGGTAGGTAACAGCCTACCTGTGTTCTATTTAAAATAGAAACTCCCAAAGTTTGTGGTTGTGGGACGTCAGCTTAGCTGGTGAATCTGCATGCCAGCGGGGAGGAAATGGCCGCAATGCTGAGCCAAGCCAGGAATATCTGCTGGTGGGGAGAGTGATGGCTCTTGCCTTGCCTAGGGAAGGAAGCTTCATGTGTCCTTGCATGACCTGATTTCATTAGTCTGAATGGTGTGTGGGTCATTGGAGGAGATCAACTGCATCTGTCTGATAAAGTTCACTGAAGGGAACAGATATTAATTGCTTTTGTTCTGGGGACCTTTTAAAGGTGTCTGGCTTATGAGCAGTACTGAAGCAAGCAGCAGGTATGGCTTCCTAACCTTTTCTTTCAGTTCTTTTTGCAAATGCTTCCCCACTCACTGCTTTTGTTTTCTGATGTCATCTTCAAAAGGTCTGAAAAAGCATTTGGGGGCTCCAGGACAGAGTCAGGCTTCCAGGAACCCCCTCCTGCCTGGGCTGCCAAGGAAGGAGGTGTGTAACGTGCCCAAAGGGGCATGCAGAGACCCCTATTACTGGAAGGGGTTTCTTTGTCATGCTGCTAAACACCACCATCACTGCTAGCTTCTGGTAAGAGTTTGTTTCCTCTACAACGTCCCAGTTACATATCAGTACTTTGGGGTGGGTGCGGGAGAAATTCCCAAGATCTTCAGCCAGAGCATGTTTTGCTGTGGTTGCGGTAGGTCTGATTATCAGGCTGACCTGTTAAAGTGATCAGAACGAATGAGCTGTGCAGATGTTCCTGCAAGAAACTCCTTGTTAAGGACCAGCATTTCTCCAGTTAAAAGGAGATGAAGCCATGTGTGCTGTGCAGCATCATGCTGTGACTGAAAGTGTTGTAGCCCGTGCACGCTGCCAAGGCTTTGCTGCCCTTGCCTTCCTCCTTGGGGCACTTTACAGACTGCCACAGAGGCGAGACAGTGAGGTATTGCCCCTGTCACTGAAATACAGCTGCTGCAAGTATCATAAGACTGTTCAACTGCAGTTTAGGATAGAGTGAGAAAGAAACAAAAAATTAAACTGCAAGGGGCTAAACTATTATTGTGGGGTGCAGAGAGGCTTCTCCAAGGTGAATGCAGCACTGAAGCCTGCCTTTTTCTGTGTAAAATGATTTCTCGTGGTACTGTAATAACATACCATTGGTGGGGAGTGCTGTTCGTGGAGGTGAATAACGGGTGGTTTTTGACCTCAGTTATTAGATTTGTAGCTTCAACTAAAAATTCAGCTTTAAGGAGTCTTGCCAATTTTAAAGTAATCTCTTCAGGGAGATGCTCTCCCTCTGGCAGTAACCCATTCACTAGAAACTTAAATATTCATTTACAGCTAAAGCTGGACAAGCTGCTATGGGAAAACAAGGAGGAATGACTGCATGACAGGATGATAAAAATCCAATTTATGATTCTCCCTGAAATGTACTGATAGGAGCTTAAATTGCTGACAGTCTTATCAAGGGAAGTGGTAGGTGTTATATTTAGCAGCATGGGAGCGCAGCGGTGACTTGGCACACTGGGTGTAGGTAGTCATTCGACTTCTGACATGAGTGAGGACGGAAAGGCTGTGCAGAGAGCCCTTGGACGTAAGCAGAGGTGCAAGCAGCAGCAGCAGCAAGGTGGAGAAGAGAAGGACCTGATGGCATAAGATGCTGACACTGACTTCGGAGAGGATGGAGGGGATAGAAAAGCTGTAAGGCTTTCTAAATAGGCTCCTTAGTGCTGCAGGTGGTTTCCAAACTACGGGGATAGGTTTATTGTCCTCCTTTTGTGAAAAGTGCTGGAGGCTGGTTATTCTTTTGGGCACAACTGGTCATGCTGCTGCTGAGATTCAGAGCTGTTAACCTGCAGCCAGGCTGTCTGCCAGTCAGTGACCACAGCCATCCGGCAGTTGTTTCTTCTTCCCAGAAATGGCGCAGATTGTACTTTTTTTCTGGCAGCTACTGACAGGGTTTCCCCCCTGGAGGAGTACAGCTTACTCCCATGGTGGGTGAGATGGAGCAGGAAATCCTGCTGGTCCCAGGGGCATGTTTGACACAGGGCACCCAGTTATCTGGATGCTACATTGGGAGGATTGGAAGAGGTCTCCTGCCTAAATCTAATCCTTGCAGACCATAGGGAATGGTAGGCTCTGTGGGGACCAGCTGGATATTTTATCCCTGTTTATCTACATGTGACTGGCTCTGAAGCTGGATGGTATTGCTGTAACTCCTGTGATTCCACAGAACTAGGGGGTTTCATTTTCAGTGGTGCTGTATCTGCCTGAGCCAGTTCCCAGCTAAGCCACCTCCCTCCTCCTCTGTTTTGTAGTTCTTTTGTTTTAAGTCAGCTCAGCAAGTGGATTCTTCCTTCCCTGCCTGCACTGTGTGAACCTGGGGAGTCTTGACCCAGAGAAGCACTTCCTGCTCCGTTTTGCTGCTTAGCATCTTGTTAATAAGCAGCACAACAAAAGATACTGGGGGATTAGTGTTGCTTGAAAAAAGGAAGGGAAAAAAAATAATCAAGTTGCTCCCCTGCCTTCTGCCTCTGCTCTCCAGCACCCGGCTGCAGGACTGGTGTGCTCCTGGATGAACCAACTTCTTTGGTGAGAGCAAGGTGGCCCAACGTGTCTGGGTGGTGCAGCCAGACACGGTTGAGCTTGTCAGTCTCTTGGGACTGTCTGCAGGCAGTTCCTTACCCGTGCCTCAGGGCATTTGTTTCTGATGGACGCAGGGGTGAGAAGGTGGAGAACTGAAGTCTCCACTTGAGTAGATGGCACGGTCGGACCTGGTAGCAGAGCCGGAAAGGACCTACTGATGGTTTTTGACAGGCAGTTGAGAAACCTGCAGAATAATTATGCCAAGGAAGTGATTAAAAGAAATTAATCAAGCTGCAGAAGCAAAAAATGGATGTGTACCTTTGTTTCATCTCATATTGAGAAAGTCCCTTTCATTTTGAGAAAGGTCTTTTTTTCTACTGCTACAAATTCAGGTCCCCTCAAAGGGGGAATTCCAGTACATTGGAAAAGTAGTGGAATAATAGCATCAGCCACAAGGTTATCGATCGGAAGTGCTCACAGGAGACTAGAGATGGCAATTTGCGTGGCTGAGATGGTTTTCCAGCAAGTCTTGGCCACTGACCAAGGTTGGTGCTGATGTTCATTGTGTTATTTTTATCCAGTGCATTTATTTATATGCTTCAGCTTCCCCTGTGTGTGAGTTGTGTCAGTATAAAGATGCTTGTCTCAGTAATGCCTTATTCCCTCCTTTCTAAATCTCTGACTGGAAGGTTTATAATCAAGACCAAATCTTTCTACATGAGGTGAGTGGCAGCGGTTGCATGAAGGATTCTGGCTACAAAGGTCACGGCCAGCACTGTGCAAAATCTGTGTGTGGACTGTCTTACCTAGCGTGGGCTGGAAGCTAACACATTGTCCACCCTGGGCCACTGTTTACACGTCTTTCAGGATGTGGGGATGAGAAGTTAACCTCTTTGGGGCCTGTCAGAGAAGGCTTATTTAAATCAGTTCATTTAATGTGTTTTTTTCCCTGCTTCCTGATGGCATGCAAGCCATTGCAAATGTTCCAGCACTTTTTAGCATACATACATAATGTATTTTCTTTTTCATTGTGAATAATATTGGAAAAAAGGAGCTGTGGCAGCAGACCATAGCTTTGAGTTCCTGCCTAAGCCTCATGACACTCCTTCAGGCTTTCTGGATCCTAAAATGCCCGAATGGTTGGATATGTTGTGTTAGCTGCTGGTGTGGGTGACGGAGACTGAACCGGTCTGAAAAATGGGGAAAATGAGAAGCTCTGGGTGTTCCTAAAGCTTGATGATGCTGAATTTCTGTTTAATGAGTCATGCCGAGCATGGAGGTGGGCTGTGTGAGAGGAGAGTGGTCCAAGAGGAAAGACACTGCTCTGCTGAGCGAGGAGCAGTGGTACAGTGTGATGGTGGGACCTCGGCATGGTGTGGTTGGAGGGCTGACATGCTGCATGTGGTGTTTCAGACCCCCACGTGAGGCCCTGGGGTCCCACCATTGCTGTGGGGCCAAGTGACCCCGAGGTGCTGAGGGGGTGGCAGGGATAGCTGGCAGTCAGAGCTGCGCAAAGGGGCCACCAGCGCGACCCCGCAGGCACCAAGATGTGTCGGCTCCCAAGGGATTCCCACCTGAATCCGGTGTCTGCTCCAGCCAGCACAAGCCACCGGAGGCAGCTGTGGTTTACAGGGGGGGCTTGGGCAGCTGTAATGTGCTTTTCAGGTTGTTTTTGGCTGCATGACTGCTCTGGCGTTCAAGAACTGGTTGGAACCACTATGGAGCTGCCAGCTGCAGAAATCCTCCTGCTTGGCCTTGTCCCTTAGTCTTGATTTTTTCCAAGCATATTTGATACTAAATTTCAGTATTTCTGAGGCTTGATATGCACTGCTTTGGTAAATAATTGCAAATGAAGTAAAAAGAGACATTGCATTGCTATGTCATTAACTACGGGACATGTAGGTCTATATTGATGAGGGGCCAGATTTAGAAAAAAACACAAAACAACCCACAAAGTTGATTGCAAGTGTTTTATTCCTTGTTTATCTGCTAATAGCAAGGTGTGTTTTCCTGATAAGAGATTTAAGAGCAAAGAGCAATAAACGTGTGATTAAACATTCAGAGTACTATTAAACCTGAATTGTCTTGGTTGCACTATTGTTTGTGGGACAGGTTGTTTAAAAGCAAAGCAATGGTTTAAATGCAAAATACAATGGTTTTGTTTTGTTTGTTTCTTGTCATATGGGTGGTAAGTTTGATGCTGGAGTGAAAGGTGGGGATGACTGTGGTGTTCCCAGAGTGGCTTGCTTTTTGATGTCAGATTTAAAATTACCGTGGAAAAAAATATTCTGACATATTTCCAGAAACTGGTAAATCATAATGTGTGCTGTTAATGGGTACTGATGTTCGTGGGACAGTGTAGCCGCATGTGATCCAGAATCCTGTAGATGTTGAAGTATTTTGGCTTGATATGATACAAGACAATTTTTTGTTAGGTTTTCACATTGTGAAGAAGAAATGGCAATGTAATAGCTCAGACTTGGTGTCCTTTTTTTATCATTTCTGTGGGATTTTTTGGTAGCTCTTCCTTGCACATTGAATTCCTTCTGTTGAGCTCTCTTTCTGTGCGAGTTGTTTCTTCATCAATGCAAAGAGCAAAATCCAGCTAAACAAACAGAAATACAAGTGGGTTGTGTACAAAATGCATTTTTTTAACAGTTTCAGGTGTCTAACGAGGGATGCTGTGACCTAGTGTGCCAAAGAGGAGCCTTGGTCAAGCTGTCCATGAGCAGAACTGTCAGTGTGTTAATGAAAGATCCATGTGTTAGCTCTTTCAACTGCCTATTTACACTAGAAAAAAGGTTATTTTGATTCTCCCATTTATTTCCATCTCAAGGGTACATTGCATATTCTTCATTAATCCAAGATTTTCATAACGTGCAAGCCCACTGTGGGATTTAGTATAAACAAGGTGGAGCCTGTGGGTGTTTCCTCTCATTCTGCTGGCGCTTTTTGAGTGGAATAAAGTAAATTAAGGCAGCAGCAAAATGTAAGGAAAAAGCTAATTGTTGGACAAAGCTAATGAAAAGCCATCAGGGATCTGTTTCTCTGGAGACAACCTTTCTGCGTGACCTTGGACAAGTTACATGGTTTTGATTCTGGGCATCCGTGGTTTGAGATTTGCAGCCTCGGGGGAGTGAGATGGGTCTTAAACTGCTCCGGACCTGCACATGTTGTTTTCCTGGTAATGTCCAGAGGTTGAAATTCTCCTCAATTAGGAAAGCAGAAAGCACCAGTAATAGTCGGCTGTAATTCTGCCGTCTTTCGCTGTGCAGTAGGCATGCACGGCGGGGCTGGGAGATCAGAGGGAGTGGTGAGCATGTCTTTCCCCAAATGGCATTTTGTCTGCAGGGGAAAGTTTCAGCTCTGGACTCTGACTCTGCTCATAAAGTGGTTGACTGTAAAAAAAAAAACACACCAAAAAACCGCATGGACAAGATGGGGCTGAGGGGATTTGCTCCACGGAGATGTGCTGCCAGGCTTGTGCTGACTTGCTGCTGATGACAGAGTGCAACGATGGCAAACTCAGTACAGCAGAAGGGAGCATGGAGAGAGGATTTGAGATGTTGATTATTGGTGTGCATTGCTTCAGCTGTGTTTAAGTGTTTAGAGCATAATTAATTCCTTGCAGAGAGAAGAAGAATGAGGAAGCCCAGAGAAGCAAAGATGCTATTATGTTTTACTTTATTTCTTTTATTTCTTTACTTTTAACCGCTTAAATAATTCTTTCTTTGATGCACAGAACAAGAGAGAAGTTACAGTGTTACCTAGTTGGCAGGAGAAGGTTTAAAATGCTAAATGTGTTTTCCTTTTGAAAGTCTTGAGAGTTTTCTTGCTGTGTTGGCACAGTGCGAATGGCTTTTCCTGGAAGGGTGGAGAGTAACAAAAGAGGTTTGGGAATTGGTGAGTGGTCTGATATCAGTAAGATGAAATTTAGTAAAGCTGGGTGTGAAGTACTGTGGGGTGGGGTGGGGAATCACTATTGTGTTTGGCTGTTTTAAGGCAGGTATTATGTTCAAGATGCCTTTTACTTTGTGCTTGTACAGGTGAATGTGCATTGTTTTGGGGCATCGTACTTTAAAAAGGCAGAAGGCATTTGGAGAGTTGTGAGGAACACCTGGCAACCTAGGAAGCATGAAAGAATCAAAGTATGTGTTTTTTTCTTTTTAAAAAAGGAAGCAGATTATGAAGCAGTTGTCTTCTAATATCCTGAAGGTTTTTGCACAGAAGAAAGGTGGCTGTTTCTTCCCTGTGTCTGCAGGGGGCAGAGGCAATCCCTTCAATTTGGAGCAGGAAAATAACTTGGGTGTTGAGAAAAACTCTCTGCTTACAAAACACATGAGTCCTAGAGCACGAACATCTGGAAGCAGCATTTTCAAGACAGAGTTTGACAGGTCTGTGTCAGAGGTGGTATGGGTAGTCTGGATGTTGCCTCAGTGTTTCTTGATATCCCTTCCAGCCCTGTGTTGCTGCTGTAAATATTATAGACACCTTTCGCTGTTACCTGTGTGAAATGCTTTTCTTTATAGGGTTCTCCATTTTCTTGTAGTTCTATTAAACTTTACCTATTTTTTCTGTTTCTTTACGTCCTGACTGTATTCATATGGCTGGGTTTTGTGTTTTTTTGGTGGTTGTTTTTTGTTTTGTTTTGTTACTTTCTTTTGGAATATTTGGACATTTCTAGAAAGGGTGTTTCAAGGCAGTACTATATATTATTATAGTTATTATAATTAGTGTATTATACAGTATTTCAATGCAGGCAGAAGTCCCCAGAATTATTTTAAGGCGATTTTGTCATGCTGCCTCCCATATGGTTTGAAGCAAGGACCTGAAATTTGGCGAGGAGCCTGTCTTTGTGTAGCTGTTGTTGCTCTCAAAATGCGGATCTGCCCCAATGTGCTCAAGCAGCAGCCTCCGAGAAGGGGCTGATTTTGTGCTTTTCTGTTAGAAACCTTTAAAACCTGAACAGCTGACATTTCCAAAGTTTCTGTTTTCTCTCAGCCCATTTCATGCCTGCCGTGTGCTGGGGCAGGGCAGGCAGTGCAGGCAGCTGCCTGCATGTGGTGGATACAGGGAGAGGAGTAGGAGGAGGAGGCATCTCCAGCCCTGAGCGCAGGGGGGATGAGAGCTGCGGAGAAGAGAGGGGAAGCGAAGGGAAGAAAGGATATGGAGCCTGTGGAGAGCATCCCAGGGGAAAGATCGCCTTTGGTTGGAGCCTTACAGCTGTGATCTCCCACCACACCTCCCTGCTTCACGGAGCTGAGCGCCTCCTGAGCCCTGGATGAGGAAGAGGTGCTGTGGAAAGCACAGTATGTAATTGCATAAATGTAGACTATAACGAACCAGGAGGTGGGCTGCGTTTGGTACGTGTGGGCCACTGAAATATTGGTGCTTTCTGAGTGCTGGGTTTTGCAGCTTGGGTTGTGCTCCTTTCAGGGTGTGTAATGGATATGCAGGTGTTTGAAAGAGACCTTGAAGTTGGTAGTCTTAAACTAATGTGTAAGTTCATGAAGTGGTGACTTCCCCCGTATGTGAGTGGTCTCCAGAGCTAGCAGAGACGCAGTGGGTCCTTGCATAGGGCAGCCTTTTCTCCTGACCATACACAGTGCTGCTTTCTGCAGCTAAACCAGGGAGACGTTATTTCAACTACTACAAATGAAGTGCTTCTGATCGATTTTTTTTTTTTTTTTTTTTTTTTTTTTTTTTAAATGGATGAGCTGGAGTCTGAGTAGTTTCAGTACCACTAGTCCTATTAGAGCTCTGGATTTTTAAAATTCATCTAATGTTTTATCAGTTGGTTTTGGAGATGGATGTGGAACAACTATAAAGGTGTTAGAAAATTAAGGACTATGGATGCTTTCAAGAGCAGTTGAATAATAATGATGAGAAAAGGAGATGTCACGCTAAAGTGTGTAGCCCTTGGACTTGTGGTGGGTCTGTGTGTTAGTGGTCACACCCAGGAATGGGAAAACAGAAAGTACTTGATGTGTCTCCACTTTGTTTTAGAATTTCATCAAACATGGACAAAGAAGCCAGATTAAAACCAAACTACAATCGTCACCCTAACCTTCCTGCCTCCTTTTCTTCCACATGAAGTATTTGGAAGGTAGAATTGGCAAGGGAGGGGTGTATTTTTAAAATCTGATGCAGTTTTCTGGAAACAGAAGGGTTTGATATTGCCAAACAGAGCCTGAAGGTAGAGCTGGTGATCAGGGAGGCAGTGTGTGTTCGTTGGGATGCTGGGTGTGCCATGGGGAGATGAATGTTCTCCTTCTGGCTCCCCTCATTCATCATTTTTATCCTGGTCTTTTCCTGGTCCCCCTCAGCCAGCCCTGCGTGACCCACACCCCCACACCCTTTCCCATCTCTGTCTCACTGACTGACTTTCTGTTGCTCAGCAAGAAGTAACGTCATGATTGGAGTATTTCTTGTAGAAAGCAAGCAAGAAGAAATTTCATCTTGATGTAAAGTGACATGGCAGGTGGCATTTGCCAGGTATGTTTTGCTGATCCTGTGACCAAGGTAACTCTTGTTTTTTTGTTCAGGGAAAAGTCTACAATCTGTTCTTAAACAGGGGCTAATTCTCCAAGCATTTAGATGAGTTACTGCAGCTGTGACTTAAATATTGGCAGGAGGAGGTTCATGGCAGCTGGCAGAAGAGATGCAGAGCTAGTTACAGCAGTCTGTGAGCATTAGGCTGATCAGGAGGGTCTTAGCTTTGCTTTCTATGACCCTTCCTTGCAGTTGCTGCAATAGGAGATAGCTAACTTGTGGTCAAGCCACCACCAGAATAAGGAAGTTGCTTAGAAGAGCAAAATAAAGAGTATCTTAGTGGAAAAAACTTTTTTCCTAGTGGTTTAGACAGTCATCAAATACATTTTCCTGTAGTAAACTGGGAGGGATCGCTAAGTTACGTGCCATGGGTTTGTCAGGCGAGTGGGGAGACCTCAGACAGATGGTGCAGAGAGCTGAACTTGGATGAACCTTGTGGGTTGCTTCCAACTTGAGATACTCAATCATTCTGTATTTGACCAAGACCCTGTATCAACGTGTTCATACACAGCAGGTTATTAGCTCAGCCCTGCTTGTCCTGCCTGGTTGACCTTCACTCCCTGCAGACTCCTGCAAGGCTCAAGTGGTTGTCTCCGTGCCACACTCCTCTTGGTGTCCTGCCTTTCAAGCCCAGGTGGGAGGTTCTTGCAAGTCACTGTTAAACCCCCTCTTGCTGTCTGTCCTTGGCAAGTGGCAGGCTGTGTTTGAAGCTTGGGAGGCAAAGCTGGCCCTAAGGAGACAAAGGCGTTGGTTATGTCAGCCTGGTGTCACCTACAGGGGCCTGGACTGGGAGCTGCTCCTGAACGGATTATAAGTGGTCTGATTTTCAGGGAAATGGCGTGATTGTAGGAAATCACAGCTCTGCTGGTCATAGGCATACACACGAGCTTTGAGTATTTGTATGTGGAAGATGAGTATATGAGAGAGAGATATGTGTGTGTGTATGTCTATCCCTCTTGGTATGTATATATACATACACTGATATATAGATGTATATATGTATTGGCTCTGATCTTGGTGTCAAAACACAGATCCTGGCTCCATCTGGTTCTTGGATCTGCTAGCAGAAAGGGAAGTGCTTGTTTTGAGCTGAATCCTATTGAGGCCTTCCCCTCCAATTAAAAATTGCTGTTCTTGTGGTATTTGTGGGTTTTTCCCCTTGAAAAACTGCTGGTTCCTACCCAAAGCATGAGTATATATGCAGCCAGGTTAAAAACATTTTTGCATGTATGTGCATTGCCAGCATTAGTTTTCCCTGCCTCAAATACATAGTGTGGTCATACCTTGATTTTTCAGAATTTGTCCTTTTCCCACCCAGAATGCTTGAAAAGTCCCTCCCTCTTTTTTTAAAATCGGTATACACAGAGAGTAGTTACAATTTAAAAGGTGGATGATGAGCCTTTCCTTCGTTGCTATAAAAGCCTTGCAATCCAGCTACAGTGGGAGAAAAGTATTGCATATAAACTATTAATACTTGTTAAATACTTGACAGTGGTCTCATCTCCAGTTCCCCAAGCCCTGATGGTGTATTCAGCTGCACATCACGCAGTAGCACCTTGGCTGCAGCTGCTCATCTTTTGTTGAATTGTGTTTCATGCTGCATTTTTCCTCTGGACTTGCTTGTTCCCCTGAGACCAGTGAAATATTAAAGGTTGGGAAAATCCACTCGTCCCACAATGGAGGGGCGAGAAAATAGACATCAGGAGGGCATGCGGTTGTGAAACATTGGAGGTTTTGTTATTGAGCTGTTGGGGGGGATGTGAAAAGTACCTGCACAAGTAAAATGTATAATGACGTTTCTGATAAAAGCAAAGAAATTCTGATACATATTTTAAGCAAGTGTCCTAAAAATAACCTCCAGCAGCATTTAAAGGGACACGCTTCCAAATATCATCCTTTCCCCCCAAAACAACATCCCTTTGATTTTTGGACTGAATATCCAACAGCCGATTCAGCATCACTCTGGAGACAGCCCCAGCGAAACCTCCCCTTAACAGGACCTGGTGTTGTCTGCCCCCCTCCCCTACCCCTTTTTTTGGCAGGATGGTGCCGGTTTCTGGCAGAGATGGGGTTAAGGTTGGTCCGTAGTGCATGCTGGTAAGAGGGTGGTTTGATGGTTCCTGCGTGCTGGGTGCCGTAGTGCTCTGCTAACAGCATGTGGCGAGAATTTATTATGTGAAATGTGGAACTGTAAGTGCAGCGATGCAGCCATCTGGCTGACTGCTGAATAAGGACATTTTTCTTTTTTTCTTTATTTTCCATCCTAAAGCTAACAGCCATGTAGTGCGTAGCCTCTGCGAGAGCGATCCCACTGTGGGGATGAAGGGTAGGGGCTGCTGGGAGACGGGATCCATCCGTTCCTTCTGCAATGCCGGCTGTCTGAATAAATTTCACAAGGGTTAGTGGCCTTCCTGGCGTCCTTCTGCCGTTGCTGCCGGACGGATCATGCCCAGCATGTGCTCCCTCAGCATCCAGCGTGGTGCCTTCCCCTGCTGTGCAGATGCACTGGGGAGCAGTGGAGGGGCTGCTTTAGCTTTCGAGGTGCCTTCTGGGGATGGGGGGTGTTTAACCCCATGCAGGAGCCCTGGGAGACAGAGAAATACAAAAAATATTCTGTGCAGGTCTGTCGGCGTTTGTGTGGCAGCATGTCATCTTGCCTACAGACAGGACTCTTGGGCTTCATGTGCTATGTCCTTTCTCGGTTTGGTTTGAGATTTGTAAAGTGTGTGGCACCTTGGTCTTTCCGGTTTATCAGGTGTTTAAAAAATACAGTAAATCACGCATGGTTCAGATTTACTAAGTTTTACTGTGGAGAAGGTTAAATGTTATTACAGTTAGTTCTTTTTGTGCACCTTTAATGTCACAAAGAAGAGTTGATTTGTTTGTAAAGGGTAAATTACCAGACCTGTTACTTGGTTTCAGTAAATCAGATAGTTTGGTGGCTTGTTTTTTTTTAGTTATAAGCCAAATCACTTTGCATTTGAGACAAAATGAGAGTGTTTGTACTGTGATCCACCTTGCCCATGCTTTAGTCTGACATACTGCGAGAGACAGAGATGTTCTCCAGAACACCTGAGTGGTGGTGAGCTGTAATTTAAGGCTGTGCGCTAGAATCTCCCAATTGTTACTGCTCCTGAGGTTACTCCAGGCATTTCCCATTGCCAGTCTCAGGAGAGCTCAGTGGTGGGCATGCAGGAGCACTGTCCTTTATGGGGCAAGTGATGCTCTGCCCAAATCTGTGCTGGTTTAGGGCAGAAATCCCTGTTTGGTGAGTGCTACAAAACAATTTTGGTGTGTTTTTCTGGGTCGGATCTTGTGATGAAGTAGAACAGGTCTGTGATGGGAGGTCCTGCCTTTCATTTTGGACAACTTCTATGTTGCTTCATCGGTGGAGGGGCCAAGCAAAACCAGGCTTCTCACAGCAAAGGAAAAGTGGGGGTGGTGAGAAATGAGGATTTGCAGGATGCTCTTAACTTTTCCTTCAGACCACTGAAGGCTCTTTTGATCCCGGGCACTGACAACTCATTGCTTACTGTATTTTCTTTACGTTGCTGCAGTGCCCAGAGGGTCTGTACCTGCTGGGAGTTGGTGGCACTGGACGATGCACACTCAGACTTCCTTGGTGGTCACATCCAACTGTTGCTCCTTTGACATAGTTTGGGATAATTAATAGGTTTATGGGAGGAAGAGGGGCAAATCCTAACAAAAAATTAATCAGGAACCAAGTCACTATCTCCTGCAAAAATTCATAAGGAATCATGTCACCGTCTCCTGTGTGGTTTCATCTCACCTCACTGTAGTTGAGATCATATTATATTCAATTTAAAAGCTGAAGCCTGGTCCCTTTACCCAGGGTTGTCAGTAGAGAACTGGGCACCTCGGAGAGCTGTTTGTTTCTTCCCAAAATAGGTTGCCCACTACCCTGAGGGAAGCCTGGGGATGGACCTGCTCAGATTTGGACTTTCCATTTCTGGCTGTCCAAAGGTGAGATGAGTCATCCCATCTTCTTTAGATATAAGTGTTTAAAGTCGCAACTTCTAAACACTGGTCCTGTTTTGTTTTCATTAGTGTGTGGTGTAAAGCTGCCTCTGCAGAACAGTGTATGAGCATCAGCCTCTGCTTGATCTGGTCCCTGTGCAGTTCACGTGGACGCGCGTCTCCGTCCTGCTCTCAAGCATCACTTCACAATAAGCTATTTTATCCAAATGTAATTTCTTTCCCGTAGAAAAAGGCAAGGAAAGAAGAAATGCAAATAGGTCAAATAAAAATTTAAGCAATTGAGGATTTACAGCAGGCTTCAGATGACAAAAAAAAAAAAAAAGCACTCTTTTTATCAAATCTAGATTGTCCCCTTTCTATTGGTTTTCTTCTGGAGCCATTTTTCTAGCTGGGTGATGTAAGGACATGTGAGTAACAGGAGATCTGCACATGCATGCACAGCAGTTTATGTAACTAGGCTTCAGTGGAGAATAAAATGCCCCAAACCAGAATTATTCTCACAAAAAAAGCTGAAACCGTCCTGATTCTTGATGCATGAAAATTGAGGGGAAGGTGGCGAGTGGTAAGCACAGGAGAAGCGGTGACTGGGGCTTCAGGGAGACCTTGGTAACCACAAGGAATGAACCTAGGGAGACGTCTTCCAAGGGTGTCTGAAGTCAGATTATTTCTGGTTTGGTACTGGGAAGGTGTTAGGTGGCCTTGGCATCTTTGCAACAGGGAGTGATACAGAGCACAAAGCACTTTTTCTTTTCTTTTTTTATTTTAGCAACTTCCAAATTCAAATATTCTCAGGGTTTCTTGTAGTTCTGCCTGTGCTGTTCCCTGTTGTCTTGCCCAGCTGTTGAATTGTTCAGCTCTTGTTCTGCCTGGAGCTGGCAAAATGATTGTGGCTGCTTGCAGCCACCACAGATGCGTGCACTTCTTTTCTTGGGCACTTTGAACGCATTTATTGTGGGGCTGCACATGTGAAATGTAAACTCTGGTGTATTCTATGTGCACAATATCTGTGTGATTTTAATAGTTTCAGATGTCCTTTATTAGCCTTTCCTATGAACGAAGATGCCCCGCCTGATCTCCATAGCCCTGGGCAATGGGAGAAACTCACAACAGGGGCTGAAGGCAGCACGCAGCCCTCTTGGAGTGGACACCTCAAATCACAGCCTGATGTTTTTTCCTCCATTTCAGTGAATATTGTATTTGTCAAGCTCCTTTTAACACATCTCCTGATGCAGAAGCTTCCAGCGGCTCTGTGATGGTACGTCACGCTGGCAGGATAAGGTGGGAGTGGTTTTTCTGTCTGGACTGGTCATTTTCTGCCCCCAAAGCATTTTCTGGTGGGAGAGTGGTGCTTTTTGAGGAAACTTTGCATTGACATGTATAAAGCTTTCTCTGTACGGCAGGGGGCATCTCCATATGCCACATGTGGAGCATATTCAGCAAGCCCAGAGGGTTGTTAGCCCTGGGACATGACAAGCAGATATTTCTCATGTTTAAGCAACAAACTGAACCCCAAAGCTGTGAAAACATTGGCTTTAAAAATCAATTTACTGTAAAAAATGTGATGTGCAAACTGTGCGGTAGAAGTCTCTCTGGCAAGCACATTCCCCACTGGAAATGCAATACTTTGAAAGTGAAAATACTTCCCAAAGATGCTTTGCTTTTCATTTAGAAATCCTCATGCTATAATAGTTGTTTTCTATAAAAATTTTGGCCTTAAATCCACTTACCTCACCAAAAAGGAGCTGTTTGAGGTATGTTTAAAATACGGATCACTTTTAATGAGCAGCCCAGGGAAAAGCTGGCCCTGGCTTTTTGCTTGGCAGGAGATTCCTTGTGGAGAGAAGCGCTCAGCCTGGAGGCTCGGGGTTGCTTTTAATAGTTTCTTTTGTGCTTGTAAGATGAAACCAATGCAGACCTTGCGATTAGACAGTGAGAGAAAAAGGTGAAAATGGAATTAAGGAGATGTTTTGTATTCTTCTGTGTTTGTATTTTGAAGGCCTGATCTGCTTTGGTTAGAGCTGATGGGATCTTGTATGTTGGGTTCATTGACATCAGCCAAATTAAGGAAGAAGGACTGAGGTGTTGAAATCTTTCTTTTTAGAGTGAGATATTTTATTCTGCATTATGATAACAGGTTACAGCTGCCTGCCTTATGCACTGGGAGTACTGGCTAGCAGGAGTACAAAGACCACGCTTACTGTGCATGAAAAGGTCTGACAGATAAAAATAATTAGCTTGTCTTTAGTTAGTTTTGAGGATATCAAAGCTTTTTCCAGTAGGAATAAAGATGCTCCTACTTGCAGAGGAAATTTGCAACAGAAATATCCCTTGCCAAGTCCACTTAGTGCATTTGGTGCCAAGGCCTGGGTTTCTTACAGTGTTCCCTGCTCAGCAAATGTAATCTGTCATTAATATTTGATGGTAATATGGATGATAATCATCTAATGAAAGTCAAATCCTGGGCTACCACTTAGCAGTGACCAGGGCTCCCTGGCTTTGGTCATAAGCACGTTGGGCTTGTGGCATCCGCACCAAGGTGCACACGTGTGGTAATAGTTTTTTATAGCTGGGCTATAAAATAGGTGAATAAATACATTTCTATAGTTACATACATAGCAGTGTGTGTTTATTTTACGTCCCAGCTAGAAACCATTTAAATGAATGTTTTAAAGTTGATGTACAGGCCAAGCCTGCTATGTAATGAATGTTGAATTAAATTTTGAGGAGGGACCAGGCACGCATGGCTGCTGTACTGTTGAAGATGGACACCACTGTAACCTGTCCAAAAGTAGAAGTGTTGATTCAGCTTTTTTCCAGATTTACTTAGAAATCTTCTAAGGGGCTCTTTCCTGGGAGTTTTGACACCACCTTCCTTGGCACAGCCATCCAGAGGAAACACAAAATAGAAAGTAATGCCTAATACCTGTCCCGCAAAACCCACAGGTTCGTCCTCTACTGTTTCTTTTGTGATGTAGTTCCTCTGGAAAGCAGGTCAGCTAGAAAGGCATTTTTCTGAGTTGTAAATGCATGGAGAGGTGCTAAATCCACTGGTTCCTAGTTTGTTTCGTTGCTAGGTTGGCTGCTGTCGAGTTAAAAGGTATCTGTAGTTTACACGGGGATTGTGCCTGGCTTGAGCCTACTGAAGAGCTGTAGTTCTGTTACGACTTCAGCAGTTGAACAGCTGTTTGTGGCTGCTGTTCTCCCTTTGTGAAAGTGCTTAAAGTCTGTAATCAGGGCTGTTGGATTAATCTTTTTAAAAATACAGACTGAACACTGTACATCTATCATGTATTATGTAAGGTGTATACATTATATTATATTATATATATATATTAACGTACGTTGCTCTAGATGGTTTTACTACCCACAGGGGTGTCCGTGGGGATGTTTAGAGATGTTTCATGTTGTGGAAATCCTCTCTTATTTTAACCAGCGTGAGCAAAGGGGGAAGCAGCTGGGATGTTTGCTTGCAGAAGCGAGAGAGGAGCCACCCCCCCAGCTGTCCTTGATCCCCATGGCCAGTGGAGCTGGACATGCAGGTACCTGCATGCACACGACAAGGCACCGCAGTGGTTTGGGCAGCCTCTGCAGCCCCACAAGGCTTGTTAGGAAGAGCTTGTAGGGCATTGAGCATCCGATGGGAGGTCCCACTTTGCAAACAGGGAACATTGCATTGCCTCTTGAGCTGGCCAAACCACCTCCTTCTCAGCAAGGAGCCCTTGAAGTTCAGCGAGGTAGTGGAACTGTGTGCGGAGGGCAGGGACTGTTTGTTTTCTTTGTGAATGATGCCCTCTCTGCCCCTTTTCCCTTCATTTCTAGCAATCATGGAGGTGGGTTCCTGCCCATGTGCACATGTGGCTCGGTTGGAAGAGGATGCGCAGGTGCTGATGGAAATGAATGTGCTGCTTGGGAGCTCATGGCGCAGGATTGGTGCCAGAGAGGCTCAGCAGAAGGCAGGAGATGCTCTCCTCCATGGAGCTAATCGGCAGCAGTCACTAACAACGTGGGCTTATTAGCTGTGTCTTAAATACCAAGCAGAGTAATTAGGGAGGAAGTGGCCATGTTGACCGCCTGATGGTGTAACTACTGACCAGAAATGCGTTTATAGAATTGGAAAGGAGATAAACTCCCAGCTCCATCCAAATGGGTCTGCAAATAGAGGCCCTGTGTACAGCAGAAATGGATTTACTTTTTTTCCCTTTTTTACTGACTAGGCTGTACTGACAGCCAGCGTAGCTCTTCTAGGGGAGATGCTGCTGCATCAGAGTGACTGCCCTTCTCCCTGTCTGTGCTGTTCCCCAGCCAAACCTAACTGTGGACTGCTGCTGGGGGAAGCTATTCCAGGAGTAACTGCTGGTTTAGAGGATCTTTTTGCAGTACATCATCGATAGTAGCTGCTGTGTGGAGAGCAGAGTGTGGCCCAACCTCAGCAAGCCATGACCCATCCTGCTTTGTGGTCCTGCAGAGCTGCTGTCAAAGCACGTGTCTCTGCAGTCATTGCTGCTCTGCTTGTAGCTCCTGGGTAGGTCAAAACTGGCTTTACATTTGCTCATGCAGCAGAAAATTAACCTGGCCGTAAGAGGGAATTGTACAGCATGGGTTTGCTGAGTTGTACTGCCTCATTGCAGGGGTGGATGAACACCAGGGAGCCTCAGTGCTTGCTTTTGAGGCTCCCTGATAGCCCCAGTCCTGGCATGGACTCAGGCAGCTTAGGGGTGGCTTTGACTTGTTGTTGGTTAGGGTGAAGGCATAGCAGAGCTCAGTTCTTGAAACCTCCTCCCCGGCCCAGGGCAGTCATCTACAACATCTCCAGATGAAAAAACAGGCTAGGTGATCCCTGAATTTGCAAAGTAAAACCTAAGTGTGGTACTGTCTCCAGGAAGGAGCTGTTGTGTTTGAGAATATAAAGGTGCCCCAAACAGTGCAAGCCCCGCTGAGCTTCCCCTTGCAATTCATCTTCCATGAGCCCCAGCACAGCCTGGCTGTGATGTTGCCGGAGATGGATGTTGCTTCGTTCACCTTAGGGCAGGATTTTGCTGCCAGGAAGGATTCAGCTCCATTTGGACACAGCAGGAACAATTGTGTAAGGACCAGGCAAGGGAAGTGCCATGTTCCTCTGCTCCCAGAAGGGAAACGGCTGTGGGACACAGTCAGCGAAGACTTGTGTTGACTCTCAGCCTGCCATGCCTTGCTATGTCAGTCTGTCTGGGTTGCTGTGGCTCGCAGGATGTTGTGCCAATGTGCCCTGGCAGACCAGTGTGGGGGGAGCATGGCGGGTGGAGCTGCTCTGGTGTTATCCCTTGGGCAGGGAGGAAGAAGCCAACAGGAACCGCTCAAGCCATTGAGATGGCTGGGTGTCTTCCCTGGGGTGTCAGCATCCCACCCCAAACCAGCCTGGAGGGGACAGCTTGCTTTACTCTTTACAGCATATGTTTAATACCGTCATCCCCTCTCTGCAGAATTGAGTGGCTCTAGGGCTGAACTTTTCTGAATAAAAACAGGAAAAAGCACTGCAGCATGGGTCTGGGAAGGTCCCTCCATTACAAAGACTGGTGTGAATGTGTTCTTGTTTGTGCTGTGTTCAAGCTGGAAGGGGACATGGTAGGTGGGTATTCACAAGGATTTGCCATGTAGGCAGCGCTGCGGGGGACTGTGGATGCGCTCCTGTGTTGGATAACTTGGGACTGAAAAACAGGACCTCAGGTTGGAACAGATAGAAAGGAGCAGAGCTGTGAGCACAGACCAGGCAAAAGGAGGTGGAAGTGGAAAGGAGCTGGGATTAAATACAGGCTGGACATAGGATTGCCCCCCAGCCCCGCAAGTAAGTGCTGTGTGGTCTGGCACAGTGTCCTGGAGCCCCTGTGGGGACACAGTCCCCCCCTCGCTGTTCTTACAGTGGATCATCAGTGATGACTAAGAAACACTTCTGCTCTCTTCACTGTGCTGTTATTTTCTGACAGGACCAGGGATTTGGGAAGGCTTCAGGAAGAAGTTGCCCAAGCTGTAGGATGGGAGGGAGGGTGGGTTGTGTGGTTCTGTTCAGTTTTGTAGTTTTGTTTTGCTTTTTGAAGAGAGGGAGCAAAAGTCTGTCTCTGCAGACTCCTCGCATCACTGTGCAGCCTCCTGGCTGTTCTTTATCCCATCCCTCTGTCTCCTCCAGTTTCTCCCTCTCATTAAATACAGAACATCTCCCAGGCAGATTGCAGATTTCCAGTAACTTGAGTTCATGTTGTCCCTGCTGCTCTGTCTTCTTCCGTAGTCCTACTGCATCACCCCAGCAGCTCTTGCATCAGCCAGTTCTTGTTGACCCAAGAGGTGTTGCAGCTCCACCACCATTGGGCCCATGGCTGGACTTGGTGTTGTGGGGTGGGAGAGAGGGACACAAAGACATGGGGACATGTGAGAGATGCGTTGGGAGCTGCTGCATCTCATGGAGTCTCCTGATTCAAAGAGCATGGCATGTCAGCTGGAGCAGCACTTAAGGAGAAGTGATCCCACTGAGTTGTGTGGGATCCTGTGGGAGCTGTAGAGATCAAGTGGAAGCCAAAGAACAGATGATGAGGATAAGCACCTAAAGAGAGGTGGTCCCACTGAGCTACATGGATTGTGTGGGAGCTGTAGAGATCAAGTGGAAGCCACTGAATAGATGATGATGATTGTGATACCTTGTAGGCTTTTGGAGTGTGAACTTGCTGTTGCTGAAGGGATCCAGGGGAATGTGAGGGTGGCAGGTGCTGGGCATGGAGCCCACGTGTGATGGTCCATCCACTGGTATGTTGCAGAAGGGTTCCCACCACAGGCACTCATCAGCAGCACTGGAGTAACTGCTTGGTGCTTTAACTTTGAGCATCTGACAGAGCCCTGGCCTTGATGGGCCGATCTGTCACTGAGTGGAACTGATTAAATTACCTTTCCATTTGTAGGAAATGGGTTGTTAGGGCTGTTTGCCCATTAGTGATTTCTCTTTTGCCCCCCTTGCAGAGAATAGTGCTTTGTTGCCTGTCTGCTCTGGCATGTTGGAAAAGTCTTGCTGCCCAGTGAGTGGAAGGAAGGAGGGAAAAGGAGAAGGGAAGGGTGTCCCCGCAGGCAATTGTGACCAGTGCCATGGTGCCAGCTCGCCCCCGATGCGAGGACTGGCGTGTTTGTGTGCTGTGCCATGCCATAGCATCTCCTGAGATGCAGCATTTAGGCCTCTCAACAGTATTTTGCAGAAGTGGAGAAAATAGGTGTTTCCCCCTTGTGCTCCTGCTCTCGGGCATCTTGCGCTGAGCTGGTGTCAGACCAGGACCCGTGCTGGCAGCTCAGCAGCAAGCTGGATGTAATACTGTGCAGCCTACTAATTAGTATCTGTGGCTTTGCTGTTCGTTGTGAATTAAGGCGGCTTGAATGGTGCTGATAAACTGCAGCTTTTAATTAATGAACATGCAGTCCAGTAAAATATACATTTTGTTGTGCAGGCATTCATTCCGCCTTACCCGGGGGAAGATTACTAGTAATTACTGAAGCCTTGTCAGCAGTTGTTAGTTTGTAAAGGCATGCTTCCAGTTAACTTGGATTTGGATCTGTCACCACATCTGCCTGTGAGCCCTCCGGTCTGCAGTGATGTCCCCAGCGCTGTGCCCTCGATGGCGTTCACTTGTCCTGGTGCAGGTTTGCTATATACTTCACTTGAAGTCTCTCACTTTTAGGTAGGTTCTGTGTTTCACTGAATCTTCGCTCTTGCTCTCTGTTAGAAAAATTTTCCCTACAATATGGAAATCTTCCCTACAAAGGGACTGACTGAAGGTTTGCCTTTCCTTTCCAATTCAGACCCCTAACAAGCCTGTCCCAGCCCCGCTGGATGGCTGGTGCTCAGGAGGAGGTTGGTGGAGCTGTGTGCGCCAGGGCTTTGCCTCTGTGTGAGTACTGAAGGAGCAGGATTTAAATCCGAAGGCAAAAGCAGTGGGAAGGGGCTGTAAGTCAGGTGCCCTTTTGGGGCTGCTTGTGACCTGCTTTCACCCTTACCATGCCTGGGGCTCTCGATTACAGGCTGGGCAGCAGAGCAAAGGGGCTGGGAGACTTCCAGGTCCTGCAGCATCCCTCCCTTGCTGCTGGCATGTCCTGACCTTTGGGGAATTGGAGGAAGGTAGGTAACTTACACCCACCCTGATCCTCTTACATGTGAGTAAGCTGAGCTCAGGTGGCTTAGGCAGATGACTTAATGGGAGGGTGTCCACAGTATGCAGCTTAGCCTGGATGGCTGTTTCTCCAAAACCCTGGGTGAGCTGAGCTTATGAGCCTGCAGGGATGCTGCTGTGTGTAACCCCCGGATCTGAAGAGTGAGGGGTGCATTAGGTGGTCGATTTGGGAGAAGGAAGGCTGCAGCATGCCCCTCCCCTGAGCTGCTCTGGGCAGCATCACGGCAGCAGAAATTTTGGGATGGGCTGCCCTGGTGTGGCTGTGGGAGCTGAACCTGTCTCCCAGCAGACCTTCACCACTGTTGGCACTGGTGCTAGCCATCCTAAACATGATGAATTCTGCTGTTGCATGTGTGGTTCTGTGGCTGCTGCAGGTTTGGTGGGGATGGTGCTGTCGCACCCCTGCAGTCCCTTCCCTGCCTCTGTTTGTGTTGCTGCTTTTGCTGCTCCCCCTCCCTCAGAACCAGGTCCCTTGTCATCTCTGGTTAGAGAGGAAAGAGAGTGCTGCCAGGAATGTAGGAGTGTCCTTTGTACATCTCCCACTGGTTTCAGCGAGGATGAGGAAGCCTGGGGCAGGTTGTGTGTTCCCTGCTTGATGTGGGAGACTTTCAGGAACAAAGGACGCTATTAGTAAAAAAAACAAAATTAAAAACTCATGGGCCAGGTTCATCCTTGGTGAACCCCCTGGGAGTGGTCCCAGTTACACCAAGGATGATGTTATCCTGCAAAGGATGGGAGCTTGGCGTTAGCTGATGTACCTCTCAAGTGCTGTCTGGTTCCCGAGTGCCAGCTGTGCCACTGGCAGTGCAGCTGTCTTTGGCTGATGGATGTCACGAAGAGAGGCCAACCCATATGTGAGCTCCCCTCCTCACACTGCTGAAATAGGAGATAGACCTGAGGCTGGAAAATGTTTGAGGATCATTAAAAATGTATGTTTAGTGACACACTTAAGACATCCAAGACCATCGGTGGTTTTCAGTAGCTGTGTGCCAGAGTGCTGTTGCCGTTGTCTGTGGAAGAAGAGGGTGTCACCCCACATCCGTGATGGTGGTCACTTCTGTGAGTTTCTGCTCTGAAGAAAACTGATTTCCTCCAAAATATCTTGACATTTGAATTTTATGCCATTTTGCATTTCTTCTGGCTTGTTTCAGGCTAAGCAAGCTGCTCATGCCCAGCCCTGCTCTGCTCCGTCCCTGCAGCCCTTGCAGAGACACGGGGATTTCTTGTTCCCCTGCTCATAGTGCCACCAAACTGTAGTGGCTTCTCCATTTCAGCACAGGGGAACAGTGCAAATTCACAGTAATCTCTGGATACTAAAGGATTTAGTGAATAAATGGACAGGCACAATTAAGTAACAAATTTTGTACATTTTTTCATGTGCTTTGTTCATCTGTTAAGCAAGAGCAAATGACTTAATTATTTATGATGGCATTTGTGCCCTTGGGGCTGAGTATTTCCTGGTCTACTTGGAGGTAGTCCTGAAGCTGTAGGTAGTGCAAGTCCTCCCTGCAGTTGTCTTAGATTGTGTGCTGGCTGTGAATTCGGAGTGTGTGTACAAATGGCAGGAGGGATGGTTTAGTAAAGTGTGTATTTGTAATGTTCATCTGGATGTGGATCTTTCTGGCCCTGGAGAGTCGGAATGGGTCGCAGAGGTTTTTGCTTCTGTATTGCTGATATGAATATATCCAAAGCTGATAAACGCTTTCTCAAGCAGTTTTATGTGGGGTTTGATGGGGTGAGTAACCAGATATCCGGCGTGTCTGTGCAAAATTTCAGTGATGCTGGGAAGAGATGGGGCCTCCTGCAAACTCACCATATGCCAACCATCTCCCAGAAGACCAAAGCCCCTTGTCATCAAGGGTTTGCCTGCCTGGAGGCTTCCTTTTCCCCCTGCTTTCTGCCTGGTGAACTGTGAACCCCGTGGAAGAGAAGAATATGAAAGAATACAGAGTGTGCAATGGAGCTGGCAGCCCCAGGGTGGATCTGTTCCACCTAAGGAGGTTTCTGGGGCTGAACCTGATACCTGCCACAGGAATTTGACTTGGGATATTTTTAAATGCAAGCATTATCAGGGCTGCCTGACTATGGATTTGTTGATCTCTGTTCCATCTGCTGAGTAATTTAATGACCCCAGAATACCCCAGGGGATGATCTCAGTGTTACCATCAAACTCATGTGGCTGTGGTTGTGTTGAGAGGGGAACTGGGTACCAGACGTGGACTGGGGACTTGCTGTGCAGCATTGACATTGTTCTGTCTTTCTTGAAATTTGCAGAAGAGGTGCAGCTGTTGGGTGGCACACATGGGCGGATTTGTGGTTGGCTTCCTTAGCAAGCCTGGAGCTTCTCTCTGGGCGGTGTCCTACAATGTCTGCTTTGATGTAATTCAATGCAGAGCAGTACCCAGGGAGCCGACAGAGCAATCCCAGCGTGCAACATGCGGTTTTGATCTTCTAAGAGCTTGGAAGGTCTCCTCTGTGCTCGGCAAGTGATTTGTGAATGAAATTCTGGCATGAAAACCTGTGGTTGTTAAAGGTGCAAAGAGGGAACAGGTTCCCTCTGCAGATGAGACGTCCTCAGACTAGATGTAAGAAGACATGTTTTATGATGAAGGTGGTGGAAAAACTGGCACCGGTAGCTCAAAGAGGTGGTAGATTCCCCATCCCTGGAAGCATTCAAGGTGAGATTGGCTGGGGCTCTGAGCAACCTGGTCAAGTTGAAGATGTCCCTGCCATAAGCCATGGCAGGGGATTAGACTAGATGATCTTTAATGTCCCCTTAATCCCAAACCATTCTATGATTATAAAAGAGGATGTCTTCTGCAGTTTCAGTCCCTGGGGAAGGGGAGGTAGGAGCGTTATGGGAGTCTGAGTGGCAGAAACCCTTTGCTACTGCAGAATACCTGCTCTGAGAAGGTGCTGTTGCCTGCATGTGTACCGGTCAGACCCAACCCCAAACTGTTCCTCAGGCTTGCCCAGGAGAGGAGCAAGCAGCTTCGGAGCTGTCAGGGATGCACTGGGAAGCTGACGTCCTGATGAATGGGCTCAGTCCATTGAAGACTGTCTGTAGCAGTGCAGTGCGTGTCTGCATGTGCTCTCAGTAAAGACCTTCTCCATCATGGTTTCTGGTACTGATCCTTGTTCAGCATGGGGTGGCCATAAACAGGTTTTTTTTCCTTCCTTGGTGTTAGTTGCTCCATAAAGATTTGATCTGCTGAAACGTGGCACCCCTTGGAGGTGTGCTGGGCTCCCACTGATATCTCCAGTCTCTCCAGCTGGAGGTGCTGGGATCCCTGGACCCTTACTGGTCTTGCAAAGGAGCTGAGGAGCCGGGAGGTGATGCTGCAGGCACCTGGGTTGTATGCTTGCATCCTATCATGGAGCTAATCCAGGCCTTTCTCACAAGGATCCCCTCACAGAGAAGCAGTCTGGCCAGTTTTGCAGGTATGAAAAGCAGAGTTGCTGTCCCTGGGGCCCACATTTAGCTGTGCTTGTAAACCAGGAGGCAGGTGTTAACACATGCTGGCAGCGAAGCAGAGCTTTGCACCCCAAGCTGTTACTGGGAGGTCAGTACTTTGTGTGTCATTGCTGTTCTAAGCGTATAATGAAAAAGTTTCTATTTTTATCAGGCCTTTTAAACTTTAAATTTTTTTTTTATTTTCTTTTCTGGTGATGAGATGCGCAGCATGAGCCACCAATTATTTGATAATGAGCGGTTATTTCCCTATAATCACACCTTCACCACCATTTTTTTTTTTTCCATTGCTATTCAGAATTGTCTGCAGGGGACAGGAGGGGACATTTGGCTGCGTCCTGCGGGGCTAACTTTGGTTCTCCAGCATTTTCACAAAAGCATCAGCTGGGCTCATTTTTATCTCCAGTTGTATTCCCTGCCAACTCTGCTCTTTGGGCCCTGTGACTCCACTTTAGCAGGTTTGAGGTCTGGCTCTGTAGTTCTGGTGGCTGCCAAACTTTTTATTCCAATGGAAATGGAGAGCAGAATAGTGTAGTCAAAGAACAGAGAAAAAAAACAAACAAACCCAAACCCTTCCACCTTCTCCAGAAACCAGCAAACCAGAATCATCTCCTTGCAAAGCCCACCTGGCTGCTCCTGAGAAGAGTTTTGGAAAGCTTTTGAAGAAATCCACTTGAAAGACTTGTGGAAGCAGCACTGATGCCTGCCTGTGTTTCATCCTATTTCAAATATATCTATATATCTCTATCTATCTATTATGGCTAAAGGCAAGGGGTGAGTCCTGTTCACCTCGGCAGGATCCAGGTTTGGCTCGTGACGTAGCTGACCTCTGTAGTTGCTCCTTTCTGCAAGTTTGCTTCCTGAGTGATCTCTAGCCTTACCCCCTAGCCCCCATCAAATCATAGAATCATGCAAGACGAGGCTGGAAGAAGCCTGTTGAATTCGCCTCTCTGCCCAAGGCAGGATCAGCTCAGTCAGAGTGATGCTCACAGATGGTTGCTGTTCTGTCCCCAGTTGTTTGCAGCGCCACAGTGCCTGGGTCCCTGTCCAGAGCCTCGCCATCATCCCTGGCCCTGGGCTCAGGCAGTTGTCCTAAATATCCAGAGTCATTGCAACCACTGAAGTTTGTGGCTGCTTCTCTCATCTATTATGGACATGGAGAACAGATCAATCCCTTTTATACTTTATGAAAGTTGTTATTTGTGGACTGTTAGCATGTCTCCAGTTGATTTTCTCCCGCTTCTACTAAACACTGTCCTTCCATTCAGTCTCTCCCTGCAGGATGTGTTTTCCAGCCCCAATGTTGTCCTCATGGGTGTCTTTTTATGGTGCGCATCTGTTTGAGGAGTGCAGTATCCCAAACCGGCTGTAGGCTTTTGGGAAATTACATCTCAAATGTGACTTTTCTGTGCCTGTAACCCTAAATTTATTTGGTTTTTTTTAGCTTGCTTTTAGGAATTCTGTTGTAATTTATATTGGATTTGTAATAAGCCATGATTATTATTGTCTCCTTTTCTGCTAACCAGGCAGTTGCCCAGTATCTGTTGGGTTGTTTCTCTCTACTGATATAGTGTGATATCTTACATTTGTTATGTCCTGCATTTCAGTCTCCATTTCTCCAATGTGTCCATCTTATTTTGAGTTTAAACCCTGCCTTTCGGTGTGTTTTAAACCCATCTGTATGTCTTTGTAGCCCAACTCATCAGCTTATTGGAGTTCTTCAGGCAATTGGGTAATCGGAAAATCCCGTATGTGCTGGAAAGAGAGAATAACTGCAATCCAGATAAAGTGCAGCATTTACTGCTGAGGCTTATTGACTGGTAGCATCATCATTTTCTAATTGCAGCAATAAAATGTTCAATAGCTGGACTGAGAATGCTGCAATAATTGTAATAAAAATACTTTGTGCTTTCCCACTGCTTTCCTTTCAAGAAACAAGAAGTCCTTTACATGCATTAATAAACTGGTATGTCTACTCTCCATTCAGACTTGTATTTTAATATGCATTTCATAGGAAAGGAGGCTGTCAACATAAGATGGGTCAAAATTCATCCCTTGTGTAGCTTTATTGGTTTCAAGACCCTTATGGCAAGGATAGCTTGTGCCAAAAGAAATTAATGGGTTTAGGTCTCCTATATGGTCCTGTGCTGTAATTGGACAAATGCTGTTTTCTTGCCAATCAAACCTTGAAAATGAAACTTGGTGTGCGTTTTTCTTGGAAATGTGGTCCTCTGGTATTCCTGCAGCATGGAAGAAAAGTTTTGTGTAGGGTCTGCTTGTACCGAAGAAAGGAGTTTTTTCACAGAGATGGGTGGGTGCCTGCACTGCGCTGAGGCTGTGGTCCCAAGGCAGCTCCAGTTACAAAGTGGATTTTGCTTCAGGCTGGTGGCTCAGATGGGTTATCGTGCGATGGGCAGGATGGGGCTGACTGCTCACCCCTTGAAACTGGTCTTCATCAGTGCAGAAGACTCAGTCACAGGAAAATGGTGAAGGGCTGGCGCCAGAGCAGGTCAAGACCTATCGATCATTTCGGTTGGCCTCCTTGTTTGCATCAACTTTCTGATGTCTTGGAAGAAATTGCTTGAGCAGCCTCCTCTCAGGAGCATCGTTCCTTCCAAGGAGGCATCTTCATGGGATCAGCCTTGGTGCCTTTGTTCTGGGGTTCTGGCTCCCTTGGACATGTTCTCTGCTGTAATGGTGTGTATTTGCCTGGTTACTTTCCATGTAAGCTGTAATTTATCCTGGATGCGAGGCAGAGAGGTTAACCCCAGCTGCTTTTTATCCCTTTGGTCTCATGTTCAGAGTCTTTTCAGTCCTTGTGTCATTGTAGTGTTTGCTTACCAAAAAAGCAAGCACTAGGGCCATGTTAAAGCATCACTTCTCCCCTTAGGTGTGGCTCCAACCAGCTGCACCAAAGTATTAAGGAAATCACGATTAGAGAAATCAAGAGATGGTAGTAAAATGTTTTAAATCGAAACAGAAGAAGTTGCTTACCTTTTTTATTTCAGCATGGCCTGGTAGAAGAAGGATGCTGTGTTGTCCAAGCTATCAGCCAAAGAAAGGCTGCAAAAATTCTTAAGCCCATTTTTGTATCCTACTTATTTTACCTATTCATTTTTAACCAGATACATATATTGAATTTCCCTTGTTATTGCAACTTAGCGTTACATCCAATTTGTTAACCAAAAGCAATTATTACAAGTGACAAAGTTGCACTTAGTATAGAGCTGGGGAGTAACTTAATCTAGAGGTCTCTGGTCCAACCCCCCGGGCAACCTTGGGCCAATCTAGATCATGCCACTGAAGTCCTTAGGCTTAAATTTCTGCAGAATTTATTCATTTCACTTTTCTCTGCAGTGCTTACGGATTTCAGGTGAACTTGATGAGATGTTTTGCTAGGAGCATTGGTGTTTGAGCTGTGGATTTGTTCTGTGGACCCCCATCACCAGGTTGGGGTTGTCTTCCCTTGACGTGTGCCCGCCACCTGCTTCCACTGAATGTGACTTCAGGAAATATCACAGCTTGTCACAAGCAGCCAATGTTTGGTATTTTTAGGCCTCTATTTGCTTGAACAGCTTTCCGTTTGCATTAGCAGGGAGAAGAAATAGCCCTGCCAGGTTGGTGATAATTGCTAAGTGATCACCCAAATTTGGAATGATGTATGAATGATTATTCGCTGTACTATTTTGATGATTAATTTCCAGCGTAATTCTTTATAACCACAAAAGTACTGCCTGTGCCTGCATCTGCAGATGCTGTAAAAATCTTTTGGCAGCCAGGCCCAACTATTAAATATAGATACCCATTTCTATTTAATATTCATAGCTATTAAAAGTGATGAAAGCAGATGCGTCTTCTAGAGCCAACGTGGAAATTGCTCTTGTGGAGAAATGACGGGTGATAAATGTTTCCAAGAGATCTGGATAATCCCAGGCAGGAAGGGCTGGCATTTCTGAACCAAACCCCTGGTGTCAGCAGGGAGACTAGTTGATGTTGGGATAAATAGGGAATCTGCTAAGGAGGTGGGATGGGTTTCTGTGGTAGTTACTTGTGGAAGTGCCTGTGAGGATCAAGGGCTCAGAGTTTTGTCTGGGAGCGCCACAGCAGAGGTTGGCTGTGGTGCTTGCTTGTCCTCATGGACCTCCTACATTCTGCCTGCTGGAGGAGAAAAGGCATTTACCAAATAAGAGTGATATTTTTCATATGTTCAGATAAAAAACTCCTAGACAGGTAACGGAAAAGGCAGGAGAAAGTGCACTAGAGGTAGAACTGAGAAAAAAGAGGTTGAGGGGAAAAATTGCTCTTTCCACATGGTATTTTGCAGTTAGGTTGTGTCCTGTCCATCCCATCTCTGTCCCCCCTCTGTGTTTCCTTTCATCCTCTCCAAACCGAGCAAATGCACCATGATTCCCAGGCACTGGCTCTGGGTGGCAGCAGGAGGGAAGCTGAGGCAGGGGGAAGGCAGAGTCTGTGACCCACCTCAGGCGACTTGGCCAGGGGACGGTTTTGGCCTGGGGTCTGCATGTCACGCTGCATCACCCTGAGCATCCTTGGACCTGTGCGGTCCTTCCCTGTCCTCCTGGCTGAGGTTTCCTCCAGGCATCCAGGACAGGTATCATCCCCTGCAGGGCAATGATTTGATGTCCAGTGCTTTCTTACTCCCCTTGGAAAGGGAAGGAGGTGGTAAAACTTTAGCAGAGATTGATTTAGCCTGCATCAGACATCTGAAAGTCAGATATCTGAGTGAGTCTCACAGGGCTGTCTGGGTTGCCAGAGGAGCGGGCAGTGGCTCTGGAGCTTGCTCCTTTCCCAGCAGCTTCCTGTGGGCGGTGAGTGCTGGGGGATAGGTCTGGTGTTGAGACCCCCGAAGTCAGGTGAGAGAAGCGTGTAGGCATTGAACACAACCTCCTTTGTAAGCGCTGCAAACAAATTTGGGTGCTAAGTGTTTGCAGTGACCTGAGGTAGTGATAAATGCTGACATGAGAACCCAGCCTAGACTTACTTTTTGGTAAAGATAAAGCTCTGCTTTTTTGGTAGGAAGCCTTATTATCTGTGACAAGAATCACATGCTGGTGCTCTGGAAACATCAGAAACGAGTTGGATCAACTTCTAAAGACAGCAAGGTGGAAGAGGAGCTTTGAGTCACCTGTTTCCGTAATCCTCTGAGCTATGGACCGGGGAGGTTTCCAGGGGATGCATTTCAGATGATGAAGGGCTCTTTGGGCTTTCCAGTAGACCTCTGGTGACAACTATGGAATGAAAGCGCGCACCGAGGTGGGGCATGGCCTGTGCTGACTTTTCCCTTGGAAACTGTAGTGGCAGGGAAGCTCCTGAATCTCTGGTGCCTATTACAGCCTGTGTGCTCTGCCCGGGCTGGCTGCAGGCAGCCTGCTGTCCCCAGATGGGCAAAATCATGTCCCAGAGTCACCACATGGCAGTGCGTGATAGGAAGAACATGTGCTGCAGCATTTCCATAGGGATGGGGAAAATGACCTCTAAATATGCTGCCTGTTGGACCTGGGAGAGTATGGCAGCGGGTCTGGGCTCTCCTGGTTCTCACTTTGAGAGAAGCTTGTTAGCACCATGGGGTTTATTAAAAGCAGCGATGCTCCTCCACCAGTTGCTTCAGCAGCACTCTGAGATGCCCAGTGTTCACTGCTGTGGCTGTTGGGGGAACCCAGGAATAATATTTTAAAGTCATCAGTGCTCCTTCTATTCCATTATGGTTTTACCTGGGGACAGGAGTTGGTGGTCTCTTTTCCCTGTAGGTAAATGAGACTGGATGCAGAGGACAGCGTGCAGTGCACAGTTTGCTTTTGGGTTGTATGGGGCTCCTTGGCAGGTGCTGGGCATTGCAAAGCTCGGCACCTCAGTGGTGCAGGAGCCAGTCTGACTCTGCTTCGCTCCTGCAATATTGATCCCATGCTTTCACCTCCTTGTCTGTTCGTCCTCCTTGCTACCAGCAGAAAGTCAGATTTGATTTCTTGCACAGGGCCAGCCCTGCCTTTGAGAGGCTCCAGAGGCTTTGACAAAGTGGTGGGTGGGCGGCTCAGGGTTGCAGGAGGCTGGAGGAGAAGTTTCAAGATAATGTAGGAAGGGTGAGGAATTTTTCTGAAAGCAAGGATACTTGGGAAGAGAAAGTTTTCCACTCACAGGGTAGAGAAGGAAGGTGTGGGATGTAGGAAGAGGAGAACATTTGTGCTGGACCTGGAGAGGAAGGTAAGCAGGGATTAATTGCCCACCCTAGCTGTGATGTGGTGCCACGTAGCTGTGGTGCTTTGGGATGGAGATGTCACAGCCAGACTGCAGATGCAGTTTGAGAATTTTGTAATAAAAGGTCTCCTCCTGGTTTATCCTGTGAAAAGGGTCTTCCCAGCTCTGCTCCTCCGGGGTCAGCACTCAGCCCAGCCTTGAGCAGCAGCACCCTGGGGTTGCTCCAGGTCTCCCTGATGATTTGGGGTGGGTGCACTGTGTGGCAGTGCCTTTGGTGGGCACCGTGTCGTGGGCTGCAATGCAAAGCCCCGGTGTGTCGCCAGTGTGGGGAATTGCCTGCATTGTGCTTCCAGCCAGCAGCTTTTCCACCAGCTCCGGAGAAATTGCAAGCCATGGGAAATATTTAACTGAGGGAAATTTTAAGAGACAGAACACGGAGGCGTAAAGGGAGCTTCTGCCTTAATGGCCTCCTTGTGAGATGCTGCTCTGGACGCTGAGGTTTCGTGTTGCAATCTGAGCTGAGAAACAAGCCTGAAGAGGCTTATGACTGATAGCTGCCGATCCATTTTACATAGATTAAATAGCATCACAGCTCCAAAAATAATCTTCCCAGCTTACTGTGAGGCTGGCTGTTCCTATAGCAACTGCTTCATGCCAGTGCCCTACAAATACAAATCACAACAGATTGCCTTTAAGTTGGTTCACAAGTCAAAACAAAGTATGAGATGGGGAATGAAGGGACTCAGCTTGCAGCGGTGCATGTTTTTAGCGTGCATAGTGTGTGCAAAATACAAGCTGTGCGTGTTCCTGGAGAGGAAATTCATTAAAAGCTGCTGTTAATGGTGATCTGTGTCTCTTGTATTTGACGCCTTGGTTGCAGATCTTTCCTGTGTGCATTATGAGATTGTAAAGCAGCAACTGCATTTATAAAATCTTCCTGGTGCCAGAGGGAGAGGAGGATTTTGCAAAGTTTGGTAGCTGTTATGTGGGTTACTGTGGTGCCTGGGGCTAGCCCAGCTCTGCCATGCTTGCGTGTCATGGTAGCCCTGCCTGATACTGCAGGCAGAGGGCAAAACCAGCAGGTTTGGGCTTCTGTTGTGCTCCCATGTGGCTGATGATACCTTGCACACTGGCTTGGCCCAAAACCTGTACCTCAGGGCCACCTCTGGCCCAGCGTCCCAGCAGGCATTGCCTCCGGAGATGCTGGTACCGAGCGGTGGCTCTGCCCTGAGCAGTCCGTGGTCGGTGCAAAGCTTGGCTGCAGGAGGGAGACAGGGATGGATTCAAATTGTTGGTGGTTCCTGTGTGCTACTGGGGCATGGGAAGGTCTCCAGGGGACACCTGAGTTTAGGGAGGGCAGGGAGCCCTGGGATGATGCTGTGGAAGCTGAGCTGACTCATCCAAGGCACAGGACTGAGAGGAACCTTGCAATTTGTTGTCAAATATTTGCTGCCACCCTTTCATGTTTATTTCCTTGGGTAGCTTTTGTTCGCTGTAGAAGAATGACATGAATTCTTGCTCAATGTCTGTCTTTCATTACAAACCTGGCTTGTATTGAGGAGCAGGGTGAGCTGAGGTGAAGCTGACGAGCTGGGGATGTGCTGCTCCCTGAGGGTGTCCAGGGGTACTTGCACATCAGCACGGATGGGGAGTCCCAGACTGGGCAGCCCCCCTGCCAACCCACTGAAGGTTTGATGCTTTAGGGAGGATCTTTCTTCTGCAGAGAGCAGATGGCAGAGCTGCTGCTGGCAGCACCAGCTGGTGCCTGGCACAGAGAGGGACGAGGGTCAGGTTGAAGCACCGCTGTCCTCCTTCGCTGAAGGAGGGGGATCTATTGCAGAGCCCCTTCCCTCTGCAGGGGCAGGGTGTGCTGTGGGCTGCATTGGAGGGGGGCATGGCTGGAAACCATGTATTAAAATAGTATTTGTGTCCTTGAAGGATTTTCCCTGGGTGAAGGGAGCAGGGATGCCTTCCTGACTTCTGTATAGCCTCCAGGCTTTTTGCTGGTTGCAGACACGCAGCCCCCGGTACACCCTGGCCCTGCCCCGCTAGCGGATGTGGGTTTGAGGTTTAATTTGAGTTAGTAGCTGCTGGGAGGCAGCTTGGGCTTGGAGCTGAGGATCCAAAAGAGCCACGCTGGTGAAAGGTGTGAGGGCAGCATCCAGAGGCAATGAGCACAGAGCATCCTCCACCTCAGCAAGTCCTCACTGCTCTGGTTCTGGTTCTCCTCATCCCCTGCTTGTGTTGGAAACCCTCCTTCAAAGCCATCCTGAAAACTCATTTTGGGTTGGGACACACTCGCTGTGCTGGACAACTTTGCAGCAGGGGTCTGGTGGGTAGCGCTCAGGCGTCTGGGTGTTCCTCACCATCGCCCTTGTGCAGTGCTTGCTCTGCCAGCTCTCCCATTGTGGTGGGGCCGTGGTGGGCCAGTGAGGGATGCTGCACTGCCCTGCCTTGACTTGGCATCTCGTGCATTGCAGTGGTCTTGGTGAGGAACAGTTTTGCCCTTGACAGGTCTCTTCCAGGTTGAACCTATCAACCATCGCCAGGGATGGAAAAAACAGCTGGGAATCGTTTTTGCTTCCTCCCTAGCTCCCAAGCATTTAGGAATTTAAGTTTATCCAACTTCCAGGACGTTTTGTGATCTTGAATCACTGCGATTAGGAACGCCCCCATTCAGATGGCTCTCACACCAAGTGGTGTGACTTTGCTGGGCCCATTGCAGATTTGCTTCTGCAAATCGCCTGCTGTCTTTGTCCTCAGATGAGGAGTCCTGGACAGAGCCTCCCTCTCTGTGGGTACTTTCTGACCTTCAGGGTGTTTACCAGCCTTAGCAAAGCAAAATGCAGGTTTTTTCCTGGCTGAATTGATACAAAGGCTCAAATAAGGGAAGGATCCCCAGTGCTGTGGCATTTGGCCATGCTCCAGGCAACGGCTTGCAGCTGTTTCACCTCTCTGGATGAGTGAATCCTTTATACTCAGCAATAAGAATAAATGTTGCTGCTCCTCTCTCCTCCAGCACTTTACAGATAACCTTCAGCAGTAACTGTAGGAGTTGGTGGGTCTTGTGCTGCCACAGCAAAGTGACATCCCTGCAACCATCCTCCCCCAGATGGGGAAACGAGGGGCTGTCCAGACCCTGGATGACCCTGTCCTCCACCCTCTCAACTGTGCCACAGGGACAAGCAGAAGCATTCTTGTTGCAGTGGTTGTCCTGGTGGTACCAAGAAACCAAAAGCTGGGTGGAGATCGTGTGGAAGCAGGGCTGCTCTTACCCACAAGCTGATGGACCGAAGCTGGTGCAGATCTGAGAGGCTGCTGTTGCTTGAGGAAACAGAAGGATATGTGTTTCTGTGTATTTTGGCTTTGGTCAGCTTTCTCTTGAGCTCCTAGGAGAAGGAGGTACAGCAACGCTGGTCCTCTCGACTGCCTCCCTGGGGCTGGAGAGCAGTGTGCTGCTAGCAGCCTGGCACTGGAGGATGCCGAAGTCTCCGGTGAGCGCTGTGTGTGGAGCAGGTGCAGAAGGATGGAACAGGGGAAACATCAGGATAACTTAAAAAAAATAATTGTAGGTGCGCGCACTGCTCTTCTGCTCGTGCTGGTAGTCCCTGTGGGGCTGTGGTTTGTGTTCTCCTGGCCCTTTTAGGATGCTTTTTCTGGTGCTGGATCTGTAGGTGAAGCCAAGACCTCATTCAACCTCCCAGCTTTCCCAGGGCCAGGATTTCACGAATGACCATCTTTACAGTCAAAAACCACCCAGGTAGCAAAGTGAGGGATAAGTCGTTTCTGGGGACTTGGTTGATCCTGTTTGGCTCGTGTTGGTGCTACAAGGGTGGTAAGGGGCAGAGTATTTCAATGCTGGGGGGTGTTTTGGTATTGATCATGGGTTGGAAACCCATCCTCAGAACTGGTGTCAGTGCTTCACCCTGGTGGGGCGGCAGTGCAGTTGTCTGGGTGCTTTGCGTGATCATTTCTGCTTTAACTTGCTCTGGCTTGATTGTAGCTGTGACATTCGTGTTTCCTTCTTCCTGTGCTTTGATTTGAGATAATTACAGCAAATTATGTTGCTTGAGGTATTTTTATTTTACTGTGAGTCACAGAAGCATAAATTGGTCCAGGTCTCCGTGTGTCCTGGGGGCTGCGGGTGTGGAGGCAGTGCGGGTTATGGGGATGTGCTTACTGGGGGCAGGTGGAGGTTATGAGTTTTCTGTCCTTTGCATTGGGTGTGCTTTTGCTCCCGAGACAGCGTTGCACATTGCTCCCCATGGATGCACCATGATCCTCTAGCCTTAAGATCCTGTTTGAAGCCTGCAGCCTCAGCAGAGGGTCTGACACCCTGTTCCTCCATTTGCACAGGCAAGAGGGGGAAGGTGGGATCCTGCTGCCCACCCCACCAGCATCCCGGCATAGCAGTGCAGGCAGTTTTGGGGCAGCCGGGGCAGTCAGTGAGGGATGTTCAGCTCAGCTAACTCAGCCTGGATGAGCAGCATCATGACTGGCGTGGTCTGATCCAGGTGCCTTCCCTTTTTCCTGGGTTTTGAGGCATTTATATAATTCTGCACAGTGATAAAAAAAAAAAAAAAAAAATGGGCCACGCTGTGTTCGTGCCTCCTGCCTCAAGCTGAGCACAGAGGCAGGGATCATTACTGCAGCCTTGGTAAACGGGCAGTGACAGGCAGGAAATAATGCCCTGGCAAAGGATGGAGCCCGTCTGTCACCGCGCAGTGCTGTCCCTGTGTCATAGCATTTTAATGATGGGCAAAAATCCTCAGGCTGTGATCTGGGATTGCAGCCGGGGAAGGTGATCCAGGATCCACTCTGGAAACCGTGGAGCACCAACAGCCAATGGGAGCCAGGACTTCAGGGCGGCCCTGTGGCACTACTCTGGGAAAAGCCGGTTTATATAAGGAGAGAAAGGGGAAGAAGTGAGAGGGAGGGATTTTGGGGTTAAATACCCCCTTGGGACGGGCAAAGAGATGCTTCTTCCTGCTTGGCACAATTTTTGCAGTTTTTTAACAGATAAAATCATCTTTAGAAAGTATTACCAGTATCTACAAACAGAAAAATTCCAAATTTGTTTTGTCCCCTTGAGTCCCACAGAGTTAATGGTGTTTTTTGACATAATTATTGGTGGTATGTGCCTGACTCGTGTCTGCAATGAAAGCTGAGCTAGCATGGTTGACTTCTGCATCTGGTACTGTTATAAAACACTATAATATATTATAAATTGGCTATTAAAGACTGGCGTCATTAGTGATCAGATCCTGGATGCTATGGAGAGGTAGTTCCTATCTACATTCTGGAGCACAGGCAGCTCACACAGCCCAGGAGGGGCTGCCGGGATGCTTGTGGGGAGAGCGTAGGTGAGTGTCTGGAGAGAGCAAGGGGCTCTTGAACTGGAAATGGGTGGCTGTGGCTGGGCTGAGCTGCATAAACACCACTCCCATCCTGTTCCCACCCTGTGTGCAGTTTGTACACCTGAGATCTGGGCTGTGTTTGGATCGATGCCTGCGGGGGTGTGCGCTGCTGGGGTGTGTGGTGTCATGGCCTGAGGGCAGTGCCCCAGGATGGAGCATGGACCAGCGCATGGACCTTGCAGCTCAAGCGGAGCAGGTTAACAGCCTGATTGGAGGCGATGGCTACAAATGGAGTCTTGCAAGGTGGAACCTGTGTTGCTGCACAGTAGGTCTGGTGAAAGCTCATGCTGTATTTGATGGTGAAGGAGAGATGCATGGGAGACTGTGAAAGGAGGTGGATTCACACCTCTGCCCAAGATTGCCCTCGAAAGCCTTGGGGGGGATGGCTCTGAGCAGCAGTAGCAGCACCATGTCCGTCTCCCAGTGAGCATCTGGGCACTGCAGGGTACAGCGTGCTCTGTCCTGCAGATGCACCAGCTCAGGACAGGTACAAAGACAATATTCAAAGCTCAGGAGGATGTGTATACACTCCCAGGGATTCAGAGCGCCTTTGTGTGCCCCAGGATGAAAGGCACTGTGGAAATACTTGAAACATTTGAAACAGGAAGTGGACCTTAGGGAGGGTTTGGTTATTTTCCTTATTGGTGGAAAAGTGGCTTAAATTTTCTTGCTAGATCTTTTGCAGATGGCATGTACAGGATGCGTGTGGTCTAAGACCATGCCCATTGCCATGGTACCTCTGTGCATCCTCCTGGGACAGAGCCCTTTGAATCCTGCATGTTCCCATTCCCTTTCCCCTACCTGTCCCCTCCACCTATGCCAGAGACTTCCCTGGTGGCGTGTGTTTCCAAAATGCTGGTCCACCAGCCATGCAGCTCAGTAGCTCCCCAGGCTGTTGATGGCCCTGCTCCCAGCACCTTGGCTGGCTGTTCACCTTCCTTAGGAAGGTCTTGGTTGGTTTCCCATGAGTGCTGCGAATGCTGGCTCTGATAGTCCTTTGTCCTTGGTGGCCACAGGCTGTATTGTCTCCTGGCTTTAACAACAGCTCCTTGTCTCTGTCAGAGGTTTGTGTGCTGTGGATGCTTGGGGCTGGGTGGCGGACAGACCAAATGGTTGTGTTGGGAGATGCTTCCCTGGTTCTTCATGAGCCACTTGCATTCTGCTCTGTGCCCTGTTTCCCACCAGGGCTTTGATTGCCCCAGCAGGGCAGCTGGGGTAGATCCCGCTGTGTAGGATAAGCCTTATCCCTGGGCTACACTTCTTTGTCCCATGACATCCTTTCTGGGTAGCTTCATAGCCACGAGACTTGGAGCAGCACCACGCTGTGCTCTGCTACTGCTTCAGCTCTGGGTTGATGGTCCTTTTATATTATCCAGGTTGCTGTGGCTCTTGCCTTAGAAACGCGGATTCAGTACTTTTTCTCTCATTTTCCTTAGCTGTCCCAGGAGCAGTAGAATCGATACAAGCGATGGCTGAACACTACTCTCAGTATCTACAGCATTTCAAAAGGTCTTATAAATGAGCCAGGAATAAAAACCAAGCACCCACCCAACTATGGGCTTTTCTTTTTTCCTTGCAGCCCAGAAAGGGGATGTGCTGCACCTGTTATAACTGAGGCATCCCCAAGGTCTGTGCTTTGCAGCATTGTGATGTCTTTCAGCCTGGCTGACTTGGAGGAGATCCTCATACCCCTCTGGCTCTCCCAGTCCTGGCAGAGAAGCTGCAGGCAGGTTTTGCTGGTCCCCATATCTTTTTAATCCAGAGACTGGTGTTTGAGGGAGGGGAAGTTAAGGGGCTGCTCCCTGCTCTGCTGCCTTAGTGGTTTTGGGGTGTACCTGGAGAAACCTTTGATAAAATTTAAACGTAAGGATGGGGTGCAGACCCTGTGCAGGACCTGCTCTGCTCTCGTGGTTTGTATTTACTTGGGGCAGTGCTGCCTCTCAGAGACATTCACCACGTCTGCCTTCCCCGGGGGAGTGGTGGGATGATCTGAAGAAATGCTGCTTTATACTCACTGCTTGGTTTTGGGTTGGTTTTCTGGTTTTAAGACATCCAGGTGTTCTGAAGTTGCAGGAATAACCATTTCTGCTGTATCTGAGATGCTGATCATGGAGTTTTCTGCTCTCTGAAGACATGATGATGGTTTTGGATAAAGGCTGTTACTCTCCCCTGTGTCTTTACGACCTTTCCCTTGGGTGAAATAGTTTATCCTGCCCAAAGCAGACCTTGCAGAGCTCCTGTGAGTTTCACTCCTGGTGCAGGGTGAGTTGACACTGTGGAAAAGGGAGGTTTGGCGTGTAACCCTTGCCGGTAGCACCAGCACACCACCCCCCATGCCACCCCACATCACTCAGCCTTAGTAGCCCTGAACCAAATCCTGGTGACAGCCACAGGAGCCCTTTGGACACCTTGGCCTTGGGGTGATGTTCCCACATTGCCGCTCTGCACCACACTCTGCTCCTGGGGAATGCAGTGGCCATGACCCCCAGCCCTGGCAGAGCTGCCTGCGCGTGGGAGGAGGCAGGAGGTCCCCCTGCCCGCTGCGATGGCGGGTTAGTACGGTCCGGGGGTAACCATGGAAACTGTTTTTTCTCCATCCCTCCCTTTGCAGATGACTCGGGCGATGAGGAGCCCGCCTCACAGTCAGACAAGAGCGAGCTGCATGGCACGTTGAAAACCCTTTCGAGTAAGCTGGAGGATCTGAGCACTTGCAATGACCTGATCGCGAAGCATGGGGCGGCCCTGCAGCGCTCGCTCAGCGAGCTGGAGAACCTGAAGCTGCCAGCCGAGAGCGGTGAGAAGATCAAGGCGGTGAATGAACGAGCCACGCTCTTCCGCATCACCTCCAATGCTATGATCAACGTAAGTGCTGCCCGCTGAGCCGCCGCGGTTGTGAAGAGGCAGAGGGAGAAGTGTTTTTTCTCCTCCTCTTCCTCCATTGTCCTTCTTCCCTCTAGCACGGCCCCGTTTTCTCCCTGTGCACCGGCTCTCTGCACGAGCTGTGTGTTGGCTCATGTTTAGCTTGGGGCTCGGGCACGGCTTGGGGCTTGGTGCCGGCTCAGCACCACAGCGTGGGGATGGGAAGTTGGGAAGATGCAGCCTGGGAAGCGGGCACGGGCGCGTGTAAGAGAGACCTGAGACACAGGTCTGCTACATCTTTACAGTGTGCTTTCTGGGGAGGCTGCTCCAAAATAGGATGTTTTGGATGTAAAGCTGGGTAATGTGGAGGTTTGGAGTGCAAAGGGGCTTTCTGCTGGTCCTGGGGGTAGTTTTCTGACTGGCACAGCAATTCGGAGCCCATTGCCTACTGCTGATGCAGACCCACATCCTCACATCATTCACATCTTCGTTGACTTCCATGAAGCTGCTTGTGTTTTACACGATGCGGGATTTAACCCCTGCGGGGTCCGAGAGCTCTCTCGTGCTGGCTGTGCTCTTCCAGACCGGCTGGTTTGGTGTTGTGAAATGTGTACTGGCACCAACACTGCTCCCTGCCTTGTGCAGCGTGATGGTGCTTTCTGATTATTTTTTGGACAGCTTCTGTTTGTGGGGTGGATCTGCCTCCATCACAGTGAGATGGCCCTTCCTGGGGAGCCTTATTTTCCCTGGGGAGCTCTGGGGAGGGGAAGAGAGAGCAAAACTAAATAAAATATTTAAAGCAAAAAAACCCCTATACAACAACAGCCCAAAAGCCTAACAGAGCTGGAATAATATGTGAAGGCAGAGCTCGGGGAATTGTGAATAGAGCAGTGCTGTCACTGTACTGTCCCAGCCCTGTGCAAAAGGAGGTCATGTGTTCTTTTATGTGGGCTTTTAAAAAATAATAATAATCCTCAACGGGAGCTGGAGGGTACTTGGGAGCCCTGTGGTCACAGCATCCTCCCCGTCTCCACTCATAGGATTTTGTAGCCATGGGGGGAAAGGGCTTCCTAAGATGGTGTTTTGTGTTTTGGAGAAGCTTTGCGGGTGCCTGTGCAGCACTCTCCCCGTGGAGAGTTTGTCAAAGTTTTTGGAGCAGGGATAGCAGTGTGTTGTGAGCGGTGGGAGGTGATGGTGGAGCCCTCAGTGCTGCCAAGGTTTGCTGTTAGGAGGCAGACTAGTGACGGGATGTAGGCAAGGAATTGCTGGGGAGAGGATTTCTCTGGCAGCCTTTTGGGAAGAGTTGAGCAGAGCAATATTGGCTATGTCCAGCCCAGAGAGGAGGAGGTTGTAGTGGTTGTGACATGATAAAAGCTTCAGTGAGGCTGTCTGCATGGTGGGAAATAGCATGAAAACTGTTGTGCAGGGAAAAAGTGGCAGAAATGTGGTTTGTCCAAAACACTGAGCTGGTGAGAGGGGCTGAGGAGGGAGTGAGTCCTGTGTTTTCAGGTGGGTGTCAGAAGTCTGTTTTTAATAGCATCCTTTTGTACTTCAGCTCGTGGCTCAGCGTCTTGAGGAGATGTCTGAAGGGGAAGGGCTGTAACATGGAAGAAGCAGGATGGGAGCGGAGTGGCAGCTCCAGGGGCTTGGTTACGGCTGTCACAGCTTCCTGCTGAGCCTGTCATTCCAGGGGGAGGTGATAGGATTGTGGGCAGGGGATGCTGACCGCCAAGGAAGCAGCGATACTTTGCAGGGGATGGATTAGAAAGGCAGGAGGATGGTGAGCAGGGCAGTGTCTTGGGGGCCAGGAGGGAAGGGGTCTGACAGCCAGATGACCCCATCATGGTGGGCTGGTGCTCCCAGCTCTCCCAGCTACGCTGTTGCCTTTTCCTGCACAGATCCCTTTTTGCGCCTTGATTTATCTTTCTCAGCATGGGGTGATGCCTTCTGTGAGCTGCTGCATGCGCCTTGCCCAGGGAGTCTTGTGGGATGGGGGGGTGGCTCTGTGCCATGCAAAGGTCCCAAAATCGTCCTGTATTGAAAGACAAAACATCGCTACAGGGAAGCACATGCAGTCAGGCCATCTCCTGGCAGTAGGTGAAAATGCACCCTGCTCCTGCCCACCTCGATCCCCACAGACTTCTCGGAGCCACACGTCACATGGGAGCACAGGGTGATTTTGAGGTGCTGGTAGTTCCTTGCAGGAGCAATTAAACCACCCTTTATTTGCCAGCTTTTCCCCAGAGAGGGCCGAGCCAGCAGCGACAGGCTGCAGCCGGCATGTGGATGCTCCACATCTATGCTCTGCCCTGGCTGTAGCACCAAACCTTGCTGATCTGCCCCACCTGGCACAGCCGAATCCTGCCTCCCGGGGCATCACCTCTGCCTGTGCAGCAGAGATTGGCTTTTGCAGGAGACGCTGTGGCTCACGTCCATGCCTTGGCTGGCTGGGGATGGTGACATGCAGTGCCACTCATTTGTTGCTGAGATTATGCTGCGTTCACTACTTTTTCAGTTGCGTGCTGGAGCAGTTTAGGGTGGTTTGGACCTGTGACCCGCCGGCTACAACAAACCCACAGGAGCTGTCTGCCCTTGGCCTTTTACTGAGCAGTGCTGGGCTCACAGGAGCAGCCCCGGGCTATGCGCTTGGGTCTCACTCCTGGCTGGGATCTGTGTGGCCAGTGTTCCCCAGCCGGCAGGCAAGAGCAGACAAGAGACAGGGCAGGGCTAGGCTTTGCTGCCTGCAGCGGGAAGGGATGGATGTTCCCGGGCCAGTGCTTGCGGTTTCCGTCCAGCTGTGTGTGATCTGATTATGTAAATGTCTAAGGAGCGGCAACACGCAAGTAGAAATAAATAAATATATATGTAAATGAAAGAGCTTCACTGCGAAGGTGACCTCCTTGCTGAATGCTCTGGGTGCTTCTCCTGTGGAGATTGGGAGGAGAAAGTGGCTCTGGCTGTCCCTGGGCTGGTGATGCTCAGAACGATGGAGGAAGATTTTGGCAGAGACATAGTGGGATGTGCTGGACCTTTGCATTACAGGTGAGGATCTAAAATGCAGAGGGCCTGACTGTTGCAGGGCTTAAATTTAGGCCCAGACCTCTGCGAGCCACCTCTTTGCTCTGCCCCCATCTGTACCTGGAAATCTCATGTAACACCATACCGGGTGAGACTCGTGGCAGAGTTCAGCCTCGCCAGGACCAAGATGCCTGGTGTCAGCAGGGCTGTGAGAAGCAACGAAGGGGAGACACAGAAAAGCAAGTCACAGTCTGCCGTGGGGGAGGAGTGGGAGGTGTGTGAAAACAAGAAGCCACAAATTAAAGGTGTAATTAGAGGAAGAGAGATGACGAGCGCTGTGCTGTATTGCGTAGACTCATCCAAGGAGCAGGGAAAGCTCCTGTCTCATAATTTAGCAGCAGACAGCAGGCAGGAAGACTGTGTGGACATGCTGAGGAAGCCAGTTTGGGTGTCAGGAAGAGCTCACAGGGCTGTGGGTGGTGCTAGAAATAGTTTTTTAATGGGAATGGGGTTTGCTACAGTGAAGCTCAGAGGCAGCCAAACTGCATACGAGCGTGCAGTAGCTGTGCTTGCTTTGTGCTCCCCTCAGGGACGTGAGCTAGGAGAGTAGCAGGGCTTGGACTTGGTTTGTCATTCCTGGGTTAGTTGGCATTTTCCCTCGAGGTTTATGAGGAATAGAGGTGAAGGAAGATTCTGCTGGGTGGTGCAGCCCAGGCAAGGAGCGATGAGAGAGGCAGCCAGTGCAGGAGTACGGTGCTGGGTGGGAGACACTGAGCAGGCAAGATTTTGTGAGGAGGGGAGCCCTGCACAGGCTGGTGTGGAACGGGCGGTCTCAGGGACATGAAGGACTCCATGACTGCCCTCATGAGAGGCTACCGTGCTGGTGGCCACCCAAGCCTATTGTGCAGAGGATGCTGGCACCCACTTCGAGGCAGGCTGACTTCCCCACCTGGGTTTTCCTTTCCTGTGGGAACAGATCCATCTGGAGTACTGGCATCCCAAGACACCAGCAAAGAGCATCCTTCACCCCTCTGAACCTGTAGGGAGAGTTTTTAAGTATGTGAAACACAGTGCTTGAACCAGAAACGAGATCGACAACAATATGTGCTGCTTCTCCCCTGGGGAAGGTGGCTGTGGGTTGTTTGTTTAAGCCTCTCGGGGATGCCCAGCAGCATCCCAGAAGCCATATCATCCAGCCCCGGCAGCATTTCTGTCTGCGGAGCCCTCCAGAGCTGTGCTCCAGCTCAGCAGCAGTTACAGGGTGGCCCTGTGCCACAAGCTGGTGGCTCGAGGAGCAGCCGGCCTCTCCCTGCGGCCACACTTGGCTCCTGGAGACTTTGAATGGCATCTGCCCAGTGGAGGCATCCGCCAGTGGGCACCGTAGGTGGGTTGTAGAGGGTCTGAGTGCTGGAGCTGGGGGGGTTACAGCTGCTCAGTTGGTTTATTTGGAGACCTCCTGGGTGCCTGTGCTGGAGTGAGCTGCCTGGGCAAAATGTGCTTCCCCAGAGCCACTCCTCTGCCTTCCCAGGACTCAATTTCACTGCTGTTTTTGTGAAGTACTGAGTCTCCCATGCTCCCCATGGGGATGCTGCTGTGATTAATCCGTACTGCTAAAATTGTTGCCATGTTAAACCGGACTGATGTTGAGCGTGTGCTCTGAGCAGCATCAGGTTCACCAGAGCAGCCTCCAGCCCGATGTGTGATTTCTAATGGTTTATTTTAGTGATAGGTTAACTGCCGTATGTGTCTGTGTGTGCTTGCAAAACTGCTTAAAGCTGGTAGGAAACACAGTCCCCAGGATCTCTTCCCTGGGGCTCAGATGCCAGGGCGACCACATGGTTGGGGTGATGCTGCCGGTCCAAACCTGGCCAGGTCCCAGCGCAGAGCCGACTGCTGGCACAGGTGGGCATGTGATGCCATCCCTCAGGGTCCCCAAACCCATCATGACACAGGGAGGATGATGGACCTGAACTCTTCTTTGCCTGTGTAGCACTCCAGGCAGCTGGGGCAGAGAGGCTGAGCAGGGAGAGAACAGCAGCCTGCAGGGCTGCTCCCAGTTCACCTGAGTACAGTCAGTGGGGCTGGAGGAGCCTCCACCCTGTGCATCCTTATACTACAGGGGCTAATTCAGGCAATGCAGCAAACAAGCTCCAGCTTCAGCCTCCGGATTTACTTTGTTAGTGGCAAGGATGGCCCCCCGCTGCCCTTGGTGGCCCCAGGCAGATGCTCTGCTGCCTAACATCAAGCAAAACCCTGCAGTAGGGCTGGCTTTCTCTTCCCTGTGACTATTGCAATGGTAATTGCAAAGGAGGAGCTTGTTCTTGCAGGTTATGCAGCCTGTGTTAATTATCTGTGCTATGCTAACAACACACACACTAATCAGCGCATTGCAAACGATGTCACTGACCCAGAAAACCCCCAGCCTTGGGATTAAATCTTTAACCCAACCCTAATCCTCGTCAGATGAGAAGGCTGCAGCGAGGGGTCTGCATGTCCTGGGGTGTTTTTGCTGTGGATGCGCTGCGCTGATGAATAAGTAACTGGTGGGTGCTTTGCTGTTACCCCCGGGAGGTGGTGGAAGGTCGTGGGTGTCACCCTGGGTTCTGTCCCTGCCTGCACAGCTGTTAGAGTGGGACTGGGGTCCAGGGGAGTCTAGATGCAGAGCCTGGCCCCTGTGCTCGGAGTTGCTGCAACTTTCACTGGAGCATCCTTTATTGCTTTTTTTTAATTTAGAGGTGTGAGGGTATCTCTGGCCAGATCCATCCAGACAGGCAGCTCCTTCCTCCAGCTCCCTTCATCATCATTCCCCATGGTTGCTGTGTCCTTCCAGCCAGATTGTATCATGTATGTGGGTGCTTAGACCTCACGCGTGTCCATGGGACCTCCGTGCTGGCCAGGGCTTTCAGCTGGTGCTCCTGCAGACAACTTGCTTTATCCTCACCATGTCTTGGGGCTTCTCATTTCCCCTCCTCCTCCTCCTCTTTCTCCTCATTGTGTTCATCTGATCCTTGGAAGGCTTCAGACTCTGTGCTGGGGCTCCCCTCGGAGCCTTCTGTCAGAAGGGGGACATGTCTGTCACCAGCACCTGACGATGTCTCTCACAACTCTGCCCTCCTGTTTTTTCTGGCTGAGTGTGATAACTTTTCTGTTGCAGCTTTCAGTGGAGAGTTTCGAGCATTTTTGCCCAGGCAGCTGCTGGATCAGCAGGGCTGCGTGTTGGTGGGCTTAGCACGTCGTAGATGGGGATTGCGCTGTCAGCAGTGCCTGATGTTAATCAGCAGCTCTGCTGAACCATGAGACAGCCCAGCCAGGCATTGCCTCTGATGTTAAAACGCCGTGCTGTCACCAGGTGAGCCCTGCCCATACCTCGTGTGATCCTCTGGGAGTTGCCCACAACAGACAGGTAGCTGCCGCCTGTCTGTGCCTGGTGGTTACTGGCACCTTGGGGCAGGATAGGGATATGGGGAGGGCATATAGCAAAGTGTCGCTGGGTTAATCCCTTGTGGGGTTCTGCTCCTGGTATCATAAGGGTTGTGTTTGCCTTTTGCCTGGGCTGATGCACCGAGGTGCTTCTTTCCAGCTGCTTCTTGCAGTGTCTGTCAAAGGAGAAGACACTGAAATGGCAGCACCACTTTCCCATGGATTTACACAGGAGGAAGTTATGACACTGGGAGACTAGTGGAATAGAGAGGTGCTGCCTCCAGATAAGCTGATGGCAACCACTGCTCCTGCACCACCTTTTGTACAGTAGAGCGGGCTGCAAAGGCATTGCATGAGGCTGAAACTGAGGTACAAACCAAAGCAGCTTCCTCCATGTCCCAGCGTTGGAACTGCCTGTGGGCAATGCCAGCTGCTCGCTGTCACTGCAGCCGCCGCCGTGCGGTTGGGGACAGATGCTCTTCCAGCCTGGAGTTTGCTCCATTGAGCAGACAAGAAAAGAAGCCGCCAGTGAGAGCCTCATTAAATCTCTCTTTGTGAGAGCCAATTGCAGGACAGAGCTCTCCGAGCCCGCCAGGGTCAGGCCTCCAGGTGCACTAAAAGCAGAGGCTGGCTGCTCTCTTGGTGTTGGCTATTCTGCTTTGCGAGGGTCCCCATGCTGCTGTGGTGGTTTTCAGTGGTTTGGGCAAGCGAAGAGGAAGGACGAAACTACAGCAGCCACTTCGGAGATACCTCCTGGCCAGGGAAGAGCTGATGCTGGGAGCTTCCCAGGGAGCTGATTTTTGGTGCAAGTGGCAGGAGAGAAGCCCCACTGCTGGCTGGGCGGGTAAGAGCATTAAAAGGAAAAGCTGAAGATGTTAAGCATTGCCAAAGGAAACCAGTGAAAGCACATGATTCTGGGCTGGCTGCTCTACAGCATGAGGTCCCAGCACGGAGTCTCAGGTCCCCATCTCAGCTCCAGCTGCATCTTCAGTGTTGGTCTTGGTGCATTCTCAGCATGCTGTGGTGCTCTGACAAACCCTCTGGCCAGCGGAGGCTACTGTGTGCTGCTCAGTGAGGTTTGAGGTGGAAGGGGATAGTACCACTGGCATGCCGAAGCATCCAGCAAATGCCTCGGTTGTTTTTCCACCAGGGAGTGGTGCTTTGGAAACCATACCGTGTGTGTTTCCTGGCCCACAGCTCCCAGCTGGCATCACTTTGGTCTGTAACCCATGGGCAGTGTTGGCTTGTTCTGCTTCTCAGAGCCACGATCAAAATTTCCTTTTATTGTGCCAAGTACTCGATGGTTGCAGATTCAGTAGCCTACATAAAGGCTGCGTGGGTATGGGATTAGAGCCTGTTAACATAGCTGGGCTGGCAGATTTGTCACTGTTTCACACTAATCCTCTTTATTGCGTGAGGTGGATTACACGTCTGTAATGGTGCTTGCAGCAGTCAGAGTCTGGCCATGGTGCCAGTGCTGGCCCCGGACTGCCTCTGCTGCTTTGGACCCCGGGGTGAGGTCCTCTTTGAGGAACTACACCCTGGGCAAGGTGTGTGTGGCTGGTTAAGCAGTGCTGAGCCTGCCTCATGGAGGGGAATGCTGGTGTCTTTGTATCATTTAGGCAGATGGCCCAAAATAACATGGTAAGGTAGTAAAACTCCCAGAGACGCAACCATGAGACCAGACCCGACTCCCACCCGAGTGTGGACATCTCCATCTTGGACATCTCTGACTCTCAGGGAATCCACAGTCTTCAGAGGGAAACAGACGCTGCTGGGGTGCACGGTGCCACCTGGAACAGGGCCATCAGTGGTTTTGGGAGCACCTTGGGTGAGGGTTGGAGGTCTTGCTGAGATGCTGGCATTGGCAGCATGCAGTGGGAGCGGCAGGTCACCACGAGGTGGGCTGGAGCCTGCTCTGCTCTGGCGTCTTCGCACTCCCCCTTGGGGCACTAATGAACTTTTCCATATCCATGCATTTCTGTAGCACCCATTTTGCCTGGATGTAAAGCTCCTTCCAATGTAACACTTACGTATGGAAAGAAAGGCAATAGGGAGTAGGATGATTTTCGGTGTCGAACTCACACCTGCTGTCCTCACAGGTTTTTATGGAATGCCACTTTATTTTTTTTGTGGTGATGTGACTTGATGAGGCTCAGCTCAGCACCTTCTTTCAGGCTCTCCTCAGCCCTGCCCCAGGGAGAAGCAACTCTTGGTGTATCTGCATCCTCATGCTTCAGACAGCTGGAATGTTCATGAGCCAGCTGAGGGTCACTCCAAGTATTTGGGACAGATTTGCCATTATTTAAGCATGTTGATCTGGATGTTTCCCTGTGCTGCTGCTTTGGCGGTGTCCAGCCAACCTGGCCTTGGGCCACCGGCACGTCTGTGGGTACTGTCGCTGTTGCAGCAGATGACTACACTCAAAATCACGTCTTGTTGCGATCTGACTGTTGGTGTGAGATGATTTGGGATTCAGGCCAGCTTCATCCTTGTATTTTCCCTTTTGCTTTCTGCTCAGAGTATTTTGGTGGGGGGGAAGGACAAATTAACCCTGTCTCGGTGCAAATGCTCTGTGTATCTCACCGCTTTGAATCCAAACAACTCATTTTTATGCCGTGCCATGCACCTGGATTGCTGACACGGGTGTGAATGTGGTCAGAGCTAAAAAGAGGATCAGAAATCGCCCTTCCCTGGGGGGGCTGTTATGCAGTAAGCAGCAGCACAGATGTGTCCCAGGGTTTTGATGACTCCAGGAAGGAAGGGAGCACTTATCTCAGAGGCACCAGATGCATGCAAAAAGGCAAGGCACTATTTCCCCTCATGAATGAAGTGACAGCTCTTGCTGTATAATTCACTGTTGAAAAAGAGATGATTGAATGCATCTGGCAGTTGGCTTCATTGCCCAGGAGTGACATGAGAGAAGTGGTCCTTGTCCCATGCAGGCAAAGGAAGGGTCTGGCTGAGGAGCAGGAGACGTTGCTCCCAGAACAGCAGGCACTTCCTGGTAGGTTTTTTCCTCCCCAAAGGTTAGATTTGCAGGGCTGTTCCTTTGGGATGCTCAGGGCAGGTGGGACTACAGATTTGAGCACATTCTCTCGGCATCCATCAGCATCGTGTTGGAGGTGGTGAAATGCTTAGCCTTGCTAGTCCTTCTGAGAAGTTGTCATCCCCTGTGGTTCAGACTCCTGCACAGAAATCTGGCATACCTCGATGTGACCGTTTACACTTTCAAGCTAATTAACCTAGTTTCTTTATTCCTTATACCTAATTTTGACTGCTCCCATTGAGGAACCCAGAAGAGCTGCTGCTCTGCAGAGATGCCCACAGGTGTGTGACACCACCACCTTGGCAGGGTGTGGGTGACCTCAGGTGATCGTTTTCAGTGGCATAGATAATCCACGGACTGTTAACAGTGTTCCTGTTAGCTTGCAGCAAGCTGTGAAATCTGGTATATTTGCCATGACAAATGTGCGAAAAGTGCTAAATTTGCCCATCATGGCAGCGGCTGCTGAGCATGGGGACAGACCATGGAGCTGGTGGCACCATGTCTTGCCTCCTGCTCCCTGGCAGGATCTTGATGGCACCTTGCCTCTTCCTCCATGGGAATTTGGAGGAGTCTCAATGGTGTTTTTTCATGAAAACGTGCTCTTTTGGCCTCCTTGTCTTGACAGTGATTTACAGTGCCACCATCCAACACTGAATTAGGACCTGCTAGAACTTGTTCCAGCAACTGAGAGGAGGAGAAGCCACTTCTGTGCCTCCTGCCACCTGATTGCAGGTAATGCTGGACTTCTCTGGGACCTTGCACCCATGCTGCAGATGGATGGAACTTGCTTTTATCTTTAGTCATTGGTGACCTGCCAGAATTGCAAGATGATGAGGGGTAAGCACTGTCTGGGACATTCAGGGGTGACTAAGCAGCCCTGCTTCTTAGCCTTACCTTCGTCTTAATTATTTTCAAACAAGCTTGCTTGTGGAGAAGGAGAGCATCTTGGCCACTGCTCTCTGACCCTGACTCTGCACTGTGATGATGCTGAGGAATGGTACGGCCTCTGGGCTACAATGCTGGCAGTTGGTCTTTGGGACTCTCTCCAGCTCTGGCCCTGTGGCAAAAGTTGGGGCACATTGGGCAACCTCCTGTACCCTGCCATTTCCTCTGTATGCAGGGAGGCATCAGCTGGGGTGCTGGAGGATTAAAACCAATCTCCTGGTGGGGGGGCATGCTGTGTGGGGATGGGCACAGTATCCTCTGTGGATTCCTCTCCTCCTGCTTGCTGGAGTGTTGCTCATGGGGAGACTTTTGAGGAGGGCAGCAGATAAAGTTTGTGTAGGTGTAGAATGGGAGGGAGAAATCGCCTTTTTCTCTAGGAGGCACCAAAAGCAGCTCACTGCCCTCGTGATGGACCCTGCACCCGGGTGTTAGCAGGTGGCTCCCTGAAACCCTGCATGCACAGCATGGCTGTGCCCTGCCCGTGCCTGGCTGGGCTGGGGGTAGGAGCTGCCCTGTTGTGCAGGAGTGGAGCAAATGTTGGCGCTGCCTGAACTCCACCTGCATCCAGGCACTGCTAAAACACAGCTGCTTCATGGTAGTGATGGCTCGGGGGGATGTGGGTATGTGGGGTATGACTTGGTCTTCCTGGTGCTGCAGGGGAGCTGTAGGGTGAGTAAACTCTGCAGATGATGATGGGGATATCTGTATGAAGGCTGTATCTTTAGATGTGCATTGCCTCGACACCCCAGCCGTATAGCTCATTGAGGAATTGCTTTTCTTTTGCTTTCATCCTGCAAACGGGGGGCTACGTTCTCCTGTGGTACATTCATCAAGGAGCCTCTGGCCCGCTGACCTTTGCAAGGATGGCCCATGTCCCTGCACCAGCATAATGTGGATTTGTGGCTGTCTCTTGCTTACAACCCAGATCAGGTTCAGCTGTAACTAAATTTAGCTGCCACTCCATAAGAGTTTTATAAGCTGGATTTTGAGGTGTTGCTCTGCTTGACAGTTGCACTTCTTTGCATCTTTGAAGCACCGAGCTGGGGGGATTGATGAAGTGAATGAGTGGTGACCTGGGATGCTGGAGTTTTGGCCAGGTTCGTATCCCTTGTCCTCACCTTAATCTGCACCAGGACTGGTCCGAGGCAGCTGCTTGTGTCCCTCCGGTGTTGCTGGTGGGGTCTTCCCTTTGCTCCAAAACTGCCTGCAGAGGGAGGATTGCTGCCACCAAAAGTGGTTGCCTGCCTTTATCCTGTGTGGTTTGCAAGAGGTGTTGCTGTTGGGGACAATGTGACACAACCCACTGATGGAGGTGGGAAGCAGCGATGCATGTGAGCGATGAAGCAGAAGGTCCAGGCTCCCCCAAGGGTGTTCCCAGCCCCTGTTTGAGGTAAGGTGCGTGCTGGGAGAACAGTGGGTGGCTCCTGGGCCCTTTGGCTTAACCTGAAACAAGAGCAGGCAGGAGGACAATGAGGGTGAGCAGCTTGTGGGTGCTTTCAGACTAGATCCTCACCGCTGGCTGTACTGTTGTGACAGGGCCAGTGGCCCAGGAGGCGAGCGGAGCCAGGAGTCATCCCAGCATGGTGCAGAGCAGTGAGCCAAACTGGCCTGAAGTCAGGATTCAGCAGAGTCGGGGCATGAAGGGATTTGTCTCCTTCCCTGGGTCTGAGCTTGTCCTGGGACCTTGTCATGCCATCTTCTGCTGCAGCTGGTCCTCCTTGGCTGCCCCAGTGGGTCGAGGTGCTGCAGCATCACTCTTGATGCTGCTTTGGGCATGGCTGGAGCATGGATGAAGGTCCCAGGGCACTGCTGGTGTGGTTGGAGCAGCGGCAGCAGGATGAGCTTTGTGTCCCTGTGCACAGCATCTCTGACCCTTCCTCTGCTGCAAGGAAGAGACACATTGAGCTGCACCTCTGCCTCTTCTGTCTGGATCCTTCCCTGAGAAGAGACAAGGCTTGGGACTGGGGTCCCTTGGGAGTCTCCCAGCTCTCAGTGCCCTCCATGGGGACCCTGTCAGCAAGAGCCCACGATGCTGGTGCTGTGCCAGGGCTTCCCAGCAGCTGCATTTCAAAGAGTTTTTTGCAGTTGCAGTGGCTGAGATTTAGGGCAACTCATGCAGAGATGGGAAGCTGCTCCCCATTTTGCTTGCACCCTGCACCAAAGCAGCATCGTGGCTCTTGGGGTTCCAGGGGTTCCAGTGGCTGCTGGGTCCATGCGCCTCCTGTACCACTCGTGGAGAGGAGATTTGCCATCCTTGCTTGCAGGCATCCAGGAAAACCAGAGGACAGTGGGAAGATCCCTCTTTGCTGGGATACCCATGGTGCTGAGCAGATGCCCGCTAACAGTGCGTGGCAGCTGACACTGAAGAGCCCAAGGGTTAAAACCTGCTCTGGGCTGTGCACAGGTGTCTGCCAGCCCCCCTACATCAACGGGAGCTTCACAGAGCACCCCGGGATCAGCAGCTGCCCACCAGCCTGTAGCTGGTGCAAGCAGCAATGGGTGACGGCCTGACTTGTTTCACCTCTTTGCAGAGGAATGATCAGAAATTGGTGCTGGGTGTTGTGCATGCGAAAGGCCAGTCCCAGGGACCACAGAGCCTGACTGGATTTGGAGCATGCTGGTGTCACCTGTGGGCTTGATCCTGAGTGACCGGGCGTGGAGTGTTGCAAATCCTGTGCTGGGGTTGCTGGTGGGAGGATCTGGGCTTTGAAGCAGTGCCTCAGGGGCTTCTCCTGCCACCACCAGTCCTCGCTTCTGCTGTGGCTCTATGTGAGGGAAGGCATGTGGAGAGCATCCCACCATGGTGCTGCCTCCTGCTCTGGCTGTTGTGCTCGGTGAATGTCGCTCTTCCTTCTTCTCTTCCCTGCACGGCCACTTGCTGCTCAGGTTCTCACCGTCATGCCCCAAACCCACACCTGGCAAGACATTCCCCTTTCCAACTTTGTCTCCCACTTGCCTTCACTCCCCGCTTCTCCAGGACCATTTTCCTAGCTACATTTTCTTGCTCTGCAGTGGCACCAAACAGCCCTGGGAGCTGGTGGTGCTCAGCCAGCTGGAAAAAGCACCTTGGTGACGGACGTCACCGAGAGCGGTGGCAAAGCTGTCCCAGCCTGGAGCAGAAGACTTGGCTGACCAGTCCCAGAGGAGCCTCGTGACTGGTTTCCTTCTGGATTTGTTTCCTTTGGAAGCATCGGGCTGGCCTCATCGATGTGTGTCCCCACGCCGAGCAGCAGTGCCATGCTGGCATGCCAGCTCCGGTGCAGTGTGTCTAGGGGCTCTATCCTGCATCTCAGGGGGATGAGGACAGTGTGCAGCGAGGGGTTTTGCTGGAAGAGGAACGTGTGTCCAAAGGGATGGTGCAGCTCTCTGGGCTTTTGCGGCTGTGACCAGAAGTAAGTCGTGTCATGTCCTTCAGTGGACAGCAGCAGCCGGTGGCATTTTAATTACTGCTGTTGACAGCTGGGGAGAATGTGGCCTTGGAGGATGTCAGACTGTGGCTGCGTTTCATGCGCCTGTTTCTTTGTCTTGGGGAAGGGTCATCGTGGCTCCTCATTCAAGCTGGTGCTGTGTGAGCAAATGCCGTAATGCAACGACTACTGATCTTGGGTTTGTTATTGCTAAAGGTGGGGACAGCCAAAACAGCCTTGTCCGAGTTGGGGGTTTGTTTGAGCTGCCGAAGGGAGTGGGGCTTCCTGTTGGATGGTGAGCCAGGATGGAGCTGGGATGTGGCTGAGACGTCTTGGACTGAGACCTGGCTCCTCATGGACCACGTGAACAGCCATGGGGGTTGAGGAAAACCTGACAGCCAAGCCCGAGATAAGGGCTGGGATTCATTTCCCTTCAATATTGACCTTCCCAGGGGAGATGCTTGTGTCTGAGCTACTCGTGTCCAGCTCCCTGCAGCCCCGGGGAGCTCATGGGCTGGTGCTGTGGGGCTGCCCCAGCTCTCCACACTGGGGGTCTGGGGTGTATTTTGTCTCAGGAATGAGCTCTCTTGACAGAGACTGTGGTGATAAAATACACCCTCAGCCCTGTTCAATGCTACTCTCACCTCTGGCGAGCATCCCTGTGAAACACTGCACTGTCTGGCTGTAGGAGTTATAAAAGCAAATTAGTAACTTTTAATTTGCTTGGCTGCTGCTGGCAGCTGCTGAGCTGGGTTTGGGGGATTTTTCTGGCAGGATGTTCTCCTGTTGCAACCCTCAGCATCGCTTCTCTTCCAACAAGCAAATGTGATGCTCTCCTGTGTTGGATCCAGATGCTTCATGAGTATATAGGTTTGGATCAGGCCACGGGGATGGCACTCGTGCCAGTGTCTGAATTACAGAGGATGAGGTTGGAGAAAGGTGGCCTGACAGTCTTTCGAAAACAGAGAATAAACCCTGTGCATACCCTAGCCAGCATCTAAATCCACACGGACACAAGTTGTGGAGTGCTGCCAGGAACAAGGACCTGCTGTGTGGAGATACCATTGCTGCTGGCGGGGTCTGAGGCCACGTGAGGGCCATCCCGGTCACCTTCCCAAAACCTCCCCACACTCGGTGGAGGAAGTCTGCAAAGCCAACAGCCACTTCTCCATGACTTGGATATTTTTTTTTTTAAATGGCTGTAAATGTAGCCTGTGAGTGCATATTTCCCTTTGGAGTACAGCATAGGTTGTCCGTGAAGCTTAGCAGCCTTGGGATGGGAGGACCCGAGGTTTGATCGGCTGTGATTTTTATTTAGGACTTTGATTCCTGTCGACAGATCAAGTGATTTCTCCTCCACATCCCACAGCTCTCAGCAGCCTGCTGACGCGCTGGAGGGCTGGCTTTGTGTGGCTCCTCTGTAATTACCTCCTTTTCTCCTAATTTACCATTATACCTTACAAACTGTGTTTAATTGCAGTGTGATAATTACAGGCGATCTCCTAGCGCATCGTTTTAAAGCGCTCAACTCGCTGAGCCAGGGACAGCCAGCAATTTCCATCCTCAATGCCAGTGAGCTGCGCCAAAATGGGTATTTCTGTGCCCGCTGTATGCGAGAGGGACCTTTGGAGCAGATAATGAGCTTTGCTGGGCTGGGAAGGTCACAGCTGCTATCTCATTACTTGCCCTTGTGGTTTCATCCTCTTATTGCAATGCATCAGTGTAATAAAAGAAGCCAGCAGGCCAGCTTGGGGCATGGGTTAGTTCTAACTGGCAGGAGGCTTCACCTTGAAGCTGGGTACGAAGGCATCAGGGCAGGGTCTGCCCGTGGGCTCTGTGGCTGCTCGTGGCTGCCAATGGGACTTTTTGGGGTAGGGAGAGGAGCTGAGTTGTTTCCAGAGAATGAGGTGAAAATGTGGTGTGAAGCGCCCTGAAAATCTGTCATCTGGTCTTGCATCTTCCTGTGCCCATCCACGCATCCCTGTGGGGTCTGTGGCTCACCTGAGGCGGAGCTGGGTGGTCCCCGTCAAGCTGAGAGGATGCAGCATGGGACAAGGACAGGATCCTGACACCTCCCTGCCTGCAATCAGAGAAAGAGCAAAGCAGGGGGACCTGCCGCGTTGCTCCAAGCTTGCAGTAGCCATGTTGCCCCTTGTGGCACTGAGGATGTGCAAAGGGTTCTGCTCTTCGCCTTTCCTGGGGGCATTTGCACCCTCTCTCCTGGCTAATGATACAGTCTTAATGCCTTCGCAGTGTGGTGCTTGCAGGGTAATAGTTGTTGAGCTCAGGCGGGTAGGCATCTCCGTTGGTGTGACAGCGCTGCTGAGTTGCTTCCTGGAGTTGCTGATGGCCACAAATGGAAATCCAGAGGCTGAGAGGCTGATGCTGTAGGACAAACCTGTGTTCAGAGCTTGCAAACACTTTTTGGCTGAATTATTCCTGCCTAGCAAAACTGCATGTGATTGCGTATCATTGGAGCACCTTAATGATGCTGAAGATGGATGTATATTGGAGCTCATCCTTGGGACACTTGCATATACCTGTCTGCACTGGAAAAAATGACAGGTTTGCAAGGATGTGGTTTATGGACTTAATTTCACCCCAGCCAGTTTGATGCTGGGACTGATCCTGCAGAAATCCACCTGTGAACTGGGATCTGCATTGAGAGCAGGCAGGAGCAATCGGGGATGGAGATAACACAAATGCAGGATCAGGTCCTTCCATGCTGCACTTATTGGGGAGTGGGAGAGAGCAGACATGAATACAAAGCAGAACATCTTTTTAAATCTGATGGTTAGCACTGATTTTTTTTTTTTTTTTTCTTTCTTCCCAAAGGACAGACTCAAACTTGCTGTGTTTGTCCGTCATTGGATCTGAGTTTTGTTCCTGCCTCTTCCCGCAATGAGGGGGCTCCTTGAGGTGGGGCTGGGGGCAGTGTTCAGGATGTCACCAAAGGCATGCATGCCCACCCCCTGCATTTTTCTTTCTTGTGATGCGATATTCATTCCCTCTGCTTTGTGCTTCTTCACCTTAAATATGAAAACCTGATGCTTTGTGTCATTTTCCTGGTGTTTTATTTCTGATGTTACTAAAGGACAAGCTTCCCTCCCTGGATGAGACTCAGATCCTGCTCCTATCCAAAGGAGAGGTTCGATGAAGAACTGATAAATTGGAGCTTTTGTTGTACAAATCCTGGTAATATCAGGCCAGGTCATGGAAGCTGAAGCCCCAACCGTGTTGCTTGACCAGGAGAGACCTTGATATTCAGGTGCCACCTGCAGCCCAAATCTCAAGTAACCTGCCAAGAGCTGAATAAATCACATGTGAAGTCCAAGCAGATGGAAACACAGAAAATAACCAAGTCCTGGGGATGGTTAGAAGCCTGTTAAGACATTCAAAACTCTCTGGTTTTAGGCCTTTTGAATAGTTTTGAGTTTTTTCAGGCCAGCGTTTTATCTAAAGAGGACCTCCCTTGGTATGACGATGGGTTGGAGTTAGTGAAGAACAAGCACAGTGAACTGGCCTGTAAGTTGCCAGCCTGCCTCCAAACTCCTATATAATTTCCATAAAAATCATATTGTCCTACTTGTAAACATACGAAAAAGTTCAGTGCATGTCAACTTGCAGGGATTTAGAGGAGGGAGGAGGAGGTGCAGCCCTGCCTCTGTACTCAGCTTCACGTGGGGTTGGGAGCTGATGGCAAAGGAAGCAGTAAAGCCGAGGTGTTTCAGTCTAATGTGAAAAATAACCTAAAAATAGAGTTCTGAGGGCTGGCTCTCTCTCGTCAGACAATAGAGAAGCAGCTTGCGTGATCTGGCAGTATCCCATCCCTGAGCGGACGTCCTGCACCGGGAAATGTCCTGCTGGGTGATCTGGCACACGCGGGGATGGGTGATGCTGCAGTCATGGCGATACTGAGGGGGGGTCGGGGGGCTGTGGTGGTGGTTACTGAGGGGTTCTCCTGTCAGCTAGGTTGTGGTGTCCCAGCTGTCCCCTCCCTGGTGGCACAGGACAGGGACGCTGTGCATCCTGCAAGGCATCGCTTAGTGCATCCCGTGAGCCCACCTTCCCCTGCGCGTCTGCATGCGTCCCTGTGGCTGGTGGGTCCTGAGGGTCTGTTGTGGAGAGAAGAGGGGTTCTGGCCGTGGTAAATGTGTTATGGGGGCCAGGCCAGGCCTTTTGGTGTCTGCTGAGCTGTGTGGCTCTGGGGAGGAGCTGGGCATCCTTCCTCTCTGCCTCCTTGGAGCAAAGGCCTTGCTGGCTCCCAGCTTTGAGCATCCTCTCCTGTCTGTGGCTGTCACCCTGGGGACCATTGTCCAGCTTCTTGTCTGCAGGGTTGGGGATGGAGGTGGCTGCTTGAGATCATAGGGCATCTGCAAAAGGCTGGGCTTGGCTGAGGTTTGTGTGAGCACAGCCTGGGCTCCCAGGGACCAGTGATGGGGTCAGGGACAGGAACGGGCTGTGGGGCTGGGGCACGGCAAGCTAGGCTGTCATGGGAGATGGGGCATCACGAAGGCTTCGTGGACTCAGGGAAGGTGTCAGTGTTGCAGCCATCTCCTTGGAGATGATTCAGGTTTGGATGTTCAGACTTGCACTGTCCTTAGCCCCATAGGTATGGGGGATTGTGCAAAGCTCTGGGATTGTATTTTCTAAAACCAGGGATCTGGGAGAGGAGGAGGCGGGGAGTGGTGGGGATTCAGCTCTGGAGTCACCACGTGCCAGCGCTGGCTCCATGACAAGCCTCCAGGCTGCGCTGGGTGCTGACGTCTCCCTTCCTCCCCTCCAGGCTTGCCGTGATTTCCTGGACTTAGCTGAAACTCACAGCCGAAAATGGCAACGGGCGCTGCAGTATGAGCGGGAGCAGAGGATCCGGCTGGAGGAGACCATCGAGCAGTTAGCCAAGCAGCACAACAGCTTGGAGCGAGCCTGCCGCGGGGCCCCCGGCCTGTCCTCCAGCAGCACTGGCATCACCAGCACCGCCAAGGGTGAGCACTGGCAGGCCAAGCAGCAGGGCTGGGGCTGTTACAGGGCAGAGCCCTGTGGGAAGTCCCGGGATTAACGGGGGCTTTCTGCTTGGTTGCTCCCAGCAAGTCAGCAGTGGGAAGGATGCACAAGGCAATGCCCTGTATGCACCCTGAGGTTTTTTTTAATGGATCCCATTGCACCATAATTATTCCTAATTGACCTGCTGCTCTGTTCTTGGGGACTTGGATGTTCCCAAGATACAGATGTGGAAGAGGACTGTGTCCCCAGCTTGCTCATGCTATTCCAGACTATTTTGGTAGCCTTAACCCTCACCGACAGGCACACCTCTGGCTGCTGCAGGGCAGCCATGGTGCTTGGAGGTAGCCCAGGCTCCCCTGGCACTGCTGAGTTCCCAGCTGCATGGGGTGACGGTGGCACAGCCAGGGCTCATTTGCTGCTCACAGGAGTTACTGGGCAATAAAATCTAACAGCTTTGCATATTCGTGCCAAATCTCCTTCCCTGCGGGAGGCATTAGCTACAGCCTGGTAGCCAAAAACTGTAAATAATGCCTTGACTGATTTTTAAAGGATATATAGACACAAGGGAGAGAATAGCAGCTGTTACAGGGGGTGATGGCAGTGCCAGGCACTGCCCTTGTTCTTGTACGGCCTCAAGGAAATGGCCTCAGGTTGTGCCAGGGGATGTTAGGTTGGATATTAGGAAAAATTTCTTGCCTGAAAGGGTGATCAAGCATTGGCACGGGCTGTCCAGGGAGGTGGTGGAGTCACCATCCCTGAGGGTGTTTAGAAGATGTGTAGACATGGTGCTTAGGGATGTGGTTTAGTGATGGATTTGACAGTCCTGGGTTAATGGCTGGACTTGATCTTTTCCAACCTAAATGATTCTGTGGTTTTGTGGTGCCACTGGGGAGGGCAGGGGGGAAATCGCTGTAGCACTGGGCTGTTGTGGTTGAACCCCAGCTGGTAACGAAGTGCCACGCAGCCGCTCGCTCACTCCCCCTCAAAGGGATGGGGAGGACAATTGGAAAGGAATGTAAAACTCAAGGGTTGAGGTAAGAACAATTTAATAATTGAAATAAAATAAAAACAGTAATAATAATTGTAACAGTTATAACGAAAAGGAGGGAGATGGGGAGAGGGATAAAATCCAAAGGGAAGGGAGAAGAGAAAACAAGAGATGCACAATACAGTTGCTCACCACCCTCTGACCGATGCCCAGCCGGTCCCTGAGTGGCGATCCCCAGGCCCTGGCCAAACCCCCCGCTCCAGTTTATATACTCAGCATGACGTGGCATGGTATGGAATATCCCTTTGGCTGGTTGGGGTCAGCTGTCCTGGCTGTGTCCCCTCCCAGTTTCCCCTGCCCCTCCAGCCCTCCCGCCAGCAGGGCCTGAGAAACTGGAAAGTCCTTGACTTAGTATAAACATCACCCAGCAACAGCTGAAACCATCAGTGTGCTGTCAACATTGTTCTTGCACCAAATCCAAACCACAGCACTGCACCAGCTACTAAGAAGAAAATTAACTCTGTCCCAGCTGAAACCAGGATACAGGCACAATTCCAGCCCGACCCCATTGCAGGGGGTGACCCTGCTCCTTTGGAGGAGTGTGGGAATGATGCAGGGAAGGAGGTTGCTGAACCCTGCCAGGAAGCTGAACCAGCTGCTAAGCTGGACGGGCCACTGTGGCGAGGTGACTGCAGCTGGGGTGGCTCTTTTGGTCCCTTCACATGGCCTTGGCAGTGCTGTGCCAGATGCCTGTGGCATCTCCCTCGCTGGAGCAGCAGTACTGCCCAGAGGTCTCGAGAGAGGTGGTCAGCTCTGCCCGTGTGCCCTGCACTGGTGAGGTTGCTTGACTGCTTGGTGCAGCTGCTTGAGCAGTGGATTTGTGGCAGAGTGGCGAAGCGCAAGGTGAGCCTGCGCCTAGGGAGCAGCGCAGCAAGGGCGGGGGCAGGGGAGCTGCACCGGGTCTCAAAAGTCACTGTTATTAATGTCTGCTCCTGGCTTTGTAGTGATCCTCCCACCACAGCAGAGAAGAGAAATGTTTGTAAGTGCAGGGCTGGAAAATCTGAGGGCCAGGAAATCTCTCTGAGCATCACCTGAAACATGTGACTTTTTTATTTCTTCCCCCCCACCCTGCTTTAATCCAAACCATATTGCCTGGTAAACAGGGCGGTGCTGGAGTGGCAGCCGCGTTAGACGTAGTTGGGTGTGCAAGTCATGCGCATGTGTCTGGCTCAGGCAGCCTGGTGGCATTTTTGGAGGTGTTCCTGAACACGGCAGGGAAGCCTTGTATGCCTGGATTGCAGAGCAGGACACAGGCTTCCAGGGCACATCCTTGCTTTTAGGAGCTGGAAATTGGTATGGCATCCTCTTGTGGAGTGGGATGGAGAGGAGGGGGAAAAGCTGTAAAGGGAACCAGCGTTGAAGGGGACACAGCGGAAGGAGGGTGGGCTCTGGGCACAGACTCATGCTTGATAGCTTCTAAAAGGGCCCAGCAGCACCCAAACATCTCAAACCCTTTGTGCCAGCAGGGAGTGTGCAGTCTGCAAAAGGAGAGGCCAGTGATGAAGATGAAGAGACGGAGTATTTTGATGCCATGGAGGATGCGCCAGCTTTTATCACTGTAACCGCAGACCCCAAGCACCACAGGTAAGAGCCCCTGCCCCAGAGCCATGCGTTGCATGGTGCAACCTGGCGAAACCTGCTGTGAATGCAGAGAGAGCACTGTTTGCCTGGTGGTGTGCTTGGGCTTGAGGGCATCATCCTCTCCCGTGGGGCTACTCTGTGTGCATGTCCCCCAGCAAATGGGCTGTCTCTGCCCAGGGCTCTGTACTATGCCTGTCTGCTCTTGCATTCCTGGAGCAAGTGAGGCTGAGGATGGTCCCAGCTGTAGTGAAGAAGGGCAGGCATCAAGCCTGTGCCATGGGAAAGCTGAGTCCTCTGCCTCAACAGCTGATGTGAGCTCGAGGGGAGCCTGGGCAGGGACTTGGAGAGAAACCTTTTGGAGCATTGGGCAGAAGCAGGGAGTATCTTGCCTTCAGCTGCCTTGACCTGCTGTTATGCCTCCCTGGGCATCTGTCTGGGCTGGAGGTACCTGTGGTCTGAGCCATGGTCACATTGCTGAGCTCACTGGCAAAGGCAGAGGCTCTGCGCCCAGGCTGGGACATATGCACTGAGCATCCCCTCCCAGTGCCTATGCATGGCCTCTGTCACCTTGTTGCCTTCCTGGCAGCACCCTGGGGTGGTGCAAGGAGGTGCTCCAGGTGATGTTGGCTATGCTGCACCAGCTCTGGCTCTTCTCTCCCCTTCTCTGCCCTTTCTGGTGTTTACCAGCTGGTACTTTCTTCCCCACAGGCGTTCAGGCAGTAACCTGAGTGGGGCCAGCGAGGGCCACCCTGAGGACTGGAACCTGGAGGACAGTGTGAGTTGGCTGGGCAGAGTGGGAGGGGTGGTCCCAGTGGGGTGAAACCAGGGAACAGGAGTAGGAGAGGAGGTTGTTGGAGGGACTGTCCATCTGGGTCCCTCCTGTGCCACCAGGATGGAGTGGAGTTAGTTGCTCTGTGAGCTGTGGGCAGGGTACAGATGTCAGCAGCCTTACAGCAGCACCACAAACACCATCTTGAGGGAAGCAGGAAAGCACTACAGGGCAATTGCACCATTGTTACCATTGTTTCCCCTGTGCCCTGGAGAGCAGGCTTCCGGCGATGCTCCCCAGCACAAGTGCACACAGTATCTCCTGAGCTGTGATTGCTGCTCCTGGGAGCTGTCAGATCTGGTTGGGTCATGCTGGGCCAGTCCAGCTTAGACATGTGTTTCTTCTGTTGCTTCCACAGGTCTTTGAAAGCTCAAATCAAAGCAGCTACAATGAGTCCACTTGCAAAGATCTCCTGCCAAAGAAAAGGAGACGGACCCGCATCCCCGACAAACCCAACTACAGCCTTAACCTCTGGAGTATCATGAAAAACTGCATCGGCAAAGAACTGTCCAAGATCCCTATGCCCGTAAGTGAGCGTGTCCCAGGTGCTGAGGGTCGATGGAGAGGGTGCTGCTGTGGTGCCGGCATTGAGGGTTTAGTTTGGGCATGGCTCTTGGCTGTGCAAAGGATTTGGATTATGGCTCCAGGTGGTCTGGTCAGGTCCTGTGGTAGCACAGCAGCCCTGAGCGGGACAGGAGCATGTCACCAGCTTCCAGCCCAGTCCTGCACTGGCAGAGCCCTCTGAAACTGCCTCACTCTTTTCCCCAGCCCTGCTCTGCAGCACCCATCAGTGTGTCCTCGCTGCTCAGCTCTGCTGACTCTAAGCCCTGCATTTTTCTCTGCAATTTATTTGCCCCTTGAAATCATCCGTCTGCTGCCAGAGAGCCAGCACAGCCAGGAAACTAAACCAGCCAGGCAGGAGGAGGCTGTCCTCAGTGGCTCGGAGCTGTAGTGCTAATTGCTTTGTGGTAAACGGCTCTGATGTCGTGGCTGTTACATCAGGGATTATTTGAATTGGGTTGGCTCTTTCTTTGGGGCTGATCCATTCTCCTGTGCCAGCTGCGGAGAGCCCTGGCAGCTTGCTCACACGAGTCCCAGAGTGAGCTGGAGCAGAGGGGACATTGCCCAGGTGTCCTCTGCAAATGCAGCTGTTGCAGAGGCAAGGAGGGAACCAGGACACCTTGAATCACTGAGGATTCAAGTGTTTCAAGCAGGAGCTGGAAGAAGAGACCCTGTTGCTTATCATGCTTTTCCTGGTGTGTGTCCTGGCCACAGAATGCTTGGGGAGCAGCCCCACCTGCACAGCACAGCAGGGCCGTGTTTTACCCCAGGGACCCAGAGCATCTTTATTTTCCTTACAAAGAGCAGCCTTTTAGTGAAAGAGGTGCTGTGGGGTGATTTACAGTACTGCTGTGAGCTGCTGGGTTCGGTCATGGAGGTGAAGGCTTGCTGCGGATGGTGAGAGGAGAGGGTTTGCTGGCAGGGCTCTGTCTGGAGGAACCTTGCTCGCGTGGCCTGCCACAGAGGGTAAGTGGGATGTGCATTGAATTCTTGCAGATAAATAGCCCTGTGCCTCATATACCCAGACAAAATGCTGCCCACACCAAAGCTCCCCCAAAACCGCAGCCCTTCTTTTCAGAACAAACCAGCCCTTTTCAGGCTGCCAGTTCTTGAGCAGGTCTTCACCAGCCCAGTAAGCAGCATGGTTGGGACTGGGTGCCATCGTAGGGAATCCCATTTCCCAAAACCCATGAAGCCCTGGCAAGTGTGGGAGAGTTGTAAAACACCTGGGGGTGACTGGGGGGTTTTGTGGTGCTGACTGGAATGGAAGTAGCCCAACAAAGTGTGATGCGTAGCCCTGGCACTGTATTCAGGGTCCTTTCTTTGCTGGGTAAAGGGGAAGGAGTATGTTACAGAGGCTTGGATGCCGAATTGATTGTGTTTAGTCTCTTCTTAAAGCAGTACCTGACACTCTCCAACTGAGAGTGATGAGTGTCTCTTCCTTGTGCTATTTCCAGATGAGATATACAGCCCCGTGCTGTCCATTAGCATTTATGCAGCAACATCAGTATTAGATGAAGGTGTGATGGGTACAGAAATAAGCTCAGGACGTGAAATACCAGCAGCTGCTGGTGCCTGGAGAGAGGAAATTTATACCTTCCCTATCAATCAAATCATTCTGGGATCTGCTAAAGCTGAGTCTGAAGCTGAGGGCAATATGTTCTGCTCGCACAGCAGCCCCCGATGCGGGCTCGGGAATGTAATTACTCCATTGCTCCCTGGGGCAAGTGGATCCAGTTTGCTGGCATTGCTGTCTCAGTAAGCTGTTCAACAGAGCTATGGGTTGTAAAGAAGGGGCTCAGCCCAGCATCCAGTGCTCACTGTCAGCTCCTCTCTGGATATCTGTACAGATACAGAGGAAGGGAGATGCTTTGCACCCCACAGGCTCAGCCGAACATGGCATTTCTTTGCTGGGAGATTCACCCCAAGAACAAGCAGCCCGTGGGAAGACAACAGGGTGCAATTTAATCTCTTTTCAACAGACATTTAAATTCTCTCTCCAGAGTATGTGTGCTTGGAGCACAGGAGAAGCCAGCAGCTCTGTGAATTGACACAGAGCTGCTGAGTGAGGGCTTTCAAGCTGACATTGTGGTAAATAGAGTGAAGGAGGAGGAGCAGAAGGAAGCGGAGCAGCCGGCCCGGGGAGGGCTGTTTGGAAACGTGGTCAATTATAGTACAAACTGTTAGTGAGCATGTTGTGTGCACCAAGTGATGGGAGTTTCTCCTTCCGTGTGCTTCAGCTGACTCTTGGCAAATTAAGAGCATTTCTGAGACCCGGTCCCCTTCCTGAGGGATATGATGGACTGAAAAACCTCTCTGTACAAACAGCATCCTCCTTAAATTTTCCTCTGAATGAACAAATCTGCAGCATTGAAAATGAAGAAAACAGCTTTAGGGATTTTGTGTTTTGGGTGGGTTCATCTTCCTTCCTCCATGGAAGGGTTTTGCTTTGCTGTTGCCAGATCAGTGCCGGTGGAGAGGATGCAGCTGCTGGCTTTGTTCTCATGCCGCCTGCATCTCTCCTGAGAGTTGTCTCAAGCCGGCAGTGATTTGATTTTTTGTGTGTGAATGTGATGCTGCCCTTTCTACACAGCTCTTTCTTTCTCGGATGCTGTAAGTTCCCTGCTGCTTACAGGGCTTACAGGCTAAATCCCCAAGCAGAACAATCTGGAGTTTGTTTTCTTTAGTATGAAATATGTAACTTGGCTTATAGAAGTCATTCTCCCATCCTTCAACCATCTGCTTCTTCTAAAACAGATTTCTTTGTTCTGAACTGAAAGTAAATGTAAATTTTACATCGTTTTGAGGCAGAAGACCTTTTGAGAAGAAGTATTTCCATCTTCCTTTCCATTATTTTTTTTATTTCAATTCTTTTCAGAACAAAAATTACTGCTAAAATCAACGGTTTGGTTTTTTTTCCCCCAGAGATGTTTGCAGCCTGTCCAACCTTCCAATTTACGGCAAAGTTTTCTAACTGACAAAGCAATGACTTGGGGGTGCAAGTACAACCCATTTGGGCTCTTCCAGGACGGAGCTTCCCCTCCACTCTCTGCCCCATGGGACATGGCTGCTGCCACTGCCTGTAGCTCACGCATGCAGTTTGGGTGCTGTCATGGGGCTGCAGTCCCAGGAGCAGGGAGACCCCGAAATCGGGCTTTTCAAGGTTTTCTGAGCAACTCGTCTGCAGCCTGGCATGGGGGTGGCTTTGCCACGAGGTGATGGGGAGCAGCACATCTCTGCCCTGTATTGCCGGTTGCTTGTGGCTGGTGGGATGCTGGCCGGGAGACAGGAGGGACCTGATCTCACTGCTGAGGCTCATTTTGGGGGTCACTGGTGCTCCATCACCAGAGCAAGGTGATACCTGCTTAGCTTACTGGGCTGCCAGCTCCCTGGCCCACCTCAGCTGGGAACTTCAAAACCTTCATGCTTTTGTGGTATGGTTCAGGGAGCAGAGCAGAACACATATTTCTTGCCTTTATTTAACGTTTGAGTGATGCTGCAGAGGCAGTGTGTGGCCAGCGTGCCTTGGCACATCCATCCAGCCCCACGCTGTCAGCTGCCCTGTGGGGCTGCTGCTTCGGTTCAGCAATTTCTGTCTGCCTGGACCCTTGACTCTTGGAGCATGTTGCACTGTGCTTGGAGAGCCAAACATGTGGGATGCCAGTAGTTAGCAGAGCCCAGTGCTGGGGGAAAGAGGCAAAGGCTGAAGTGCCTGGCTTGGCATCTCTCCTGCTTTGCTAACCCTTACTTGTTCCCCTCCAGGTAAACTTCAACGAGCCACTCTCCATGCTGCAGAGGCTGACAGAGGACCTGGAGTACCACGAGCTGCTGGACAAAGCAGTCAAGTGCGAGAGCTCCACGGAGCAGATGTGCTTTGTCGCTGCGTTTTCAGTGTCTTCCTACTCAACAACTGTCCACCGCACTGCAAAGCCATTCAACCCTCTGCTGGGGGAGACCTATGAGCTCGACCGGCTGGAGGAGTTTGGTTTCCGTTCCCTGTGCGAGCAGGTGAGCTGGGGTCTGTGGAGGGGCTCTGCATGCCTGCCCTGCTGCTCATGTCCAGCCAAAGCAGCCCTTCCCTGAAGGAGACTGAGCAACCCCTCGCACTGAGCCTTCCTCCTGGCCAAGGCAGCCAGTGGGTTGCTATTGGTGCTGGCAGAAGCAGCAGCAGGTGCAGCCCAAGCCATTCTTCAGAAGCCAAGTGTGCCCACTCCAGTGTTGCAGAGCAGGAGGTGGGGAAGAAGGAGAGGAGAAAGGTGTCCCATCACCCTGCCAGGTCTCCTGGCAGCCGTTCCGGAGCTGGGATTGCTGTCACATCTCAACACTTGAGCAGAAAGGGAAAAGCTCTCCTTACTGAAGCTCCCTCATAGCTATGAAGTGGTGTCCCAAACTGTTTCAGGATGTCTTTGGGCCAGAGCGTGTCATAGGGTCTTATTTCTTGTTGGTCTGCAGATTTTTAGTTTCAGAACCTGGGAGCAACCTGAGAACCTCTGACAGCCCCATGCTCTAACCACAGAGTGCATCTGGCACGCATCAGTCAAACAGCAGGTCTTAATTAAAAACCTAGAGTGCTTAATGAGTTGTGACCTGTGAAGAAAATGGACTGTTTAATATTTAGCACACTTGGCTGGTCCGGCCTGGATTCCTGGGGAGAGATGGGGCCATTTATCACCCCTTTCAGGCAGGATATCACTTTGGTGGGACCTCTCTGTTCTTCAGGAGGTGGCTGTGCCATCTTGGGGACCGAGCAACCACCACATCTTTTCAGTGTTCAGAAGCATCAAACAAAATCACAAACTTCTGTCACTCTGCAGAGTCTGATGCAGGTCCAGGATCTGCAGAGCTGTTCAGCAGACCATGCCCTGAGACCCGTAGGCTTTTTGGAGGGGCATTGCATGGGAAAAGGGTCTGGCTGCTAATCTGGCCATGCCGTGCTGTGCTGTATGACGTTTACAGCAGATGTTAGACATGTGGACAGGGCGTGCTGAGAATACGCAGGTGAAGGAGGCTCAGGCTTGCACCAGCATCCCTGTGTCCCCCTGACATGGTTTAGGTTGTCTCTGTCCTCATCATCGTCTTCTCCAAGTCGTGGCCCTTTGTACCCAGGTCTGGAGCAGTCACTGTAGCAGGTGCCATGCTCTGCCATCAGAGCGTGTATATGTACATAGGCGCGTACAAAATCCCTCTGTGGTAATGGGTGCCCAAGCTCGACAGACTCTTGCAGAGCTCTGTCCTGAGGCAGGATAGCAGCTCCTGTCACATCCCTTCTCTCAGCTGCGCTACTCCAGGCAGTGACAGACTGTGTGGGGTCTCCTGGAAACGTGAGCCCTTGCTCGTGACAAAAGGAAGGGTCCTTTAGTATATATCTCCAAGATTTGTGTCTCTGCTGTCCCTTTGCACCATCCAGAGCTGCAGGCCTGATGTCAGCCAGCTTTGATTGTCCCCAGTGATGCCCGTATGATCTGTCCCAGTCTTTGGAGCTCATGTCTTTGGCTGCAGTGAGCCAGGAACTGCTGACCAGTATAATGAGCTACAACTCCGAATGTGCCTCCCCTTCCTGCTCTGTCCAGCCCCTTGCCTGCTCCCAGGAGGCAGATCAGAAGCTGCAGCATGACACCTTCACCTCCTCTTGCCCAGCAGCGATTCCCCTGTCCTGCCACACAGCCAAATTCCCCAGCTGGCTTTATGCACAGCAGAGAGAAATTAGGAGTCTCTGTTCTCCAACACCTCCCTGGTGCCCCGTCTCCCTGCACTGTCACCCTGCTCATCCCGGTGCTATAGGAAGTGGATGGTTCCTTACCGGGATGCTCAATCGATCCCTTAGCCAGCAACACCCCTCATCCTTCCAGGGTACAGCCAGAACAAGAGGGTGGGTTTATTATCCTCATTCAGGCTGTGGCGATGAAGCCCAGTGCTGCCTGTCAGGTGCCGCTGGACAGCCCTGACCACATCACTCCCACACCTTGCCATCCCTTTTCTCATTCCTTCACCCTCCATTTCACCACCCTCCTTCCTCCATTCCTGTTCCATCCCAAATAAATGACCTGCCCTGAATTGCTTTCTCTGGTTGGTACCAGTTTTCCTGTGTCTGTACCCAAATTTGCTGTTTCTGACACCTCTATGTTAGCTGAGCTGCAAGCTGGCCTGAACCCTCATGTGCAGCCCTCCTGCCTGGTCCTTGAGTCCTTCCCTCACTGGCACAGCACAGGAGCTTCATCTGAAATTAGGTTTACTGTAACTTGGAGCAAACCTGCTCCCTTGCAGCACTCTGGAGCCTTCGGTCCATGAGCGGAGCCTCTAAATCTCCCACCTTGAGCCATCTCAAAAGGGCACATTTCAGTGACAGCGTGGCTTTGCACTGGCACAGCGTTGTCAGCGCATCTTGCCTTGGTGCTGCTGTCAGTGCAGGCAGCGTGGGGCAGATAGACACCCTTCCTACTGCTCTTAACTTTCCTTGGATGCTGCATGTGCTGCTCAGCCTGCCAACACACTGAGCAAAGTGTTGATAATCTTGTGCCTGAAATCCAGTTATCCAAATAGGATTTTCTCCTGCTGGTGACAGTGAGATTTAATGGAGAGGTCTTTGCTCTGCTCATGTTTGTAATCCAGTAGCTTGGGGCGCTCAGCCTGTAATTATGTTGGTGCAAATAATCTCTGAACTCAGCAGCGCAGCTGTCGGGGCTCAGTGGTTAGTGGGTTCTTGGTGGTGGGCAGTGTGTGCTGGGCTGGGCTGCCATGGGTCAGCTGGGTGAGACCCAATGTGAGGGCAGAGTCCTCTGGCTGGGGTGTCCTGTCCTACCTTGCTCTTGGGCAGCTTTTCCAGTGCAGGGAATGTGAGCACTGTCCTTTTACAAGTCACCCCCAAGGACAGATGATATTGTATCCACCTTTCCAGCCCAGTGTGTCTGTAGGGGCAAAGCCAAAGTCTTGGCTGAGCAGGTCCATGTGTCTTGGACCACTTGGGGACCTGTGTCCCCCAGGAATTCCCAGGCAGAGCAGTGGGAGCCGCTGCTGGTAGGAGAGGTGCTGTTACACTGGGATTGCTGGGGAGCTAGGCTGGATGTCAGCACATCCCTGTTTCTCAATCAGGACCCCCGGAGAGTGGGGCCATGTCCTGGGGTCACAGTACAGCATCGTTTCACGATAGTTGCTAAAGTTAGGATTTTATTGATAATGCTTCAATAACGTGCCTTAGGAAATCCTGGCAGGAGCTCATTGCATCTCCGTTTGCTGCCAGGGTACCTCATGATTTGTCACCCTGGTGTTCAGGAGAAGACTGGAGTGTTCAGGTCAGCACAGCAGAGCAGCCTTAGGGCCAAAGCTGGTGTGCAGCTTTTGCCTTTCCTAGGAGTCATGCTGTGAGCACTCACCAGGGCTCTCCGGTGCTGGTGGCTGTGATCTTACGGGCTGTTTGTCCTCTCCCCCAGGTGAGCCACCACCCCCCGGCAGCTGCCCATCATGTCTACTCCAAGCGAGGGTGGACGTTGTGGCAGGAAATCACCATCGCCAGCAAGTTCAGGGGCAAATACCTCTCCATCATGCCACTGGGTAGGTGACTTATGCTGACAGGATCGGGGCTTGCTTTTTTTCCTGCACTGCTCATGCAATAATCAAAGGTTAAAGCAACATGCCAGTCCCTTGGGCTCCCACAGGGCTCAGTGAATTCCACCCCAAGCAATGCAGAGAGCACAGATTTGTGCTCCTGATCACAGGCAGCCCGACAATAACTCGTCTGCCCTGGAAATGGAAGTGACACCAGCTGCAAAGGGAGACTGCTTTGCTTGCTGCTAGCATCAGAGCGGATGTGCTTTGGAAATATCTTGCTTGCTCATGAATTGATTTCTCCTCAAATGATACATAAAGGTTAGCTTGCTCCCTGTTTTAACCCTCTCCCTGGCAGGCAGATGCAGTAAGCTGCCTACTTCAATGTTCTGTTGTCTTCTGCCTGTCCCTGGGCTGGGTAGCACGCCTGGGGCTGGTCCCAGAGCTGTGGTGGTGCCTGGCTGGTGTCGTGGCACTGAGAATCAACCAGGCAGCTTGTTTCTGACCTTTTTTAAAATTAGTGCTTTTGAGGGGATGGGAAGAGGGCAGAGGGCCTTGGAACTCTCTTACTGCAGCAGACCACGGAGCATGCAGCAAGGGAGGGGTGAATCCAGATCCAGCGCTGCTTGGGGGCTAATGATGGGGGATGCAGGTAGAGAGGCCAGGTTGGCTCTGGGGGCAGGCATGGTGCTGGGGTGGTGGTGTGCTCCAGAGGAGCGTGCCCGCAGCCCTGCCCCGCCATCTGCCCTAGCTGAGCCCAGGGCACTCCTCTGTTTGCAGGTGCCATCCACCTTGAGTTTCACTCCAGTGGGAATCACTATGTCTGGAGGAAAGTCACCTCCACTGTTCACAACATCATTGTGGGCAAGCTCTGGATTGATCAGGTCGGTGGCTATGGGTCCAAGGTGGTGGTGGGTCCTGCCTGGCCTCACCAGGCTCCAGGGAAGTGGCAGGGGGGCTGGAAGGGCATTGCCCTCCCTCCTGGGATGTATGCCAGCGCTGCCTGGTGTCCCCACCATACTCCTGTTGTGATAGGAAGGTGTGCTTTCCTGGCAGGGATGGGGGGAGGCTTCTTGGGAGCTCCTAATGGCTCTTTCCCAAGGCCAGCAGCTCTGTGGGGCAGGGTGGTCATATGCGTGATGGGTTTTACTGTGCTGCTGGTGAGCCATGGGGCTGGTGGGGGTGGCTGGTGTGGTGGCTACAGCCAGAAGTAATGCTGCAGCTGGTGTTGATTTGTACCTGCACTACAACTAACACCTGATTTGTCTCCTTGCCAAGTCTCTCACTCGCTGTGGTTCTGTGTCTTTTATCTAGTCTGGTGAAATAGAGATTGTTAACCATAAGTCAAAAGATAAATGCCAGCTGAAATTTACCCCCTACAGCTACTTCTCCAGAGATGTCCCCCGAAAGGTATGTATCCATCCATCTCCCTGCTCCTTCTAGCAGCCTTGTGCGGGGTGAGACCTGACTCTTACCTCTAAGCTGGGCTCACAGGGTCCCAGTACCGCAGCTGGGATAAGCCCCAGCACGGGGCCAAGGAGCCACACTGGCACCTCTGACGTGGGTCACCAGGGAGGTCTGGGGGGGACCTCCATGCATAGCCAGTGTTTCAGCTCTCTATGTGCTGGAGCTGCCTCAGTGATACCTGGAAAGGGTTTGGTGGGCTGGAGACCCACCTGCATGGTCAGAATGGGTTCACGCTCCCCCTGTGCTGGACACAGCTGATGTCCAAGGACATGCAGTGCCAGGTCCACCTGCTCTTGTTGGGGCACCTGGAAGGTGTTCTGGCCTCCTGCGCCTCTCCCTGTCCTCTGGATGTTTCCAAATGCCACCAGAGCCATCTCCTTCTGCCAGGTGACAGGGGTGGTGAGTGATGCTGATGGTAAAGCCCACTACGTAATGTCTGGCACATGGGATGAGAAGATGGAGTGCTCCAAGATAGTGCATAGCAGCCACGGCAGCACCAGCACGGAGGGCAAGCAGAAGACAGTCTACCAGACGCTGTCTCCAAAGGTCCTGTGGAAGAAGTACCCCCTCCCGTGAGTCCCCTCCTTGGAACTGGGTACTGTTCTTGGGGGTCCAACAGCCAGAAGGGGATTAATGGTGTCACCCTGAGTCCCGTGGGAGGGAGGGGGCTTGTGTGCCCAGACGTGAGGACATGGGAAGGGGACCAGGACTTCAGTGGCTGTTGTGGCTTTTTCTGGGATGTGAGCACACAGCAGGAGGAGAGAGCAGGTCCCTGCAAGAGGAGGGTGGCTTTTGGGGGGACCCTTGCAGGTAGATTTTGGGCAGGCGAGGGTACTGTTCAGGTTTTTTTGGGCTGCTGGCTGTGCAGGGAGATGTATTGGCTCTTGGCCTTGCTGGTGAGTCCCTGGCCATCTTATCCCACTGGTTGTTTTAGCCCTCTGGAGACCAGTCCTCTCTTGAGACTCTTACCCACAGTGGGGCTGCTCTCAAATCGGTCTCCAGCCTTCAGTAGCACCAATGGCCGGTCCCTGCTTTGAGGTGCTCTGTGGGAATGCTCCCCTGTGCAAAGCACCTTTCGCTTGGTGCCACCGGTTCTGCAGTTGGGGATCCAGCAACTCCTGGGTGAAGCCGTTTCATGTCTCAGTGGTGCAGCACAGCAGCCAGGCTTGGCTTTTAGCTTCCCTGTGCGGAGCCAACGGAGGAGGGATCTGCTCCCCTCCAGGACACCATTGAGGTGTCATTGGCATCCCCACTTAGAGGGTGGGAGGCAGGGCTCCCCAAATAGCCTCTACATACCTGGTTTGGGGTAGCAGGAGCAGCATCAGTGGGGCTGGGTGAGATGCAAGGACACAAAGGGCTGGGGGAGCTCTGCTCAAGGTAGGCACCATCTCCGCCATCCTGATCAGGGCTCTCCGACCGCAGGGAGAACGCCGAGAACATGTATTTCTTCTCTGACCTGGCCCTCACCCTGAATGAGCCTGAGGAGCGAGTGGCCCCCACAGACAGCCGGCTGAGACCCGACCAGCGACTGATGGAGAGCGGCCGCTGGGATGAGGCCAACGTGGAGAAGCAGCGGCTGGAGGAGAAGCAGCGAGCTGTGCGCCGGAGGCGAGAGGCCGAGGCTGTGGAAGCCCTGGAGGAAGGTGAGATGTTTTGGGATGCTGGCGGGCAGGGACTGACTGCCGCTTGCTGCGGGAGGAGGATGTGGTGAGGAAACCCCACTGGGTTTGTGGGATGAAGGAAGGACCCTGCAGCTATTTTGGCGGCTAGGGGAAGCGTGGGACTCTCTGGCTTTCAGGACAAGCAGCCCTAAGCCCATGTTTCTCCCTGGACAGGCAAGGATTACGAAGGCTACATCCCGCTGTGGTTTGAGCGCAAGGTGGATGCTGTGACGGGGGAGCTGATCTGTGTCTATAAGGGCGGCTACTGGGAGGCCAAGGACAAGCAGGACTGGAGTACGTGCCCTGACATCTTCTGAGCCACTCTGCTGGCGCCGGGGTGGCCGGCCCTGCGCCTTAGTTCACTGGGACAAACAGAGGGACAGTGAGGACACGCTGGCAGCGTCCCGCCGGCAGTTAACAGTGCAAATACGCAGAGTCAATACATGCAGAAATTTGAAAAGCAAATCTAAACAGGGATTCCAAACCTATTTTTTTACGCACTAATAAATAGCATCCTTTTTTTTTTAATGATGGCTTTTTCAGCGACTAATTAGGAACGAGAACACGTGAATCTGGTTCGTTTTTAGCCTAGCATATTTATTGCTATCAGGAGTTGCTGCCTATATCTTTCAGCGCCTCAGCTTTATCAGCTGAGACGTCGACTTCCAAAGATGCTCGCATTGTGGGGATGCTGTGCATTTGTGTGAGCTCTTTTCTTTGGGTTTTTTTTTTCCCCATTTGTGTGTGGACTTTATGGAAGTATTTAAAAAAAAAATATATCTGCTTCTGGTTCAGGTTCCTTCAAAAACAGATGTGAACTAGCCTGCATCCTGCCGAGAAGGTGTCTCCAAGGGCTGTGGCCCTTGACCCTTGAGGCTCTTGGTGGTTCCCACAGTGCCCAGTCATCCCAGTAACACCAATCAGGATATTTCAGCTGTTGACTTTTTTTTTTTACTACTTTTTTTTTTTTTTTTTTAAAGAAGCGTTTGAGCAGATTCCCCGCAGTCTGCCGTGTTTAGTCAAGGCTTAGGACTGTCTTTAACATGATGCTTTGTGAGAGTGATTTGAGTGAGGTTTAGTTTGGTTTTCCTGCAACCACATCCAAAGGGGTGAACAGCCTCGCTGAGGTTGGGAATGGCTGGTAGACACAGAGCGAGGAGGTTTGTAGGCCAGCAATGCTCTGGGGTCCCTGTACCAGCTCCCTCCCACTCCATATAGCTGCAGCCCAGGGCTGGCAGGAGCCTGGGCCTCATTGCCAGGTTTGCAGGCAGCGTCTCCCTGCTGAGCTTTGCCTGATGCAAGCGGGAGAGGAGGGAAGAGATGCCGTGGTGCCGCTGGGATGCAGCCATGGTCCTGGGTCTCCTGTCCCTGTGTCTTCCCCATTAAGCCAGACAGGTCTGGTCTGCAGTCCCCTGGCACGGGGGGTCACAGGCTGAGCCTGGAGGGCACCCGCAGCCCGGTGCCCGGCTCCGTGCCTTCTCCTCCCTCGTGGCTGGTCTCTCCCAGGAGCAGTTTCAGGTCATCACTAAAGCAGCCTGAGCACAGGGCTGGGGGAACCCCATGTCCCCCGCTCACCCCTCCTGTGTACCATCGCCTTGCTGCGGCCCTGGACCTGCTGGGAGAAGTGGAGCAAGCCCTGCTGATGATTGGAAAGGAGCAGGAGCAAGCAGTGCTCAGGCACTGGCCACGCAGGCAGGTACCGCTGGTCCCCAGCAGCAAAGGGGAGGATGGGGGTGGCAGGGCCCTGAAGATGGGATCTGCTGGGCCAGAGGGTATCAGAGAGGCCTGGACACCCACGTTTGCCCCATTGGATCTCATTTTTGATGTCATCTTCTCTGGGTCTTCATCATATCACAGACTGCTGCCTCCTGGGGTGAGAGGCCAGCCCTAGCCGGACTGTCACATCCACATTGGAAGATAATTAGCAATAATAAACTTTGAGGCAACGGTAACTGGAATACCCAGGCTGCACATGGGACATTTATGCAATCAGGTTCCTCAACCATCAGTCTCCTCCTGGTCAGCTTCTCTTCCACCACCTCCATACCTGTTACTTACAGCAAACCTACGTGTACAGTATATATAGACCTTGTACGGCGTAACAGTAGTGAGTGGCTATTGGAGTGGCAACACCCACTGATTTCAATGTACCCTTTAATCTTATTTATTTGCTTCTAATTTATATATATATATAAATATATATAAAATTATTTTGCTTAAATTTCTATGGTACACAATAGAAGAAAAATAATGAAGACAGAAGTGTCTGTCTGAGTTTTTGTAGCACGAGTACGATTTCCCTAGGCTTATCCTGAAGGTAGGGTGTAGGGATGATGGTGACGGAGTAATTCCCAAAGCAGAGAAGCAACGTTTTGCTCCAGAGCTGGATGCGATAGCATTTAAAAGGTGTTACAAAGACATTCCCTTCTGGAAATGATGCAATTGGGGTTTGAAGGGTGGCACTCGGTATCCTCCAAGCCACTTCCCGGCTCTCTGGGTGTTACAACAGCCGGCCTGGCATGTTTGCTGCTTCCAGACCCTTCCCAGAGGTTTGCTTGTGGCTCCGTAAAGCTGGTGCAGCTCTTAAATGATCCAGACTTCTGCATTAGCTGTTGAATGCAGCCTGTGGAGAGCTGCCGGGTGTCCCGGCCCCAGGATGTGCCCATCTCCTTCGGAGATGGGCTTTCACCTACCTGGGAGAGCAGAGGATGCTCCACACTAAACCTTGATGCTGCTGGCTCAGCTGTGGTGGCAACCAAAGTTGCCCAGGCGATTTTATCCCACTCGAGGCCTGAATCGGTTTTGTAAAATGGGCTAGAAATAGAGCTCTTCAAAATGCCTTATTTTCCTTGTTTGCTTGGTCAATGCAAACGTTACCTGAGAACTTGGGAGACGTGAGAAACTCCTGCACAGGCCATCCCCAAACCAGGATCCGAGTGTTCCCGCAGCGGAGTGGGGAGTGAGATTTTGCTCAGTAAGTGCTGGCACCAAGGGTCCTGCTGGGCTCTGGGACCCTGAGGGTTCCTCGCTGACAAACCTACCATCTCTGCGTCTGCCTAGGAATCACCATCACAGACCCTGCACAGCTTAGCAGAGCTCGGGGGAGCGCAAGGAGCACCCTCCACAACAGAAGTCCCCCGTTTTTTAGGTTAATTTTAAAAATTGCTCTATCTTCCAGCGATCATCTAGTGGCAGCACTTAATCAGAGCACCATTTCCTGGTCTTTCTATTCCCCCCAGAGGATTTTAATGTCATTCCACTGTAAATGCTGTTGAATGTATTTCTTTTGGAACAATATATTGTGAGTGATCCCTCTTCTCCTACACGGTAATAAAACTTGGATTCGGGAGTTTTAAAAGCCGCAGTGCTGAGATGGTCACTTGCTCCCCAAGGCTGCAGGTGGGGGTCCTGGAGGAGCCCCGAGGCGGGTGAGCTCTGGGTGTGTGTGGGGGCCTGGGCATGTGGTGGATGGTGGGTGAGATGGCCAGGAAAGGGACCACAGGAGGTGGCCCAGGGGAGGAGATGACCCAGGGAGGGTTGTTGAAAGGAGGTTGCCCAGAAGAGGAGGGCTGTGGGAGGTGGCTCAGAGACAAGGAGGTCCAGGAAAATGGTTGTTCAGGGAAGGAGAAAGATCAGGGGGAGGTTGCCCAGGGGAGAAGATGGTCCAGGGATGGTGGCTGGGGGGAGGAGGGCCAGGAGAGGATGTGGCCCAGCAGAGGTGGTCCAAGGCAGAAGATATCTGTCCATGGGAAGGTTGCCCAGGGAAGGAGGTCCAGGAAGGCTGGAACATGAGATGCAGCCCAGGGGGTGGTACCCATGGAAGGAGGTTGTCCAGGGAAGATAGCTTAGAGAAGGAGGATGAGGGAAGGGGGTTGCCCAGGAAGGAAGGAGGGCCAGGGGAGGAGATCGTCCAGGGGAGATGTCCCAGTGGAGTTTGGCCAAGGGAGAAGATGGTTGCCCAGGGGAGGTGGCCCAGGGGAGGGTGCCCAGGTAAGGAGTTTCCTCTAGGGATGGTGGGAAGGAGATGGTTCCAGGGGCAGGGACATTGTCAGGGACAGGCAGTGGCTAGGAGAGGAGGCCCAGGGGAGCTGGAGGAGGGTCTGGGCAGGGGCTGTGGAGGCGGGCAGGGGAAGCCCGGAGCAGGCTGAGACTGGCCGGCTGCTGCAGCGTTACCAGGCGACAGACACACACAGCACTGCCTGCCCTGCCTGCTGCCCTGCCTGCTGCCCTGCCTGCCCCAGCCCAGCCAGGTGAGCATGAGTCGGGGCTGGGGTGGGGGACCCTGGCACTGGGACATGCTCTGCTCATGCCACAGCCTGCCTGGTGGGGGGGAGGAACCTCCCTGCCTGCTCGGGGTGCAGGCAGCAGGGCACCGGGCACACAGCCCTGGGGCCGAGGGCCTGCCAGCTCCTGGGTGCAGCAAGTGTGCCGGCATCTTGACTTTAACGAAAGGCAAACCTCTGCACCCTACAGCACCTGCAAATCCACCCACCCATCACCCCAGTGGCGTGGCCCTCAGCCCGGTGCCACAGCTCCGGGAGGGGGGTGGGCTGGGCTGTGTCATTCTCAGCATGTTCACTCTGAAGCCTAATGAGTTCACAGGGGGCTTCTAGAGCGTGTTACCCCCATCTTGCCTTGTGTTGCAGACATGGAGCTGGAGGAGGCTGTCTTCAAAGGCCAGAAATGCAGTAAGGCTCACACGGGTACCTGGTGCTGCACCTGGGGCATGGGAGTCCCTGGCTCTCCCCCAGCCCTGGACCAACACCCCTTTGCTGCTGTGCTGCTGGGGGGGGGGTGGCTTGTCCCATCCACTCCATAGCAGAGCGATTTGCAAGCCCAGAGTGCAGGAAGCCAGGGCTTCTGCCTGCTGCCCTCCCTGCCTGTCCCCACTGGAGTGCCCCCCACCCCACCTATCCCAGGGGATTCTTCCCCTCCCAGGGCTTTAAGACCTGCTGCTCTGTCCTTAACAGCAGCACCTCTTTCCTCCTCTCTGCAGACCTGGACTCAGGGAAGCAGCTGGAGTTTGCAGGATCTCGGGCAAGGGAACGCCGGGATTGTGGACTAGACCCTGCTGATGCCCGGCTCAGCCAGGTGTGGGGTGTGGGAAGGGGGGTCACATCATGGGCGTGCAGTGGGACCACCCAGGGGACGATGCAGCCCGGACACCAGGGTGCTCCTGCCTTGTCCCACAGCCCGGTGCACTGAAGTTGTCTGAACGCGGGTGGCCAGCGGTGCCCCGTGCCCCGCACTCCCCTCTGCGGGGCACCACTGGCAGCAGGGACGGTGACATCTCTCCTGACACCTTCCTCGCTGGCTCCTGGATGGCTGGTGAGTGGGGACAGGGCACTTTGGTACTTTCTGGGCTCTGCTTTGCCCTCCCTGAGCCTGCCAGGCCCAAACCCTGCTGCAGAGGGTGCCTGGCTGGGGCCCAGCGGGTGTGCTGGTGCTGGGGAAGAGGATTTTGCAGCCAGAGCTGCTTAAATAAAACAACAGCGCACCACAGAGACTGACATAGCAAGTGCTAGGAGAGCAAAGCTGTACCCTGGGAAATGTCAGAGGGGCTTTTGCAAAGATGCAAAGGGCGGTTTTGGGACCATCAGGTAGCGGCTTCCCGTTTTTTGTGATGGAAAAGCACCAGCAGCATCCCACCCGTGTGCCCTGCTGCCCCGGCCAGCCTTTGCACTGCGGCCACTGCTGAGCCATGCTGCCGTGGCAATGCCTGGGAGCGTCCGTCAGGGTGAAAAATTACCCTGGTTTAAAAAAAAAAAAAAAGAAAAAGGATTGTATTGTGGCTTTTTCTTTTGGAAGCAGTTGAGGTTGAGGATCTTGCTGGAGGGGGTGGGATGCCTTCAGTGTTTGTGCTTAGGCGCGCACCAAATGCTCCCTGGTGAGAGCAGGCAATGCTGGTACCTCTAAGCTGGTTCAGATCCAGCTGGATGGGATGGCTCCTTCCCATCCCAGCCTGGGTGCAGGAGAGGCTCAGGGCTCTGCTTTCTCATGCAGAGCTGGAAGGACAACGTGCCGGGTGTCCCCGGGGTGACGCCAGCCCTGTCCCATGGGAGGAGCGCTGCTGGGGGCTGGCTCAGCTCCTTGGCTCCCAGCGCAGCCTGGGGGACCGGAGCAGCTCCAGCTCTATCTGCACAGAGGACTTCGCTGCCAGGTTTCGGGAGGGCATGGTGGAGCCCCTGTTGTCTGAGGAGGAGGAGGAATATGAGCCTGCTGGGGATGTCCCTACTGAGGGAGACGATCCTGGGCAGGATAAGTCCTTGTTCCCTGCAGGGAGAAGACTGGATGTCCAGCGACAGCCAGCGATGGAGCCGGCCAGATCTCTTTTGCAGGGCAGGTCTCCACCTCTGATGAGAAGGGAGAGCCTGGAGTCTCTGGGAGAGAGGATATCCAGACTGAGCCAGAGCAATGCTTTGGGGGTGGCCTGGGGGGGTCCCCGGCCAGCCCCCTCCACGCAGCTGGCCCTGGGCATGTGGGGCTCTGCCCATGGGGGTCCACACTCCAGGGAAGATACGTTGGCCGTCGCCTTGCATGGTGAAGACCTGGCTGCTGGGCATCCCCAGAGAGGTGCCTCTGCTGGCAGGAGCACGGCTGGGGCAAGGAGGGGCTCTGCCCATGGCAGTTTGCCAGGGACCAGCAGAGCTGGGACCAAGGGACATCCCACCAGCAAGCCCCTGGGCTCAAGATGGCAGGAGCCACCTGCTCTCCAGGGACAGCGTGGAGGGGATGTCACCCTTGCTGTGGATGATATGGAGAAGGAAGGAGCAGGCAGCAGGCAGAGGAGAGCTCACTGCTCGGCTCACCAGGAGTCTGGGCTGGCTGCGGGGTGCTGGCGCAGAGCTGGAGGAGGATGGAGGACCAGGACCAAGCAGGGGGAAGGGGCACGGCTGGGCCAGGGACCCTCCCTCTGGGCAGGTGCAGTGAGCTGTGTGCAGGGCATGGTGGCAGGGACCAGCCCTGGTTGCTCACAGGGTTTGGCTGGGGTGTGTGAGCTCTCCCCCCAAAATGGCATTTTTCCTGCAGGTACTGACAGAGCAGCGGGACCCCTTGGGCAATGCAGAACCAGGGCAGATGTGTCACCCCGGCCAGGACGAGTGGCTGAGTCCCGGTGGCAGTGTGGGAAGCAGAAAGCCGTGCTGCCCCGCAAGGTACGCCCCTGGGCTGGCTGTGCCCTGCTGTGGGGTACAGCAGGGTGGGTGTTACTGCTGCCCAGGGGACAGCCCCGGCTGTGGCAGGATGCACCAGGTGGTCAGCGATGGATGAGGGGACAGCTCATGGCTCTGCCTTCTAACCAGGTGTGGAGAGCAGAGGGGATGTGGCCAGGACATCAAGCCTGCCCACAGTCCTTGGGTCCCACATGGTGGCCACGGGAATGCACAGGGAAAGGAACAAATGGGTTTGTAACCCCACTCCTGGCTGCCACCGGTGCAGCCGGTGTCGCTGTGTTGGTCCCTGTAGAGGAGCCAGGAAGGGAAGCGAGAGCTGAGATGTGGTGCGAGGGGGACTTGGAGCAAAGGGGTCAGAGCCAGGTATGCCAGGGGTGCCAGGGATGGATCCTGCACTGAGGCTGAAGACTCAGCTCAGGTGTGCCCACAGATGCCTGCCAGTGCTCCGGGAGCAGAAGATGGCAGCACTGGAAGCCCAGGGTCCTGGACCCCTGGGCACTGGGTGGGCATCCTGTGGGATCTCTGCCTGCAGAGCCAGGGAGCGGTGTGGGCGGCGATGTGGGTGACAGTGTCCCTGCCGCAGGGCTGGCCTGGCACTGCTGGTGCCCACCCAGGATGCCTGCCGAGGGGACCTGATGGAGCTGGCGAGGATGGTGAGACGGCCAGAGCAGGAGCTGGCCAGGCAGAGCCGCAGGTGGCAGGGACAGGCTGGGGGGTCTTTAGGCGTGTGGTCCTGGGTTACCTTTGGTGGCCTGGGGGACAGCAGGCTGCAGGCAGCTGTGCTGGCCATGGCCACCAGCTCTGCTTTGGGAGGGAAGGGCAGTGCTGCTCCTGTGTATGGTGCAGCGGCCAGAGCTGGCTCCTGGGAAAGATGAAGACTTAGGAGGTGGACAAGGGGGATTTTCCAGGCTTGGCAGGGGCAGAGAGCCTGTGTGGACTGCCAGGAGGGGCTGGAGGAGGAAAAAAGGAAACCATCGGCTTTGCAAGAAGAGAAACTGGAGCTACGGAAGGTCAGTGCCCTCCTGGCTTTCCAGCGGGGCCAGGATCACACTGGAGGGACCCTGGGAAGGAGCACATCACATCCCCTGTCAAAGGATGAGCCCCTTATCCAGGCGTGCATGTATCCCATGGGAAGTGTTTGCTGTTGCCCAAATTCCTAAAGAGCCAAACTAAATTTGTCTGCAGGAAGGTTTTATTGAGGAGCTGGAGCTTTTAAGAGAAGAATTTGTTGGGAAAACCACTCTTGTGGCTGTACACAGACTGGAGTTGTTGGTCTGCAGGTCAGAAGGTCCCTGGAGAGTCCCAGCAGAAGCAGGGAGAGCTGGCATCTTGGGTGCAGGCAGGGCTTGATGCCAGGGTGGCCATCCCTATGCTGAAGACACTTCCCCACCAAACCTCAGCTCTTGCCTGGGGGGGGGTCATCGAGCCCTGTGCCAGAGCAGGCTGAGGGGGGGCCACCCTGGCCAGGAGGGACTGGGACATCCCGCAGGGAGCCTGCTCTTGCGAAGAGTCTTCCTGGACCTGGAGGGTGGCTGTGGGCTGCCAAAAAGGGTGATATGACCCCAGCTTCTCTTGCAGAGGCTTCGGGAGCTGGAGCATCATACCCGCTCTCTCCTGCGGCAGAGGCAGGAAGCCCTGCACCAGCTCCACGTGCTGCTCCAGAAGGAGAAGCTGGATGCTCTTCGGCAGCGCCAGGAGGCTCTGGAGCAGGTTGGGAAAGGGAGAAGGGGACACACTATGGCTGGTCACATCCAACCACAGCTGGCTCTGCTCGGCTGGCGGGGGGCTGGGGCTCATGCAGGGAGGAGGAGCACTGCTGGGGAGCACAGCAGCCCAGATGTGCTGCTCCCTGAGGCCACCCAAGTGTTCTACCCTGCCCACGAGAGGGACTGTGCAGGGATGGTGGGGTCTGCTGGATGCATTGGGCAGCAAGTTCGGCAGCTTGCCTGACAGGGGCAAGGACCATGCACCGAGTTGGGGATGCCTTGGGAGGGCAGAGATGTCCCCCTGGGTGCCTCCATGCTTGACCGGCTCATGCCAAACCTCTCCTGCTCAGCCCTGGGTGTACAAGGTGGCTCCAGGTCTTTCCTAGAAGCTCTAATCTGGCTGCAAGGCCAACAGTTTTTGTACCAGAGGCTTAAGTGGACCTGGGGGGTAGATCTGGGTGGTGCAGGTGCCACTCTGATCTGCCTCTCACCCTGCGACTGCTCCCCCAGGAAAGGGCTGGCAGGAGCGCCCGGCTGCGGGCACGGCTGCAGCAGCTGGAGCATCTTCTGAGCCACCCACGGGAGCTGGTGGTGCCAGGGCAGGCTGGGTGCTCCCTGGCCACGGGGACCCCCTCGATGTGCCTGTGCCGACACAACCCGCTCCCCAACAGTGCCGTGAGGCAGGGCTCTTTGCCAGCGGTGGTCAGGTGAGTCCCATAACCGTAGGTGCTTCATACTTTGGCAGGAGGCTGCGTGTGCGACGTGGGCGCCTGTGCCCCGCAACCCAGGGCATCCTTTGCGGAGGAGCCGCTCGGTGCTTGTGGGCACGCCGGCTCTGCCTCTCTGCCTGTGGCCCATCTCCTCCAGCTCATCTCTGCTCTCCCCCAGCCGCTCACTCCATGTCCTGTGTGGCCTCCGAGAGCAAATCCAGTATCACCTCAGGGAGCTGCAGAGGGCAGAGGGAGCCCAGGGACCCGCCAGCCAGGGGAAGAAGGTGATTTGGGGATGGGGAGGAGGGTCTTCCCTGCACAGCTGTCGAGCCAGGGTGGGCTCTGACCAGTGGTGTCTGGCCCCGGTTCCTCGAGCTGTGCCCTCTGCCCGTGCCGCCCAGCCGGGGGCTTTGGCGGCTCTTGCCCTGTCTGTGCTCATCCATCGCCTGAGCTGGGGCACTGCTGGGCTGGGAGCAGTGCAGGCAGGAATCCCCTACACCAGACCTGCGGCAAGGGAATGATGCTAACACTCAGGGCTCCTGGCTTTACATTTCACAAGCCACACTGCCGTGGGGCCCCAGCCCAGGAGTTCAGCTTGGCTCACCCCCAGAAAAGACGCAGGGAGGCGTGGGAGCTGTTTGCCACTGACTCCTTCACTGGGTCAGGATTTCACCCTCAGTGGGTGAAGTTACCCTGGGCAGCAGAGCTGCTGGGAGGGCTCCGAGCACCCTCTTCCCTGTCCTTAGCACCAAGCAGACCTTTGCTGATACAATTCAGCTCACTCACCCGGCAGAAACCTGCTTTGGCTGACTTAGAGGACTCAGCCCAGCTCAATGTGAGGATACAATTATCTAGTGATGCTCAAGATGATTTAGAAGATGGCTGTCCCAGAAAAGAAGAGGTCCTAGTCCTCTGCTGTCCCCTTCCTTTTCTCTCCTCAGCTGCACACTCCTTGCTGCAGTTATCTGTCCACTCTGGGGGCAAATTCTGTTGGATGAAGGTTTCGGAATAAGCTGGCAAGCCCAGTTAGCACTGTTAATTAGTTTGCTCTATGAGGTGTCTGAACAAGTGCCAGGGAGTGGGCAGGAGTACAGCGAAAGGATGGGGATGCTGCGTGGAGGTGGTGGGTGGGGGCTGACACAGCCCCCCTAGCAGAAACCAAACCAGTTTCTGAAAAAGGCAGCTCTTGCTCACCCTCCCCAGAGTCCTGGTAGCTGGGGCACTTGCATTTGCAGGGGGTATTGGGCCATTTTGTGGGAGCACTCCTTTCCCCATGTGCCATCTCACGTGCATCCTCCTTTTCCCGGACACCGAGGCTTCTGCAGGGGCTGCGGTGAAGCCCAGGTGTTGCAGTTACAGGGTTGCATGAACTTGCAATGAATGCAATTGCAAAGCTCCTGCAAATACCTCATTAAAAAGCACTGTGTGGCTACGATGGCTCTTGAAGGTGCCAAGTGCCCCGAGGTGAGCAGGATCCGGCCCCTCAGCTGAGCTGAGAGCACTGACCCTGGGACGGCTGCAGGCAGAAAGGGTCAATGAAAAAAAAACCCAACGGGGAATTGTTCTGTTTAGATGCTTTGATTTAATTTTGAAAAGGACAAACCTAATTCTCAGTCTTGACGCATCTCATTGGAGCAAATGCTGTTTTTAATTTACAGGACAACATCCAAGGAGCGTTCCTCCATGTGCAGGGGGGGAAATGAGAATTTTTGGCAGTACTTTATTACTACACCTCCTTCCAGGGGAAGGGAGGGGATGAGAACTGAAATATCTGTGTGCTTTCTTTCCAATTAAAATAGAAGTGTTTTTCATTATGTTTTTCTGCAATGTTGGATTGGGGAGGTTTCTGAAATTACTTCTGTTGCGCAGCCGTTCCCTTGCTGAAGTTATTCCATTATTTTTTTTTTCCCCTTTAAGTTTCACAAAGAGAACAGTGGGGCAGGCAACATTTTTTTTCTGAAGAGCTTTTAATTAAAACCCGGATGATTGCAAGGCTCCATGAATGTCTTTGCAAACAGCCAGCTGAGGTCCCTGGTCATATGAGTGATACTAGGAAAGACAGAACTGGTGCTTTAGCAGAAGATTGACATAGAAATGGCTCTCGAATCTCTGAATGATCACAGCGATGTTTTCATCACTGGGAATTTCACCTGTGGGATTCCTTGTCTGAGCCTCAGTCCTTCCCTCTTCATTGTGTGCGTGAAGGTTTTGATTCTGGAGGAGGCTGAAGGCACAGTAAGTGGAAGATCAGCCGTGGTTAACTTTGCTTTAGTGATGGACTTTCATAACAGAACTTGCTGGTTCTTCAACAATTCATGGAAGCGTTGGGGTTGGATTGTCACCATTTGCTTTTCCAACAAGGGCTGGGAGGAGTTGGGATGACGGATGGAAATGGTGAAGGATGACTAGGAGGCTTTGAGGTGGCACGGTAAGAACTGTTGGAAGGGGGGTGTGAATTTACAGAATGCTGAGGGGAGATTCAGGTGTCAGATGTTCTTTTGTTCCTCTTTGGAGGACCTGTTGGTGTAAAGAAAGAGCTCTGGGCAATGGAAATCCAACCACTCTTTGCTCACACTTTTATGTCTAAATCATCCCATGTCCAAAGTCAGCTGCTGCTGTGTTTCATGCACAAGAAAGTCTATTCCAGGTGCTGGAGCAGGGATGCTATAATAGAAACGAGGAAAGCATTTTGCATTCACCAGTTTCCCTTTGGTAACTGAGGAATAATAGAAATTTTATGATGTTCCTCCATGTATGGCTTAACTCCATCTTATTCCCAAACTCCTGCAACACAGTTTCCGAGTGTGGCTGTTGCAGTCCAGCTGCCATTCAGAGGACGATGCGGAGCAATAGGAAAAGCAACACAGTCAGCAGGTCAGGATGAGGTCCTCCTCTCCCTGGAGCTGCCTCCTGTGCTCTCAGGCTGGGGCTAGAGGTTGCCAGCTGGGCTAGAGATGAACCCTCTTTGCCCTTCCACCCATTTTTATATGGATTTATTTATAGACTGGGGAAGATGTTTGCTCAGCATATCGGGACTGCTCAGAAAGTGATATAAGCCTGCACAGAATGAGAAGAAAAAAAAATACACAGAAGTGCTGTTCCTTCCCTGCTGCGTGCTGCAAAAAGTCTTCAGGTGGAGGAACCTGCATCACCCTCCGTTACCACAGGTGCTTTGATCCCCAAGGACAGCACATTGCAGTGGTGTTTCTGGCTGGACAGCACCTCCTCCCTCCTACCACCTTTTTTTCATTCCTCCCTGCTCAGTGTAAGCTGAAGCATCTGTTTCTGTCTTTGCTTATTTTTCTTGTTGTTCTGCAGCTTGGGATGAAGCCATGCCTCTGTTTTCGCAGCGTCTCATGCAGTGACTCTGCATTTGCTCCTGTGCATCTGCTTCCATGTCTCCCATGATCTCCGCTGCACAGACACCTGGATTCTTGTTTCGACTCAGCAGGTGAAGGAGCAGCGTGGAACATGAGGGGGACCATCAGCAGGAAAATCACCCCAAGAACGTTTTGAGCCATGCCGAAAGCTTTGCTCACCAGTCACGGCTTCTGCAGCACCAGTGAATCTTCCTGGGGAAGAGACCCCAGCCATGCAGCAGGGTGAGATGAGCTTTTGCAGGGCTCAGCACTCGCTGGTCACCAGAGGATGCTCTCGCAGGAGCCCTCCAAATGCCAGGAAAAGAGAAAAGCTTCAGCCGTAGCCTGCGGTTTGTCCAGCATCACCACATTCACTAGGGAAAAACTCCAAAGAAGAGCATTGGCTGGATCAGAGACAGCGTCTGCTGGGCTACAGTCAAACTGTTGTTCCTGGAGATATGAAAAGAGAAGGTTCTCCAGAGGAGAGCATTACATGTTTGTTAGTAACAGAAGGACCTGGACTTCTACGCTGCCTATTCAGTGTATAGAGATATTGTCCCTTGTAGCACAAGTTAAATGTTTTCTTTGTTGGCACTGCAAGCCTGCATGGAATCTTCCAGACAAATCAAGGTTTTCAAGGTTAGTCCTGAAGACACAGGTGGGTCATGGCCTGGTGGGGACTCATCTGATTGCTAGGGTGGGGAACAGCTGCTCCATCGAAGTGGCATGTTCCTGGGACTGCATAATGCAGAGAAAGTTTTAATGTGGTTTTCTTGCACACGTCTCCACATATAATTTGTCCTATAGAGGGGCCTCTTCTTCCTCTTTGGAGGTGGCCATGGGTTATGAGCTCAGGCTGAGGGGTGAGATGGGTCTTGTTGAGGGGCTTCAGACATGTTCTCCTTGATCTTCATCTTCCCTCTGGAGATGTTGCAGATGATCACCACCGTGGCGTCCCTGTCTGTGTGGGTTTGCCATGTGCTGTGGGGGCAAAGCAAACCAGATAGCTCCTCTCCTTTAAGTCGATGGTGACAAACCTTTTTGCTTTTGGGCTTTGCATTGGGTGTGTCAGCGATGCAGGAGGGTGCTGTGGGGTTCAGAGTGGTGGGGATAGGGGTGAGGAGGGCTTACACGCTGTGTGTGCCTGGAGGAGCGGGGATGGTGGTGTGGTGCACCTTGTTGGGGTGCATGATCTGGGCGCAGAGGTGCCTGCTGTCAGGTTCTGTGGTGCAAAGTCCCAGGTGCTGGGGTGCACCCTGTTGGGGTGTATGGTCTGGGTGCACAGCCTGAGGTGGTAGGGTGCAGGGTCCCACATACTCATGTCTGGGTGCAGGGTCCTGGCTGCTGCATGCAGAGACTGAGTGCAAGGCTCTGGGTGCATGGTCCTGGGTGCAGAGACCTTGTGCAGGGTGCTGGCTGCAATCTCCTGGGTGCAAAGCCCCGGGCTGCATGTGCATGGGGAACTGCTGGTGCTGCAGGTGATCCAGGGATGCAGGTACAGCAGAGCTGAGCCTGGAGGATGGGGCTGGGAGCAGACTGCTGCATTCTGCCTGCCCAGAAGAGGAGGGCAGGACCCAGCTTTAGTGCAAGGTTTGGGTGCAAGGCTGGGGGAAAATCTTGCAGGCAGAGCACCGAGGCTTTTCTTTAGGTTAAACTGGCATTGAAAGTGTCCATACGTGAAATCTGCTATGGCTGCAGCGAGCATCAGATGTTCCTCTGGCTACTGGTGCAGCCCAACCTCAGCGGTGATGTCCTGGGGAGGACGGCTGCTCAGGTAGGTGTTTGATGCTGAGCCTCTCAGGCTGACACACACTGTGCATGAATCCATCACCTCCTTGCAGAACCAGGCAGCGCCTTCTGAGCTGTTATTAACTGCAAATGCTGTTATTCAGTTTTAAAACACAGATGGTGATGGTTCAGCTAAATGACCCTTGCCTGGGAGCTTCCCAGTCTGGTCTCGCTCCTGCTGAAACATTTCAGTTTGGTTGGAGACTGCCTGTGGCTGGGATAACTTGCAGTTTTTTCACAGGGAAAAAAATTGAAGTCTCTTATTTGATTCTGGAGTGGGATGTCCCCTTTTAAATGGGAACTGAGCTGGGAGTGCTCTTGCAATGGAGTTTTACGTGAAGACTTGGTGCTCTCAGTCCTGTAGTCACGTTGGGCTTTTGGAGTCAATTTAACACTTGCCTGGGAGAAGCCTTTAAAGAATGGTATAAGGCAGTGGATGGAGCTAGACCGTAGTGCTTTTGTCTTTTGAAATATTCATGCATTTACTTTTTTTCAGTTTTGACCATTTTTTGAATGCTGGGGTGCAGGTGGGAACCCGCTCAGCACTGACATCTGCAGCTGGTGCTGTCAGCGCTGCCTCTGCCACCTCTTGTGCTGCTGCAAGCCGTATTCCTTTGCTTTGGAGCCATCCAGAGGATTGTAGGGAGAAGATGCTTTGCTGTCAAAGACCAGGAAGAATAGCTGAGGATGGGAGCTGGTGTGTCACCACACAGTTTCCAGGCGGCCCTGAAACTGGACTACTCTGTCCATGCAATGCTGATAGCTCCCCGTACCAACGTCTGCCTTGTTTTGACGGCTTGTGGAGACAAACCTCAGCCTAGGACTGGAGAAACAGCCTAGCTGTTCCTGTTCAGCACCCTCAGGGTCCTGGGTTTCTGTTTCATGCCCCTGTAATGTTAGAGGATGTTGTTGGCAGCTTCTCGGAGGAGAAGAACGCCTTGAAAGATGTCAGAAGGAAGAGTCAGAGCACCACTGGTGTCATGCTGCTCTTTGATTTTGATGGTTTTGTACCTCTCCTCCTATGTAGGAAAAACATTTGCGCTGGGAATAAAGCCAGAAAGGTACAGGTCAGCTGTACAAATGCTGTGTGGTGCGGCCGGCTGCAAACACAGCCCTTCTCTTCTGTCTGTGCTCCCATTTCTCCTCTGGTAGAGCATCTCCAGAGCTTCGCCGCCACTGTCTGGGATCCAGCACAAACTGTCCCTTTCTCCTCCTTTTTCTTGTGCCAACTTTGTCCTTTCTGCTCTGCAGAAGACTTCATTTCCCCTCCAAAAGACCCTGCTGTCTTGGAACCCCCCAGTGTCCATGTGATCGTGCCCAAGGGGCCGGTGGGGAATCCTCTCCAGCCACCTCCACTGGCAGGTACAAGTGTGAGACCTGCAGAGACCCCACTGCAGGGCGAGCTCAGAGAGCACAGAGTATTTCACTGGGTTTAGGGCTCACAGACCCTTTTTGGCCTCGGTATTGACGGTGGCATGGCTGACCCATGGGAAGGGAAGCAGGTAGGTGTTACTGCTGCTTTTAAATAGTCTAAAGGGCAACAATCCTGTCCTCAAAACAGCTGGGTGCTCCTTATCTCGCATTTGCATGTCCAAGGTCTTTTGCATGTTCATGTAAGGTCTGGATTTGCATTTTGTTCCAGCAGGTCAGGGGATGAAAAGGGGAACAGCATCCTCCTCCGCAGGAAGATCCCGAGATAACTCCTGAGTGTTACATGTCCTCCAGATGGAGAGCAAAGGGCCTGGGAGGGTGGGCTGGGCAGATCCTCAAGGCAAGGAGGACTCCTCCAGTAAGCCCCTGAACATTGCTGCTCACCGGAGCAGGGACCCTGTGAAGGTATGGGGGTAACCTTGGCTGTGCGGGTGGGAAATGCCTTCTCTGCACCTCACCACGGAGAAGCCTCTCACCCACAGTGGCCGGCAGGAGGAGGGGATGGGGAAAATGTTTGGTCTAACTTGCATTTATTAGTGCCCAGAGGAGTCTCGCCCAGGAGAACTGGCAGGCATGAGGTGGCAGGAGATGCACGTCTGGGAACATGACCTGTAACCATCATAGCTGCGAAGCTGGGAAACCCTGTGATGTCCCGGTGCTGCATTCAGCTCCTGTGCAGTGGTTAAAATTGCCTGCTGGATGAGTTGAAAAATGGCTTTAAAACTAAATAGTAAAGAGGGAGTCTCTGAAATTTTAGGAATAGTGCTGTGCATCAGTGCTTTCCTGACACATCTAAAAGGTGCTGGGCTTGGCCACATCCTGCAGGTTAGTCCCAGCTTTGCTGCTGATTAAGATTTGTTAATCTTAATTAAGATTAATAAGCAGGCTCGTGCTCTGCTGCCTCCCAGACTGTAGCTGTGCAGCCAAAATGAAGTGTAGGTGCTGCGGCTGAAGTGGGAGCGGGCGCGCTGTTACGCAGCTAAAAGGCGCAGCCCTCCTGCTGTGGATGTGGCTTTGGTCTGTTTGTCTGAAGCATCATCAGTAAAGAACTGTGTTTCTCTCTGGCAGTGTAGAGTTTACTCTGCCGGAAAGAGATCATTTATAAAAAGGGGGGGAAAATATATTTCAAAGTTGAGACCTACCAATGTGCGGGGAAATGATGAATCTCCTTAAAATGCTCAGTAATTCCCCTTACTCCTACATTGCAGGTCACAGTCCACTCATTTGTTACCAGAGCTGTTCTGTCTGCAAAAGAGTAACTTATCATGGAGATTTAACTATGCTGAGGGTTGTCCTGTGGGCCTGTCGGGCTGTATTTTCACTGCAGACACAAGCATCTGAGATGATGGATGTGCAGCAGCCCTACACGCCTCCTGCCCCTGTGCAGCACAGAACGAAGCAGCGGCTGCTGTGCTGGGGCCAAGGCTGCGCTCTGGAGGCAGCTTCTCGGCAGCCTTTGTGAAGGGGGCACCGGGCTGAGGATATTCCCAGGTCCCATGGACGGACAAAGTTCCCCCTGTTTGCTGGAGCACACCATGGAAATGAGACTTAGAGCGGTGGGATGCGCCCCCGTGCCCTGGGTGCAAGGGGTCTGTTAGGGCCTGACACAGCTCGAGGTGCAGATGCTCATACCCCTGAGAGTCTGAAGCGGTTGCTCACTTTTGCACCTGGTTTTTCGGGGCTGGAGGAGATGTGCAGGTCCCCTGAGCTGGAGGGAACGGCTGGGAGCAGAGGTGATGCATCGCAGCGTCGGCTCCCGCTTGGCAATAACCGTGAGGCTCTTTCCCCGGCTTTTGGGGCTCAAGCCACGAGGGTGAGATGCTCTCGTTACAGGAGGGCAGCGCAAGGAGAGGGAGCCGGCTGAGCCTGCCTGCGTAGCTGTGCGAGCGCTGTCATTGAGAAGCCAATATTGACCTACGTGTAATGCAGAAGACCTAACGAGATTGAAGATGGAAACGTGGTGAGATGGGGGCGTAGCGTGATGCTGGCAGTTTGGTGATGAGAGGCAAAAAGGGGAGTGTGCGGTGGGTTGTTAAAATGGAGCCGTGGTGTGAGCTGCAGAAACCCAGATTTTGGTTGAAATGCAGAGTGGAAAAAAAATACAGTGAGGTGCAGCAAATGCATTTGGTTGTGAAATGCACAAAATGGTGAGAAAGAAAAACGCTGAGAAGGCAGACGTGAAGGAACAGACAGAGATCTGTGCAGGAGAAACTGCATGGTGCCCGGGGCATCCTAGGAGGGGCAGACCATGCGATTTCAACTGGTGTCATTAGAAACCATAACACTCGATGCTTCTGCCTTGACTCAAGCTTGAAGGTCCATCAGGCAGCACAGCTTTGGGACACCAATGCAACCTGGAAAGCATCTGGTACAACATGTGTCCCTGTGGAAGGCAGTGCAAGAATCTGAAAGCATCTTTTTTAATTTAGTAAAACCAAACTCCAGTTGAAAGCTGGATGAAATACCTAAAGTCAATGCTCTGTGCCAGAAATGATGAACTGTCACGTAGGGAAAAAAAAGGAGAAAAAGACGTGTTTAGAAAGAATCTGGAAAGTTCTGATGAAGCAATGTGTAACTTGTAATGCCAGAGAAAATATCCTCTATAAGAAAATATGACCTGACAATTCCTACTTTATAGTGTTCTGTGCAGCTGTAAGAGGGGACGGTCTACGGAGGATTGAGGAGAGCTCAATCCAGGGTGAACCGCGAGCGCAGCGGGGCTGTGTGGTTAAAGCCGGGGACCCCAGCTCTGCTGGACCCTTCACTGCGTGGGCTCTGCTGACATTTTCAATCACATATTTTTAGTTAAAGGTTGCCAAAGCTGCCCCACGTTGAAACCTGCTTGGTGCAAAGAGCACAGCTTGGGATGGTGCTTGCTACCAGCACTGCCATTGAGTTCTTATCGGGGTGTGTGGGGGTCTGGGTTATGAGGAAGGTGTAAGGAGGAGCTTTCAGAGATAAAATGGTCTGGGTAACAAAAAGCCTTTTATGCAGGAGGAGAAGTAGTTTAACAGAAATTGCTGTAGAAAAGCTGCTGGGGATGAAAGCCCTCTATTTAAAAATCCCTGGGTGAAAGCTGCCCATCACTCACTCCTGGTGCCTGCCACAGAATGGCATCAAATCTTCCTCTTTTGTGGCATAACTCATTTTAATCAGGGGGGTGATCTGAACTGATAATTTCTTTTGTGCTCTTTGTGTTGCCAGTCTCTTAATGGTGACCCAGGATGGGGTCTGGGCCGCCTCTCCCTGGTGAACTGCCTGGTACATGGTTTCCACATGCCCTCTGGTAAGCTGAAAATTTAGATCTTGCTGTCAGATGCAAGGAGTAATATATGAAAACACACACCACAAACGTTCACCTCTGCCTTATATATAAAGAGAAAATAAAGCACAAGGGAGAAGCCCTGTAGCACAAGGAGAACCCCAAGGAAAACTGGTATTTGTAACCAGGGAAGCTAATTTCAGCAGTTGTCAGCTGTCACTATTTTTACGGTGATAATGGTGACCATGGGTATGTGGATCCAGCTTTTTCCCCTTGCCTGGGATGCTTGGGGCTGACCCTTACAGGTGGGTCAGCATTTTTCTATTTAAAAAAAATACCCCAAATGTTAAGCTTCCAGTTCTCACGGTGGCAGGGAAAACGTGAGCTAAATGAAGCCTAGCAGGACCCCAGATCTCAGCCGTTTGTTTTTTTGAGGCGTGCTCTTTTGGTTCGGTTTGCTTATAAAAATAGGAGGTTTAAAAAGAAAACACTTCCATATTTGCACATAGTGAAAAATCCAGGTAGAGATGTGATCTCTTAAACCCTGTGCTCCTAGTATGATTATGAGACCAGCTGTATCTTCCCTCCAGTCAAGGGTTTGACACGACAGCCGATGGTTTAGGTCAGCCCATGGTTCAGCTCTGGTTAACCAGCCAGTGCCACCAGCACGCCTCAGCTTTTGGGCTTTTCTCTGCTGCAAAACCTGCCCGGGACAGGACAGCTCTTACTGCCCCAGCCCTTGAACAGGCAGCTGCAATCCTATAGCTGTATTTACACGTACAGAACTTTCTTCTCAACTGTATTGCTTCTGCTAACTAGGCTCCAGATCTCCATCTTTCCAGTGGCCTGGCGATGCACTGGGCTCCCCCGGCACTCCTGGCGGGATACATGTTGCAGAGATGCAGGGATGCGCTGCAAGGATGCACATGCTACAGTAGCTGGTTCTTGTTTTCTCTACCATTCCCTGTCATTGAGATTGCCTAGGAAGTAACTCCTGGGGGTTATAAAATGTTCCTCTAATATAGCTCATATACGTTTATAATTTGCCTGGCTATTTTAAAATCTTCTGTAATAATGTGGCCTTTGAAAGGACTGCAGATGGAAGTTCTATCTCACAAGCCTTTTCCCCACTCTCAGAAACAGAGGCAGCAGAAAAGAGGAAATCTTCTATTTCTACAGACAAAACCTGTTAAGTATCAAAGTATCTTTCAATGTTATCGTTACTTTGCAAGTGTTTGCTCTGTGGCTGGTGTGTGTTAGCCAACAGTTAAGTAACTCTGTGTGTATGGGAGTGATTAAGTTACATGTTTACATTCTTCCTTGGGTTTTTTGTGTGTGTTTTGTTTGGTTTTTTTAGGTTTTTGGAGTGTTTCTTTGCAGGACTGTGCTGAACTCTGTTTCCCTTGGCAGCCAATGTTATCCTACTTACAGGTGTAATTTTTACCCAGAAAATCTGAGTCTCTAAATCAGCAGCTGCCTGTGAAACTCCAGCTCTTTTCACCTTGAAACTGCAGCTCATTGCCAGCCAAAAGAAGAAAATGGAGATGAACAGGAAAAAGGGGCTGTGCGTGGTCCCCTCTGCCTGTCTGCATTGATTCACCACTGAAATATGGCTCCATCCCCATCCCAAAGCCTCTTCTTTTGGGACTGGGAGTGAGACACAGCATCCTAGAAACTCTTGAACTCCTGGAAGTGGTGAGGTATGACACGTGATTTGGAAGTAAATGCTGATTTATATCTGAACAGGATTTTGGAAAGATATAAAAAAATAGCTGCCAGAGATGCTGGGTATTCTTGGTAGTAATAAAGGGCAATGGGTGGTACTGGGAGACTCTTATGCCAAGCAAAGGGTGTGTGGCCTGAAACACAGAAATGATTGTCTCGATCCAGTAATATAACATAACACAATATAATGCAATTAATAAATCTGGTATATTAATATACAGACTGATATGACATAACATAACATGACAATATAATAACAGACTATCTCTCCAGCTCTGTGCAGGTCAGGGAGGCAGCTGTGACATCTCTGGGGGTTTGCAGAAAGAGGAGGTTTCTGCCTGGCAGACGGGGGATGTTGGCTGACGGCTCTGGGGACTGGCTATCTGTGATCGTAAGGAACGTGGAGCATGCTTTGCTGGGGAAAAAAGAAGGAACTATCCTAACCAAGGTGGTGAAATGGGCGCGCTGAACCATGAAGGCTTGGGAGCTTTGCTGGGAGCTCCCCAGCCCTAGTGCCTGTGGTGGCCTTGGGCCTCCGAAGGGTTGAAGCTGAAGATGCTCCCCACCTCATGCTTGCATGAAGTGAATCGAGGCCAGACTGAGATTTGGAATTTGGTATTTTCCACTGTTGACAGAGCCACCCACCCGCAGCAGTGCTGCTTAGCTGAAAGATCACTTGCCTTCTTGTTGAGTAATTTTGTATGTTTTTATGGAGAGCGCTCACCCATTAGAGATATTTACTTATGGAGAGCATCTCCTCATGCCTGGGGATTGCGGATACTCGTGGTTCACGGCTGATATATTTGCTTTGCGCTGATTAAATTCCCCCCTCTGAGAAATGCAGAGTAATTGGTGGCATCCTTGTTCCATGTGAGCGCTTCTCGTCTTTTCTGAAAGGGAGACGGAAGGCAGAGCAGTGAGGAGCAGCTGTAGCAGGATAATCGCATCCCAGCCACGTCGGCGACTTCTGGGTGCTCGGTGGTGTTTGTCAGGAGAGCCTTGTCCCCATCCTTCTGCAGGAATTGCAGGTGAGGGTAATTAGCTGGAATTATTGTATAAGCATGTGGGAAATGACTCACCTGGAAGTGCCTGCAGGCTGTTAGCCAGAGCTCTGTGCTTTCTCTTGGTGCTTAATAGATGCCGTTGGGATCTCCCTGCGTAGCTGTGGGCAGGTGTGTGTTAACGTGCACGCAGCAGGGCCACGGGTACCATCCCTGAGCAGGAGCATTAAGGTTACAAGTCAAAGCATGTGCTAAGAACAGCGCGGAGACCCCGGGGCCATAGGAAAAGGACTTACTGCAAGCTAGAAAAATATGCTGTAAAGCCAGAGGTAGTTGAATAGGAAAAGATTGCAAATAGGAACAGCCTGGCACGGGTAGCAGAAGGCTGAAGTCCTTCTCAGCCAGGCCTGGGGGTGGACCTGGCCAGCTTTGGTCGGAGGGCTGGCCAGAGATGAAAGAAGGGCTGCAAGGCTCTGAGTGGGGTGGGCTAAGCCATTTGCAAGGCTGGTCTTGAAGTCTGGAGAGCCAGTGATGGGAAGGAGTCCGACCCATCCAGGATGGGGGCTCGCAAGTGAGCAAGCTGCTCCCATGGACCAGCATTAATGCACCTCGGTCTCACCCAGCATCCCTCTGCAGATGCTTTAGTCTCAAAGGGTCAGAGCATCCATGCAAACTGGCCAGGAGACTGGGAGGAAGGGGCTCAGCTGGTCTGCAGTCACCTCCTGGGCACCTGGACTGAGAAAAAGAGCACAGTAGGAGAGCCAACCATCCCAAGGAATGGAGGATAAGGGTGCTTAATTGTATATGTCACATATATTTGCCTCCCACTCATTAATTATCCTGATTCTTAAGCCTTGCTGGTTAATCAGAGCCATTTAGGGCTGTGGTAAAGACTCCCATCATTTGTATGAATTACAGGTAGTGACTAATCGAGGATATATTTGCTTTATGCTGATACAGTCTGGTGCTCGTGCTGTTTTCGGGGGTGGCAGTTAATTTTAGTCACATCTGATTGTAGCAGTTTCCTGGGAAGTGCCAGGTAAGCAAACAATTTCTGCTTATGATGAGAAATACCCACAGCTCCTAGTCAGCTTTGACTAAATGAAAATGTAGCCACCTCATGTTAATTAACTAATTCCCTCTATTCCTGGGCAATACCAGTTAATCAGCTATATTCTTTTGATTATCATGACTACCTCCAGCCAATCAATAGGGACTGTGGAGCATGGCGATTTTATGGAAGTACATTTACCATCTGCTGATTAATTTCTATTATTCTGAGACAACATCAGCCTGTAAAAGACATTTTTTTTCTCCTGGTTAGTTATTAGTGTCATACAGTAATGCAGTGTGCAGTAGTGCTTAACTAAAGACGCATTTGCTGTCTACTATCTAATTCCAATAATTTCTGTAGGATGCTACTTAATCAGCAGCATTTTTTGCCTGTACTCTCTGCCACTATTTCTAGGGCATTTGTGATGGTCAGAATGAGCTATAGCTGTTCATTTGTTTTAACACCTTCTGTTACTAAACACCGCTGGAAGGTGCAAGTAGCAAAGAGTATTTTGCTCACGGAGGGTAACCCCGTTTGGAAGGAGGCTCTAGGTCTGGTGGTGAAGAGACCTGTTTGGCCCATGGTAGAAACTCCCACCTGACCTTGAGAAACCCACCTGCTCAACAGCGTGCTTCTTTCCATTCCCCTGGCTGCCGTGATCCGTTCCCACCATTCCCGAAGAGCGCTGCTTCATCAGGTAGGTATTTTGTTGATAAAACCTAATTTGATCATTCTCATGGAATGGCTGGTATTGTTGTTAAGCAGGGCTAGGCTTGTATTATTCTCATTAAGCCTCCTAATTTGTAAGTAATTAGATTTATTAGATTTTGTACTTACACCAAACAACTTCCATTATTATTTATGGCTGGGGCACTGGCAGTCAATTGGCGGCATATTTGCCTCAAGCTGCTTCGTTTCCATTCTCCATGGACGACCTCAGCTAACTGGCGGCAGTTTGTGCATGTGGTGAGTAATTCCCCCCTTTCCCAGGGAAATGAGAGCTAATGATGGTTGATCAGGAGCAGATTTGTCATTGGCTGATTAATTCCCAGCATCTCTAGGAATTCCAGCCACCTTAATATACCGGTTCCCCAGCATTCGTAAGGACAGGGTTGTGACTGGTTTCGTTTATTTTGGTTGACCGCCACGAGGGTAGGGCGTGCTGGAGGGACCAGCAGCTTTCTGCAAGGATGAATTATTCTGAGGCAGCTGCACGCCATGGAAATAGATATAATTTATGGTGATAAACGCCATCATCTCTGTAGGGGGTCAGAATATCTGTTTTTACTCGGGATGAGGCACTCTCCTTACTCCTGGCAATTTTGAGCAATGACAGCGATGATGAGTCATGCTTACCTTGTAGTAGCAATTTCTCAGCTTTCTAACGAATTTCAGTGAAGATACTTTTTCTAGGGTCATAACCCTTGTCCTAGTGCATTGTGGATAGCAGTGACCAAGTAGAGCCATTGGTGGGTTTTAATGAAGATTTTGCATCAGTTCTAGGTAATGGGGATTAATCAAAGGTGTTTTCTTCATAATTTCCACCATCCCTGAGGAAGTGGCAGTAATTAACTGAACACATTTGATTTATGGCAATTCAATCCTGCTGGTGGTGGAGAACACCAGCCAACAAGAGTTTTTCTGCTCGTGTTGCTTATGTACCCCAGTTCTTGCAGAAGCGTGGTCATGCAGCAGTGAATGTTCTCATGGACATATTAATCCCCGCACCATCTAGAAAAAGCTGGTTAATCTGAAGCAATTTTACTGTCCAGACCACATCATCCCTAGGAAACTACAGGTGATGATGGTCAAGCAGAGACATCTCCATGCTGCTGTTGGCAGTTCCCCACATCCCTGGGGAAAGCTGAAGAGCTGCAGATGGTTTCCTGGCAGACCCCTGTCCAGCCGGTCCCTCAGGGATCTGGGAAAAGGTGGATGTTCAGAGCTGTGAATTCTTTCTACTGATTTCTTTCCTGTTTTTCTGGAAAACGTTGGCAACCTTTGACCATGGGCTGCAACTCTTACCCTTCCTAGGGAGCTGTGGGAAGCAAAGCCTACTCAGATTTGCCTTATTTATTTAATTGTTGCGAATGCGGAATCCTTTTCTTTAATAACACCCAAGATGCTTTGAGCAAAGCAAAAACTCCTGTCCCACCACCCCTTGAGAGCCACTCACAAATGACCAGCAAACCCTGCCCTTGCTTTGCCCATTCCCAACCCCATCGACAGGCATCCCCCCAAGAGGTTTGAAGGTTTTCTGTATGCCTGCCTGGAGCACGTTTTGCATTTTCTCATGTGTCCTGATGGCCTTCAGCAAGCAGAGGTTTAAAAACAAGCCTCCAGATGAGGAGACCCTCCGTGCTGGGCATGGTCCCTCCTGCCAGGAGACCGTGTGAAGGGTGCGGGGCTGTTTATGGCTTTCCCCCCATCAGGAATGCTGTTGTTTCACCTCTTGTGAAAAGAGAAGAGAGGGGGGAAAAAAGAAAAGAAAAGCTACCCACCCAAGGAAGAGCAAAGAAAACCTGTTGCCATTTGGATGACATGAGAAACTGGATAGAAAATTAAAGGAAAAAAGAAAAAAAAGCCGAGATGAAGCCACTATTATGTTGTTCCACTGGAGGGATCACATGAAAAGAAAATGGTGAAAAATGATGGGAAAGAAATGAGAAAAATGAGAAACAATATTTGCCACCATTTTGTCCATCAGGGGAAAAAATTACACTCAATGAGACAAAAGCTGTTGCTGCCCTGCTGTGCTTGGGGAGGTTGACACGCAAGGAGCGGCAGTGCAGGGAAGGTGACCTGCTTTCCGACCCCAGTAGGAAGAAACAGGGGAAAAAAATCCCTTTGTTTTGCCCCAAAGAAAAAGTGAAGCAAAAAGAGGTGGAAATCTGGGGCAGGGGGAGGGGAGGGGGGGAAGCCTACCATGCTTCAATGAAAAAAGTGAGAAAGCATGAAGCAGGTGAGGAAAAAAAATGGAGAATCAATTAGAAAAACTGTGGAGATGAGGACCTCCCCCCCGCCCCCATTTAATGGAAGCTGATCTTTTGGTAAAAAACAAGAAATGGGATAAAATAAGGGAAAAAAAATGGGGATTTTTTCATTAGATATGAAAAAAATCAAGCAGATCCAAGGGAAAAAAAAGATGACAAATGGAAGCAAATATAAAATGCTTTTGATTGAAACAGGAAACTGTCAGTAAATGGAGAAGAAACAAAGAAATCAAGAGATGCTACCTGGCCTTCCTGGGGAGAAAGGAGATCTAGAAAAATGCAGACAAACCCCTCCAACTTCCCCACCGGTGGGTGAGATAAAGCTGCACATGCCACCCCTTCTCCCTGTGAGACAAACCAACCAAACAAAAACCCAAATGAGGAAAAGTAAAAGGAAGTTTATGACAAATCAGTCCTCAGGGGGGAAAATGGCCAAAAAAATGGAAAAGAGAGAAAGAAGGGAATATAAAGAAGAGAAGAAAAGAATCGCCCCTTGAGTAAAAGTGATCCGTTTCCCTTGGATCACCCCTCATGCCTGGGACCAGCCCCATGTGCCAACACCCCCAGTGCAAACCACCTCAGGGGCTTGAGACGTGGAACCGAAGCAGCGATCCCATCACCACGAAACAGCCCTGGATCCTACATCCCTTCCCACGGGAGGGCTATCGTGGCGGGGGAAGTAGAGATGGACCAGCCCATAAAAAAACATGTGTAGAGCACTGGTTTAGGAAGGCAGAGACCCCAGGATCTCCCACCCTCCTCTGTTTGCAGGCTCTCCTCCCCATGCCCAAGAAGGACAAGCACCTTTCACAGCCCCTCACTGCTTGGTTATTTATAGTACTAATTCTCTGCTTTCTCTTAACCCTGCTTTAAACCGGTTCACATTTAATGGTTTCACGTCTGAAAGACTGTCAAACAGAAGGTTCTTGGCCATAAAATCTCTTCAGGGCTCAAGAGAATGAGAATAATGGTTACCATCAAATGAAGAGCCTTATCACTTAATATTCCAATGCATTAACTAGTTTTCCCATTCTTTCAGCAACTTTAATAAAAATGTTTAAATGATTTTCAAGAGTTGTTTTTACGATAGGCAAAAGCCAGTAATAACCTGACACCCAACGTATTTCATGCCTGCAATGCGAGGACTTCTTTTACCCCCCTCTGCATCGCATTTCAAACTTGCCTTTACATTTTATGGAGCGCAAACGGCCCCTGAGTTTGCAGATGAGAGCCTCTCTACGCTCAGTAACTCCTGATTTGTGTAATTGTTACTGCTAAGGAAACCTTGCACAACTCCTTGGGTGATAAAATCCTGCTCTTGCTGCAGCCCCGTGGCACTTCTGCAACCAAAACTCACCATGGCTGCTCCGTAGGACCAGGGGTAGGAAGAAGGAGCCTGCTCCCACGCACCGCTGCTGAGCTCAGAGGATGCTTCCACTCTTCTTGGAGGATTTCTGATGCTTGCTGGACGAAAGGGCAGTAAATCGTAGCATCTGCCAAAACTTCTCAAAATTGGGGCTAGTCAACAGAAGATATAGCTGTGAAACAACCACCACTCCATGACATTATAGTCTGAGCACATTCGTGGGCGTTTTAACGGAGGGGCCCTATGATAATGCTGCAGGGAAATACACTTTATGCGCTGCTAATTTGTAGGAGCTGCCAGAAGAAAATAGTTTGTTTTCTTTTTTTTTTTTTTTAAATCCAATTACCTGTAGGAGATGCATCTAACGGGTGTTGGAAATACGTGGAGTTCTGGCTTTAATTAGAACTATGAAAGATATGGCAGTCAGGCAAGCAATAAGAAAATCTCTGCAGTCACTGAACCCCGCACTGGAGCTCCAGTTGCAGCCACAGAGCCCAAAAGAAATCCCCAGGACAGTGTCCTGTGACCATGCACATAGGATCCACCTTGCAGCAGCAGGCTAAAAGCAAGCCTGAAGGGGATACTGGGCATCCAGTCTCTTTGCAATTAGCAGATGCGGAGCAGTTGCACCAGTCATTGTGGGAAGGTACTCTTCTCACCCCAGAGGCGAGGCTAAGTGGTGGCTCTCCCTTTTGGATGGTACCCATCAGAGATAAATCCCACTCTGGTGACTGCTGGAGGCAAATACAGCCCAGCCACCTCCGCAGAGATGCTCTCACCCACTAGATGGCAAGTTTGCTCTGCGCAAGCCGAAGCCCACGCTCAGCTCTGCTCATCTGCAGAGCGCTCAGGAAGCTGCAAGTGCGTTGGGAAAAGGCAGCAGGTCCCGTTTACCTTGAGACTTAGGGGATTTTTTTCCTGCAAAAGCAACAGGATATAGAGCAGCATCAAGTCTATAAGCCAAAGCGGTAAATCTAGGTGCGACTGGGCTTTGCCTGAGATGGATGCATCAGGCTGCAGGTGAGCAAGGAGGGATGTACCCCTGCCTTCTGCGGCAACTGACTACAGCTCAGTACGAAGCCGTGGCTGAGCGCATCTCGAGTGTACTGGCCTTTCTTTCCCTTAGGACACTGCCGTTTCCAAAACACGTCCTTTGGATTTCTTATCATCACCTGATGGTGGAGAGCTGGTTGACCTCTGCAAGAGCATGAAGGTGTGACATGGAGAAATGGCACCCGCCAGGGTCCAAATCCCACAGGACCCTTCCACATCTCTAAGATACAAACCTTGGATCCAGCACCCAAAAGCCAACCCCTATGGGCTTATATGTAACCCCAGAAAAGAGGGGTAAGAAACAATTACCCCTCTTCACTAATATTTGCCATCTCTCCCCATGCAGGTCTCTGTCCAGTCGCGATCAGCACCCAGTTTACCGCTTGTGAGCAGAGAAGCTTTGGCCAACATCTCAAGTGGGCTTGAACAGAGCAGGAGACCTATCTCAAAGTGCATCCTCTTCCCCCGTGAAACTTCACATGGGTTTTATCTATGCAGCCAAAACAATGCGAAGAAAAATCTCTTCTATAAACCAGCAGATTTACGTGTCCAACCTCACCGGAGCCAAGGGAGTTTTAGAGCAGAACATCCTCCTCTCCTTCATGTTCATCTTGTCTCTTTCTTCGCACCCTGCCCTCTTGGACCACTCTTGCCTGGACAGAGGCTGTTTCTACCTGACTCAATCGTATGTTTGGAGTCAAAGCAAGCAGCTGGAAGGGGGAGTTATTGTACAGAACTCTTTATGGTCCTTATTTGTAAAGCAGATGGAAAATGTTTCTCTGGCAGGACCAACACCTTCCAGCAGCACGCGGCATTGCTGGCTCCTGTGCACCTAGACTGCAGCGTCTGAGGGAAAACAATGGGGCTGGAAAAATCATGCATTAAATACTCCGGTTATGAATCATAATCTTCGTTGACACTTGCGGTTTGCTTGCGAGGCTCTGCGCAGAACATACCCCACAGAGAAACTGGAGGCTGCTTCGTCCTCTAGAGCAGGGGGAGGAAAGTATTAAAAAAGCGGTGGCACCTTTTGTATGTGGTGCCGGTGACCAGAATGCTAATGCAGTGGGAACTCATTCTCATACGTAGGAAGTGCCTATAATAGAGAAGCAAATCCAGTTTTTGCTAGATACAAATTCCACCAAACAGTTCAAAGCCTAACTGAAATATTTGAAGAGGCTGTAATTGAATTAGAGCTGTTTGAGAAAGGCTGCAGCTCTGAGCTGTGAGGGGCTGGGGAGGAATGTGCAGCCTTGGGCCAGGTGGAAGGAGATTTTGGGAGCACAACTGAGGCTCTTGTAGGAGAAGAGGGAGAAGATGGACCTGCCTGCCAGAGAGCAAGGTTCTGTGCTGCTCATCAGGCATGGCTGGAGGCAGGAGACAGCAATGCTGGCATGGCCAGATGGACCCTGGGAAGCAGTGACCACCAAACCAGAGCTAGAGGAAGAGGTGCATCCCATTTCTGATGGTGACAAGGTGGGAGCTGACAGTCCTGATGAAGACTTTTTGCCTTCTGTGTCTGCGCTATGACAACAGTGAGGTGGGTTTAGGAATGGGGTGAGGGAAAAAGCTGAAGTGGAGCTTGCTTCATGCCTTGGTGTTTGGTGAGGTCTTTCTAAGACCAGCCCTTTGTCCCAAGGCAGGTGGTTCTGGCTGGTGATGGGGACACCACTTTTTGAGGGGGATCAGAGGAGGAGGAAGGTTCCTGTTGGAGGAAGGTATCTGTGATCGATCCCTCCCTGGGGCAAGGAACCAGACAAGAACTTGTGCCCTGTGCACACATTGCAGCCACACATCGACCGCACAGCTTTACTCACCTCTGGCTCTGGAAAGCCTGGCTGATGCATCCAAAGCTGTAGTGTGCCCACCTTATCCATGCCTCATCCCCTACAACCTTTCTGATATTTGCCTGATTGCCAGTCCCTTGGCACCACTCACATGTTGCACCTACATAAAGGTTTGGCTACCCTGCCCCATGGGATCCATGCTGTCCCAGAAGTGTATGGCAGGTGGGGAAGGCAGGCTGTAGAAAGGGTTGGCAGCAGAAGAGGATGGCTGGTAGCAATGCGGTTTCAGGTCCCTGGATACTCTATCAGGAGCAGAGCTGCCCCATGAAGGCTGGAGGGACACCCCTGTGAGCAGCCCCCCAGCGCAGCCGGCACACCTGAGCTGGTAGAGGGTACAGCCACCAGTGGCCATGCACATGCTTACTTGCATCTTTCGAAATGTGAGGTTTACTGCCTCTGGGGTGAGAGGCAGCTTCTCAATATCATCATCCACATCACCTGTAGGGCCACCCTCATCCCTCCAGTGCCCACCTGTAACTCAGGCGTTGATGCCAATGGCATTTTCTTACTTAAAGACACCTGAGCAGGATGCCTGTGAGAACAGCTCTGGGGCCAGCCAGTGCTCTAGATGCACGAGCACCACATGAAGGGGACAAGCCTGCAGCAGGGAAGCTGAGCAAATGTTCTCTGTCTGTGCAGTGGAGCTTACAGGAGTCCCCAGCCCGGAACCCTTCTTCATGGGGGATGAGTCAGAAAATGTGTCTCCAAGTAATGTTTCAGCAGATGAAGTTACAAAACAACTTGACAAAATAAACGGTAACAGTTCGGTAGTACCGGATGGTATTCAGTCAAGAGCTCTGAAGGAATTCAAGGATGAAATAGCTAAACTATTAACTGTATTAAGTCTACTGTGAAACCTCTCACTTAAAATTTTCTCACTATCAGAGGAAAAGAAAGCAGTGAGACCTTGATTTTAAAAAATGCTTCTGAGCAGATCCAGGAACAGCAGATTATTAAAACTGATGTCCAAATGAGGTAAAACTGTAGTATGGAGGAGAATTAGGGAGCGTGTAAGTGAGACGTGATTTATGTGCAAATTCAACAATGGTTTTGTGAATGGAAGCCCTACCTTAGGAACTCCTAGGAGTTTCTGAAGGAGTCAGCAAGGGCCCAGGGATCCAGTTGACATACTCTGCTTGGATTTCCTACAGATTTTTAACAGGTTCCCTAATCAAAGGAGCTGTGAGAAATCTTTAAGTAACCCAAAGTCACCGAATTCACTACAAAATGAGAAGGAAGGTCCTTCCAGAAGGGCATCAGGTTAAAGACTAGGAAACAGAGGGAAGGAGGAAGAGGTCAGCCTTCACGGTAATGAGCTCCACAAGGCTTGACCTTCATAATGTTTGAAAAACCCAGGCTCCAGGCTGGGTCCACAACTGAAGTGTAGGCAAAGATGAGAACAGAGACGTACAGTCCCGCGCTGGGGCAGAACACGCACGTCTTAGCAAGTGCTTGTGAAAAATCCGGCTGGGGCATCCTCAACAAAAGATGAAGTCAGGAGACACAAGGGTGAAACACGCAAGAGAGGACAAAGCCTGAAATGAGAGCCTGCTGACCACGGGGATCCACATGTTGGTGCTTGTACATCCCCGATCCCTCCACACCTCTGCTTCGTGGGCTGGCAGAGTCCTGCCCTGGAGCCCCTCTCCTGCAGCCGCAGTGACTTTGAAGCCTTTGAGAGCAGCATCAGCCTATAGGGATGTGATTTCCTTGGCTCCAACAACCCCCTGGACCTCTCTTTAATAGCTCTCGATCAAATAACATCTGGTTTTCCTTCCTTATTGCTCTTCTCAGTAAATTCTCCGACTTTGCCGTGTGCCTTTGGAAGCTGGGAAGGGGACAGGGAACGCTACCATTTTCTACTTGCAGGTGAGCCTCAGTGTTTTACAAGAATGGTTTCTGTTTCATTTTCTATTTGTTCCCAGCATTCAATTTTCTTATTTCTTTGACCACTTCAGAGAGCTGCACTGACATTTCCACAGAACTGTACATTATAAGGCCAGCTTTTGTTCCTGAGTGGTAATTTTTCAGAGCCCATTATAGTATATCTGAAGTTAGGATTTGTTTTTCCCGTGTGCATCACTTTATATTTATCTATATTGAATTTCATCTGCCATTTTGTCATCCATTCTCTCAATATTATGAGCTCCTCCTGAAAGTCTCTGCAGTCAGCCCTTGCCTTTACTGCCTTCAGTAACTCAGTTCAGAAAATTGTGTTACGTTTCCATCCATTTTCTTCACCGATCATGCATAAGTGTCCTGCCTTAAGCAGAGATCCCTTCAAAAACCCACCTCCTTGCACTCCAGAAACTGAGCACTTACTCCAGTCCTTTGCTTTCTGCTTTTTAGACAGACATTTATCTATGAGGACCTTCTCTTATGGCATCTTAGATGATATACAGGCCTTTGGTGGGACCATTTTCTTGCTTTGGAGGCATCTTGCAGATTTCTGAGTGCAGTGGGTTGACCCTGGCTGGAGGCCAGGTGCCCACCAAAGCTGCTCCGTCACTCCTGTCCTCAGGTGGACAGGGGAGAGAAAATATAATGAAAGGCTCGTTGGTTGAGATAAGGGCAGGGAGGTCACTCAGCAATTACCATCATGGGCAAAACAGACTCGACTTGGGTGTATTAGTTTAACCTATTACCAATCAAATAAGAAAAAAAACCCCTTTCCCCCAACCCTCCCTTCCTCCCCGGCTTAACTTAATTCCTGATTTCTCTGCCTCCTCCCCCCAGGCGCTGCAGGGGACAGGAATGGGGTGGGTCCATCACACGTTGTCTCTGCCGCTCCTTCCTCCTCACACTCTTCCCCTGCCCCAATGTGGGGCCCTCCCCAGGCTGTGGGTGGGGATCTGCTCCACCATGGGCCTCCACGGGCTGAGGGGGACAGCCTGCCTCACCGTGGTCTTCATCATGGGCTGCCGGGGAATCTCTGCTCCGGCACCTGGAGCCCCTCCTGCCCTGCTCCTGCACCAGCCTGGGGGGCTGCAGGGCTGTTGCTCTCACAGAGCCTCACTCCTCTCTCTGGCTGCAGTTGCTGTTGCACCTTTTTTCCCTCTTTCTCAAGCACTTTATCCCAGGGGTGCTACCACCATTGATGCTGATGGGCTCAGCCTTGGCCAGTGGCAGGCCCATCTTGGAACCAGCTGGCATTGGCTCCATCAGACACAGGGGAAGCTTCTGGCAGCTTGTCTCAGAAGCCACCCCTGTAGCCCCCCTGCTACCAAAACCTTGCCATGCAAACCCACTACACTGAGGCTTGCTGAGGTGTTTAGTAGCCCCTGGTGAATCTCTCCCCCAAGTCCATTCCCATGTCTCCCTTGAGCTTATGCAAGGTTTTAGCAGTTGCAATTTTCCTTGGCAAGGGGGTCAGCAAGTCTATTACCTGTTGCATGAAGAATAAGCTCTTTTTTGTTTGCTTTGAGCTTGACTCCCACTAGCTTAATTTGATGCTCCTTGTGCTTCTGTAGGAAGAGAAATGAGAAGCTGAGCCCTACACATCCTCTTAGGGCTCTGATGATTTTGTTGATTTCTTTCATATGTCCATTACGTCAATCTCTTTTTCTCTGTCTGAGTCTTGTCCTCCAGTTTTCCTCATACAAAAGCCATTCCAGACCTCTTGTCGTCCTCAGATGTTTTCCTGGCTCTGGTATGTCTGAGATGAGGAGATCAAAACTGCACGCAGAAGCCAAGGTATGGCCAAAACATGGTTTTATATAGCGGTGAAACTGCATTTTCTATTGATCAGACAATTTACCATTTTCTACGAGGTTTTCAAAGAGGCAACACATGATGTGTTATAACATAGATGACCTGTATGATGTTTGAGATGCTTTCTTACAAATGACCTTCCTCCACCTTCAGTTAGTTTTGGAGTCCTCTTGTCACAATGACTCACTAACATGCTCTTCTCCCGGATTTGCTTGGTGATTACATCCCTGTGATTTACAGGTCTCCTTTTGCTGTTCCTACCTGACATCCCAAGAGCTATGCACTGTCTTCCTCTCCTTGGCTCATAATTTTATAGCATTTGGGCTCACATTCCTCTTCCAAAACCAATTTGCAGGATTGTCCACCGTGTTGTTTTGCTCCCTGTTGGGGAGGCAAGCTGATTTCATTATTAATATAGTCAATTTTTAAAGAGTGATCATGAAGTACTAAATCATAGTCACAGTTGTAGTAGAAAAGACTGATGCCCACAGGTTGTGTTCTGGCTCAGGCCATCTTTCATGGGACACTGTAATGCTGCTTTATTTGGTGCCTGATGGGTTACCACAGCCTCTTTATAACTTTTCAGTGGTCATTTAATGTAGAATATGGTCTCTCACTGGATGTCAAAGGAGCTTACTGCTGAGCACTTGGCTCTGAAGAGAAGCAAGGCTGCCTGTGCCGGCAGCCGGCTCAACAGGAGGAGTGCTGGTGATGCAATTAGGAATAAAGCTCTAATATGTAATATTGCAAGACATAAAAGGAACTCTGTTTGGACTGAACATTCTGTCGCCCTTTAGAAAGTGGATGCCTGAGTGACCTGTTTCCATCCGCAAGGTGTTTCTTTTTTTTTTTTTCCCCCATTGAGATATTAATGGCTCCTTTGAATTCATTGAACTGGATGTTTCTTTAGCAAGTGACAAATTACCTGTGAAAGATCTTACTTGAAAGCCTCTTCCAGAGTCAGAGAATTGATTTCCAGATATCTCAGCACTTCCTCCATCTTCTCTAAGACAGCAGCTCTCCAGGACTCCTTGTTCTTTGAGATACTCCAAGTACTCGATAACAAGGGAGTGCATCCTGCCCGCGAAGATGGGCAGCGATGTAAGCAGAGCGAGCAGGTTGGCAGACACTATTCTGTTAATCTCATGCACTCAGGACCAGGATTACTTACTGTTGACAACCTTTCTGCTGTGGTGCATTACACTGCCGTGGCCCAGGGGTCAAGAGCTGTGGAGAGATGCGTGCCAGTTAGGGAGGGAACTCTTCAAGTCACTTCTGTATCTAACTCCTCGTCCATGATTAAAATATATTTGAAAGAAACCCGTGGAACAGAATGTGTCCACTGTTCAAAGAGCTGTCTGAAGCACTCATCTAGGTGATATATTGATGATATGCAGAAAACATGTGCAGTGAACAGAGTGCTAAAGGATCCCTAAGGAACAGAGGCAAAACCTTTTTTTTTTTTTTTTTTTAAATATATGCAGCCTCTTGCTTTTGAAACTCAAGAATACTTTCAAATGAAGTCCTTTGGCTCTGAACTGCCTTCAGGACTGCTTGATTTATGGTGCCATGTGTGAGCTTCTGACAGATAACAACTTCGGCTGACCACATGTACCCTTTCTTTGAAATGCGATCAAAAATGCATGTTTGAACCTGTGCGATCATCCATTTCATCATTAATGACTGCAATAGGTGGAGCCTTTAATAGTGACTTTGGGCCGAAGTTTTTCTCCTTGCAAATCAAGTGCATAAACTGCCCGATGCAGACGTTGCTCAATGCTGTAGCTTTGTTCTTCGTTTTGTGCCTTGGGAAGTCACACACAAAGAGGGAGCGCTGGGTTTTGACTATGGCATGTTGGCAGCAGCACCCATCCAGACACAAGCCCTGGCCCCAGCCATTCACAGTATTAATCTGTGGGAGCTACTCAGAGAAAACTCCTCTGGCTCTGAGCATCTAGAAGCCTGCTCTGGCTGCCTGATGCCTTTACCTAAAGCAGAGACCTGCGTAACATTTACAAGATTATGGAAAAGCTCCTCTCTCCAGCTTTGGAGCGCTTGCTGAACTGTCTGTTTTGCAACAGATGCCATCACTGGTTGTGATGCTGAACATCGTTCACCCAACCTGGTGAGTTAAGGTAGTGCTCTTACTCATGGTACATATACTCAGTCTTGTCTGGCACCCACGATTTGCTGCTGTACTCACGAGCACCCCACTCCTCTCTTCTCCTCCAGGCTCCCTTCTAGTTATGATTTTCTCCTGCTCAATTCCTGAGCTGTCTCTGAAGTGCAGCTTTATCCTCCTGCTCTTCCCTTGTCTGTGCAACTCGCCCATGAACCAGAAGACACCAGGGAACTGCATGTTCAGGCTGTGAACAGGTGCCCACTGGCATCTCAGCATCCTTTCTTGGCAGCTAGAGCTGTCCCTCCACAGAGTGCAGTATCATCAGAGCTAGCATTAGGGACCAGCATCACTTTTTTTTAGCTTTGCAAGGTAAAGTGGGAAGGCACATAAGCTATTTTTGAAGGATCTGTGGAGCCTTGTCTCTTTTTGATGATATAAATACTTGTACTGGCATCTCACATCCAACTAGTGGGTGAGAGATGATGTTAAAAAGATATGAAATTTCTCCTTTGTTGGAAAAAAAATAATTTTAAGAAGTGCAAAACCAGTAGAACTTGGGAATTGTATGGAAAAACCCTGTGTATTCAAACACAAACACAGAAAAGAAAACAACAAACTTTTCAGGGTTTACACCATATCTGCCTTGCCTTGCTCCAGCTTTTAGGCTCGCCACTGAATGATGCACTGAATTTGTCCCTTGGTCTCTGCTGAGGCTCGCAGTCTCCTGCCAGCGCTCCTGCACGGACTACGAGATGCACTTGATCTCGCTGGAGCCACACAGTGGGGCTGTTATCCCACTCGATGGAAAGATGCCTCAGTGAACCAAAGCTGAGGCTGGCTGGGCCTTTCCTGCAGTTGCATTTCATGGCAAACACATCCCTAATTTGCAGCTCTTTTTGACGCCCTGGAGATGTGTTCAGCACTGCAGTGCCTCAGGCTTTTCCCATCTGTAGGGTTGGTGACCCCTCTGGGCACCAGCCGGTTGCATGTCTGCTGCCCGTTTAGGTGCAGCTGGTGGTTGAGGTTCTCCTGCTGTCCATCCCCAGCCGTGGAGGAGGCAACAGAGCTAGTCATTATCTGGGGTGTGTGTCTGGATTTATAATCTGGTCTCAGTATGGAGCTTCTTCAAAGTGCCTTGGGATATAAGCCCTGGCACACCTGATTTGGGCTTGGAGGAGCCCAGCTCCCTGTACTTACATCTTGCTTGATGGGATGGTGCCTGTGCACTGGACTTTTCTGGGCTTACCAGCAAGATCTCGCTTCTCCTTGGACAGCCCCATTTGCTCATCTCTTCCCAGGCTTTATAAAATCCCAACAGCATCCTGAGCTGAACATCAGCCCAGCAGCCTGGCAAGCAGTGCTCCAGCCTTGCACGGCTCCAGGCTGCCCCAGCTTTCAGAGAGGCAGGACCAACATTTTGAGGTAAAGCAGGTGCTTGGGTTACCTGTACCTTTCTCCTGCCTCTATCCCTCTGCCTCCCTTCCTCCCATTGACCATCCCATGCTGGCGAACTGCTCGCTGAGGTGATTCCTGCGTGTAAGCCCGCACAGGAGAAAATGTCACCAGCCACGTGTGTGCATGGGTCCCACCACCCTGTGCTGCACGCTGTGGTCAGCCTGTTTCCCCCGGTGCCTTCCCTGGCACAGGGAGCTGTGGGAGGACAACGCTCTTTGCCTACCAAGGGTTAACTCGCCCTTCAGTGCAAGATGCAGTGAGAAGTTTGCAAGAACAGTACCCGTGCCATATGCCGAGGATTTAGCTTTATAATCATCTTGGCTTTAACAGCAAAGCTGAAAAGAGAAGCGTTTTTGTGTTTATTATACATAAGAAGATCTCAGTGGTTAAGAATATACGGGGCTGAAAATGGAAAAAAAAAAAAACCAACCCCTTTGATAAGCCTTAAAGATTTAAGAGATGGAATCTGCATCTGTGTTATCAAAAATATCTTTGTTAAACCTGACTGCTGGGATGGGCGAAGCATGTGAGCTGTGACACCCCCACTGTGGTGCAGCATTTGCCCAGCTCTACCATTAGTCAAGCAGATGTCAAACTCTGCTGTTACTTTACAGGAGCATCAATCTATTCAGCCTGCAGTATCACTTTCAAGTTGAATCTAAGCCCTGTATGTTTGTTTTTACTTGCTATTTTCTTCTCTAAACGAGTCCTTATTTTTTTTTCTGGGAGAATCCCCTAGAGAAGTGCACAGGTGTCAAGAGCACACAAGCGTCTTCTCCAGATCGAGGAAATGAAAAGGATGGTTGAATTTTATTATTCCCTGCGTGGTCCCACGGCCCCGCCAGCTCCTGCTCTCACACAACCGTGCTGATGCATCTTGTGCCTGGGCACTGCACTGCAGGTCCCAAACCCATTCTGCCTATAGGAAACCAACACAGTATGGGTGCCCCCTTCCCCATCTTGCCCCGGGATCTGGGGGCATGCCTGGGAGATCCAGGGTCCCCATCTGCTTCAGGCTGGAGGGCTGTGGTGGCCATGACATGCCCAGAGCTGTCCTTCCAGGGATGTTCCTGCTCCATTAGACTGTTTACACGGCGGCTGTTTGAGAAATCCAGGGATCCCAGCATGTATTTATTCGAATGCCTGTCATCCGAACAGAAGGACTAACAGCTGCAAATAAGAATAAACTCCAGCACGTTGTGGCTATTGACAGCAGGGGCATTTTTATGGCTGTGCTCAAAGAACGGTCCCCCTTGCCCATGGGATGCTCAGGGCAGCCAGGGGTTGCCCCATCAAGTCCCTGGAGGGTGGCACAGAGTGTCTCGGCAAACAGTTTCTGCAAGAAAATATCCAGAAAAAAAAAATGGAAAACCCCCACACTTCCATTGTAGCCTTTGTTGTAGAAGTCTTCTAATGTGGCCTGGCTCCAGCAATATGCCTCATTTTTCTTTTCCAGACTTGCTACTCTGCCAGAAGATTTGTCTTTTAAAAATTCATTCAAGCCTTAGATGTGGCCTCATGCCAAGGTCATTACAAGTTGCAAGGTGCTCCGGCTGCTTCAGTAACTCAAAGGGGATTAAAGTTCAAGGGTAAGGGTTTGGCACCTCCTGAAGATTAGTTCCCTCTTGACTTGCCCACCCAAAAAGCAGGAGTATGTGAAATTAAAAGGAAATAACCGAAGCCGTTGGGAATGAGTTCCTCTATGTTCCTGCTAGGACACAGTGGTGAAAGAGCAAAGCAAATGGTAGAAAGTAATTCTGCCCTTTAGTCCCTTGCCTATTTGCTTCAGGGTTTCATACTTCCAAGGCTAACATGGGTTTGTTACTATTGCTCCCAGTTTTTTGCTGTCCTGAAGTTGTTCTCTGTGACCAGCTGACCATGCTGAACGCACCAGACAGGTAGGAAATATTTTTCCTCGTGGGGATTTTTGCTTTCACAAATTGTAGTTCTTAAAAATGTTGATGTGGATTTACAACCTTCAGACAATTTATGCCCTTGACCTTTATGGAAAGACACACGTTTATGCTTTGCAAACCTCCAAGCATCTCTCTGGCGTACTTTGCTGGTGGTTTCTCAGGTCCCAGCTGTGCCGTAGGTCCCTGCAGCCACCCAAGCCCCTTTGGTCACAGGTCGGTCGTGCCAGTTGGTTTCCCTCAGCAGCCCCAGTCACTCCCACCAGCTGCCGTGCCGGGGATGGTGCAGGGAGCTGACGTAAGATGTGCCATGGATGTGCTTTTCACACAGGTAGGTTATATTTCAGGCATATTGCGTTCTCTGTGCACTGCTTAAAATATACGAACCCCTAATGCATATTATATGCCAAAGCCTAGTTAAACATTTGGGAACAGGACTTTCCTCTTAAATTTTTCAGCCTTATATCTTCAGTTAAGATATAGGGAAGTTTAAAATTCTTATTAGTGATAGCTCCCCCTCCTTTCTTTCCACCGTCCTCAGCAAAGCCATAGGTCCAGAGTTAGAGTTTTCATATGTTACAGATTTAAATGGACAGATTTTTTCCCACGGGGGCACCCGAGCTGTGTTTTCCCCACGGAGCCAGTTCAGGATCGAGCCCCCACCCCTGGCCAGAGAAGTGGGGCTTTGGTGGGGGGTGGTCAGTGATTTTGGGGTGAAAATACCTGGTGTGGGCACTGGTGGCCTTTCCCTGCAGGCACATCCCTGCCCATCCATGCCTGCGCTGTCTGCACAAACCTTGTGTGAGCTGCCTGCGCATCCCAGCTGTAACCGAATCCATTTTAGCTGGTTTGGGTCTGGGCTTAGTCTACTCCCACATATTTTGGTAGGAGATCAATAGCTGAACAATTGCTGCTTTCACTGTCTCGTCCTAGGGTATAACTTTTCTGATAAATTTTCCACTCCTCCACTTTCCGTGCTTGCAACAACCCAGGCTGAGTTGCTATCAGGAGAAACTGAGCTGATTCTGTTATCTTTCTAAGTAACCCTCATTAAAGACATTTGGTCAAAGATGACTGTACCTCCTCCCTGCGTGCTAAAATCCACCCCCAATAACTTGCACAGACATCACATCAAAGTTGCTAGGGAAATTTGCTGCTGAGAGATGCCGAAATGCAAACAAAGCCCCTGCATTTCATCATTCACAGCAAGTAAGTGCAGGGGATTTTTCACTGTGTAAAATCTGGCTTATAACATTAAAATGTAGAACATGAAAATCTCCTCCAGGTCCAGCCAGGAGGGGAAGGCAGGGAAAGTGTGAGGGACTAATGATGACCTTCCGATGAGTCTTCCTCCCTGTCAGCTGTCATGGTAACCCCCACTAATGATGTTGCCACATCAGCACCAGCAAAGAGTTGTCAGGTTTGGCAAGAAATTCTGCTGTCTCCTCCTTGGAAACCACAACTCTTCCTCCTCCTTCAGCAGGAGGAATACAAGCACATGAGTCTGAGTGGGAAGAGCTGCTCTGGCCAGCTTCAGCATCTGCAGCTTGGCCACTGCCTGTGACTCTCCCTAGCCCTGTGGTCAGCCCTGGGGACCCTGCAACAGGGGGCACATCCAGACCACCGTGGCCATGGTTCCAGCTTCTCTATCCATGCAGACCATGACCTCTCAGCTTCCTCGGGCAGCACTGGTAATGCTTGATGGCTTTCTTTGCCTTGAATTGAGAGAGGATGACCCGCTGGGGGTTCGATGGGGAGGCTACTTGATGGTGGTCATGCCTTCCAGCAAGGATGGTTTTCTTCCTGACATCAGAAGCACCTGACTCCTCTGCCACTCCTTTTTACTTCCAGCACCTGGTTATCAGTGTAGCTTGCTAGAAATGTCCTTTTTGGGGTTGGTCTATCAAATGCAATGGAGCAAAGTGTGTGCTAGAAACACTCTTCCCTTTTCGTTCTGCGGGTGTGTAGCCAGATCTCAACTGTGCTGGCATCGAGGAGTGGGGAGAGAGGAAGGTGGATGGGGCAGGTCTTTCCAAGTAGCCTGGGAAGAGTAAGTCACCCCTGAGCACTGGTCTCTCCTGCTGTAACCTTTCCATGCTGTCGTTTATTTACACCCTGGCTGTTGCCCCTCTCTCTGAGCCCTGTGGTCAGCCAGTTATCACTGCTGGCTTGGGTCCTAGTATGGGGAAAATCCATGGGAAATGCCCATCACCTGCCTGGGCTTGCAGGACCTCCTTCCCTACATGCAAAACCCTTGTAGAGCCACGGATGTGCCCATACAGACAGTGCAGTGGAGTAGGCTGATTCCAGAGTGGGATTAGGTAAATTTTCTCTTGAGATAAGCTGGGCATCTGTGTTTTGTTCTAAAGCAAAACTTCTGAACCAAAAAATAAATCCTTTCCATTTCACATTTATTATTGTCTTCTTTATTTTTTACATAAGTTCCGTATTATTGTCAAGCTTGAATTCTCTGTGTTAGCTCCATTGCATTGCTCTCGATTTATCATTTTACTGTACAGTATAAATTTTAAGTGGCATTCTTTCGAGGTATTTCTGTGAGGACTGAGTTTCACTGAGAATGGCTCCTCTCCCATTTTGTGTCCCTCATTCATACTGGGCAGAAGTGACAGAAGTAATTTTCATAGTCATGTTGGGTATGCCTTTCCCAAATTGCATATCACTTTTTTTTCCTGGTTGACTTGATATGTAGTCCTTTGATATCTTTAAGTCCCCCCAGTGAAATAGTTTGCTGGGGATATAATGTCCCCAAAAGGTCATAAACTTCTGCAAAGTTGGTACGAGTTCCTGAGAGGGTGCTGTGAAAGTCTTAATCCTTGTCAATGATCCAGAGTCAAGCATATATTAAATCATCACATGAATTTTGCAGGTGACACAAATTGGTGCACAGGGACAAGTCAGTTTTCACAGAATGATCTGAATTACTTGACAATAGGGGCTGCGGTGAACATGCATTTTAATATTGCTAAATGCAAGGTTATATTTCTAGAAAGAAAGTAGCTTATACCTGTGAGGTGAGGGGCTGTACCCTGCAGTGAACAAGACCTGAGACAGGTGTGCGAGAGCTGGTGAGAACCAAGTGAACATGCAATGCAGTGACTGTAGAGCTGATGTGGTCCATAAAGATGCAGGCTGGTAATAAGCAGTTACAACGAGATAGAGGGAAAAATAACAACAGTCTTATACAGAATGTTTTACAGCCATTTTAATTTGTTGGCAACAACATATTAGTCTATTCAACCAGTAAAGGAAAGAGAAATGAGTTGTTGATGCATATTTGGAAGATTGCTCCAGAGATTTCCATTGCTTTTTTTTTTTTTTCCTCCTTTATTCTTTACAGTGACATCTCTGACATATTCCTCCTTTCTTTCCTTTTCTACGCAAGCTCCTTCCACATTTGTGAATTCATTGCCTCTAAATGAGTTCTCTTCAGTTCTTTCTTCCCAGAAGAAGACCTTTCTTTCTTCCATAGAAGTGACCAAAACTGAAACTTCCCATCAGCCTTTGAATGCTGGAGGTATTGCTTCAGGTAAGATTCATCTGAAAGCCAAAATGTTCCTGTTGCTTGTTTCCCTGGGGAAAGGCTGCAAGCAGCCCAAGGGTTTGTGCACCCAAGCATCTCTCAGAAGCTTCTTAGCCCCCTGTGGTGCTGAGGGCACCTCCGTGGTTTTGTCTGTGCTCCTGCCTGAGCATCTGCCTAAGCTGTTGCCAGGCTTCAGACCTGCCTCACACCCAGGTTGCACAGACACAAGCTCAGGTGTGTTTTCACGTAGGGGGTCCCAGTGCATAGAGGAAAGTGAGGGCTCATGCAAGTGTGAACCCACCGACCATCAGTGTGGCTCACTGCCTTAACACCATCCATCTCCTTTCTTGTGACACCACAGGGAAGCAGCACCCTTCTTTTGTGGCCTCTTCGTGGCATGCTGGGTGGTCTCGGAGCAGTGGAAGGTGCTACAGCTCTGCCGCAGACGTCCTCCAGGCAGCACCAAGGATGCGTGAAACCAGGTCACAGAGCACATCAGACAGCAAAGGATGCGCTGAGCTGTACGCCACTGCCCATCCTGGGCCATGCTCGTGGCCTCCGCTATCTCCAAAAGGAACTGGGTACTGTGCATGGATGGAGATGGCCACGCTGGAGACACCTTGTTCCAAGACAAGCTTGTTCCTTGGCTTGACCACTTGAGCTTGGCCTGGGCAGACCCTAGGCTGTCACTGCTTCAAGTGGTGTTGGTCTGAACTCCCTGGTGCTTCTGGATGCTCCTCAGTGCCTGTGACAATTTGCACAAGCACTGTGCACCTTGTGCTTTCTCTGAGCACCCAGTGACCTCGGTGTTACAGAGCGACGCTCTCTTCTGCAGACAGCCCCTCCTGGGTGAAGTACCTACTGCAGGTGGGTTGTGCTGGTAGGACTGTGGTGAG
>JAVJGI010000001.1:93808868-93899037 GCA_035590275.1 Ibycter americanus
GGACCAGTGAGGTGAAGTGCAGGCAGGGACACGGGCAAGTGCAAAGCCAGAGCAGGAGTGACTGTTACGCCAGAGCTACAGCTCTGCTCCATGCTGGAAGGGCTTTGCTGATACAGGATGAGAGGAGACCTCCCCAGGAAAACCACTTCCATAACCTTGGCCCCAGAAGTGGTGACTGAAATAGTGATAAATTAAACTCACTGGTAAAATGGCTTATTTTCTACCCCATTCTGGACAGTGAGGCATTAAGAGCTCCAGTTAAAAACAGGGACCACCATTCAGCCCTGACCATACCTCCAGGCATGAGATGCTGGGGGTGCAGGAGCTGCTGGTGCTGGTGGCATTGCAGGGACTGGTTAACCGTGTGTGGCTGTGTCCCATAGAGAGCACATGGGTGGCTGCAGCACCTCCACTTACTGCAGGGAGCAGCCGTGCAGCCGTGCATCTCATCCCCCAGTGCATGCCAAGCATCACAGTGGTTACAGCTGTCTTGTTTTTGTTTCTAAAACAGCCATCAGTCATCTCCTGCCTGGCTGCTGCACGCTTTCTTCTCCTCCTGACACTTACACTGTGCCTGTTCCTCCCTATCCATTCCTACCTCCCCCTTGTGCTGGTATAATATTCATCTCCCAGAGATCCCTATCTATGCTGAGTGGGGAAAAAAATAGTTTAAAATTTGCACATCAAAAGAAGGCCACGTCTGCTATTGGGAAAATTAATAAGAATTAAGACTCTTTCAAAAGCTGTGCAGCCCAGTTTTTGAAATGGAACCAATTAAAAATATTCTTGAGCTGGAAATGCTCGTGTGCTCAGCCCAGGCTCAATAAGCCCTTTTGGTGATGAAAGAACGTCTTTCCCCCACTCAGACAATCAGGAAAAACATCCAACCGCCAGTTTCTTAGGGAAAAGCAGACATAAATTTCTGGCTGGGAACACCCTTACCATGAGCTGCAGAGAATCGCCTGGTAAGAGAATAATGCAAAGGGAATCGCAGGCACCGGCATGTGACAAATTAAGAAAACAATTTGTTTATAGGGTGCAAAAGCAGGAAGATAACCCTTTGTGATATGGCTTCAAGCAGGGAAAAGAGAAAATATCTGTCAGTCTCTGAGAAGAGAGGCTTTGTTTAAAACAAAAAGAATACTCTGGAAAATGCTGTGCTCTAGTTTATTATTATTATTTATCCGTTTAGAGAAACTGAGCTGTTTACTAAAGTTGCATTTCATGATCTCTGCCTTGCTCCTAGGCAGGGCAGGAACATACGGCAGCAGCAGGATGGATGCGGATTGGACTTGGGGAAGAAGGAAGACAGATAGAGCCCTGGAGCAGCACTGGCATGCCTGGCTTCTGCTCTTAAAACACCGGGATCTTGTGAGCACGCCACAGCTGGGCTGAGCTGGGGGTTCTGCTCTTGGTACATCCTTTGACGTGGCGCTTGGCTCCCTGAGCACAAAATTCAGGTGTCTGTTTTGGAGGTGTCTACATCTGAGCTAACCATCCTGGAATCTTCTCTAGGCAATGGCACCTGTGTAACTATACTCAGTGGAGTTCAGGACATGATTCACCTGGGACAGCGAAGGATGTTGCTGAGCTGTACATCACTGCCCATCCTGGACCATGCTCGTGGCCTCCACTATCTTCAAAAGGAACCAGGTACTGTGCATGGATGGAGATGACCACGTTGGAGACACCTTCAGTCACCTGGAGAGACACTGTTGCTGGTTTGGGACCCCTGTAGACCACTTTGCTGCACCACAAAGCACCAGTCCAGCATCAGACCATGCTGCTAGATGAGATGTTTCCTATTGCACTCGAGGAAGCCATGGGAAGGTGTGCTGCATGTCTGCCTTGCACTTTGCTTTGATAGGCATTGCCTTCTTATCTCTCCCCAGCATCAGGGCTTATAGGTGCAGAACTGGCTCCAGATCTCACCACCCGCTCCGTCTCCCTTGCTGCTCTCCCTGTTTCCTTTCATCACACTCAGACCTTTCTCTGATTTGCATTTTTTTTGCCTCATATCAAGAGTTGTAGCTCTTGCTCTGCTCAGCACCCCCCGCAGCATATTCCTGATCCAGACAAAGGGGAGACCTCATGCACAGTGGTCAGTTTGCCTTGGCCTGGCCCCGTGTGACCCCCAATGGGACCTACTGGGTAGTGGGAGGGCTGGGAGGTGTGGCGTGACCCATTCTGCACCACCATCTGCTTTCTCAGCACCGGCACCTGGAGCTGTGCAGGGCCAATGCTCGGGAAAGGGCAAAAGATATCAGGGAAGGCACTGAACAGCGCACTGAACAGGGCACTGGGGTCTGGAAGTGTCCCAGCTAAGAGGTTTCACCCTTTCTAACTGTTGTGCATGTGCCTTTGTATGTGGGACCAGTTTCAAATCAGTGTCCTTTCTGAAGAGGAGCTGTGGGTTTGCTTTGGCAGTGCTGCTGATGCTGCTCCCCTTCCTCCCAGCCAGGACTTGTTTGTCCGAGTCTCCCACCTCCTGCTCAATCTGTGAGCGTGCAAAGGTGATGCCCTCACGCAGTGTCTGCCCACCCCCCTCCAGCATCCCCCTGCTGCTCACACATCAGCTCCCCAGAGATGTCCCCCCAGTGGGGGACCAGCAGGGACCAGGGGACACCATGGGTGCTGCATGCTCATTTGCGCAGTGCTGGCTCTGACTGTGAGAGCTATGGCTGGCTGTGCCTAGCTGGGGGGGGCGGGGGGGGAGACCCCCTAATCTGCCACCCCGCTGCCTGGGGTCAGCAGCAGCTTCCCTGGCAGCAGGTCCCAAGAGCCAGCTCTTGTCGCTGCTCTCTAGAACAACTGATGGGCAGCTTTGGATTTCTGGAGCTCAGAGACCCATTTTGGAAAGGATGTTTTGGCAGCAGCTCAACTGGGAACGTGGCTATTTCATTCCTTTGCAGCCAAGGCACAATTCCCATTTGCAAAGGCTGCTCCTTGCACAGGTTGTCCAGCAACCCTGCACCCCAGCCGGCGCCCCCCTCTTCCCCCAGCGACTCATCCTCATGGCTGCCAGGTGCGAGCAGCGATCCAGTGCTGGACTCCAGACTCTGCAGAGGTGGCTTCTCACCTGGCTGAGACCTGAGTACCTTCAGGTAGAGCAAGCTGGAAACATGTGGGCAATGAAGATGGATCATCCCTAGGTCCCCTTCAGAGGCTACAGCTGCAGTTTGGTCTCGGACAGCTATTTAGACCTTTGTTGCTTCGCTGGGATCTGCACCAGTAAGGGGTACTACTCCCCTTGGGCTGTGGTGCATACATGCTGCAGGGTGGCAGGGATGGTTGATAAATCATGCTGGGATCCTTGCAAAGGAAAAGGAAATTTTTTTCCTAACCACTGCCTATTATGCTATGGAAGAAGGACTAACAGCCCAGCAGAGTATCGGTAACACAGCTTTTGAATAAAATCATCCCCGAATAGAGATAGATGTAGAATAGAATAGAACAGAACAGAACAGAATAGATCTTTTTCACAATAGCAAAGTATCCATTTGCTCTGCTCCTGATGTGCAGCTATTAACATTGCACAGGGCACCCAAGAAAGGGAAAAGGGTGCGCAATGGTAAAGCAGCCTCCTCGCTGCCTGGTCACCCCAACCCTCTTCAGCACAAAGACCAGGCTGTAATGGCCCAGAAGGATATTACCCGTGTATTCATTCTGGTCACACAGAGGACACAAAAATGTCACGTTTCTCTCTGAGAGCATTGCCTTCATGTCGAATGAAATTTCTATCTTATTTTAAACCTCTGTGAGTGGCAGTAGACTCGGTGCTGGGATGGGCTGTGGGACCAGTGCTCCCATCCACTTGCAGAAGTGCACATAGATCAGAAAGTGCAGTGAGCTTTTAATAATCTGTCTACACACAGCCTGTCTCGGTGGCTCTTTATACTTTCTGTTGTTCCAGGAAGATAACACTTCACAGAAGCTATAAAAGACACATCATATCTCAGTGACACTTTGGGACAATGCAGGATAAAATTCAATTAAATGCAAAATCCAAAAGAAGTCTGACGGAGTTTCAGGTGCTTTTCAATTCGTCACTTTTCAATATTTCTTGAAATTCCCCAGAACCAAATATCCAGAGGTCATTTCAAAAGCTACCATGAAGAATGTGCCAGAGGAGTTTTCATCAGGGACTTTGACTTGCCTTACAATAGAAAACTCTCTCCATGAGTCTGAAATCTGGGACCAGCAGAAATGTTTCTCTGAGTAATTACACCCGTCTGTATCTTCATCACATATTTTGATTTTGCTGGAGCGGATATTGAATCTGAACCAACGTGCCTTCTGGTGCCAGGGGTGTTTATTTCAGGTTTGCCCTTCTCCCCATCTCCTGTCATTTTGTGATTACATGCCTTCTGTACCCAGGGAAAACCTCCACACCACAGGGTACAATGACAACTAGCACTTCGTTTTCAGAAAGCATGGAGTAGTAACACAAACTCTATTTCGTATGCGCTGATGAAATCCATCTAGATTTTCCTTTGTATTTGGAATACTATAGAGTGGGAAAATCTGTGTGCTTTCCACCGAGGCAAAGCCCTAGCCTCATTGCAGGGAAATGTAGTTTTACGTTTTACATTTAAATGCTCTTCAGGAAAGGGCTACTTGTTTCATAGACTATCCCAAAGACCATAGCGGGTTTTGGATGATGTATTGCAGTATCAATAAACTCCATGCTACCAGCACAATACCTATTACGGTACCTGAAAAAAAATCGGTATTGGCTGCAGTATTGATTGTTTTCAATATTAATTGCTTTAGTTTACTGAAGACACTTTTACAGTAAAGAAGGGCAAGTTAGAATGTTGTAAGCCTGAGACTGCCATGGAGAGTAAATACCATACCAGGACAGATCCAGCCCCCAGTTCTCCTGACTTTTTAACGCGTAAGTTTAGTATCAAAGAAATGCAAAAAGTTGTGGGGTGGGAAAATACCAGCTGGCTGAATTTGCTGAGGGGTGGAGGACAGGGACTTTGTTAATATATGGGGTTGTAATTCAGGCCCAGAAAGATTGGTAGACTGATAATGAAAAACATCTCCCTTGAAAACCACCTGTTGACTTTTTTTTATGGTCATTTCTTCCTTGGCTCCTGCCAATCTGGTGAGCTGTTGGCCTCTTCTGTACCATACCGAGACTCACTGATATTCTAAAGTAAAAAAAAAAGAAAAGTCTTGGAAGCCAAATATTCTTTCATGAAGCCACTCACATTTAATCGAGCTAGGAGCTCCTCCATCCTCTCCCCGAGCACATCAGTTTGCGGGGAGCTTGCTGCAATCCTGTGGGCTCGCTCCCACTGTGATGGCTTTCTGCTTTCCACTGGCAGGCACTGGTTTGGCCCCAGAGATTTCAGTAGATGGGAGATTTCAGCACGAATTTGTTCTGCAGCCAGTTAGAACTGCTATTCCTGCTTCAGCGCCCCAGGGAAGTGGCAGCAAGTTTTCGATCTGCTTACGGTTTCCAGTCTCCCACTCTTGTTGAGTTATCCAGAGGCAACGTGTTGAAGGAGGAGGTTGTTTATGAGGCCCATGTGCTGACTTATCCACGCTCAGATGAGTTGTCCTTTGACACAGGGTAGTTCCCAGCTACTGCTTTCAGTGTGTGGTTTCATGCTGTGACCTCCTAAGACATCTCCAGCAAGGCTCTGCTAAGAAAATGAGGCAAAAATTTGAACGCCAGCCACTTGATCTTAGGAACAAGAATTTCTCAGCCTTTCTGTTCAAAGATTAAGATCTGTGCAGGTATGATGAAGTCTTGAATCTGACAGAGCCTTGTCGTTGATCTGCTCGGACCTGCTCTTGCAGAGAGCTATCCAAAGCAGCCAGAAGAGGTTTTTACGTCCAAACCCCAAGGCCTTTTAGAATAAAGCCTCTAATATTTAATTTATACATTAAGACAACTCCAAGGAGCTAGAGAAAAAAGAAGGAATAGAAATAGGTTGATGTGTATATCTTCATCTTTCCTCAGTGCAGTTGCCTGCTCCCAGGCTCGGCTTCACGCAGTGCTGGGGCTTTCCTGCTGCTGATGAAGAGCTGCACAGCCCAGCTTGCCTCTAGGAGGGCTTTTTCTGCCGCTCCTTAGCTTTATTCTCTGCTCCTTGGTCTTGCCAGTGGTTGTTCGGTCTCCCTTGGAGCCGCAGGCTCCCCACTCCCTGCTGTGCCTCTTGTCCTCCTGCCCGGTGCCCCCGAACCCTGAGCCCTCCCGCTGCTCGGCTGCCCCGCGGGCAGGAGCATCCCTCCCTTCATCCCTCCCTCCCAGAGCTGCCTGACTCGCTCAGGCTCCCTAAGGGAAGGGAACCCACAACATGAGCGCAAACAAATAAAAAAATACCATCCACCACAGTGGGACAGGTGGAGTTCAGGGAGGATCCTCAAGAGGAGGGACAATTTAAAGCATGAAAAGCCAGAGGAGCTGCAGCCACCTCTGTTCAAACACAAGCGAAGGCTCCGGGCTGTTGCATTTACTGCATTGTTGAATTCACCACCAAACCCTGCAGGAACAGTACTGCAGCCTGTACTGGAGTTTTCTACTGGCACCTGGCAATGATAATATTTCAGGGTAAAGGCAGATGTGTTTCTCAAAGGATAAGTGATATATGCTTATCCTTTGAATAAATAGCTCAGTCTTACTAAGGCAGATGCTTATACCACTTCAGTTCTCCGGTTGCTCACTGGTAACTTATTTAAAAATCATTCTCTCTGATGATTAATGCCTGGTAATATTAGAAAGACAACCAGCTGCTGAGATGTGTACGTTAAATCTGCTGATTTGTTTTAATTAGTACAAGACCCATTATTGGGTAGTCGAAAAGACATTAATCTCTTCTTTCTGTGGTGCAGGTCTTTCTGAGCCACAGCACGGGGCAGGCACGAGGAAAGAGGCGGAGAGAGGCGTTTGGGAGAAGGCATAATTCACACACATCAATTTTTCCTCCAAAATGTGTGCACACTAAGCATTTGATGCTCGTGTTCTAGTGATGCACAGCGAGCCAGCTTTATTTGTCAAAAGCCCATATAGGTGCTTGGGGAGAGATAAAGCCCACAAACTGTACAGTGGTTGGAGCCGGCTATAGTGCGGTATGCGCGGTAGTGTCACAGCTGGCCGTGCATGCTGGCGGTTGTTACGGCTCGCATGATGAGCTGTAACACATCAAAATGGGTAACTCGGGCGACTTTGCTAATTCTTGGCAGAATCTGGGAGAAATTCGTGACCATGAAAAGTCCTATAGCTGCCTCTGAGGACAGACTCCAGGGTCCTTCAGATGTCTCCAGGTACCTGGCCAATGCCTTTCAGCGTTGTGTGAAATCATGTTGTGGTGGATGGACCAGGAAGGTCGGGGCTTGGTGGATTTCTGGATGCAATTGTAAGTCAAAATTCTATTGTTGATGTTCCTCCAGTAGAGAAACCTGGGGCAGCAGGGATGCAATAGCACCCTGACAGAGCGAACCCCACGGGAAGCCAGGAAAGGCTCTCCATTCCAACACCTGCTCAGTCCTGCCAGTGCTGTCCCAGGTGTTATACTCAGCCAAGGGTGAGGCATTCAGATCTGCTGGAGGGGCTTCAGCCGCCCCTTTTCCATCTGTTGGGGAACCGCCCTACCGGTTGGCTGACAAGCTCTGCCTGCGGCACTAGTGGAGATGCTTTCAAGCCCCGTTTCAGCCACTGTACAAAGCAGGACTGTGGCTTTCCTGGGCCAGAGCGCAGGCAGGTGCCTCCTTATTGCAGGGGTCTGGGGACATCTGAATTCTAGTCCTGCTCTGGAGTGTTGTATAAGAATGGGAGGACCAATCCATCATTGCTGGGACAGGTTAATCTGATTTATCAAGTCTCAGCTAGCAGACTGAAGAGTAATTTCTTCTTGCTGAAAATGTGGAGGAGTCATATGTGCTTGGACATCCAGGCAGGATCTCACTTTATCACTTAAGAAGCCATTAAGCGGTTGAGCAGCTGGGTTCAGCTTCATATCTGCAAGGCGAGGGTGCTGGCTGCGTTCCCTAGCTGCAGAGAGCCTTCGGGGCGGGAGAAAACACCAGCACAGACACGTTCAGAGGACAAATATCATTCCCCCGTGCATCTGCCCAGCTTCTCCAAGGAAGGGCAGAGGTGGCCCACCCAAGAAGGGTCTGCCATGGGGAAAGGCTGCAGCAGCCATGCCTTAGGTGTGAAAGTCCCGGATGGGTCTGGGCTGAAGGCTCCCTGGTCCTCCAGAAAGAGCTGGTCAGTACCAGGCAGCTCCCTCCCAGGGTTGTGGATCTTTTCCCCCTCTTTCCTCCTCAAACACAGCAGGTACAGACAACCCTAGACTGGGAAAGGCATGTAAAGTGAATGTTGCAAGCACGGCCAAAAGAGACAGGACATGTTGGCAAAAGTCTGAGGCTCCTTGGCTCTCCTCCTGCTCCACCACAGCTTTTCTGTGTGACTTCAGACCTCAAAATTTTTCTTCCTCAGCATCTGTGTCTATTTTAAGAAGCAGACACTCCTATTTTACTGACATTTCTATAGTGGCTTTGCTTCCTTGGCTACTGAGAGCTGAATTAGGAAACTTTTCTGTGATATACTGCTTGCTCATCTGAAAGCAAGGCACCAAGCAGAGCAAGACAAGGGTGAAGGAAGAGCCAAAATTACAAGAAATGTTGAGGAAAGACTGTGTAAACATAGAAATCAGTAATAAATATGAGTTAATTCGGTCCATGTGGTTGATATTGCCTTGTGCTATGTCTAATTTTAATGCTAAAGGTTCAGTGCTTCCAGTGACATAATTAGTAATTGCATGCTTAAATATTAATGATAGTTGATTTTGTATGTGAGGGGAGGATGTGTCGGTGACCCCTTGGTCTGATGGTCACTTGGGCTAGTGGCCCATTGCCAGGAAGGGTTGTCCCCCTCCACTTTTCTTCAAGAAGAGAGCAAACCGAGGGAGGTGCTCTCCGTTCTCCTGGTGCCCCTCGCCCCCCTCGCACACCTCCGCGCGAGTGCCAAACCACCACGTCCCACTTCAGATCCCAGCCGGGTGAGCACGAGTGGTCAGTCCAACGGAGTTATGCCGGCGGGATCGTTTTCTCTGGCTGTGCATTACTCACTGTTACGGCGCTCTGTTTCAGCTGCTTTCTCCACAATAAACCCCACAGTGATTTATGACCAGTGAGGATTGCTCGCTATCTTCTATCTCTTTTTAAACGTGGCCCCAGCTCTGCCATCTGTTGCTGTGTGTGACCATGTTAGAGCTCCAGGTTCATTTCTGTGACCCTGGGGAGCGCTGCTGGCTCCTCTCTGATCCCCACGCTCTCCCCCTTACCCGGGTGGTGGGCTCGGATGTGCTGTCTCTGGTGCTCTGAAGATGATGCAGGGAGAACTGACAAATCTCTCCCCCAGGAAGATTTGAAATTCTAAGGAAATGCATTAACAGGTGTGAATTGTTCGTTCTGCTGGAAATGTTTACATCTAGGAGAAGACAGTTTTCCTCCTAAAAGACAATCTGGTCATGTTGAACTCCAAATCTACTCTTCTGACACACCTTAGTAAAGTCTGCAAGATACTTTCTGGCTGTCCAGGGGATTTTTTTAACACAAAAATATTCTCCAGAAGATCTTGGGTCCCAGAATCAAGTGCTGATGCATAGCTTTGTAGCTTATGGGAACATACAGTAAATGCAGTGAGATGTCTGCCTCCCTGGCAAAAGTAGTGCTTCAGCATGTGGAAATGCACGGTGGTCAATCCATGTGGACCTTCTGAGCTCCTTGAGGTCCATTCGAGGAGAAGCTCCGCCTCTACCACCGCTGTTAGAGAGACACATGCAGAAGTTGAGTTTCTTCAAAGGCATCATCCTTTAATGGATTTAAATCTTGTACTGAAAGGAGCAGCAGCATAATTTCTATACTTGGCGTGCCAATTAATTTGAATTTTGGCTGGGTGGATGAACTCCCCTGTAGAGCCAGCTGTTTGCTCAGCCCTGTCACTGGAGCAGGTGCCGGAGGGCTCTGCTGGAGCAGCACACGCAGAGCTGGAGCTTTGCACCCAGCAGCGACTCGACCAGCAAACTGGCTTTGGCTGCAGGTCCGGGGGCTACGCGGGGCAGGAGCGATATTCAAGAGAGATGCAGTTCTGCATGCAGGCAGCCCCAGCACTCATTCTTCAGGCAAGCCACTAAAAATAAGCTACATTCGGTAAGTGACACAGTTTAAGGAGCTGCAAGTGTGTGTGCTCAGGTGGCGGGGAGCTGCAGAGTTGGCGTGCAGTTTTAATTCAATACTCCAAGATCCCCTCGTGCCTAGGGGAATATTGGCGCTATGCGTTATTGCTACCGCATGTTGATGTTTCCAAGGGGGATGACCAGCTCCTGGGACAACATGATTTAAATGTACAAACTTACACTAACTATATGGTAAGATATGTTTATCTCAGCATGACAACCGAGGCGATTGCATTGCCTAACTGGGGGAAGAACACAGCTTTAAATTCTAATCCAAAGAAAATAATATTCCAGCCTTTATGTACACTTTAATTCACAGGAGCTTTATGTAGGTATTCTGGCATTTCCCAGTCACATATTTCTGTAAGTCTCTTACCAACAACACTAACACCACACAGTGATACTATTTTTCATGCTTTATGAATATGTCTTTGCCGTGGAACGGCTCCTTGCAGCAAGCATGGCATTTTACTTATTTATCACTTTATCCTGGTTTTGCACCATTCCTAAATGCTGATCATGGCTGCTGTTCCAGCTCTGTACGTCCCAGAGAAAGACCATGCCTACAGGATCTTCCTGAAGGGACTCTGCTATATTAACAGTTCACTCTGTGCAGAAGGGGATGTTTCAGCACCTTGGTGCCTTCACAGCTGTATTATTGGGCACCGTAATTTCAAACCCCTGATCAACCTTGTCTGAAGCCAACGTTCACCCTGCTCTAAGCAGCAGGTTGAGAGACCTCCTGAGCTCTCCTCCAGCCTGAATTGTTCCTGATTTTACGTTCCTCTTGCTCGAGACTATGCTATACCTCAGAGAGCCCTCCCCTACCCGCAGCGCCTGTGCAAAGCGTGGAGCGAGGCACTGCTCCTGCTCTCCAGCAGCATGGCTCTAAATCACATCTGTAACAGCCGCATGACTCAACGCTGGCCATAGCTTCCGTATCATTTTGTGTCTGCCGCTGTTGTGCTCGTTTTCGTCTGCAATGTGAGCTGTGAACGAACGTCCTGCCAGGCACGGTGTAATTGTTTAGCTCGGAAATGATTTCTCTCACCGTGCTTCCCAACCTGTGGGTAACCTGGCAGCTCCCTTACAGCAGGATGGTATCGTGCCCACAAAACCGCCTGCTTTTTTTTCTCAACGCGAGTGAAATTTGTAGCGTTCAGCCGCCACATTCATTAGAGCCACAAACCTTTAACATCACAGGCAGGAGCGCCGGCTGAGGTGTGCCTTCCCAACGGCAAGCGCAGAGCGTGGATGGCCTTCTGCTCCCAGCCCTACGGCCGCAGCAAACGCTGTCACACCTTGAGGAGCCACTTGTCACAAACATGAGCAGATCGCTTCCAAATGCCGGGATCGAAGTGTTATAGGAGCAACAGAGACAGAGCTCTGATCTCCTCCGAGAAGTGTCTCTCTGCCCTCAGGTTCGGTTCATGTGGGACCAAATCCTTTCTGCTTTTGCCTTTATTTTTGGTCTTTGGGTTGTGAGGACAGAAGATGACTCCGGTGAGATGCTGCAGGAGAGTCCCTTGCTGAACACGGGTATCTTCCCTGCAGAGGTGGAGCAGATAAGCCCACCTGCAGCATCGCGCCGCTGTGGGGAAACAAGTGGTACCCAACCAGCGCTCTGGGCAGGGAGGGCATTTCTGTAGTTGTATTTTGAAAAAGACAAATGATGCTGATAATCACTGTCTGAATAGGGATTATTTTAAAGGGGTTGTTTAACAGTGATAGCTAAACGCAGTTATTTTAAAATCCATGTATCCAGATAACTGCATCAAAGGCTTTAAAAAGATCAGGCCAAAGAACTCTCTGAAACACTAATGGAGATTTCCAGTAAACGTGAAGCAAGGGGGAAGCTCCAGAGGGCTTGGAGAAAGGCTAAATGACTGTTACAGGTAACTCCAGCCATGGGGAAAACCGCAATAAGCAACAGGGCAGCTGAGTAATTGCAGGGTTGAAGGAAGACTAATAATAATTGATGATTGATGCTGGTTTATTGAAGTTTGGTTGCAACCAACAGTTTTTCTTTTTGATGGGACAAATAATCCTGTGCTGATACAATGCTCTTCTGGCCAGCACTTGACTTGTTATTGTAGAACATTGTCTTGCAGGAGAAAGGCAATTGAGGTCCACCAGAATAACTAGTTAGGATTTCTACATTGAGATACAGAAAACTGCAGCTACAGATGCTGTTAAAAGCATTTTCTGGACAAGTTCAGGGTTGCAGAGCTGCCCAGGAGTCTGAACATTTCCACAGTGCAGAAGCACTGCGGGTGAAACATTCTCCCTGCTTAGATCCACAAGGGTAGTGCCCAGGTGCAAAGACCCCAAATGTCAACAGAGGTCCTTTGAGGGATCCAGTTTCCCAGAAATGCCCATCACACGCTGGCAAGGGGGCAGGGTACCTCAGCAATTGTTAAATTCTTGGACGCAGAAAACTAGAGCTGAGGATAACAGCATGCACCTCTTGCTTTCTAGGCTGATGGATAGCAATCCCACATCCCTGAAGGGGAAGGAAGGATGGCATGTGTCTCTGTCCTACAGATTAAAGCTTGTAGACAGGATAATTGTCACTGTTTAATGTAAAACAAGGAAATAGTTCAGTAAAGAGGCTGTGGCACCTGGCTCCTACATCGCTGGAGAGTGCCTGGAGAGCAGAGCAGGGGATGTGGCTAGGAGAGGGCAGGAGGGGCAAGGAGGAGGTGGGTTGGAGGGGGCTTCGCAGGTGCCTCTGCCTGAGTCCCTGGGGGCCCCTTGGCTGCTGCTGCCCCACTCACAAGGGTCAGGAGTGACGCGTGGCTCTTCTTAAGACAGGGCTTTGGAGGTCCTCTCCCCCTTTAAGATATGACCCTCAGAGGGGAGTTCATTCATGGGATGGCATGTAGGGCTATTTGCACTCTAGTGACATGATATCTGGCAGGGATCAAATGTGTTTCTCAGACGATGGTGGGATGATGGCATGCGTCTTCACCCTCATCATCCTTATGGGATACACAGCAGGGACTTGGATCAGTACAGAGGCGCCTCACACAAGAAACAGATGCTGAAGAGAAAGAGCTGAGGGAAACAGCGGGTAATTTATCACCACAACACCTTACCAAAGGCTGTTTTGGGTTCAGCGAGACTAAATTTTTCAGTTCAGCTTTTGTCTTTTTTCTAAAAGAACTGGTCTAAATTTGACAGATAGTAGACTTGAAGAGGAGCAAACACAGATAATACCTCTGAAGAGCATTTATAGGTGATTCCTGGTCTTACTGCCTGTGGGATTTCTTTTGCTTCATTGGTACATGCTGACTGTGCCTCAGTGGGTGGGGAATGAAGGCAGTCCCTCCTGTAATTATTTTTAAGTCCAATTCTGAAGCAGAAATCTGGGAAAACCTAGAGGGGGTCAAAGTGTGAAATCCTAATTTGCAAATGTTATCCAGAGTGATTGATGGGTTCATTGAGAAGACTTTATCTTACAAGTGTTATCATGTGGCCTGAAGAGAAAGGAGAATATATTTATTTGGGAATGCCCTGCATGAGACAACTGATAAGAGGAACTCTGCTGAAAATGTTTCTCAGCTGGTTTTAAGGATCTGCCCGTAGGTTAATGGGTATAGGGGCTCCAGGCAGCACTGGAAAGCAGCCAGGGGAATGCTGTCCAGGAGCACAGTGGGGCATCCCCAGACATTGGTGCCTAGAGCTTGGTGACAGACAGGACTGATGACACACCAGCTCAAATATTGTGCGTTTGTGACAGTCGCTGTGAGGTTCACAGCTCTCCAAACCACTTTTTCACGGTCTCTGTTGGAAACAAATCTGGACTGCACCACAGGGTGACAAGGCAGTTGCAAACCATGACCTACAGTGAGGAAATGTTGGTTATGTTGGATGGTAGCAGAAGTTCCTAAAGGTCCTCACTGTACGGCGTGCAGGTGCTAGAACATCAGCATTGCCATTTCCTAGCAGTTTCAAGTGGTTGCAAGAAGCTTTAAGCAGTGTAAAGGATGCCGCAGCCACTGGAAAGAGTGTTTTTCTTTGACAGTTTGCAGAGAGCTTACTAAAGCATGGGGACAGTCTTCACTGGCTGCTTTCAGAGCAAATAAGGAGTGCAGCTGCTCAGGCTCAAGGGACACTGACACATTCAAAGCCAGCGAGAGCAGGCAACGCTGTAGACACAGAAAACACAACTCTTCCTGACTGCAGTGGAATAACTGGGATGGTGGGAGGTACAGAGAGGGGGATGGTGGAAGTGTCAGAGGGTCCAGTTTGGACAAATATTAAGGATAGGCCTATGGCTTTAAATGGAAGAGTGTCTAGTATAGAAACGCCCTCTCTGAGGGCAGACTGGGGGCATAACAGCCCCAACACACTCCAACTAGGGCACCCAGTGAGTACGTTGCTCGAGCGCACCCATGTGCAGCAAGGGAATCACTCATGAAGTGGGAGATAATATAAACTAGCTCCAGTCCAGCTAACCATGGCCTTTTGTCTCTTCATAATCCAAGATAACTGTGCCATATATTTGGAATTTGGCAAACAAATACTCCTCCTGGCTTTTCCTTCATCACACTTTGAACTCAGCGTTGCTTTAAGGGAACTGGCTCATACCATGTGCCTAATGAGCCCTAACACCAGTGACCTGGGAGAGTGCAGCACTGTCTGGCTCCCCACCTCACTGCCCCAGGTACTTACGAGTCTTCCTCTGCCCAAGCAGAGGTCTCAAGGTCTTCTTCTGTGCAAGCAGTCCAGTTCTCTGAGAGCTGCCATGGCAAGCAAGACGGTGGGAGGGGGCTCCCTATGGCCTTCTTCAGTCAAAGGGCGTTCATTAGTAAGCAAATAGCCTGTTAAAGAGTTGATGTGACAAGCTGGATTACCCATTGCGCTTTGGGGTTCAGCTTCCCAGCCACACGAGGAAGGGGTGTCCTGACAGATGGTGTTGCATTGATCTAACGCCACATGAGCAGAGCTTCCGCAGCAGAAATATTCATATTCTTACAAAAGCCTGGGAGTGGAGGAGAGGGCTGGTATGAAAATAGGAAAAACAGTACATTCAGTGGGAGGGTGAGGTGGAAAAGTGGAGGAGAAAGAAGAGGAGACTGCTGTGGGATTTGGGATCCCTGGCAGTACTGGTCTGGGCAGCTGGTACAGACGGACATGGAGGAGAGGGTGGAAAGAAAGCCTGGGTGTGATCTGCAGAGACAGCACTGACCCTCCTGCCGTGAGTGCCAAGATGGACTGGGGGACTGAGGTACAAAAAAGACCATCAGGCCCAAGCAGGGCAGTTTTATGCCTCTTTGCTGTTCTTTCACTCTTTCCTTGGTCATGGGGAGGGATGTGCTGGAATGGTCTTTGCCAACTGCTTTAAAAATCATGACAGCTAATGTATTGCATTTCCAGGCCCCAACATAACTTTTTTCAGAGTAATTACTTTCGATTTCCTCACAATAAATACACTGCTATTTTTTCCTTTCCAATAATTGAGCCTATTTATTAAGGCTAGGATTTACTGTCTTCTGGAGCCCAAAATGAATGGGGTTGCCTTGGGAGATCAATACGGATGTTCATAAGAGTTGTCTCTTCGTGAAGCCTGTGTCAGCCCTGAAGACCTTCCAGCTGACCTTAGATGACCACTTCTCCCTTCTTCTTGAGCAACCTGGTCTAGTGGAAGGTGTCCTTGCCCATGGCAGCGGGTTGGAACTAGATGATCTTCAAGGTCCCTTCCAACCCAAACTGTTCTGTGATGACATGATTGCTTTGACCCACTATGGTCCATCAAGCCCTGTAGAAATCCTCTGTTTAGGGTGGACCTTGTGGATGGTGTGCCCTGCTGATGTCACCTCTGGGAGAAAGCAGAGGTTTAGACTAATCTGTAACTTACTCACTTTATTTTATTTTTGTAAGTTGTCCTAATCTTCCCTCTCTTCTCAAGTTTTTTGGCACTGTGGGTTTCCCAGTACCACCAGAAAGGAAAGGGTTTGCCCCATGATTCCATGTTAGAGAGTGTCTTCAGCCTGAGGACAGCATATGAAAATAGGCAGTGATGGGATGGCAGCAGAGACATGGGTGTCTGGAAAGGAGGGTGGAGGTCTCAGCTCTGGGGATGTGCCTACAAGACATATTGATGGTTGCCCTAAATCTTTATGGTTTTCTTGAACTTCTCAGGAGGAAATGAGAGAATGCAGCTGAAACAGACTTGTTTGGTTTTGGCAAAGGTTTGCACAAGTCAGAAATATCTCCCCTTTCTTTGGTCCTGGGATGACCCTAGTTCCAGTAGGAATCTCAGCCATGACTGTCTGGTAGGACATTATCATGTTAGGTCACTGGAGAGTTACTTGGCAATCTATTTAAAAAATAAAAATAAAAATAAATCTCTGCACCGCTCTGCAGGCCACTCATCTCCTTACTTACCTGGAAGGGATGCTAAAACGCAGAGGTGAAACTCTCAAGGAAAACCATCACCAGCACAGGTCTGAGGTGCCAGCCTGGACTTCAACGGAATCAGTGGGAACAAGGGCTGTGCTATCCATGCTGCTGGATTTACTGCTATTATTGAAATAACATTGACTGGCAAATATGACCCTTCCATAGCCTTTCCCAGGGCTCAGTCTTCCCTTTAGTGACAGGCATATGCTGATAAAATAGGAAGAGGTAATGAAGGTAGCATGATACCGTGAAATACTGCACGGCAAGAAAAATGATATAATCTATAATACCAATAGAGCTTCATTTTTCTTTCCAGGTGGATAAATGTGCTCTTTTCTTTTCACTACAAGGCAGCTGGCGTCTTATTTGACCCTCGCCAGTGTGCTCAGTGTCTGGCCTTTAAGTGGCAACTGTTGAAGTCTTGAAGTTCACGGTGCGATGTCTGTGCTTTCCATCTCCTTCTGCACAGGATGAAGATCTCAGCCTGCTTAGAAAACGCAGGAATCAAGAGAGGTGGAAGAGTCTTTTGATGCACAAACAAAAGTTAAGACTGTAAAGAGTCAACTGAGCCAGCTGGGCTTGGCCTTAACTTCTCCATCTGCCATATACAGGGAATATCCAGAGAGAGGAAGGGACAACTGCCAGGTATTTTACAATGTCAATGATACAAATACCAATTTTTGAGTATTATCTGAACTGTGCCATGTATATTTTTAATACAGTTTTTCTAACATGGGCAAATGAGGCAAAGAAGTCCTTGCGTGCCAGGAATGACTACAGCAAGGGGGTGAAATGGACCTGAGCTGGCTGTTAGAAATAATTAGAGGACACCTGCAATGTATTAGAAAGAAATAGAATGTATTAGAAATAATAGCTCCTTGGACTTTTGTCTAACAGCTTTTTGGAGGGTCCTGGGCCTATTCTGGTGTTTTAAGGACTATTATTAAATATTACCTATAAAATCATCATATCAGGATTCCCTTCACTGTAGACATTCTGACCTATTTGATTTTGAGCTAATTGCCTTAAGAAGTTGCCAGGTTTCTAGGTCTTCAGCAGAAGTCCACCTAGAGAGGGATAGTTTGATTTCCACCTCATGCCTTGGGTGCAATGGTTTATAGCAATATAGGAAGAGGCAGAAAGCTGTGGTGAAATGTTGATTTACATCCAGGTAGCACTCCCTTGTTCCTGATGTATGATGGAACAGGACAGTGGTAGAGGAAGGACTAAAACCCAGAGCAGCAGCTTCATGGTGAGGGTCTGATTTGGGTTATGCAGAAGGATGGCTTTAGGTGCAGGCTGGGGACGTTCCCTTCCAAAAATCTGGTTTAAAATTCCTCTGTTTGATAGAAAGCCATCTCCCAAAGAGGTGCACCAGCTGCTATGTGCATGAGGAGAACAGCCACCCTGAAATCTGCCCCAAAGCAGATCAGCCTCAAGGAACCATTCTGGGTGAGTCGCGGCTCTGCTGCCTTCAGCCCAGCCCAGGCATCCAAGGGGACCTTGGTGGGAACAGGGGACCAAGTGCACAAGCCCATGGGACTTCCAGCATCAGTGGTTCCTCTGCCTTTGGGGCAATCTGAAACGGTTTGCTAATGAAACAAAACAAGCGCATTTCTCATTCTCTTAAAATCTCCAGAAACATCCTCTCCACATCAACCACCCTAGAACAGGAGGTTTTGCCATCTGGGTGAATTCTGAACACGCCTAGAGCATTGCCCGGCAGAGTCCCGCTGCATTTCACTAGACCACTTCCAAGGATAGCCAAGCCCTCCCGTGAAACTAAACTTATTAAAAGCCATTTGTTAAAACCCCAAGAGTGTGGAGCGCACCGAGAGGTCTCTCTCTAACGACCAAGTAATGGGTCTTTGCTCTCTCATGTCACAGGTATCTTGGCCCTCTAAGTTCTTCGTTAAATCCCCACCGCTCTCCGCAGGGAACCGCAGCACCGAGGTCGGGAGAGGCTTGGAGTGAAGGGCACCCCTCAGGAGCCAGCCCCACCGCTCCTGGCAACTTGGCAACTTCTATCACCTTCCTGACTCCTCAAAGAGAAGGCTTGATGATCCTATTCCAGCTATTAGCAGGTATTTAATAAGTATTAGTAATTACCGGAGGGTATAAATTTTAATAATTATTTTTATAATTCTTAATGCAGCCATTAATCAATTCATTATTATTGAGATAATAATTACTCAAAGATTTATAACTCCAGTTAATGTTTTTTAATTAATTTAATTTGGTGAGGTGAGGAAGTGAAGTAAAAACACACTGCGTTGTTGGCATTTCTCAGTGGGACTTTTCTGCTTTAGTTTTAGGGTGTGCACAACTTGTGTTCTTCCACACATTGCTGGACACGTTCCAGGCTTGCAAATGTACGTAGCCTCATATTCCCTTGGAGGGACAGGGCACTGCTGCTGTCCCTGGCTCATTCTGGGGTACCACAGCATGGTTATGGGGCTGAGCATCACCTTTTAACCCACTGGAGAGGAACTGTTACCCTGGAGCTGCCAGTCCCCTGCATGGGATGCTGGTACCTCAGATTGTGGATGGGAGAGAGGGTGCCCTGGGTGGGAACAATCCTGGTCTGCCTAACAGGAGACCCTGAGACAGAGATTTGCCTTGAACATTCCCTGTGGTTTAGGCACCGTGTTCAGACTGGCAGGAGGAGGGGGATTCATGGCCTGAAAGCCTTGAGCGGGATCACGGCTTTCAGATAAAATTGTATTAGTGCCTGAGGAACACTGCTGCGAATGGGATGAGTGTTTAGTCTCAGGATAGGAAAAGTCTTTGTCCTGATTCCTGCTTTGCCATGAGAGATTCCTTCCCAATGACCAAGGAGAGACTCCCAACTTCTGGTTGTTTTGGTTGGGATGTTCCTTTCTATGGAAACTGCTACTTGTGAAAGAAAGTGGGATCCGGGAACTGGGAGAACAGAGGGCTGAGCCTGTCGTGCATCCTCACCCAGCAGCAGCTGGCAGGGCAGCTGGACTGCAGCTGCTCATCCGCACTGAACTCACCTACAATATTCAGATATTTAAACATTTAGATGGGACCCCTCTAATTCTGTGAATGCTATTAAAGTCACATCTCCAGCACCTCCCTGTGATGTGTTCGTCCAGCTACAAATATCAGAAAGCCCCATGCCAGAGTCAAACATATTCCTTCTGGGGCCAAGCTGTCTCATTTTTAGCACCCAGGTTAGGAGAGGGGAATTGCATATGTAATAGTGGCCGTCTCCAGGCAGGACAGCAAAGCACTGGTAAGACTCTCTTGCGGGGCAAGGCGTAAGAGGAGCTGTGCTTGGAGAACTCATCTGGAACAAGCTGGAAAGAGCCTCTTGACATCGGGAATAGCAGAGATGCAGGAGGGGAGGCTCAGCACACCAGGGTGTGTTAGAGGACCCTGGCCAAGAGGCATTACAGATGATGGAGTGGTGATCACAGCGGAGGACAGCCCAGGAGATCTTAGCAAGGCCTCAGAGATGATGGGTGTGATGGGTTGACCCTGGCCAGCAGCTAAGCTTTCACTGATGATCTGTGGAATTTCCCTTGCTCAGGTCAAATAAGTTTGCATTATAGCATCTATATTCTTCCTCCAGAGCATTTAATCTTTAGGGATTACTTCAAAGAGTCTCTCTATTCCTTGGCTGATGAGTGGAGCCTTTCTGAGCAGGCCCCCAGGTTGGAAACCGTTTCAATTAATTTTCATTCTCTCTTTTATGCATAACCCTCCTAGTCCCCTCAAGAAGCATCGCCATTCCCTCCTGCATAAAATGTAACATGTGTCAGTTTTTTATTTTCAAATTGACATTTATGTGGGATTTCAAAATGAGTTAAGATCTGATGAGAGTTTCCTTTTGTCAGGGGTGTATTTTGGGCTGGATTCGCAAGTTACAAGTGGCAATTCCCCTTCCTCCAAGAGGCATCACCCCTGGGAGGGGGCTTCCAGTCTGTTTTTTTGAGAAGGGATCCTAAAAGCCTTTTCATTTCGCTCCTCCAGACAAAGTTATTTAATAGAGTGGCAGAGGAATATAAAATATCTGCATTCAAACACAAAAATCTGCATGCCTGCGATTACAAATTCCAATGAGTGTGGGGTTGTTTTGGAGTTAAATTGTGTCATTTTCTGCAAATGGCACAGTCTTGCATCTGCTTGTGTTTGGGGTCTAACGACAGCAGGCACGGTACAAGAGAAGAGGTTTCTTTTTCCTGTATGACCTGAAAGGTGATTCCCAGCTTCACCTCTCCCCGGTTAAAGCCACCACCTAAAGAACTCATGCAAATAAAAATCAGGGATGTCCTAATGGATTTCTCACTCTTTTTTTCAGAAAATACTCCCAAGTCACAAGCTATAATGATCTCTAAGGAATGGGTCTCCGACAAGGAGGATAGGGCTTGTCAAGAATGGGGACTGGGAATAAATAACTGGTACCAGTATTCCTCACGCTCACCGTGGTGCGGATGCAGTTTCCCTTGGGATGCTTAAGACAGCCTGAGGAAGGTCTCCTGCTTGGCGAGCAGATGTAGGACCATGCCATGACATAGGTAAGCGTGTGGGCTTCTGACACACGAGCGGCGCGTTGCTGTTAGGGACAGAGAAGTCAGTTCTCTACCCTTGGGCATCGCTATTACCCTCCTGGAACTCACCTGTCTCACTGGAGGCTCAGGCTCTTTCACGAGTATTTACCTTTATGTTCAATTTGTATCCCAGCATAACATGTTTACCCACCCAAAGCTAAACAAGTGTCTCCAGGACGCCTGAGGCTGTTGTTTAAAGACAACTTGTAGCCACCAGCGGAGTACGTTCTGGCATACATCTGTGGGGCAGACATACAGCTTTAGGGGATGAAGAATACTTCCAGCCATCCCAGTATGTATTTACTATGCTCTCCTTTACATCATGGCTTCTTGTTGTCCTTTCTCACTCCTCTGGTAGCTCATGATTGCTTCCAGTGATGGTTACTGGGCTGCAGAGCCACTGCAGGGAGGTGCTGCTCCCATCAGGCTGTCCCAGCTGTGTAGCAGCCTAACATCTTCCATCTTCTTTTGTCTCTGTAATTTTGGGTCATGTAACCCTTCTGGGACTCTCCAGTTATTTAAATAGCCTCTGCGCTATTGAGAACAACCATCATTTTCTTGCTGTTTTTTAACTAACTTCCTCATTTAGTATTTGCACAGAGTAGCTCTGGGGTTGAGTTTCAAACGAAAATCTTTGAGTGTTTTGCTGTTCGCTTTGGTTGCGCTTACCCTATTCCATGGCAATTGCACAGAGACTGACTTTTAATTAGCTCCAAAGCTGTGTGATATCTTTGGGAGCAGTCAATACAGCTATTGGTCTTCCTTTATTTGTGGAAAAGATGTGAAAAAAAATGCTGAATAGACTAGTTTCCCTCCAGAAGGGAGGAAAAGAAATAGTCTAATTTTATGTAGTGGCAAGTTTTCGGCAAGTTTGTTTTTGCAAGAAAAAAGAAGAAGAAGAAAAAAAGGAAACAAAGAGAAAAGACTGGGAAAAAAAGAAGCATTTATTACACTATAATGAGGTAAAACCAAACTCACATACCAATGGGGGAGCTGACAATAATATATGGCTTTAATTAGCAATTAGGATTTGAGGAACAGCTTATTATGCTAATAGTTTCAAAGCTTCCCAGTAAAAAAGTGCCTATGGAGAGATTTGCTAATGACAAGGAGATCTCCATTTTGTAATATAATCATGTAATTCTCTAGACAATAATTACACATTTCCTTCAATGTTTGTTATGAAACTCTGGACTTCAGATGCTGTGCTGCGTACTCCCAGTGGACCGAGAAAAAAATATAATGACCCAAAACTTCTATTCCAAAAGGCAGGGAAGTGAGTTATTTTTCTGTCCTAAAGGAAATCTGCCAGGTCATGGATTTGAATGGAAAAAGCACCAAAGATTCGTTCTGGGCTCATTTAATCGGAAATTAAGCAGGACCCAGCTGCTGAAGTCAGTGGGATCTGGCCATATGGAAGCTGGAGGGAGTTCCCAGTCAGATCCATAGGCTCAAGGCTGCGCGGTGGTTGGTGGGGAGGGTGTACCAGCAAGGTTTTGGCTAATTCGACTCACAGCTGCAGGATTCAGGGCCCAATGAAAGCCTCTATGTGGCCCACAAAAAGGATTTGGTGCTTAAGAATAAATGTTTCGAGGGGCACCATGCCTTGTCCAGGCTGGATTCAGGCGTGATCCTAAGGAGAGAGGAGGATGCGAAGCACTGGGGGTTGATGGGGAGAGGATGGAGGTGTGAGCTTCCCTGGTGCCTTCACTGCAGGTGAAAACCATCCACCAGGTCCCCTTTGTAACTGTTCCTTACCAAAGGATAATCAGGAAAGACGTGTTAAGCCTTTTGCATTCAACCCAAGCCCCTGCAAACATTGGAGGAGCTGAATGACCAAGCTGCCAATCACTCAGGCACAGCAGTTAATTAACTGCAGGTTTTTCTCAGCCTGCTGCTTCCCCTTCACAAGCATTAAGCTAAACTTGGAGTGACCCAGGAACAACAAGCAAAAGATCTCAGACTTTCTTTTTTTTTTTTGGTGGATGCCTTCTAACCGTGCCCCTGAAAGGAGCTGCTGGCAGGCACTGCTGCGGGCAAGCTGGAGGCATGAGGGATTGCCTGCACACGTGCATCTCATGCTCAGGTCTCCAGTCTCATCAGGACCTTCTTCCAGGGATTTCAAGTGTCCTACAGAGCCAGACCTTCCCTGGGAGAGGAGAAAAAAAATTCCAAAGCTCAGTCTTGTCCCCGTAGCAGTCCACCACATCTCTTTTTTCCATCACTGTACAGAGGTCCAAGGTGGGGTGGACCTTTATGACCATCATCTGGCTGCACTTGTGGAGGCCAGAAGATCCCACCCAGGCACCCCTTGGCTGACTCTTCAAATGCTTTATGTTTGAAATGAGTAGGCTATTTCCAGAAACACAAAAATGTATGTTTGTGTGTTTAAAGCCTGCCACATCCCTAACTGAGGTATTCCTGTTTTCTGTGGCAGGATTGTCACAAAAAGGATATGGGCAAAACCCATTGGAAATTGTCAAAAAGACCTCGATTCCTACATGAATTATGCCTGGGGCAACCTCGAAGTGGACTTTGTGGCCTCACAGTAACTGGCCCACAGAAGCACTGCAGGCTCATCAGCTACCATGCCATTTCCCTTAAGACATGGAGACCCCAGAGAGTACCAAGAAGCCAAGCTGTGCCAGGTTCCTTTATGATGGCTTGGGAATGCATGAAGCTGCTTGCCACGGACCATTCAAAGGAGCAGTGCAAAGGGACAGCACTGGTGTGTGCAGACCTCAGCTGGGTCTCCTGTGCCCTGCCCCCAGCTGCCCCCAGCCACCGCACTTCCCCCTTCCCTTGGTCTGCCGCCGTGGTTGTGACCCATGGGGAGCTGCTGCAAGGCACTGCTCTGCTGACAGCCCCCTTTTGCAAACAGTGCGCTTCCCTCACCTCCCAGCTTCCACTTCTCCAGGGTTTAAGGTCTTCCTGATCTAGAGGATGGCTCCAGCCGTCATTTGGAGACTCTGGCGAATCCCTTCATTGAATCCATCAACAGTTCTTGACTCACCCTCCTCCAGGCATGTGTTGAGCCACTGCAATGCTGGAGTTGACAATCCTGGAAGCTGCCTTCTCTCTGGGTAGAGCTTTGCCCTGCAGTCTACAGAAGCTGGGTGGTGACCTACTGCTACTCTTGCCTACAGGATCCCAGCCACAACACTACGGTCCGGGTGGGAGGACTCCGTCCTGCAGCTGCAAACATACAAAAGGGTGCAGAGGACCACGATACATTTGAATTTTGCAGGCTTGGGTGTTTCTAGTGCTTTTTTGTGCATTAACTTGTTCTCCCTGGGTTATTTCACATCCCTGCAGCTGACGTGAGCTGGCACGCAGAGAGACTCAGGGATTTTGGCCTTTCTGCACGAATCTATTGCGTTATTCTGGCCTGAAACTACTGAGCCCCAGCTCTGCTCTCCATAAAATAAAGACAGTTCTATGTGCAAATTGCTTTTTACTGTGAAAGGTCACCCAGAAGTATTGCATTTGTGTCCATGGCTCTCACTTGGGCTTAACTGGAGATGAGCTCTGGCAGTGCCCACCACCCAGCTGATGCGTGTTGGTCTGCATTTGCTACCTGGCAGGGCAGCCAAGAACTGCAGCTTCCAGGGCATGTGGCATCTGAGGGCATGTGGCATCTGGGGACATGCTGCCTGCTCTCACTTCCCCCTCCCAAAGAGGGAAAAATTCCTTTCCTAGCTTCCAACTGGATAAAGAAACCTCCCAGGTACAGCACAAAAATTAGTTGAATAAACTGTTTTGAATGCAACTGGAGACATTAATGAAACAGGGAGGAAAACTGTTATCAAACCTTCCCGAAGAGCAACAAAATCAGGCAGCTGAAGGCAGCATCCCTGATTCTTAGGATTAATATGTGGAGAGGAACAACAACAACAAAAAAGTAGGCTGACAAAAAAACTCCTAAACGCCTGAAACCCTGCACCCCTCCACCTGGATGCGCCGAGGGACTGACAGAGGAATAATCACACAGCACCCCCCTCAGCGCTGAACTCGAGGACCAGCATCTGGCCCCCACTTCTGCCACTTTGTAATGTGTATGTCATGGTGCTGTAACGTCCAGGTCAGTGTCTGGCTCCTGCAACAGCGACTTGGAACAAATGAGTAGAAGAAATACTTTCAGGGCTGAAAGTTGAAGCTGATTTTCATCATCTTGTGTAGCAGCACAATGACAGAATCTGGAAGGTTTTCAGGCATCTTCAATAAGGGTGATTTAACCTTGCTCTTCCTACCCAGAGAATATAGAGCAAGTGCCCAGAAAGGGACTAAATTATGTGATAATTTTATGTGGGAGACCACAAGAGTGCACTGTCTCAGGTTATCAAAACAAACCTCTCAAACCAAGATCTTGTCCCTGCAAGCAAAGTGTGTCCTGTAGTCCACGGTAGACAAAGGGGACGGGTAGTGGGAGATCTCAAAGATGAAAATAATGCTCTTTCAAGAGTACGGCACAGAAATATGAAACGAAAGCCAAAACTTCAAGCAAATTCACATTTCAACCAGAAAATGAGGCATCAAAATTCTTTACTATTTATTTAGAAATTTCTTGTCTGCACATTTCTTACCATCAAACATCCGCAGGGTATTTAGTGACTACGAGGTGGAGGAAGCAAACGTATTAAATGATGAATGTATTTTATTTTGAAGTACTGTCTCACAGGTGGATGACAGAGAGACAGAGAGTGATGAGAGACAAGAACCCTCCAGAGCACGTGTGCTCACAGAAAGCAGCCTTGCAAGAGCTACTGGTAGATGAGCCCCATCGCTCCCTGCTTCCTGAAGAAGCCCTTGGAATACTCCAAGATGACCTGTCGCAACAAACATTTGAGCTTGGCCACATGATTCATTCAGTAATCTACAGATTTCTTCCATATTGCTGAGAAAAATCACAAGGCTGAAATGTTGCTGCTGAAAACTGGTCGGTCAGCTGCTTGTGGTGGAATCATATTTTGTTCTTGCGAAGAAAGCAGCAACCCTGCTGGCATCTCAAGGGCCATCTTGTACAGACCCCAGATCCTGGCCAAGGGGGTTATATGGGGGTGAGCTCTGAAGTTTTGGTTCATTTCTCATGAATGAAATCACATCAGCAGCAGCATGTAGAAAGGAGACTGATGAGCCCCTTGGAAGACGACCGAGAAAGGGGCCGGTGCCGCGGTCCTTTGCGGGACGGAGGCTGCGCGCTCGGAGGCTGCTCAGCTGCCAGGCGGAGGGCAGAGGCTGAAGGCTTAACCAAGCAGGTAAGCCAGCTGACACAGCTTACAGCCCATACCAGGATGGAATAGAATAAACAAAAGTCTTTTTGTTGGGACCTTTAGCCCAATACATTTAACATTAGGGCTTTCCACTTCCACTTTTCCCTCAAAAGCATTTTTCACTTCAGGTACGTTTGATAACTCATAAGCAATCAATACATACACTAATTCAGAAAGTATCGCACAGGCACATAAACATGATTTGGTAGCGTAAGTTAGAATTATATGGATATATAGAATGGTATATCTGAAGAGTGCAAGGAGCATTTCAGTTTTCTGTCATAAAAAACACAAAGTAAAGCAGAAATAGTGGGTAGGGAGTGTTTCCCTCCCCCTTCACTAATTGCATTCAAGCAGGGAAAAGCTGTCTGCGGGGACTCTACCAAATCCAAGGTGTCTGTGCAAGTTTTCTCCCCACACCATGGGCCTGTATCTGCTGGAGGAGAATTCCTTTATCCCTCCTGGGCTCACAGATTTTGCTGCTGCTTCTGTAACACCTTTCCCTCAACACTCAGGAGATGGCACCAGCACATAGCAACTTTCTTTGATCTTTTTCTTATCGGAGCCTTTTATATATTTTCTCCATTTCAGAGATTGTATTGCTGTACTAATTCACCTTATTCATTTCAATTAAGCAATTCATTTTAATATTCCAGGTTATTATACAGCATGTCTAAGTACGTTCAGTGTTCTTACCCTCCTTGTGCTCGGAAACTCATTTCATACTTCAGTGTTAGAAAAATTTAGAGAAAACAGTAAAATCCCGTGGTTTCTCTAAATGGAGTAGGTTTCACACATACATTCTTTTTTATACCTAATATTTTTCAGCTAAAATTCTTGAAGATGGAAAACAGAACAAGAGATGCAGCAATTAAAGAACAAGACAGAAGACCCACGTATAGAAAAATGCATATCTGAATCGGGAGTTTAATAGATACGCTGGGTTTGGTGCTTAGAGTCTTGAAGTTAATCAGGAAATTTGTTCTCCAGAACTTTTCGTTTTCTGGTATGAATTTATTTTACCTAGGATGGCTAATCTCTTTCAACCTCATCTTCGGTCCTTAGTTCAGTTGTAAGTTGTAATCTCATTTGCTCAGCAAAAAGGGATATTTCTGTGTTTGTCAGTTTCTGACACTTCCACCTCGGTCGGGAGAAATGACAGCTGATGGCAAAGGGTGGCTGGAGGATCTCCTGATCCTCAGCGACTAAATCAGAAAATGGGAGGTGAGATGCGATGTCAATAATCACAAAACGCAAGGGCACAATCATTTACAAAGGTGCACTCCCAGCTGGCTGTTACCGCTCGGGAAAGGGATTGTGGAGTGACTCCGGGGAGCCCTCTGCAAACGCCAGCTCAGCGTTCATTGCTGTCTCAGAGTCTTTAGGTGGTGTAAAGATGAAGTGACGAAGAGGACGTAAGACCTGCTTGTGCAGCTCTATAATCCACCGCGTGCCTGCACCTCGAGCACATGTGCAGTTTTGATCTCTGTGCCAGAGAGGCAGGAAGAGATTCGAAAAGATCCGGAGAAAGGCAGCAAGAGTGACTGAGAACTGGAATGGCCTCCACGTTAGACAAAGTATGCTGTGCCCGTTCAGCCTGGAACAGAGACACATGAGCATCTGTTAAAGGTATATAAATGGAAGAACGGCATGGGAATAGGAATTGCAATGACCATCCGCTATCTCTCACAATCTGAAAATGGGCAGCTAGTAAACAGGATGGTGTGAGGGCAGATGTAAAACAGACTAAATGTATTTGTTTGGGTTTTTTTCAAAACCACAATGTACTTGGTGTCTGAACTTATTTGTAAATTCAATCTATGGTTAAAGAAGTTCATGGAGGGAGTCCAAGAAGAGTTACTAAGCACAAAGATGCACCGAAAGCCCTCGGGCAGGTGAGTCCTAAGCTGTGGTCGCTGGGACACGCAACAGGTAAAGGAATAAACATGTATTTTCCTTTATTACACTCGGTTCTCAAACGTATTTTACTGGACACCTTCAGAGACAGGTAACGTGTAGATGGACCTTTGGGCTGACACAGTATGTTGACTTCTCTATCAAGTCTCCATACCATGACACAGTGGCATAAGTGAACCAAGAACCTAAACGGAGGAGATGACTTGGGTGGGTTGGCTGTGAGCACAACTGAAGGGTTGCCCAGTCCCTCTGCTGGGTGCCACCATCATCTTTTTGGAGGGATCTTCCATTGCTGCATACGACCCAAGGCATTTCGGTTGGCCAGAGCTCCTCTCACCGTGCCGTTCGCCCACGCCTGCCCCAGTCTGCACACAGCCTGCTCTGCTGGAGACACTGCGAAAGCCCCCAGGTATCCCTCCATCTCCTGCTCTCAGGGGCCTCCAGTCCTTCAGGGTGGCATTTTTTTCGTTTCCTGGGGGATATTGCAATGGGAAGTTTTCACTTTTCATTTTTAAACTGTTGTCTTCCAGACTGCAGAGAATGTAACATGGTTTATAATATAATATATTGTAATTGATGATACAATTTAAGAATCAAAATCACACTACATTGTGCCAAAATTAAATGCTTTCATTGGCTGCTTGTAATTTTCCCCCCAAGAATTATCTATGAAGAATACGTAAATGTTTGGTTTCTCATTTCTATTGGGACTATATTTCAAAATCTCTAAAAATCTTTGTGCTACAAAACAATTCCTCTCTTCTACATTACTCTCGTTAGCAGAGCCCTATTAAACCCACATGGAGCAGAGCTTTGTCCTTGGCAGGGAAAAGGATCAGATATTGCCTGAAGCTCACTAGGGATTTAATTCTTGTTATTAATTTTATATAGAAGCTGTCCAGATACTACAAAGAAAGGGCAGGAGCGTGAACCCTGCAAATAGATCATCAGCAAAAATTTATTAGCAGTAACATATGTTGCAAAGGGAGAAGTGGATCTGAATCATCTGGCTTTTGATTCCACCTGGTATTTCTTTTAGTCTTTGACACAAGGAAAAGAAAAGACAAATAACTGAGATGTGGATCATCCACGCCTCGCTGCATGTTGTGCCATTAGCAGGACATCATCGTTGCTTTAGAGGTATGAGATTTTTTTCTCAGATAATTTTTTTGCTGGTGACAGTCAGGTGTGTAGCCTGCAACAACGAGCTGGGCCAGCTTCAGTGAGGGTGGTCATGTGTGAGTCACCCAAGGGTGTCCTCACCGATGTCCAACGGGGTGCTTACAAGAAGTAGGTGTATTGAATTAAACGCAAGAATTAACTTAAAAGTAGAATTAAAAGCAAGCAAACACATAAAATTGCCCATGGGGACAGGACCTTGCCATGAAAGCCTGATTCCTTTGTATGGCTTGTAAGGAGTTTTTTTGGGAGAAGTTTGGTGGCATTTGGGGTTACACAGCCATATTTTTGTATTGAAGATGTAACATTTGGTGGAAGATCTTCCCGTGGAGGAAAGTCCATAAGGAACAATGTTCAGTCCTTGGACCCACATCCTTTCTTCTGGAAAGCTTCTGTAACCTCTTCTGCCCGGGCTTTGCACCCATACAGTCTCAGAGAAGTCCAGCTGCAAGTGCATCAAAACCTTGTCTTCGATGTTGCCACGTATGACTCATTAATTACTCTGTAACTGAGAACTAAGGTCTGGTAAGGGTGCTAGGTGCCTCCTTAACCCACTGCAGAGCTCTGGGCTCTGCTACCTCTGCTCAGAGGAGCTGAAACCAAAGATAGACACAGGATTAGCCACTGGAGCTTATGAATGCTGTCTTCATGTTCAGCCCTAGTGCAGAGACACCTGGGACTTTAGCCTGAAGGTGACAGTACACTAGCATCAACAGCTGAACCTTCCTTTGGGAGCAAGCAGCTGGCAGATGAATGGGATTTTCCATGAGCAACAGAGCAACAAAGTTGTGTCCCACATTGCCATCTGCCTTCCTGGTCCCCTCACCTTCCCACCCATCTGAAGGTATGAGCAGGGAGCTCTGAGCACTGCCCAGACTCCCAAGGATTCGGGGCACCATGACATGCCTAGGGGGGTCACCCCTAACCAGGTACCCTGCCCATGGGTGTGGCTGGCACGGGTATGGCCAAGTCATGGAGCGTAACCACTGTGCCTTTGCGCAGAGCTGATTGCCTGGTCCAGATCCCACCAAGACCGCACGCTGTAGGTATGGAGGGTGAGGTGGAGAGATTTTCCTGTAGCTCCTGGAGGAGAGCCATCTGCTCCATGTGCAATCCTGATGGGCAAGTACCCCAGCACCGGTGACAACAGCTTCACACCTCTTCTGCAGCAGTTTGCCTGCAGGATCAGTCTCTAGTCAAGTATAAGCATCTTGAAAACTGAGCCAAAAGATCATTTCAATGACTGGGGGTTTCTTTTGAGTGTGTGTGTGGTTTCTTTTTTTTTTTTTTTTTTCCCTCCCCTCTCTTTGTTACAGTAGCAATAGTTAATAGCAAGTTTACATGAATGATTTGTGGTTTTCAATATAATTAAACTATACATGGAATCTTACAGGAGTATTGTGAAACAAATTAAACCATAATTGCTCTTCCAATTCACACCTAATGATTCATTAGTTATTATCAAAACAAGTGCAGTGAGTACAGGGCTACACTCCTAAAGTAAATAGATTTTGATGGCTTTAATTTGGTTTTTGCATGCACGTGAAAGCTACTCAATAGAGAGACTTGTAAGTAGGTGTCAGAGTGATGCACCCATGGATGCCCCAAATCTTGTACCTTTTCTTGCACCTGTGCAAAGCAGATGGAAAATAACTCTGTCCTCGGGTGTTTTTGCATCTTACAGAAGTGGCACAGATTTTGTGGGAAAACAGAGAATTGGGTCTGAGGATCCTGAAAGCAAAAAGATGCAATACATAATGAATTATTCAAACCTACAGGGACTGGTACAAATGCGTATTTTGGGAATGTGAGCTTTTTGTCAGGCCTGGATCTACAGGGAGGGTTGATTTGCAGTGTGTGCTGGTGGGGACGTGGGGTGATGGCAGCTGCCTACCTCCAGATCAAGGCTGTGTCCAGAACAACTTTGATCCTTTTGTTGACTCACTTTTTGGTCTGATAGTTTCTGCATTTCACTGATGCCTGAACTCATCAGGGATGGTGAAAGACTCATTGTCTGATGTCACAGCACTACCAAATTATCAGGCTGCAACAAGGCTTTTACCATCACATACCACCAGTCTCACACAAGGTTTCAAAGGTTCATCTACCGTCCGTGCTGTTTCTTCATCCTCTTCAGAAGCCAGTGCACCCTGCTTCTTGCCTCTGCTGCCTCCGGGTTCTTCCTTCTCCAGGCTTCTCCTCCAGCCCACCTTTCCTCATCCAGGCCCCCTTCTTCTCTCTGCTTCTCCCAGGGCCTCTCCTTGTCTCTCCTACATCCAGGGCTCCTCTTCATCCACTGCCTCTCTCTTCCACCAGTGCTCCTCCTCTTCCAGGCTCCTCAGTGCTATTTAGCTACTTAGCAGGAACAAGCCACAGCTGTACATTACCCACATCAGCCCACCCACTGCCCCAGAAGCAAAGCCCACAACAGTATATTGTCAATGTTACTTAACCCTCTACAATTCCTCTACAGTCCAAGCCTTGAGCATGTCCGTATTTCTGCAACAGATGGTCTACAGAGTCCTATGGCGTTAGGCAGGCCAGTTCAGCCCTTTGTGGAACTTTTGGAGTTTTAAAAACTCCAAAACTTCTACTTCGTTAAACTTCTGACAGCCACCCCTCTCCCAAAGTTTGACTCCTCCTGCATTTAAAAGCAGCAGCCTTTTCCCCAGCATCAACCTTGACTTTAGCTCAATGACTCAAGCGCAACATCAGCTGTACCGTGCCACAGTACAGCTGCCTGCATGGCACACTGCAATGCCTGTGCGTGTATTTAATGCAATTGCAAGAGCTGCAAAATGTGCATGTGTGCACGTGCATGGCTTGCTTTTCCTTTGGAGAAGCGGGACTGTCCATCTGTCTAGGAAGCAACAGCAGTCGCATGGAGGCAGCTCCTTAGAAGTGCAGAATTAGAACGTGTAATTAATGATCCCTTGCCAGGGTGATGCCCTTGCACGAATAAAAACTAATCCGGAGCATGTTTCTGCCTTCTTGCAACTTTTAATCTTCCACATATGCCGCTGGGAATGTTTCTATGGTTACCTCCTAGAATATCAGTTTGCCAACATCAGCTCGTTTCCATCTTGGAACCTAAATTCAAGCTAGATTTTTAGCTGTGCTGAACTTTAGTACTGATTTTTAGGCTCCTGAGGAGCTGGAAATGTAAAGCTTAGATGTGAATACACCACCATTTTTGTAGTGCCTGTCACAACTTTGACAGTGATTCACAGCAGAGACTCAGCAAGAGAAAGACAAAATATCAAGGGTTTCATGGGCAGAAATTGTGGTGTCATGTGGCAGCTCCCAAAGATCCTCTAGATAGGACCACAGAAAATAAAAGATTTTGCTGGTTTCAACTGGGATAGAGTTAATTTTCTTCCTAGTAGCTGGTATGGGGCTGTGTTTTGGATTTGTGCTGGAAACAGTGTCGGTAGCACAGGGATGCTTTAGTGACTGCTGAGCAGCCCTTGCACAGAGCCAAGGGCTTTCCTGCTCCCCACCCCACCCCACCAGCGAGCAGGCTGGGGCACAAGGAGCTGGGGGGGACACAGCCGGGACGGCTGACCCCACTGACCCGGGGGACATTCCAGGCCATATGACACTATGTTCAGCATATAAAGTATGGGGGAGAAGGAAGCAGGAGGGATGTTCGGAGTGATGGCGTTTGTCTTCCCACATCACGGTTACGCGTGCTGGAGCCCTGCTGTCCTGGGGATGGCGGAGCCCCTGCCTGCCCGTGGGGAGCGGTGAATAAATCCCTTGGTTTGCTTTGCCTGCGTGCCCGGCTTTTGCTTTACCCATTAAACTGTCTTTAGCTCAACCCACGAGTTTTCTCACTTTTATCCTCCGACCCTCCCCCCATCCCACCGGCGGGGAGGGAGCGAGCGGCTGCGTGGGGCTGAGTTGCTGGGCAGGGTTAAACCATGGCGCTGTTCAAAGCTGATGTGTCCTTTGGGTGAGTTATAGTGGAGTTCAACAGGTCAGAAACGGAGCCAGAGATACAAGTCCTTTAAAATAGGAACATAAACACTTTAAACTCTTTCTACCTTAAAAAGGGACATCCTGGAGTCTTCATCTGGGTTCTCCTGAGCTGGAGTCAGGTCAGGCTTGGCACAGGAACACTCTGAAATCATTCAGCTGCTTTGCGTCCTTGGACAGAAGTAGTTATTTTTCCTGGGCCAAATTTGAATCCAAAACCTGCTTGGCCAGGAACCTTTATTAGCTGGCGATCTTTCAGCTGCTCTGCCATAACAGAGACAGAGGAAATAGGTGCTGTTTGTCAATAGCTTCAGATACAAAACAAGGTGGCTTTTTGCACACCTTGGTAAACCCGGCGAGAAGGTCACCAGGTTAATTTCTGACTTGCAGCAATGTAAATGTTGATAATCCGGCTCTCAGTGAATCAATTCAAATTTTATTCTCATCTCCAGATGCTATCCAACCCATGCTCTGAGACTCTGGTGACATTTTTAGTACGCTCCTGCCTGGCTACTTTATGGGAACAGAAGAGACATTTACAGAACAGCATCCTTCATTCCACAGGCAGCTTCTGTGTCCTGAAATGGCCCAAACAACTGGCTGTGAAGAAACTGTGACATAATTTCAGTTCAGCAAACTGTGAATCAGGACATATATTAGGTTCTTAAAAGACAAGGTCCTGTTCTTGATCTAGAGCTGGAAACTGATGGAATCTGAGAGGTGTTGGTTGGGAGGCACCTCTGGAGGTCTTTGGTCCAACAACCTGCTCATTGCAAGACTATCATTAGCACTAGATCAAGCCAGCTGTGGTTTTCAGCAGTCAAACATGGAAAAACTCCAAGAATGCAGATCTCCCACCTCTCTATGACCTGTTCCCAAGCTGCACTGCTCTCTCAGTGCAATTTTTTTTTTTCCTGATGTGAAATTGGAGCTTCCCAAGCTACAGCTTGTGGCTATTGCCCCACCGCCCCTTGTTGTACTGGCTTTTACCGCTGAAAAGATTTTGGCTCTGTGATCTTTATGACTTCCCTTGCAGTAGTTGTAGGCTGCTCCTATATCTCTGCTGATCCACCTTTTCACTGGGCTAGTCAAGCCTGGTTCCCTCAGCCTCTCTCCACAAGACGTGTGCCTCTGACCATGATGGTAACCTCTGCTGGACCTTCTCAGGTTTCTCCAGATTCCTCCAGTAATGAGTATCTGAGATCTGAGGTGATGATAGCTTCCCTCAGCCTTCTGGCCATGCTCCTTCTAATATACACCAGTCTGTAGTTAATCTTCTTTGCAGTTAGAGATCACTGTTACCTTATATTCAGCCTTGTGTCCACTGTAACCCCCAGGCCCTCTCCAGCACTGATAGACTTGATTTTGACAGCAAATGAATGGATATGTTGGACCACATATGAAATATTCAAGGTGGCATTTCATAAAATACATGCCTGCAAAATCAAGGAGCACTCAAATCTTTTTCAGTAAAGATGTTCAGTCCTGTCTGGAAAAACAACTGGGGTGTCATTCCTGGGGTAAAAGCCAGGAGGACCTAGGACTTCCAGAGCTCTCGTGGCTGTGATTTTGGTTCCATAAACCTGCAAATGCATGGACTGGAAGATGCATTTGTTGAGCATGTGGTGCAGGTGCTGGTATAAATGCTGTATTTATCCGGTCCTAGAATCCATAAAGCCCAAGCGTGGCTCAGTGTGATCCCTATCAGGGCACACACACACGTAGGAAGTTTGGTTATGGATTCAGGCTCAGCTAATGGATGAAAACAAGGGGCATGCCCCCACGCTCTGTAGGGTGTTTCTGTTCAGCTGTCAGCCTCTCCAGCATTGCCTGGGCTCTTGGCTGTTCCGGGCTTGTGTTGGCCTGGGTGTTTGCAGGCAGGCTGTCAGTCTGGATCCCACGCTGCCAGCCCACTATGAGTCACACTGACCCAAACATCCATTTGGCCCATTATTGCTTTTCTCTATTCCCGTCAGACTGGTGTTTTCATTTCTGAAAAAAACAGCTTCTGACAGTCTCATCATGAAATCCAGTTTGGAAATCAGAAAGAAAGAAAAAAGAAAAAAAAAAGACAAAAGCACAATGTCAAGATGTGTCCTTCCCATCACCCTGCTGTGCTGCAGAGAGCATGCAATCCAGTGCCAAGCTAGGGCAAATGGACTGGGATGCGTCTGCTGAAGGCTCCACCTGCAATACCTTGTCTCCTGCAGACCTACAGCAACCCCCAGGCTGCCTGAATGCAAACAGAGCTTTTACAAGGAGATTTGTTAGGACTACAAGCATTGGAGAGTCCTGAACACACTCTGGCCTGATGCTCCAATGGCTAATTATTCTCTCCAAGAAAAAATATTCTGATGAGACATGTTCCGCTCAATAAGTCTCTTTTAGAATGGGAAGCACATCTATTTCTCTCTACCAATGACAAGGGAAGGCCGTAGTTCAGTTCTAGATGGTTATATTTGGTAGACGAATTCATCAAGTGTGAGAAGAAAAGGGTAGGCAAACTATTTGCATAGCTAAGGAACCATAAAAGCTTGCTTACACAAAATGAACTGCTTTCATTTGCTGCAGGACATCACTGCGACCTGGGACAACAAGAAGGATATTTTCTGACAAGACTTCAAGTCTCGTCCACTTTGTATCCATCTGTTACTACCCCATCTCTGATGCCAAGGATTAACACAGCAGAATGGTGCCGTTTGCCGTATTTTCAGAGAACAAGGCGTATTATAACAAAATACAGCCAGAATTGCATCTTCAGAGAGTTCCCTCTGGTACGTGGATGAAAATATCACCATCTGGAGAATTCACCTGAAGGAGGAGCCCCTTAAAAGCTACTGAACCCTCCTCTGGAGGAGTGATGGGGTTGGGATAGTAGGAAACTTCTGTTCCAGCCTAGTGATATTAGCTCAGCTGCTTGAATTCAGCTCCAGTGAGGAATGGATTCATCAGATGAAGTTCTGTAAGGGCTCAGGGGAAATCCAGAAGGCAAAGATTTGAGCACAGTGTAATGGGAGACACATGTTGTCAGAAAAGAGAGGGATGTGTATGATATGTTAAGCTCAATTATGCTTGGTACAAGTCCAGGGGTGCCCTTGGGGCTGTGCCAAGCTTAGCAGAGCGTAAGCTGGGTTGAAAACAGCACAGCAAAGCAGCAGCAAGGTGTCTGATGGAAGTGGTGGGAAGATCCTCTGAACCTGAAAGCCAGAGAAGACAACCAGATTGGAAGCCCTCAGCTGAGACTTACTGGCTGTATAAATATAGCTGAGAATGACCTCTGGTAACAATAAAATCAGAAAGCTAATGCTACAGGATTGTTGAGTGGAAATATGAAGTGTTTGCACAAATATTGGAAGAGAAGAGTACTGTGAGGGAAATGGATCCTTAACTGTGAGCCTGATGAAGTTAATGGCAGCTTCAGCAAGCTGAAGCAGGCTGCTGTTCTTGCAGCTTTTTCTGTGATGAGGAAATGGCGTAAGTCCAGACAGCAAAGACACAACCGCAACTTTACAGAGTGATTCGTTGGTAAAAGCAGGTTTGGAGATCCTGGGAAAGTGCACTGAGTAAATGTCTGAGTGAATGGCTTTTGGAGAAGGTAGAGGAAATAATTGATGAACTTTCACATTAGCAGCAAGTGATGAAAGTAGTCCTTGGAACAAAATGTGTCTTAGAGAACAGCAACAATGAGCAAGACCTTAAGGAGTTAAAATAAGACAAGGATAAGAGGAAAAGGTTAAACCCTGTAAATAATCAGTGCAGACAATATTAATGGAAACATGTTAACATTAACTGCACTTCCCATTGTATCAGAGGCAAAGTGTCTAGGATGTTGGAGCACTTGGCAGTAGCTTCTCTGATGCTGGGCTGAAAGAGTCTTATTGATAGGAGCTGCTAAGAACTAACAGCAAAAATGGATTTCTCCTCAGCAGAAGATTTGCAAGGAAATAAAATTCAGAGAGAAGTCCAGATGGCAAGTGGGGGTTTTGCTGAGTTCTGGCTGAGGACCATGTTCCTGTACCCAAAGTAATCCAACTCTTGGAAACAATTTCAAAGAGCCTCTCTACTATTCCAGCGGTTTCTGGGACTGCACAAGTGCACTGAGCATTGTCTGGCAAGTTGATGTTCAAGAGCAGTGACATGAGTGTATGTCCTCACTGGGGACAGATCTGTCCTTCTTTGACTGAAAATGCTTTGCAGACAACATCCTTCTTTCCTAAACATTAAGCAGTCTCCTCTTGAAAAGTGGGTTATTACTTTGACAATGGAAAGAATACATTTAGGAGATCACCTGGAATAATGTTTGTATCTGTTATTTCACTGACCCTGTTGCCCCAGAAATAGTCCTAACCAAAGCCACTGCTGGGTTTGCAGATCAACCAGTCCTTTACTTAGCACGCCTCCTGCTCACTGCTGTGGGATCGTACTAGTGAATGCTTTCACTTTAGACAGCTGGCTTGCACACCCTTCACAATGACACTACTGGGTAATGCTCCATTCTCGGTGCTACAGTTTCTACTTGGTGTCCATCTGTCTGCAGAGATCATGGTTTCCCTTGAAATCTAGGGCAGAGGTTGGCCAAGGTCTGTCTTCAGAGTAGCCTGCAGAATCTCAAGGTACTTGCCCATAAATTGAAGCCAGTGTGAGAGAAAGATTCCCACATGGGACAAGTTCTGATGCTGCTGCAAAGGAAGCAAACTCCAGCAGGATCTTAATGCAACGACGAACAGCAAAAACCTTTCAGAAGTGCTTCAGTTCTTGTCCTTGCTGTCACAGGCTGCACTAGATGTTCAGTTAGGTGGTCTCCAGGTGTCTTGTGGTCCATATGAAATGTCTGAGGGATTGAGAGTCTTCCCTGGACATCGTCAGGGAGGGGATATGCCCAGACTCCCCGAGTCCCTTCCCTGTGCCAAAGAGATGGCTACTGGCAGTGCCCCAGCAGATGCCCGAATGGCAGTGCTGGGAAGGGGGCTGTCCCGGTTGGGAGCACGTGCGTGCAGCAGGACTGGACCGCTTTGGCAAGTGTTTTGAGTCCAGTGCTCTGTGGCTGCTGTGATATTGGGTGGATGTGAACTCAGAGGGTTTCTGATCTCATTTTTATTGCCTTTTCTTTCAATTTTCTGTGTTCCAAATGGGACCTCTGCAGAGAAATTGAGCTCCAGGCTGTTATTTTTATAAACTATTAGTACTTTCTGTCTGTTAGCCATTCTGACATCTTCCAGCTTCTTTTCATGTCTCTCTTTGTGTTTCCTTGCCGCCTTTGCTGGCTTTCCTTTCCTCACCAAAATGCCACTTACAGCCCAAGGTTGAGGATGACCCCACACTTACAATCTCTCTGACACATCAGAAATTATTCCCTCCCTCCTGGCCTCTCGTTCCTCTGTACTTCCTCCTGCTGAAGCTGATGATGCCACAGGGGTAAAAACCCAAACATCTTTAATGCAGGCAAATAAGAAAAGGAACAGTACAGTACAAAAAGAACTTTGTTCACCAGCAAGAACAATGCCCTCAGCTTTCAGCTACCTCAGGGTTTCATTCCAACACCAGCCATTTCACGCCCCATAGAGATTGCAAGACACTAGATTAGACTCTCCAAGCTGTTAACCCCTTGTACATACAATACACCCAGATTCCCAGCCCCTGGTATTTCTCTTCCCACCTCGCAGCAGCAGCTGCACCGTTAAGCCTGCACATGCAAGCAATGACTTCTCGCATCCTCACTTAAACTCCAGAATCAGATCAGCAGCAAGAAACCCAACATCTACGCTCCTGGGAGCAGAGCAGCATGACCATATGGGCACTCAGCACTTTTAAAGACAGGTACCTATCCATGCTGTTATCCTATAAAATGTACACTGCTTTTTGTTGGGGTTTATGTTTCACTGTAAAGCTAGTATCGCTGTCTTCAATTAAGATTTTTATTATTTTCACTATCTGATGTTCATTAAGGTTTTTATTGACAAAGGTTCAATAAAAGTTTATAAGTTACACGAATGCCTTACGCCAAATAAAATGAGCTTTCATAAAATCTCTGCCCAAAGCCTGATGACGATTCCTGCAGCTCTTCCTCTCAGAGGCAGAGCATCCACACCTCTGTGATTTGCAGCAGTTTGCTGGAGGAACTTCTTGAAGCACTGAAGGTCTCATAGGAGGCGAGGAGTGCGCCTGCCAGCATCATCATCTTCACTTGCCTCTTCCCTGTGCATGCCTTGGTGCCCATCTATAAGTACTCAGGATATTCTTAAGCTTGCTCTTCCCTCCTGTCTGAGTGCCCAGGCAAAACCTTCATCAGCCAGACACAGAGGGAAATTCCTCCTGAGGGCCGTGAGTTTCCTGCCTTGAGGACCAACAGAGATCATGGACATTTCCAATTGAAGAAGGTGCAGCTGTTTCTGAATGTCCATTGCCCCATCCAAGACTCCATCACGGCAGTGCTGGTGATTCTCCAGCCTTGGAGGAGAACATTTAAATGCAGAGTCTGTGAGTGTTAAGACCCATGATGGGGAAAGAACAAGTATGTAGATCAGATCCTCCAGTAAGAGGGAGATGCTACAGAAATGCGAATATATTGAGAAACACTTTGCATTCCCAAGCCCTGAGGTCCATTACTTCAAAGACAAGACGGATTAGACCCTCTCCTGGGGACGAAAGTCATGTTCCTTTGACTGGAGGAGAAGTCTCCCTCACCCACAGCTGCAGAGGATGGAAGCTGTGCTGGGCTCCATGGCTCTTCTCTCTGCTATGGTGTGATTGATGTCTCAGTAAGACCCTGGAGGGAAAGGAAATTATTTCGGTTTGGCTACACAAACTATTTCTTCTATCCACAAATGAAATTTCTTTTAATCTGAAATGGTTTCTTCCCCATGAACTTCCAGGTTTGACCCCAAAGTGTCCATGTGGTGAGTCCCAGAGCATGAGGAAATAGGTTTGCAAGTGCATTTAGCATGACCCAAAATACTTAGGGAAGAGGGCTGTTTCTCTGTAAGTCCGTCCTGCTCTGTCCAGATGGTCACTCAACACTTCTACAGGCACCCTGGGCGGACAGCAGGACTTCTCAGCATATTTAGAAAAGTGTTTCAAAAAGCTTATTAAACTACTGAAGCTGCAGCCATCCTCTGAGGCTGCTGAGGAAAATTGTGCATTGGCATCGATGCATGTATTAACAACCAGACCAGCACAGCCATGGAAAGACCTTTCTGTCACCAGTCATTCCTTGCAATATTGTCAGGAGGACATGAAGGTCACGGGGATCACCCTGATCACCAGAGCCATTTCAAGCAGTCTCTCCTCTTAACATGCAGGAAGACGCCTGTGGAGCTCCCGGAGTTTGTGCTAAATCAGCAGATAAAAAGACGCACTGCTCTTTCCTGGTTGATTTGAATTCTGTGCATTTGTAGAAAGAAAGACTCCTCTAACACTTAATCTAAGTTGTTATTCATGTTTAGTTTACTGTTTGTCTTTTTTTTTTTAACACAACCGAAATTTATCATAAATGTTTCATGAGTAAACAATGGCGTTAATCTATTTGCTAAGCATGGCTGTTCGCAGCGCTGCAGAGAATGTGACACAAAAAAAGTCCATCTCTGACACCGGTGCTAGGCACGCCTAAAATCCACCCTCCTATCTGCCTTTTGAGGACACGGCAAGATCAGGGGCATAGGCTGATACAGAAGGAGTATGAGGCAAGGCCAGTTGAGTGACTACTGATGGAGCCATTGGGGAGGACACTGTTGTTATTAGAGACCCAAGGTGCCGTTCTTCCAGGTGTCAGTGCTAGGGCACAGTGCTGTGCCACCTGGTGCAGGACATGAGAACAAGACTTGTCTCCCTTACACCTCCGTCAGATGTCCTGCAGGAGACAGACTTTGTGGTGACCCCAAGCAATGTGGTGTGATACGGGGACATAGAAATCATCCTCCTTGGGCACCCAATGCTTGGCCAGGACAACCCAGGCACCTCCTTGATCACATTTCTTTGCAGGGTCAGTCAGATGTTGCACCAAGGAGGAACGAGTTCTTGCTGAGGATGGAAATAAGTTCTTGCTGTTGCTGCTCTCCAGGTGAGAGGAGGTGCTCCGGGGATGGAGAGGTTTGTTTGACACACAATGCTTTTGGGGAACTTGATGAGCCCCTGTGTGCACGTCCCCAGCAGGTCCCCAGCAATGGTATGAGGCGCTGAGCATCCATGGGCCTTGCATCGTCCAGAACTCAGCCTCAGCCTGCGCCTGCCAGAGCTCTCCATGGGTGAAAGCACCCATGGCCAGGCGCAGCATGCAGAGGAGACCAGCTGCTTCAAGGCACCTGGCCTTCAGCCTGGCCCAAAAATATCCCTCATGTGAGACAGCAGTGACCTGCTGCCATCTCTTCCAGGCACCCAGGGGATGGTCAGCACCAACTTGACTGGCCGTGGTAGCACCTTTGTTCTTCAGCTGGCCTTGTGCTCTCTCCGTGGGGTACGTGGTGCCAGGTGGGCTCAGCATCCCAGCAGGCACACTTTTCACCTAAGGCTGAAAGTGGCCCCTGGGGATGGCCAGGCTAGAGGAAAGCCTGCCTAGAACAGCGTCTGCTTTCTGGCAGCAGTAGCCCCTTGTGCTTGGCAGAGCATCCCTAGGACTCCTCCTCCCATGCAAATCCCACTCCAGTCTCCAACAGATAGAATTGGCTCAGCCCTGCTGTAGGAAGTTTAGTAATGTCCTTTCCAAAACACTTTAGTGTTAACTCTGCTAATTGGATATTCTCATTATCCATATAAATTCCAGTCCCACGGGGGTTCTGCGCTGAGGATGTGCAAATCCAACTTTACAATCCATTGCTCTGGCATTTCTGGGTTGTGCTCAGCATGATTTAAGTGAAGAACAGTAGTGGCTGATGACTGCAAAGGCATCTAAGCGTGCTGGGGATTTAAACAAAACCGCTCAGACACATCACTTTGAAAAGTGGCTTCTCTGGGAAGGAAAGGGCTTTTCGGATAGAATTTCACAGAGTGAATATTAAGTCAATTTGACTGTAAGCTCCTTGGGAGAGAGAATATCTGTTCCTCATGTTTGTGCAGTTTGCAGCACCATTGCCTGGATCCAACCAGCACAGCCATTTAATGGGTTTGTGACTGTCACTGATTGAACGCTACCCTCCCAGCTCATTTCCTAGAAATTACTTAAATAGCCCAATCATTTGCAGTCCTTGGCCAGCTGAGGGCTGAATATACCTCCTCATATTTGCTCTTGGATGTGAATCAGTCCCCGATGTATCTTATTCTTGAATGGGAACACATTTGGAAATTCCCCATATTGTAAGACCAAGCCAAGAAATGTGAAGCTATTGTAGATGACAGAAACAGAAGGAGCTGGAAGACTCGACATGGCTTGATTGTTACCACTGTGTTGGCAGATGGAAAGGAAGGGGCAGTGACACCTCCAAATACGATCACAGCATTCTGGATCTGCTTTTCACTAAAAAAATTATTTTTTCTTCATAAACAGAAAAACCTTCAAAATACCCAAATGCACATTAGTATGGTTGGAGATGTTTCAGATGTAGGTATTTGTTTTCAATATGAAATTATCATCTATGAAAAAGGGGAGAAAAGAGAAAGGGAGGTCACAGGGTTTTTTCGAGTCTAATTTTTGAGTCAGCTCCAGAAAGCATGTCTCCACTAAAACAAATTGATGCAGGATATGTTTGTGTGGCTATTTTGAAATACCTGTAATTTCCCTCCTCCTGTTTATAAAAGCCTCAGAACATGATCAGGGAACAAAACCAATAAAGAACAATTCTAGCCAGTTCCCTCATTTATGGGATGAATCTCATACTGTGAATAATGAAGAGTGAATAGCTGAAGTAAATGGTTCACAATCAATCTGCCTTGCCTGGCAAATGCAATCAAACAAGATGCAGTATAATACAGCCGGATGCAAGGTCACTGTCTAGAAACAAAGAATGCAGGTTGCAATTACACAGTGGGGTACTGCATCTTGGAAAGTGTGGAAGGACTGGGGGTCATGCTGGAAACCAATTTAGTGGGCGGTGTTGTGGCTACGAAGATGCATATGATCCAGAATGGATAAAGAGCACATGATCAAACCAAAGGCAAAGGTGCTTTGTACCGTACGGAGAGTGAGGGGAGGTCATATGCTGCTATCAAAAAAATGAAGTGAAAGCACAAGATTCAAAGCCATGGCATTACCACCTGCAGGGGATGAGGTCCTGGGAAACCTTGGGCAATGGAAGACATTGGTCTTCAGCTGCTTGGTCACCGAGTGTCAGCACCAGACTAAACTTTGGCCTCTGATGTGTCAAGAAGCCTTATACTGATTGAGGTTTGCCAGGTGGTAGGTGAGTTTGATCTCTTGGGTGTCCCCCTGAAAATCCAAAGGACTTTGGCTTAAGCAGTAGAAAACTACTGACACTATTTGGATGCTCCTGAGAAGTAGCTTCTCCCCACTTGGAAGCAAGATTTCCATGTTGAACCAGAATGAGAAGATGAAATGGGTCAAGCTGGGGAAATGGGAGTACTAGTCTTTAGCAAGGGTGGTGGTGTTGCAACCAGTCTGCCTTGCTCCCACACTGCCTCACTGGTGTTCCTGCGGGACTCTGAACTGCTGAACACCTCAGAGGAGACACCATGGAGATTCAGGACTCTAGGAACAAGCCCTGGAAGTGTCCTGAATGAAGCAAGAGTACTTGCTGTAGCCTTTCAGCTGGCTTTGGCTGGCTAGTTAGGCAGGACGGGAGCTGTTGCTGGACATACTGCGCTCTTGGTCACTGTATCCTCCAACAAATCCAAGAACTTCTACCCATCATTTCCCTGCCCCACCTCTGAGCCTGGAAGGCAGTGACCTGGCTGGTAGGGCTGAGACGCAGAGGTTGGACTGGGAGAGAGTGGAGCTGGTGACTCTGTGTGGCAGGACAACACTGACGGACCTAAAGGAGTCTGATGAAAGGGATGCATACAGAGACAGTGGGCAGAGATAGAAAAGAAGAGGGGTACCCACTGTCTTTGGGAAGGAGAGAGGGAAGCATGTAAGGAAGGCATGGGGAGCAGGGATATTGTTGTTGAAGAGTAGGGAATGGGCAGAACAGGGCTCCCATCAGATTTGTTCATGGTCCAGTGCATCCAGGGCTTCCCTTGGCCCAGAGGAGGGAGCAAAGGGAAAGGTCTGGAGATAGTATGGCCTGGGGAACATCAGTCATCAGACACCAGCACTGGTCATGCCAGTGCTCCCATGCTCCCTCTGTGGAGCTGCAGCCCCCCTGGGAAAGCAGAACACGGTGGCAAGGGTGTTTCTGGAAATGTAGCTACTGAATGTAGGTACTCACAGGTCTTTTATAAAAGAAGTGTTTGCACAGTACTCAATTTTGGATGCGCACATCCTTGAAGAAAAAGAAAAAAAGAAAAGCAAATTAGAGCTGAACACTGCTCTTCAGGGAGGTCACCAGAGTTATCTTTGATACCCTAAATTTAGGTGCTGATGATTTGCAGGTATAACCTGCTGCCAGTGATGCCACAGAGCCAGCCCTGGCTCTAAGCAGTGTTCACACATTGCAGAGCAGGAAGAGTTAAACCCTGCAGGTCTCAGATCAAGAAGCATCTGGCTGGCATTGCCTTTCCTAGGAAAATTATGGATTCTTGGCAGCAAGCTAATAAACCAATCAGCAGTAATTAGCATCTTTCGAGGAATGAACTATCTGGTGGCATTCAAGGAGTAGAACATCGTGCCTGAGCGAAATGAAGTGTGAAAGAGCTCTGCAGCGAGGTGGGTCTATTGCTATGGTGCTGTCTTCGGAGACCCACTATCTTCAAACCTGCTGCATAGGAAGAAAGCCTGGACCAATGGTCCAGACTGCACACACCACTTCTTGAACAAATTGTCTCCTCCGCATTCCTTTCCAAGCTGTGATTTTTTTATCGCAGGCTGCAGCCCTGCCTTGAACAAAGAAGGATGCTCCCAGGGATTTGGACACAGTGAGGCATGGGGCTGGCCCAGATTTTTATCTGTTACTAAAATGGTACTGGTTTCCTTTTGCTTTGTGAAATGCCTCAGCTTTTAACAGAAACATATTAATCAAAAGGCAAAATCACCAGTTGCAGGACTACCCATTGATGCCTTCATATTCCTTCCAACAGACTGAAATCTTCACTTTCTTTGGTCCCATGTGCCCTCAGGGTGGTTGCTCTTCTCCAGCACACACAAGGTTACACCAGGGAAATGATGCTGTCATACCATGGGGACAACTCTTCCGTCCTTCAGCTGAGATGCTTCTCTATCAGGCTTCTAGAGTTGGACCTACCACAAGAAAGGCGTAAAAAACAGTCCTTGTTTGTTACAATAGTTTCATTGCAGCTGCATCAGGCAGAGTTCAGACAGATATGGCTGCAGTGGTCTCATGGGCTGCATCTGCTGCCTTGCACATGGTGGTCTGAAGAAGCTGGAGTCAAGAGCAGTCAAGGCTGCTGAGATCAATAGGAGCAAGGAGCAACTGGCTGCTTACAGTAAAGAAAACAGCAACTGCAAAAATTAAAAGGCAAAGGACAGCTGGGAAAGAGAGATGGAAAGAGTCTGGGAGCCTGAAATTTCACTTGGAAATATTCAGCTTCTGAAGCAAGGTGGCTGCTGTCGGGCACTGATGGCTGCAAAGGTTCAGCCTGGCGCCTGCCCTGCAGCCACAGCAGCACGGCTGTGCTGGGCACTTGTGAGTCTCACCAGCACAGGGCAAGGGGCAGTGTGAACTGGCCAGTGTGTGTGGTAGGAAAAAGGAGGATGATGTTTAGGAGCCCCCACCCCAGCAGTAAACATTTCCATCGGAAAAACTCTGGGTCATGCGTGTTCAGTTTTGGACCAAAAGATTTTCGTAAGAATGAAGCATTGTGGAGAAGCTTATTCTTTTTTCCCCATGGAGGAAAATTTATCCTGAAAATTTACAGTCCCCAGAGCCAATGAACCATCCCTGATCCCTCCCCATCCCCATGACTGGCTTCCTTTGCCCTGCACGTGCCGAGAAAGGGAAGGCAGGACACCTTGGCAAGGTCTCTGCTGCCTGTGCACCAGCACTGCTCCCTTCCAGAGCCCCAAATGTGGCTAAAAATACAACTACCAAGCCCATGGCTGGTTGACCTGCTTGTTGACCTGACCTGCTTCTGATGCTGTAGCCTTCATGCGGAGGCTGGTGGTGTCAGCGAAGTGTCTCTGGTCAGAGCTGTGATAAGTGGGCGAGAAGAGGCCCCTCAGGATCGCAATGTGAAACATACGGCAAGCATACTGTGACATATTGCTAACAGACCTGCACTTACAGGTCCATTAGTCTCAATTAAAGTGGATTGGAATATTTAGCACAGGTTCAAGTAAAAGTGGCTGGGAATGGTGTATTGGGGCTCATCAGTGTGGCTGGTGGGGCTCATCAGGAGCCAACAAGAAATGCTAGATGAGCACAAAACACCACAGCTGAGGGAAGGAGGGTGATGCTGCAAGAGCACTGCTGTCAGGGGACCCTTGAGGCTTGTGCCTGTTGGTGTGGCTGTTGTGCATCAACCTCTCGAGGCTCATCTTGAAGTAAATGCTGGGCTTGATGCACACAAAAGAGCACAGTGAGGGGGTTGGCCACCAAGGAATGGGGCTGAAGGAGCAAGCAGGTCTGCCCAGCCTTGAGTCTTGAGCTGGACAACCAGGCAAGAATGGGCAACTTTCTGACTTCTGCGTAATGGAGATACATGCCAAATATTTCAACCCACCTTGCCCTTGTGTGCAGGCTGCAAGCTCTCCTTACCCTGAAGCCGCAGTCCTGCCCCTGGCAGTAACTCACAAATTCCATTCAGCCTCTCTCTGTAACACTGGTCTGTGTATAACCACAGCTCTGGGGCTTGCAAAACATCTCGGAGAAAATGTGACACAGTGAGAATGGTTGGTGTTGGTGGCACTGATTGGGAGGATGGGACAAGGCTGTGCCTGGTCAAGGACATACAGAGGAATCTCCACCAAAGGCAGCGATGAGCCCAGACCCAGCAAAGACCTCAGTCAGGAAACCATCATTAAGAAAGCCCTCATGGAAATGCAGACATGCTGTGAGCCCTGCTTAATTCCCCGCTCCATTTAATTGCCTCTGTGGGACACTGTAAGAAAAAGAAAAGCAAACATTAAAATACACAGTGGGATGAGGATGACAGTTGCTACCTCTGCTGTGATTATGCAGCAAGAGAGAGATCAGAGTCTGGCCACAGGCTGTGTATCTCCCTAACGCAGTGGAGAAGAGTGGCTACAGGCTTGGCCCTCTTCAAAACCAACTACGAAGTTCATCTCTTGAACGGTGTTTTCCCTCAGTATATTATTTCTGAGTACAAGCGCAAACATGCATGGACCTATGGAGAAGTGCAGGAGTAAAGAGGCAGGCATATGCATAAAATCATAAACTAACCAAACTTTTCCTCCAAAAACTGGAAAGAGAAAGTAAGTTATTGTGATGTTTATTTTCAAATGCTTCATGCACATATGGATATGAAGAAGTACCTGGAAAAATTACATCTCTTTCTTAAATTTCTCATGAACCAAAGACTTGAGTGAAACCAGTCTCTATGCACAACGCTTCTAGCTGAGATGAACTGCTTCCTGGGAATTGCCCTTGTTTCTGCATCAAAATGCTCGAAGTGGATACTCACACACATCTTAGACATGTCAGATGGCTCAGTCACATGCTTAGCCCCTAAGAACTTCAAGGAGAAATTGAGTAGTCGATAGGTTTGGTGGTCTTCATGGCCCCAGCATGCCACCTTGGCTTGGGGAGCTTGAGCCATCCTTCTCAGGACCCAGGAGGATTCAGCCTGTGGATGAGGCGGCAAGAACAGCCAAACAGAACTGAGACAGGGATGTACTTGGAGACCTGCCTGCATGTCACACAGGGGCCACCATGCCTGGTCTCTGTGACCACACAGGGGCTCACCACGCCTGGTGAGCGTGAGCATGTGTATATGCAACGTGGAGCATGAAATAGCTTCTCCTGAAGGTTAAATGTCCTTTGAGCAGATGTTCCCTGAAACCATTAATGGTGATGCTGGGATTCTGGATGGTGGCTCATTTGATCTACATGTGTTGCCACTTCGTTTAATCACAAAACGAGTAGTGAGACAATCATATTTGACGCAGTTAAAGCAGATGGGTCTTGTTTTTGGTCTTTTTCAACCTAAATGATTCTGTGATTCTATGATCAAGTGTCTGTTTATGCAGTGTCTGCAGTGTCTGCAGACAAACCACCCATTATGTTTACATTAATGTGATGCTAATGAGACAAGAAAATAACAGGCCAAAAATTATTTCTAGAGTAGGTACTCAGAGACCAGAAAACACTGTGTGGACACTTAATCCATCCTCTGAGACACTTTAATGAGGGAAGAGTGTCTGGAGCCCTATTAAATCCATGGAGACACTGTCTCTCCAGAATCTGAGCTATTTTTATGTTTTCTAGCCTGATGTTTAGGGGCTAAAGGAACAATTTTTATCGATGCATGTAATATCAGTTATTGCACTGCCTGGATGGCGCATCCCCATAACCTGCTCACTCTGTTGTGGCCTCTTGCCACGCAGCTGGGCACACAGTGAGGGATGGGCTCAGGCTGGGGCACGGCACACTCACACCACCTCCTGCAGGCTCACACACGCGGTATGGACTGGCCAGCCCAGCCAGGTTGTAAATGTGTGTCTGTGCATCTTCTTTCTCCCAAACGACAGCACTGAAGTTGCTCGCATCGTGCCTGGTTTTTATTCATTGGGCTGGGGACTGGTGTTTGTGATCGCTGGTGCTGAATAGAAGGTAACTGAGTGTGTCATGAAGATATTTTGTTGTGCTAAAAGTTGAAATAAGATACAATGAAAACATGAGGAAGGCGGAGTAACAAATCAAAAGCACTGAACAACCAATATTCAGTCTCTGTGCCTGAACACACACGGAGATGCTGCAGAGCTACCAGCGTGGAGAGAGGGATCCAAGGGATCTCCAGCCCTCTTAGATGGCTCGTTCAAGACTTTTCTCTACTTTTCTTTCCAATGGAGGCTGGAAAGCTGAATGAAGGGCTTGCTTGGATAGGTATTCACTTTGAAAGGGAGCTTCTGATGAGCCCATCTTCATGAGTCCTTCACAGATGTTCTCTGCAAGCAGTCAGGCACGCTGAATTCACATAAAACAGGGAAATAAAAACCAGTGCTCCCGAATAAATTTATAAGACAAAGCCCTGAATGTGGTTTACTCCTGTTCGCAGATGTTTAGTAGTCTACACAAGAATTTGGGTATTCAAGCATTTTTTTTCAAACAACTTGATATTTACAAAGCAGTTTAATTTGAATGAATATTCAACCACAGAGTCTCTCTGCACATGCCTTGGTTGCTGTCTGTGACAATCCTGCTTAAGAAGTGCAAGTTATGTAAGTAAAAAGAAAAAGTTTACTCAACTAGTGACCTGAGACATAGTGCACATAGTTAAATACTTTCAATGTTAACGACAAAAACATGCCTGAAGGGGTCTGGCAAATTTACCAGCCATTCATCAATTCACAGGAAAAGTGAATTACTAAAAGATTATTGTTTTAACGGCTAAATCAAACAATGCTGTTTGTAAAAGTGCATTCTTAGCCCAGATGCTGCAGTGTCCACCAGACCCATTTCAGACCTTATACTGTACTCTGAAGCCTGCACTTGACATTGCAGTCACAAAACATTAGATTTCATCAAAGATCTGCGCAGGGAAGCTGGCATGCAAGGTGCCAGGCTTTGAATTTACGGTGCATTAGTCATGGCACATTAACTCTCTGTGTGCATATGGGGATCGGGATTCATCTCCGTGAAGCCCAGCCCTCTGAAAAGGATCTGTCTAGTTTAATCTCCTCCACATGAGGAGTGGGAGAAACAGGCACCTCCTGGGGCAGTCCGTACTACCCAGGCAGGTGTCATGGTGTAGAAGCATTTCAAGATGAGTTTGAATGTGTTAATCAGCTTGAGTGATGCCTAGTTATCCATTAGGAGTCATTAAAGACACAAGATAAAACCTGCTCAAGGTGAAAGGAAGCTGTTCAGAGCTGGATCTGTGAGTCCGCTGCGTGTGTGGTTGTAGATAAGGTGTGGTGGGAGAAGAAAAGGGACAGGACTAGAGCCATGAGGAACTGCACAAGGGAAAGTAAAAGATCCTCCAAATGAAATGCTGTGGGAGCAATCGACAGAGTAGAAGAGAGCTGGCAGAGGGCAGACCTGGAAGAAGGCTCTGCAGAAGGAGGAAGGAAAGTGATGGGAGTGGGAAGATAGTATTGCATTTTTTTCAATGTCTCCTAGGAACAGAAGAGGGCTCTGCGAAGCTGATTAACCATGTGCTAGGTACGGAGCACATACCTGGACAACTCAGCCAAAACAGAGCAGCTTGTTGAAGCCACATAAATTGAATGCACTGACGAGCCCAGAGTTATAACCTGGCAGCGAGGGGGATCGGACTGAGCAATGATGGTGATGCTCAAAGAGGAAAGCGCAGCACCAGAGCCAGGGACAAAGGAGAAGATAAAGATGATTGACCAGCTCTTCTGGTCAAGCCAGGGCTGTGAATCAAATTAAGAGGTGTGGAAGGAAAAGCAGGCTGCCAGGGGTCTGTTGTGTCCCTGGTGTGGGTCACTGAAGTCTGAGGATGACAGAAGAGGCACCTGAGTCAAAATCAGGCAGGATGGCTCCTGGGGAGGAGCAGAAGGGAGCGCAGGCAAGCTGAGCAGAGAGCTGGAGAAGAAAGGGCAGGAAGAAGAGGAAAATACTGGAATGAGGAAAGAAAGGTCAGTGACAGCAGGGGAAAATGTGCTTTCATCCTGCACGGGAGAGCAATCTGCTTAGAGGCTGCAGAGATCCCTGCTACTTCATGCCCTGCTGCTGTCTGCCGCAGCGGGGGGGCCGTGCTAGTGGGGAGAGAGGGATGCCTTCAGGGGGTCTAACACCCTCTGTGCCCCCACTACACTGTCAAAAATTGCTGGAAGTGTCCCATCGAGCTTGTTCAGGTAGTGAAGTGGTGTATGGCCTTCTCTTTCAGCTCTGGGAGGAGAGAACTGAGCAATGCAAAGAGGACACAGGTTCCCATGAGCCCTGGATCCTGGATGTCAGCTCGCAGAGCTGAATGGGAACCTGCTCAACATGTGTCCGGGCCCTCTGGATGTAGGTGCTGTGTACGGGATGGCCCCATTCACAAGAAAAGTCACTCCACTCTCCTCACACCAAAGACGGTGAGGGCACATGGGATGTGCAGGGTGGTGGCAGGGTCTCCTGTGTGTCCCAGGACATGACAGTGGTAACATAACATCAGATTCACAGGCATCATTTCCTCGCACTCCCCGTGTCCTGCCTGCTCAGTGCTTGCTCGTGTCAGGGAACTGGCAGCAGAGAAGTCACACATTTCCCTGCCGAAGCACTTCCAATGGACTCTGCATCTCTGACAGATCTCATCTGCCAGAACTTCTCAGACAGCTGAGCTGCTTCTGGATCTTCAAATTGTCCTCTCAGACAGCAGGCAAAGCAGTCTGTTTGCAGTAATCCCCTTCTCCAGTTTCAGAAACAACAGGTCTAACAATACCATGAGTGAGGACAAACGTGTGAGTACTGACCACGTTCAGGGTATTGCTGGTGGTTCCTGGAGCACCTCACGGAAAGAGGCTCTCCTGCACCGTGATTCAAAATTTCTTTCCTGTGTGATTTTTTACATCTTTCCTCTTATATATTGCTTCATCATCCACACAGGGGAGAGGTGCTCCGGGACCCTTCAGCAGTGTGAGCGCCAGCCCACACACCTCTCCATCCAATGATACAGTGACATTTCATCCATCCAGCACTGTGATTCAATGAAACTCTCTGTTTCGCTGTGATAAATGGGGCAGGCAGGGAATTGATTTCCTTCCCCTGCCTGCAAGGCATCATAGGGCTGCTTTCACCACGAGGCCTTCTCTCTGCCTCAGTGCTCAGATTAACTTATTAGGAGTTAATTAATCAGGCCCATTGATTGGCTGTCACATTGCTGGATGGTTAGTCTGCTCTTGGGTCGGAAGGTCGTATCAGAGGAGTTCCTTCTGTCCTCTTTGCTGTGTGATGCTTGTCATCACCAAAAGAGGCTGAGCAGCAAGGAGGAGCAGGAAGAGGAAGATGGAAGGTTGACCTTTTTGCCAAACAACAGGGTCAACAGAAGAATGGAAGTATAACTCTCTTCCCCCTTGCGTGGCATTCACACGCTGTGCGAGGGATGGGGATAGCTTCCACAATTCCTCTCTTCCAAAATGAAGGAGGGACATGAGACACTGCATAGTCAGGTGGAGCCTTGGCTTTTCATCCCAGCAGGCTCACACTCACTGCTGCCCGTGAGTCTCTGATGCTGTTCATGGATACAGAGAGCTGCTGTGGCCCAGGTGGGACATTGCCCACAACCTGAACAAGTATCCATGAGGCGATGAGCAGTGGGGTTTTGGAGTGTAAAGATTTCAGGGAATCAGCGTCGCACAACAAGAAGGAATGTATGTATCTGTAGAAATTTAGGGAAAAGCTAGATGAAAGGGATCACTCTCAGTGGAATTGGGATAAGCTTTTGAGGTCAACGACCCTGGACGCTGTGAAGTAACTGATGGAAATTTTAATGACCATACGTGAGCAGCATCGTATTTTGCCTGAGGAGCCACCACCAACAGCAAAGTATGCTTATTAAAAAGCAATGCTTCCTGAAAACCTGCCTTAAAGCAAAGCACTGAACAAGTTTAGTCTATTTTCTTTATCAAGGACAGCATTAGGCAGTGACTGGTAGAGGTTTGTAACTAGCTGCATGGGAGGGAGATTTCTGACAGTAGAGGGCTCTTCAGTTGCACAGAAAAAGGTCTAATTTAGTGTCCAGGGTTGCAAAGCAAGAGTTATAGGAAGTCAGGTTAGAATTAAGGTGCAATTTTTTAAAAGTGAGGGTTTAACTAGTCTTGAGAAGTGGGCAATTCCTCCCCTCTTGTGACTGTTTCCTGAAAAGAAGAGGTGAGCCGAAGACAAGAGCTGCATGAAGGTCTTACCCTCTGTTACACAGTCTGAGCTTCCTGACAGACCCTGCAGATCTGTGGACCTGAGCTGGGCTGCGACCTTGGCTCAGAGCTCTGCTGGCCCTACCAAGCATTTAATGCCACTACCGTTGTCACGTTTGGCATCTGTTTCACCTGGTGAGTGATCCAGAATTGTGGTCTTTGGCAACCTCCACCTTCCTACTGGAAGAGCAAGCAGTTACAGCCAAGATCTAATGATCCCACCACCACCAATGGACCCCACTGGAAGGTTACCCACCCCTGGACATCTCAGTTCATCTCTACAAGGCATAGGCTCCAACAGGTCTTGCCACAGGGAACAATCATACTCCTCTGCCTACAGACCTTTTGCTTAAGGTGCTAAGAGGAAGGGATGGTGAAACTTGGTCGGCCAAGGGACAGGAGAAGATTGTGTTTTGCAGAACATGTGAAGTAGAGATTTATTCCCCAGATAACAGTATTTGCTTGCTTCTTTGTCAAGACAGACTTTATCTGGAGAGCGCGCATCCACTTCCACTTCCCCTAATGCTCTAAAACTGAGCATGCATCTACAGGACCTATTGGGAAATCACCCAAAAAGCTGAGGTGATTATTTCTTGCTTTCTCTTAACCCCTGTTCCAGCTTCAGCCTTTTTGGGGATCAGCAGCAGTCAATGCTGCAGTTATTCCTGATGCACAATGTTGGCTCAGCCTCTGCATTTTTTTGTCTTTTTCTCGTGGAGTGCCTGTTCCATCAAATCTGACAGTGCCGACATTGGCAGGGGATCCACAAGGTTGTGCTCCCATCACTCATCTGTGCTTTGCTCTGTGGGGGTCTCGTGTCTCATCTGGAAATAGAAGTGAAGGGGCAGTCTCTGGGGCACTGATCACACACATGGTCCAGATCCTCAGCCACTTACACCACAAAAATCTTAGCGGAAGATAGATGGAAGGCTGCCCCTTGTGCTGCCTCACACTCCTGGTCTTCTTTCACTCCCTGCTTGGCTGTGGTCATTGAGATGTAAAATATTCCCTCATACAGAGGAGGAAGATTGAAGTCATTGGGGAGTTTTCTAGATGGGAGAAGAAGGAACCAGCCACAGCCCTGAAGATACAATGTGGGAACATATTCATGTGGAGATGCTCAGTTTGTGATTTTTGACAGAAAACGTACCTCTTCCTCAACAGGCAGACACACACATGGAAAAACACAACAGCACTGCTTAGCTTGAAAAGAGACATCTCAAACCTGAGCTTTATTTCAAACCCATTTGGATGAAAGTGCTTTAATCAGTGCCAGTGAGGAACCATATTTTGCCTTATTTTTTCACATAATTAAGTACAATGAAGGCTTGCTGCTGAGCTACTCTGGAGCTGAGTTCCCACCCTACCTGCCATTTGGTTTCTCCTGTTAGCACTGGAGGGGAACCAGACCTCCTCAGCTCTGCTGAGGAACCACTAATGAGGGTGTAGTCTAAGGGTGGCTGGTTGGCAAATCCTGCCTCATATCTTGTTAACCAGTGATGAGATCAAGAGTCTTCTCAATGCACAGCAAACAAAGCAAACTCCCGACCACATTTTCTGCAAAGAAAACCCAAATGCCTCCATCATCAATCAGAAGGACCTGCCAGATGACAAGAGCTTGCCAACAGAAAGCAGAGGCAGCCTGGAAAGCTGTGAATTTCAGCCAGCAAAGCCTGACCTTCCCACCTGAGCTGTGCTCCAGGTGTGTGCAGGCACACAAACCAGACCATATGGAGCTACCTTCTGGGCAATAAAGCACCTTCTGGGCACATCTGCAGTGTGGGATGTCCTCTCAGTCCAGTTGGTCCCAGTGATCTTTTTCTGTTTCCTGGGCTCTCCCAGCCCTCGTGTCTGAGCAGCAGGAAACTGGAACTCTTGGAATTTGGGTCTCATACCGGTGCATCTCACTGGGGAAAAAGGTCATTTCCATGTGAACTTTAATAGTGCAGGGAACTTCAGGATGTTTTTTATTGCTGCAACCACATTCTTGCAGTCACCCAACCTTGAGCTTTCTCACAATTATACGTGCTGAAAAGGGGTGACTCCCACCTAGTAGCTCCCTATTAAACTGTATAATCTTCCTTTGGGATCCCATCTCTCCTCATATGATCAGTTACATCTCAAGGCTGCAAGAAAAAAAGAAGCTGGGCTTCTTTTTCTTCTTTTGCTGCAGCATCTTTGGTCATGGTTACAAGACAAGTGGTTCTCCGATGGCTTCCACAGCTGCACAGCCACCCACCTTGCCATGCCAATAACCACATGCATCGTGTGCAGCTAAGCACACCCATAGGCACATGAGAAACTGTGCACTTATATATACACATGTTTACACAGCCACAAGGAAATCATCAGTCCCTGTCCCTATCAGCCTTTACAATGGACAGCCTGCAGTCAACATGCAATCCATGACTGAGGGGGGCTATAGCCTAATCCAACGTCTTGGTAAAGTTTTGCCTGTGCCTAGAGGCTGTTCTGCCTCCCTTTTCCAGAGCCTCTTGGCTCACTAACATGTTCTTAGTTAAGTGAAACTGTTCCCATCTGCTCTGTCTACGCTAACAACCCAAGCCTCTGCAGTCAAATTCTATAATGCTGCATGCATACAGTGCGTATCCTGGAAAATAGTCCTGAATATATCATACACAGGGGATGTCTCAGGAACCATATTTATTATCTTGCAAGCTGTGATTTTCTTAGCTGGTGACTGAGCTGCTTAACTCAGATCTTTACCTGGCCCTGGATCCTGAGCTGTACTGATGCTGCACAACACCATTACCAGCATGACGATGTCTTCACTGTAAGTCTCCAAGGAGCTTGCAGTCCAGTTTCCTTTGGACGCTGGGGCTGCTCTGCAGAACAGCAGCTGGACTCTATTAGTACCTTTGGCAGAGCCACTAGAGGTCTGCACTTTTACTGGGATCATACATTGGTCTGTTTTGACGTGAAGATGCTGTCATCCCTGAATCACATACGTTGACTTGGTCATGTTTCCATGTGGGTTTTTTTCACTGCTGTACAAGAGCCTTCTTGGAGGCATACAGAAGCAGCAGCTTGTGACAGCCATCTGTTTTCAGTCTGTGGAAACAGAAGAAGCCCTTAGCATGTGCCTGACTTCTACAGGGCCATGTTGATCCCATCATCCAGCTAAGCAGGCTGAGATGGTCTGCCTGACACTCTCAGTCACTCCAGAAAGCAGTGCTCGCTATAATCACAGAATTGCAGAATAACCCAGTTTGGAAGGGCCCTCAGGATGTCTGTGGTGCAGGTACCTTCCAACATCATCAGTGAAATCAGACCAGGCTGCTGAGGACTTTCTCCAGTTGTGTCTTTAAAACCTCTAAGAACAGAGATGCTGCAGCCTTTCTGGGCAGCCTGTTTCTTTGCTTGACTGTCCTAATTGGCAGAAAACGTTCCTTATGTCCATTCTGAACCTCTCCTGTTTCAATTTATGCCCCATCTCTTGTTCTTCCACCATGCACTACTGCGAAATGCCTGGCTCTGCCTTCCTGATGACCTTCTCAAAGGCATGGGCAAACCGCTAGGACATGCCCACAAAGCCTTCCTTTCTCCAGGCTGAACAAACCCCATTCCTGTGCCCTCTCCTCACCAGGGGAAGTGCTCAAGCCCCATGACCATCTTGCTGACCCTCTACTGAACTTCCTCCAGTTCATCAATATCGGTTCCTGGGGGCCCTAAAACCAGACACAGTATTCTGGATGTGGTCTAAGTACTGAGTACAAGGCGATAAGCACTTCCCATGATTTGCTGGCCGTGCTCCTGTTGGTAGAGCCCAGGGTGCTGTCTGCCTTCCCTCCTGGCATGCACTGGTGGCACGTCAGTCTGAGGAAGGAACAGGGGGAGCAAAGGCAAGGGCTTATGCAGGACTCGGTGCAAATTTCAATATATCAGAAAGCCTATCAGTGACTTTTCTGGGATGTGGGCTGGACCCTTTCTGCCTAGGCAAGGTGGTGATGGCCATTCTATAAACATTGCCAACAAGTAGGGAAATGGAACAGGTCACACTGTACTTTTCCATAGGAAATTACATTTTGCAGTCTGCGCCATGTTACTTTGTTATTACCAACACATAAATCTGCAAGTGCACAGCTTATTGAGGCTCTCTGACAGCCAGGAGATGGGGAATTGTTACTATGACAGATGGACTGACAAGTATACTCCTATAGAAAAAACTTTGTTCAGCTTGGAGTTAAGGCTGTAAATATATAAACCTTACATAAAAGGAATGTGATTAGAACAGTGTGGATGGAGAGGATGAGGCATCCCATGGCAGGCAGTGCTGGGAGGAGGAGCACAGCGGGTGCTGGATGGAGGCAGGGCTCGAAACTGGCTTGTTCTCTCCCCCTCTGGCTCCTGTATGTCACATAGTGAGTATTGACAGTTTAGAAAAGGTGCTTAATCATCCCATGATCTTCCAGACCTGACTGTGTGAGAACAGCAGCCAGGCTTTGCTTTCATTTGGCTAACTCATGGAGACTTGTGGAAAGCAGTCCCTCTGCCCCGGGTGTAGCTCCACCTTGGCCACCTGTGAGTGAGAGTGTGCAGAAGCCAGATATAAAGGTAACAAGTTGGGAATGTGCCTCCAGAAGACTTTCAGGGGGATGCCTTCCACTTCAGGAAGGTCAAAGATTAATTTCCCATTTCATTGCGTTTTCAAACTTGTTTCATTACCAGCAAGGGGAGGTTCCACCACTGAGCTCTGCTGACTGCCAAATGCAGCCTGGGACCAGCCCCTGGTATCATCCTGCAGGAGGTAAGCAAAGCAAGGGGCCCATGGGGTGTGATGGCTATAGCGCAAACAACCCAAGGAGAGATGCCCGCTGTGGTTCCTGTTCAGTCTCCTGTGACATGGCTCACCCTATGCCAGCCATGGTGGTGTTGCCATTCTCAGAAAGCAGAGAATTCACCTCAAAAAAGAGCTGTCGTCTTGGTGCTCAGGCCAGGCAGAAGTTTCCTGTCAAAACCACATTTCAACAGAAAATAAAGCTGGTAATTCCGGAGACTGTCTGTGGAGGCATCTGCTGGGCTTGGAAACTTTGGACTTTTTTGCGAGAGAAATAAAAACGTGGGCATTTTCTGCCAAAAGCCTAACAGGAATGCCGTCTTCTCAGAGGGACAGCTCTGCAGGGAAGACATCCAATGTTTATGCAGGGAGCAGGGCAAGGACATGAGCTGTTGGGGATCTCCTGACCTTCTCCAGTGCTTTTCTGTCTGGGGGTGTATGGTGACTGTGCCTCCTGGGTGAGCCATCATTCCCTTGGCAGCTGTTTATCCAGGTCTGCCCAAAGAGCCCCTGCCCTAGCCCATCTTCAGAGATGAGGCTTCTTCCAAGGCCACTGCTAGCTCCCACTGCAACAGGGTTCAAATTAAAACACTGGCAGCATGAAGCAGAGGCTTGGTGAGATGGATAATCATATGGACCATGTGACTGTGCCCAGGTCTTCCAGGGCATCTTGTCACCCTCTCCTCCCTTCAGGGATAACTGCATCCACCCTTCTCCATTTGAAGAAAGCTCTTTCCCTGCAGACAGGGGTGGTGGCAGCTGATGGGCATTGCATAGGGGGCCAGGGAGCCAGACTAAGCACCCCGCAGAAATGGGGGCCCGTGTCCTCCAACACTTGTCCTGCCACATCACGCAGAGCAGTAACTCTCTGCAGTTCAGTGAGTCTGGTGTTTTGCTAAACATCTTTGACATTTGATTTGAGGAATAAAGGTCAGGCTCCTCAGAGAATGGTAATATGGGTTTAATGAACAAAAACTGTCAGAGTCTGCATTGCTGCAGCCGTTTTGGAGGGTAATGGAGTCTGGGGAGCTGTATTGCCTGCTCTGGCAGGGATGGTCTCAGCTGCCTTTGATCTTTGCGCATCCCCGTGCAGCGAGCACTGCCATGGCTGGTGGGGACATGCCTGGGGTGTGACAGAGGCATGGGGCCCGACCCAGCTCCTGTAGGTCATGCTGACAGAGGGGAGCAGGCTCCCTCTGCTCCTGCATTACCCTCTTAAGGTTTCCTCCTATTCCTGAGTGATCCTTGAGAGCAGAGGAATCTTCTGCACTCATCAGCCTGTGGACAGTGGAGCAGCGAGGGCACAGGACAGCCCAACCCTGGTGTTACCCAACCTCGAGCATGGCCCAGGTTCTGCAGCAGCATCACTGGCTGTTCTTGCCTCTCTTGTCAGTGGTTTCTCAGTCCTACTCTAGCTACTGTATCTGAATTTCTTGTATAATGCGGGGGAGTTGCGCTCTGAAACTTTTTTTCTTGGTTTCAGATGAAGTCAAAAAAGTGTCTCAAAATAAAGAGGTAAGACATAGCCAAACAAAATATTCTAGCATTTCCAAAATGAGAAACTGAATTAGTCAGTCACTTTTTGTCAAATTCAGCACAAATTCCAGGATTATTCATGTCTTGCTTCTTTTCAGACTTTTTCCCTGTTTGTTGGGAGTGTTTTGCCAGCTCTGCGGATCCCCTCACCCCTGTGCACCCATCTCCCTTCCCCATTCCTGGGAGCCGTCCTCCCCTGTCTCCCTTGCTAACAGACATAAGCCTTGTTTTTGTGTCTAATAATGTGCATCCCACTACAATTTCATGCTTTTACACTCACAATGTATGCAGAGAATACAACTCTTTTCACATACAAAATTGCAAATACATGGTTAAACCATGACAAATTTCATATTTGCAGTGAAATGCTCTCATTTATAGATAAGCATGTTTTCTGGCCACAAAATGCTTAAACACTGAACATTTCTTGAAGCTAAACAATCTCTTTCAAGCTAATTTAGGAGCCATCAGCAACTCTTAGCTTTCCATAGCTGGAAATCACTGCTGATGTATCGTCTCTCCTCTGCTTTGCTTTCTTAAACAAAGGTAAATGCTAGATATCATGTTTACCTCTGCGAGACAGCAGAGTCAGTCAGCTCCCTCTGGTCTAAGCATTAAGGTTTTCTTCCTCTTTACTTGTGGAATTACATTTAAAAATCTGCTCTAAATGTACACTGGCACTCAAAGTCAAGCGCTTCAAATGTTGGAAGCACCAAAATCAAGGCTGTCCTCAGCTCCAGCCTCTTGAGCGGGATCATTACAATGCAGTCTTTAATTATATGATCACATACTAGTTTTTCCATAGAATCCCTAACTCATTCCATGCCTGGGTAGTCATTCAATATTCCTCTTAATCCTCCCCATTCAATGTGTGCCGCAAGCTTTATTTGCTGCACACCATCCAAACCCTCTGTTGACTACACAATTATTCATTTCCTCTTGGGTGTTTCTCTGGTGGTTTCATCAGGGTCTATGAATGCTTCTCAAGTGCTAACGAATTTATTTCCACAAAACACCTGTAACGACCTTGTGCTTTCTCCCTTGGGAACTGAGGCAGAAAGATGAGTACCAGTATGAGAAAGAGTCTGAGTTTGGATGCTTTTGTACCATCCCACGCAGCAGGGTCTGGTGCTTGATTTTCTGTGGACTTAGCATTTCTTTACATTTCATCTGTTCAAAGCGTAGCTCCTGTTGGCTTCCATTTTGAGTGCTCAGCACTCCTGCAAACCTGACCCTAAGGATCTCCCACTGGGGATCCTGGAAATGAGAAAGGCATAATTAAGCTCAGCTCTAACTTCTGGAGGAAATGCAAGGACAGGAAGGAACCCCCATGAGAGTGCACTTTCTTCTCATGCAATGCCTCACTTTGCTCAGTAAAGCTTTTCTGGTCATCCCAGGGAATAAGGGATGTTGCTTTGTTACACAGTCCCTAGAGTGAGCCCAACCCATGCATTGCATAGAGCCTGAGTGACAACAGAGCATGATTGTGCAATTAAAACCAGTAAAAAAGTCACAGCCTTTCTTGCTCTGTCCCTCACCACCCCCCTCTCATCCACTCTCCACCTTTAGATACTTCCTAATTCCCCCTGAGAATGGCTTTGTCCTTGTGTGCCGGTTCTTGTGCACCTCTTCCACCAGCCCTCTCAGTTCAAAGCAGTCCTTTCTCCTGTCCTTGCTCCCAGGAGCACTCCTCTGGCCTGGAGCCTCTCCTCCAACCGTGGCTCTTAGGCTGGGACAGGGGTCTGGCATCACAGACAATTTCCATCCTTATCCATGGAGATAAGCAAAACCATCCTAAGCCAGAGATGTGGGAACCAGTTTCACATGGCTCCTCTTCTGCCCCTTCCTTTGGGAACAGGGGGTCCAGCCTGAGGTCAGATGTCCCATGTCACACCAGAAACCTACAGGACAGCAGCAGCATATGTCCCCAAACAGCGAATATACCTTGAATGCCCCTGCCGCTTGCTGCTGCCCAAGCAGAGGCTGCGATGGTGCAGGGGCATGGGGCTCTGGGGCCACAGTGCTGCAGCGACCAGATGGATCAGGAATGAGCTCGAGACCACAAGGCAAAGGCAGAAAGACTTTGCCAGGGTCCATGGGATGGTGTGCAGGGGCACAGTCCTCGTTGTCCTTGTGACACCTGTGATCCCAAATTTGCCATCAGGGAGGCAACTTGATCCCATCCCCGTGTTGTGGGGAAATCCTCCTAGCTCAGCCCCAGCTCCTGCTTTTCCCGGGATCATTCACTGTGCTCTTTCTACACTTGGGGGTGTCCAGCCTTGGTCAATGTGGGTGCAAGTGCTGGAGGTGCCTGCAGGAGCTGAATTAGCGACCTGGCTGTCCAGCACCCCGGCTCCAGCTAGGAGTGAGAGCTAAAGCCATAGCTTAAAACACTAAGATTTAACTCAAGTCTCATGATGGAGCTTGGCATGGTGCGTTTCCCTTTTTATTTCCTAGCCTCTCACAGCACTTGGCATCCGTGGCAGTTTGTAATGCCAGGATTCGCGGTTTTAGGAAGAAACCAGAAGGGTATTTGAGAGCCGGTTACCCCTCTGCACTGATAGCCTGCTGTGTGCCCACAGATGGGTGCTCTGGGGGGCTGGGGATGTGCTCTGGGAGCCCGACTGACCCCACATGTAACAGCAGCAGCCCTCCCACCCCGTGCTTTGCATAGATCCTGCTCTTCCCCAGTTGATGGGATCCCCAGAGACGGGCGAGCAGCTGTCTGTCCCTTTGCTTGTTGTCCATGCAGTTTGCAACTCTGCTTCTCTGTTTGTTTAGAAAAGGTTTCATGTTCACCTTCCCAAACTCCCAGACAACTGCTCTGACATATTTTCCCTGTCAATGCAAAGACAACACAATCTGGTAAAACAGCTGCCTGAGCCTCCCAGGTTACTACATTCTCAGTATTAAAAAGCCATTTCTGAGGGACTGGCAGGGCAGTCATGAGTCCCATGAGTCCAGACCGGTACTCCAGCTTGCCCCTGGAGAGGTACAACATGTTCCCCCTTCCAGACCTCCTTTTCTTGATGTGCTTCTCTCCAGACAACATGGATCAGCAGCTCATATCGCACTGACCATCTGCTTTTTGAAGTGGGTAACCATGCTACATTGCTCTGTACTCACACTAATACTCACCTTTACTGGCTTTTTTGGACACACCACCGAGTTAATGAAGTGATACAGCTTCTGGTACCAAGCTGGCCCAGAGCAGGGCCAGCAGGACCTCAGAGCCATGTGCAACAGGCAGTACAGGGGGCTTCGCCGCAACTCAGAGGAAAATGCAGTTCCTGCAGCAAGTTTGTGGTTGTACTGCAAGAGAGAGTATTTTGCCAGTCCCAGCTCCCCTGCTGCTGTGCCTGCCCTTTCCTTGCTTCCCACGTTCTGTCAGGAGTCGTTTCGCTGAAGCCTTGTGGTAGAAATCATGTCCAGAGACTTCCAGTAAGAGCCACCTTCTCCCTGTCCATAGCCATGGACTTGCAGTAAAAGCCAGGCTTCTCTTCAGAGTCCGTGCATCTCAGGGTAAAGCTCTTCCAGGACCCCTGAAGCAGGACCTTTTGGACCATCTTGCATGATCCTGCATTTCAGCTCACTCTGCTCTCAGCAAACTCACCTTACCGGGACAGCCAGATTGCACAGCACACCCTGCTGCTTGCGATGGCTCTATTGTCCACCGTCACTGCTCCTTCCAGACCTCTCATAATGCTACCAAACAGGATGGCCAAAACCAGACTCCAGGGAGCCCTATTCATCCACCCTGGATGATGGTCTTTCAGGGTAGGTCTGTACTGAATGCTGCCTTATTGCGGAGTGGAGCATGTTTGCTGGCAACGGGGCACAGATGGAGCCTCTGCAGGTCCACAGGTACTCTGTGAAAGATGGGGGATTGCAGAGTGTGGATATAGATGGGAGCAACTCCAGAGACTACTCAGTGGTGTTGAAGGTAGGCAGCTAGACCAGTCCTAAAACACTGGAGAGGAGAGACACTGTGGACTGCTTGCCTGAAATACCAATTTTGTGGGAGTTCTTCTAATGAGGAACCCTAGGACAGGTGCTGTAGGGTGCCCAAGGACCCCAAGGTGCATGTCAAGCTCTTCATCCACAGTGACCTCAGCCCAGTCTGAAAATGGTCCTGCCTGCACATCCTGCATGGCTTCATCTTTCATGGATTTGGCAGGTGCTGGTTGCTCTTCACCTCCCCAAGGCCATGCAGACCATGTCTGCATGTTGCCACTTCTGTGGCCAGACCTCAGCCCAGGCATGCCAGTGTAGGGGAACTGTAGAGGAATGAAGGTGGGTTAATTAATATTGATAATATACAGCTGTGGGCTTGCTTCAGGGGCGGTGGGCTGGCTGATGTGGATAATGTACAGCTGTGGCTTGTTCCTGCTAAGTAGCTAAATAGCACTGAGGAGGCTGTAAGGGAAGGAGCACTGGGTAAAGAGAGAGGAGACTGGATGAAGAAGAGCCCAGGGATGTAGGAGAGGCCCCAGGAAAAGCTGAAAGAAGAAGGGGACCTGGATGAGGAGAGGCTGGCTGGAGGAGAAGCCAGGAACCTGGACACAGCAGAGGTAAGAAGCAGGGTGGACTGGCCTGAAGGGGATGAAGAAACAACACAGACAGTAGATGAACTTTTGGAACCTTGTGTGGGACTGGTGGTGGTGCCCAGGCATGAGAGGGCTGGTATGGGACAGTAAAAGCCTTGTTGCAGCTTGATAGTTTGGTAGTGCTGCAACGTGCTGGTGTTTGGCTCTGCTTATGAGAGCTGTACTTCAAAGGGCTTGGTGGTGGCCAGGGAGGTTGGCTGTCCTTGAGAAGCTTTCCCCAAACTGTTCAGGCTCTGACCCTTCCCACCTGCATCTCCACAGTCAAAGGGGGTGTGTGCATGCTCAATTCAGGGATCCAGTTTAGGACTGGAAGGATTAAAGCGCCTGGAGGAAATGAACTTGTTTGCTCATTCAGAAGAGAACTGGGATGCTTGTACCGAGACAGTAGCACAGCGCACTACAGAAAGCTAAAACTGTAACTGAGAAGAAACACAGTATTTTACAGTGTGTCATAGGGGAATAATGTCTGAAGCTCACTGTGCAGTCTTGTAGCTTGTACTGAACCTTCAAACAAACCATTTGCCAAAATGCAAAGAATCCCTCTTCCCCACCTGTGCAGGGTTGCATTGTGTTTCACTGTCAAAGATGACTTGAACTGAAATGAAACCGTTGAATTGGAAAATCACTATGATTTTGCAGAGAGTTTAAATGATTCATTAAAAGATTTGTTATTACAGGGTATACAGAGCTTAAAACCAAGAGGTTTTGACTGAGGTTGGCTGACTTCTGAGCATGCATGTGAAATTGCTGTATCTGTGACATGCCACTACAGATGCTGGAAAGCTAAAGCCACATTATGTGGTCTGCACAGCAAATTAAATGAATGGTCAAGCAAAAAAGCACAGCATGGGAAACACTCAAAGGATCTGTTTCGTATATGCAATAACCCCATGCTGCAAATGGTTCTCAGTTCAGGAACAAATCCTACAGCTAGGGTAACAAATTGGGGTAAATGTAGAGCTGATGTGCTCATTGGAGTAAAAGCAAAACTTAGTTTCACAATTGCAGATAACAAGGTGAAGCTCACTGAGAATGCAGTAGCACCTAGAAATTGTTTAATTAGGTTAAAGGAAACAAAGGGTGAGGTCTTGCATTTCTTCACAAGTAGTAAATGAAAGATTTTGTGCGTGGCCTCCAGGGTCTCTCATTTCACAGCAGGAATACTGCAAGCTGCTCACAGAGCTGAAACACTAGCAAGTCTTGATTGTGAAATAAAAATGTATGAAAGATATCCTGCTCCCCTGTGCTTTAAAGTGACAGTAACACAGGTGCTCTGTCAAGGAATTTCTGGTCTGTTGACATTCAGACAGAGGATCTGTTTTTATTGTGCAGGATGGATTGAATTTTAGCAAATGGAGGACTCTGGCCCTGCAATGGGTCTGGCTCTTGAGGTGGGATGCTACTGGTGGGGTGAGGTGCCCATATGAAACCCTAAATGTAGGTCTTTGTCAGGGTCTTCACGTGCAGCGGCTGCCCAAGGCCCTGTTGCATCCCCTGGAGATCTGAGTCTCCATTTGGTGTTGGCTGTGAACCTGGGGCATCTGCATGGCACCTACATGTGCAGCTTGCAGGCCTGTGGGAGACTCGGATTCTTTTGGGGACAAAGCTGGAAGCCCACTGGGACCTGCAGAGCACTTGATATGATGCTGAACACCTGTCTGAGGACACCAGCCCTCCAGTGATGGTAATGAAAACTCAGACAGCCAGTGTACATGGAGCCAACAAGGTCTTGGTGCTCAAATCTCAGCTGAGTCTTGCCTGGATGTCTTTTGGGAAAGTACCTGAGCCTTCAACACATAAACCAAGCATAGGGCGGGATTAGCTGTTTGAATGTATCTCTGTCTATCCAGACATCTCCACCTGAGCAGGCTGCCCGGGTGCCCTGGAAGCCAAGGCAGGGAGGTGAGCCTGCTGGAGCACACTGAGCTTGATCTGGAAGCATCGATTTGCACAGGAGCCCGAGAGGCTAGCTTAGCTTCAGGCTTTGACAAACAAACAGATGTGTGAAGCGAAGTGAGAATAATTTCATCTGTTGTGCTTGAAAGAGGAATGTCCCTTCATTTTGCACAGTTTATTCGGGATGTGCTGTACTGCATGGCAGAGGCAGGGCTGGGATCTTGCAGGACTGCAACTATTTTCAGGGCCAGCTACAGGGTACAGGGAAAAGAAACACACCTTTCCAAATCTGCAATAATTTCCAAGGTAGAATTAAGCGATAATAACAGATAATTGTCCAGGCTGCTTGCCTAGAAGAGAAGATGTATTGACCTTGCTAGCTGACAGAATGCCTTTGTAAAGCTGGAATTGGTTAAATGCTGCTAATAGATAGAGAATGGAGACAGACACAGAAGTGGCTTCAGAATTAGTACGCCATGCTCATTAAAGTATCAGAGGCTAGTGTTTGAAAGAGCATCCTCCTGAGGCACCAGGCATGGGTCATGGGCTAGGTATAGTATCCCGGCTATTGGTGTTACGTGAAGGACACAGTGATCAGGGAGACAAAGATGGACACTGGCCAAGGCTGCATCTGCCCTTCAGCTGGGATGACAGCACTGTAGTCACACAAGGCAGCTCTCAAAGTGCTCGGCAAAATGATGTTCAGCATTGCTAGTCCCTGGTCACCACTCACCACCTGGGATGTCAGTAGAGGAATGCTCCCCCAAACCCTGTTATCCAGAAATGTTTTAAACCAACCTGATAGCAACTAAATGTAACACTGTTTCTGAAGATATGAATCTGGGAACCATATGGAGAGCATTGATACATGTATGCAGCTGGACATCAGTACAGAGCAGTAGCACTCCTTTAATTACCTGGGACAAGGATGCATTGCTGCTGCTTGGACTGCTGTACTGGACAAAACGGTTGTGGGGAGCCTGGCCAACTGTGCTGGTGATATGAGGGGAAGGAGGAACCTGCATCACCCCATGCTCAGAACAAGTCTCTCCACTGCTGCAGGCATTGTGAAGGCACTTTTGGGAACAATGGTAGTGAAAATATGGGATAGAATTTTCAGAAGTCCTTGTCTTGCTCATAACTGGGAGGGAGATGTGCGTAACCTTCGCCTGTCTGTAGTTTTCATTAGTGGGTTGCATGGTGCCTCACATCTTGTGTAGGTGAACAGCATCTCTAAGCAGGCTCCGTGTCTCACTCCCAGTGTGTCCTTCACATGTGTGAGGTTTTAGGTCAGGACAATGAGAGGCTGGGAAGGTGAGAGGCTGCAGCACCTGTTCTGGTAAGAGGGACCCCAAACCCTAGAGCTAAACACCGATCCTTACCTTGGGATGAGAAACTGGAGCAAAAATTGGCTTTTTAAGCTTTCCATCTTTCCCCCAAATTGCCAGGATCTTGTTTTGGAACTGGCCAGCTGCAGCTGTCAGATGTCTGCTATAGGCAGGGAGTGCTAAATGAAGCATGGAAACCATCTCCACAAGTGTGGGAAGTTATTCCGATTTAACTGTTTGCTGCAGAGAGCACCCAGTGCCCATGAGGACATCACTGGACCGTGAGCCATTCGCATATACCACACAGAGCAAATCTTTCCCAGGCAGCTTCCTAGGCAGAGATCATGAGCTTCTCCTCCACATATGTTCCTGTGCATACCTTGGCACAGACTTGCACTTTGTTGTGGGTTGATTAAGTGTTCCCGTGGTACCTGTCTTCGTTAGAGTCATGAACTGCTTCTGCAAGTGGGCTTGCAGATTTGGTGCCAAGGTGTCCAAAGCTTGTGCATGCTGCTGTGGTGTGGAGAAGTTGCTCCCTGCTTTAGTGGAGCTGCCACCTCTGGCTACATTCAGAGGTTACTGAATTTGTGAATAATGGTGTCCTGTGGTTACATCGCCTTGGTTTTATGTTCTGTGGCTGCTTTTTTTCTCTTTTTAAACATTGTATAACTGAAGGGCTGACGATTCCAAGAGCAGTGCGGGTGGGTGAAAGAGACAGCAGGAATTTAGCAAGGCAATGAGATGGCATCAGCAGGTGAAATTCACCCACTCCGGAGCCTCCTCGGTGCTGCACGCTCCCACTTCAAGCACAGCAACAAGGTGACACGCGTGCCTGCTGCCACAGCCCACTCGACACCCTGGCTGTGCTCATCTGAGCACTGCTCACTTACCCGTGCCCACCACCAGAGATGGACCCTGCCTGAGGACAGTTGCCAGCACGCTCAGACAGGATTGCCCTGAAATCACCAGCCTCCAAAGATCTCAGAAACATGACAACAAAATGAAATAAATGCACAGTTGGGAAGCCCTTGTGTAACGATCTTTCATTTGCAGTGTAGGCCCCCTGCCTACCCCCGCGTTTCTCATGGGGAGAATGAAATCAAAGCCAGACCGCGAGCAGCAGCAGAGGAGGGCTCGGTGAATCAGTGCAGCTCTGTGGGTGTTTGCTTGGGCCCCCATGCGTATGGCAGCAGGTTTGAGTCCCACCCCATGCTGTGGGCCCATGGCCAGCGCAGAGGCTGAGTTGAGGTTGGTCTCCTGTATGTTGTATTTTAATTTAGGGTCTTGCAGGTCATCCCTGAGAGGTGCCTAAGCCATGGCTTCGTGCTGCTCTGTAACAGCTGAGCATCAGAGGTGCTGCAGGCTGATCTCAAGGACTTTGCTGTTGGTCCAGGCCACCGACAGGGAGCACTGTGAGGCCAGGGTTGGCTTAGAGACCTTGGGAGTGTGGGCATTGCAGACGGTGACTTTGAGAGCACTTAGATGCCTGAGTGGGATTTAGGAATAAATCAATCGCTGGATTAAAATAATCAAGGCAACCGTTTGAAATGAGCTTTAGAAAACTCAAGTGTTGGTAAATTCGCTGCAGAGACCTGTGGGGCAGCAATGCATCCTTCCCTGCTTTGCCTCTTGCTGCAAAACACAGGGTGGGCAGAGATGTGGCTGTTCACGCTGCTTTGCTGTCCTGCCACCTAGCTACTGCAGGGCTTGAAGTGTTCATCTCCTCTCTTGCCGTAGTGGACAGGCTGACCCTGCAATAAACCAGAAGAACACGAGCTTAGAAAGGTCTTAAAATGCACCTGGATCTCCAACAGCTCTGTTGGAGTGGGTTTTAGTTATATTGAGCAAAGTGGTACGAAGTGAAGTCAGTCACTGAGCTTAACTCCTGCAGTGTTGGCTATCTCCCCAAAGCTTCCCTGAACCCCAGTTGCAGCCCAGGTTGCCTGGGGTGCACTGTGCAGATTGTCCTGCTTTGGGTTGCAAAGAACCACCAGCACAGGCATCCAGAGACCTGTGGCCGTGAGCCCATATATCCCAAGCTGCCCTTCAGAGTGGGTCCACCTGTTCCAGGGAAAGCTGAGGAGCAGAGGGGTGCAGGACTGTCCCTGAACAGCCGCATCCCAGGTGAGACCTTTTGAGAATGTGTCCTGTCCTCAGTGCTAAGCCCCAGCAAAGCTTATTTAAACTGGGACAGGAACGTTCAGAGGTATGTCAGTAGATGTGCCCTATGTCCTGAGTATTTATACAGGAGGTGAGGCTGCTCCCTGGGACCTCCATACCACACCATGGGGACAGCCTTGTCGCTGAGGAGACTCATCAGCAGGACAGTGCCAGTAAGGCTACACTGGGTATCAGAAATGTCCCTGAACAAACAGCTGAAATGGCTGGAGAGAGGGCGAAGGGAGGAGAAGCTCCCAGCTTTGAGAGGACCATGAGGAGCTGCCAGCAGCACAGGGGAAGGATCAGTCAGAAGGGGAGGGAAAGGAAGAGGAGCTGGGTCACTGCAGTAGCTGATGAGGGACAGGGAGCGAGTCAGGAGGAGACCACGCATGATGCTGGAGCGGTAGGGATGAGAAGGGGGTGGTGGGGAGATGAGTCAAAAGATGTAGGAGGTGGTAGGGCTGAGACAAGTTGGTTTGTGACCCATCTGGCTGGTAGAAAGGGGCATAGACTGATTTCTAGAAGTCCTCACCAAAACCTTAAATAGCACCAACTGAAACCCTCACTTGAAAGCCAGGAAATAAATTTTCCTATCTGAGCTCTTGAGAGTGAAGTGAACCCTTCTGTGATGGATGGTGTCTGTTTTGTCTGCTTGTTCGTGGTTTCCTACACCTGTATGTCATATTCCTTTCCAAAGAGGTGGCTGGGTTACCAGCAAGAAGGGACTTTATGACCGTGCCAGCTGCTGCTTGCAAACCAGGGTAGAGCCTCCAGGGACCAGAGCTTGGGAGATGTGGGGCAGAGAGAAGGAGCAAAAGCAAGATGAGCAGAGAGCTTGCAGCTCCACAAAGCCTAGGAGGCTCCTGGGAAGAGCAGTGAAAAGAAACCGGGGACTGTGTGGCATTGGCTGCCCTGCAGGGGATCACCGTGCTGGGCTGCGTACAGTTTGGTGGAGGAACCACCTGCAAGGCATGGTGTCCTGGTTTTGGCTGGGACAGAGTTAATTTTCTTCCTAGTAGTTGGTACAGTGCTGTGTTTTGGATTTAGTATGAGAATAATGTTGATAGCAGACTGATGTTTTAGTTGATGCTAAGTGGTGCTTACCCTAAACCAAGGACTTTTCAGTTGCCCATGCTCTGCCAGTGAGGAGGTGCACAAGAAGCTGGGAAGGAGCAGAGCCAGGACAGCTGACCCGAACTAGCCAGAGGGATATTCCATACCATAGAACATCATGCTCAGTATATAAACTGGGGGTACCAGGTACCTTTCTATCAGTATATAAAAGTTGGCTGAGGGCTGCCATTTGCTGCTTGGGGACTGGCTGGGCATCGGTCAGCAGGTGGTGAGCAATTCTGTCATGCATCACTTGGTTTTCTTGGCTTTTATTCCTCTCTTTCTTTTTGTTATGTCCCTTTTCATTATTATTATTATTATTCTTGTTGTGATGTTTTACTTCAGTTATTAAACTGTGCTTATCTCAACTCATGGGCTTTACCTTTTTCTGATTCTCCTTCCCATCCCACCGGGTGGTGGGGAGTGAGCAAATGACGGTTTAGTTGACAGTTGGGGTTAAACCACAACACACAGGGAAGTCTCACTTCTACATACTCATGCTGAATTTTCTTGGTTTGCAAACATTTCCTATTATTCCCTGGTGCAGGTTAGTGGTTCAGGAATCCTCTTCTCTGCTCAAAACCACTGTCTTCTACAATCAGTATGGGTGGATGGGCACCGCTGTGGATCATCAGCTCCTTAATCCTCCTCAGGGCCAGTCGGCATTTGGAGGCAGAGGTAGATTTTACCTGGTAGAATCAGAAATGCAGGGAACATGCTGCGAAGCCAGGATTATTGGGTGTCTGCTAGTGTAGTGGTGTGGTGTGACAGGGTACCTGGGGATCTGCGGGGAGCAGACTGCTGGGATGCAGTTGAGCCATCCTGCAGAAATTTTGACAGTTGTCAAGTACCCCCATGAATGCTCATGTTCATTTTAATGGCTTTCTTAGTGGCTGGGATTCCCGAGGTGCAGAAGCCAGTCAAGAACTTCCTGCCAAAACAGCTTTCATTAGAAAAATGTTGGCTTGTAACCAACATGTGTCATAACCGTTTTAACAAATCAATGATAATGATGAAAAAAACCATAATCATGGTGTATCTTGGGTCCAGGGTGGAACTCATGCTGGCTTACCAGGACAGCTGTGAAGAAAGAAACATTTTAAACCAATGTCTTAGATCTGAATTTCTCCATTGCTTCAGAGGCAGCTTTTTGAAGAATACCCTCTAGACTTCCTATCTGGAAACTGGCTGTTTTTCACTTCTTTATTTTTCCATTTTTTTGACTCTCAAAATTTGCATGGGTTCCTTCAGCTTTTTGAAGTGATTTCCAAACTGCAGCTTTGAGGTGTGCAGTGTCTTCTGGCCAGCTCTTTTCATAGGGTGTCCCTGTGTGCCATGTGGGTGGTGGCTGGGGCTGTCCCTGGGTCCTGGCTCAGCCATGCTGGTGGGGTAGCACACCCTGGGACATGGACACCTGGAAATTCAGGCCTGAGGAGCAGCTGGGGGTCCCCACTGGTGTGAAGTTGTGGAGGGCAGGGATGAGAAACTTTGTTTTAAAATATGGTATGGTTCCTGGGGGTGTGTCAGTCCTCCTTCAGCATCTGCTCCGCTCAGGTGACAGGCTGAGCTGGGGGGGAAGGTGATGTCCCTGTTCATGGGATGCATCTGGGCATCCCTGTGTTACCATCTTGGCCTGGATAAGAGCAGAGGGTGGATCATAATTTTCATTTCTTGTGCTGTGTGGAAGGGTCGATGAGCACCATGGGAGCTGGACTTTGAGGCACAGAAATAAAGCATTGATATTTGAACTGGGAAGACTGCTGGAGTGGGACCATGTTTCCACCATGGATCAGTTTGGCTTTTCCCTTCAGTCTGTCCATGATGCTGTCTTCTAGGCTGGCCAAGGGGAATGAGAGGGCTTTGTATTTTGCCTCTCTGCTGAGCTGTAGCAGGAGATAACACCCATTTAGCACCCTTGGACTCAGAGAGGAGAAGGCTTGGTTTCGCGAGACCTTCCCCACTTTTCCCTGGTGAAAGGGATGCTGCAGCCTGGGGCTGGTCAGGACATGCCCCAGGTCGCACTAACATGCCTTTTTGATTACTTCTGCTCATGGCCAAGCCCAGAGTGTGCAAGGTGCTGTCCACTGCTCCATCCAGCCGGTGTTTGCATTGGCTCTGGATGCCTGTGAATCCCACTGGTCCATGTTGCAAGTGGTACTGTGTTCCTTCCTGGCTGGACACCAAGGCCAACTTCTCTGTCCACTGTCCGTCACAGGAACTTGCTGCCAGGGCAGGCAGCACACCTCCTAGCAGGGAGGCTGGCCGCATCTCTGCAGCAGCTTGGTAGGGGGTTGATCATAGTGAAGGGCCAACATTGGCTTCTCATGGGTGCCTCGGGATGCAGCACGAGCCTCCACCTGAGCACAGGTTTGCTCAGACACACTGCAGACCTGGGCTAAACTGCAGGTCAGTTTCATCTTTCCATCCCAGTGCCGAGCCGCAGTGAAGTGGGTAGATATTTTTGAGAGGTTCCAACAACCTCCCCTGGCTGCTTTCCTAGGGCACAAGTTCAGGTACCGGTCCATCTGTGGTCCTGCAAATCCACTCAACCTCCATTGCACCAAGATACAGCTGATCAGAAATCTTTGAACAGTTGGAGGGCTGGCATTGTATGCAGCAGTACACATCTGACCCTGAGGTTTTAGAAGTGCGCAGAAGCACCAGTTCAACTTGCATCCCTGTGGGGTAGAGCTTCAGCAGGAAATTCTGCTTTGAGCTCTGAGCTCTTCCCTGCCCAGTCTCTGGAGACTCAGTCTCTGCAGAGCATCATTCCTGCAAGGGTTCAAATTCCCGGGTATTTACCCTTATCCTCCCGCTCTCCTCTTGGGTGCCTGTTTCGCTGCTTTGCTGCTGAGATTTACAGCCCCTCTCTCCATCCCAGTAATCAGTATATGCTTGCAGCTCCTCTCTGCCTGGCTGCTTCACCCCTGCGGCTCCTGTGTGCAACTCACGTCCCTGGTTTAAATCTCCCTTTAAGCACACACCTGTTTTCTATTGCTGTTGCGGCATGATTTTAACTGTGTATGTATTACATGTCTTTAAAATTTATGCAACTCATTTTTTTATGTGCAGAGCTTTGCGATAAGCTGTGAAAGGTACGCTATAAAAATGTGTAATTGCACTGTATTTTTTTTTTCTCAACACATGGCAAAAATGTATTTTTTCGAGGGAAATATGTGTTGGGGGAAGGGAGGAAGAAGAGGGGAGAAGCAGCGACAATCGATTCAGCAGAGGCAGAGCGCAGAGCTGTCCTGTTATGCATTCACCCCGGGTACGGAGGGAGAAGGGTGTGCAGGCAGCGGGTGCAGGAGGAGCGCTTGCTCTCCAGAGCATCTCCAGCGGCTGCGAGCCGTGAGCTGACACTTCAGCGACTAACCCTCTGCTTTGCCTCTTGTTAGTGGCCCTGCTCTCTCCCCAGTAAATCACTTAGCTGTGTGCTTCCTCATCCTAACAGGCAGAGATAAGAGCTTGGTGCAGAGGTTAATTGGACTACAAAGAAGCAGCTTCACATGCTGTTATTTCTCTGCCTGACTGGTGAGTGGTTAGGAAGTGCTGTGCGGGGCTGGGGGTGAGGGATGGGGGCGGGGGGGCTGAGCCGAGAGCTCTACAGGCACACTCCAACCTGGTGTGGAGAAATGCAACGTCTGGTGAAGGAATGAAAGTTGCTGTGGTCAGCAGGGGCAATGGGAAACTCCCTGGTCTTCTCTCCTGGCCAGTCTGTGAAGTGTCCAGCTCCACGAACAGGAGCCTGTGGAGCAGTGCTGCTGTAGAAGGCCTTTAGACCCATTCCTGGGGAGGATGCTGTAGCAGAAATCAGCAGGACCAGCCTGGCTGGCCATCACTTCCACACTCCCCCAGGAAAGCAGGAATCCCCTGGGCTTGGGGAATCCCCTCGCAGGATGGGCAGCACTCAGCACATCAGGCACTGTGATAGGTCATCCTGATCACATCTTTGTGACTGGGTGACCAAAAATCTCTGTAAATAGGACTGGCATGCTGCTTGGAGGTTTACATTTCTCAGGTGAAGTGCAAGTCTGAGAAGAGCTGGGGTAACTGACACCTCTTCCTTTCCTGCTTGCCCCAAAGCTGTGATGTCCCAAGCACAGGATTGTCCCCAGGCTGTCAGATACATGTGGATCTTCCAGTGCAGGGAGGGGGAGGAGAAGATCAATCATTAACAGCACGTTTTGCTGACTGCTACCAGCAGATGGTACCGGCAATTTTCACTTCTCTGCTTGCTTTAACATATTGAATTACGAACTAAACAAAACAAAACATAACCCCCTCTAAACAAACAAACATCAACAGCCAAACAACCTCTGAAGACTAGGTGAAATGTCTCTGCAACGGGCATCTGCTGTGGCTTGTCACAGTGAGAAGCAACGACTTCCCTGCTAGCGTTCACTCTCCACGGGCATGTGCTATCTTGTCCAGTTTGGGCTCTCAGCTCAGTGAAATCTCAGCAGCTTTCCAGGCAATAACAGCTTTTGGGAGGGGGAATGTGACTCACAAATGTTGCTGTCATGGTAGCTCATAGGAACTGGGGAGTATGCCTGTAGATGGCTGAGAAACCTGTTGACCCTCTGTCTTTTCTGCCTCTGCTCTGCTATGTGCAGCCAGGGAGCATCCTAACTGGGAGCGCATCCTGCAGGAGTTCCTACCCATTGCTCCTTCTGTTTAAACAGGAAAAAGATAAGAGTCACAAAAAAGAGAACCCCTGAGCATCCATCCCACATGATTACCACCTCCAAAGACCTACCCAGAGGATGCTGCTCTTGTAACCCCTGCCCACTCCCTGGCTCCAGAGCCAGGTTGCATCGCTTCCTCAGTGTCCCTTGGCATGCCAGGTCCCAGGAGAGGGTACCACAATGACCAAAAGTATTCCTGTCTTGGAGTCAGAGCAAGTAGCCGGGGGGGCGGGTAGGGAGGGGTGTGTGTGTGGGGGCAGTGTGGAGGATGGAGCAGAGAGCCAAACTGCAACGGCAAAGCAGTCCTGAGCACTGCCATTCCACCACGTAGTAAAACATTTTCACTCTTTTCAAGGACAAGAAACACTTAGATAGCCTTGGAGAGAGGTGGTTGGAAAAAACATGATCTCTAAAAGCCAGGCCCGTGCTGGAAGGCCAGGAATTAAGGGAAATATTGACAAAGCAGCCAGCTTTCTTACTGGGGCAGCCTACTTTATCCAAAGTGCACTCAGAATGTGCACGGGAAGGCAACATGTGGTCAGCTCAGACTGGATGGGACCCTTGCACTGATGCATGAGCCCTCCTTGCTTCAGAGAGGTTACCTGTGCTCAGCCCAGCCACACCAGGGTTCAGGGGGTGTGCAGGGAATTGCATGCTGTGGCCAGTCTTCATGCTTGGCCGGAGAGCTCTGCTGGGTGGCTGGGACAAGCCAGAGGAGACACAGCTGTGCTGTGACCTGTGCAGAGTCAAGTAACTACCTGGCAGCAGGAGACCTGAAATGACCTGCTGTGCAAGGAAGGCTCCTGGGCAACTTCCTACAGAAAACACTGTGTTTTCCCTGGCATAAAGCCTTCCAGAGCACCACTCCTAGCTTGTCCTTGCACTCTGGAAAGGGACATGGTGAGGGGAGGCAGCATTCCTGCTGCAGACAAGTTTGAGATCTAGGAAGTAAACCAGCAGGTTGTGCCTGTTCTCATTGCAGAGCTATCCCCTCTCCATGCATAACACCACAGACATCACCCCTTCTGCTGTCCGAAATAACTCACAAATTACCAACCATCAGCATTTTTCCTGCCCCTCTGCTCCCCTAAGCCATCCGCATATTTCACAAGCGGTGCACTGTGAGCAGAAAAACTCTTTGCTCGCCTTGCAGACAGATTTCCTTGATGATGTGTGTCCCTTGAGAGAGGTTGTAAAGACTTCTGAAGGGGCAAGGCCAGCCTGGAGACAGGGATGTTTTATTTTCTCTCTGCTGCATTCCCTAGGAGGACTTCACTGCTTTTCACTCGTGCTTCACTCTTTGCTGAAAAACTTCAGCCAGTGAGATGCAGCTTGATTAATTGTTCATAGGGATGGTCCCTGTACGGTTTGTGTCTACAATATATGAACTGTGTCTTCTCTATTTGTGGAATAAACGCAACCAAACAACAACTTACAGAAGCAGGAATTTCCCCCCAAGTAATAGCAATTACTCACCAAATATGGTGAGCAATAACGTGTGTTAGGAAAAAAAAATAAAGTTCAAAGCTATTAGTCAATTTTAGCAGCATGAAATTTTGGTCATACAGCTCTTCACTTCTGGTAATATCTTCTCCTAAGTGCAACAGAGCTGTGATTGCCTTCTACTGTCTCCATGTGTAGGAGATTGCTTCTTCAGGAAAAGATGTAATGGGCATTTTAATATCTATTGTGTTGCACAGGTAAATAGCTTGCAAAGATTTGAACTGCCCTGACAGCTGTGATCAACAATAAAAGGGAAAGCGCCACTCTGACCAAATATGTGCACTGTTGCTTGTAACATCTCTTGTCATGTTAATATTCCTTTACTGATTCATTTTCTGATCCAGCCTGGGGCCTGGGACCTACTGGTCACATGCCAACAGACAGCTCCCGTTTCCTCACTGGAAACTGAACCTTCTAATAAAATGCAAAGAAAAAAATCCTCTGGAAGCTGCCAAAGCCATCGCTGATACAAGTCGGCATCGGCTCTGAATGGAAGTGAGGGGTAAAACGCTGCGCGGCAAAAGGTTCCTGCCCTGCCTCCAGGACCGGCGGTGGGATCCCTGCTCTCTCGGGTGGGTACGCACCGGTGCATCTGTGCGGTACGTGCAGCTGAGCGCCCTGCAGCACCCACCTGCGCTGCCTCTCCGTCATACGAAACGTGAACCTGAGTTGCAACTCATCCCTGTGACACCCAGCCGTCAAAGACACCCAGCAGGCACACGCTGGACTAGAACCACCTCCTGCTAGCCAGCAAAGTGCACGGTTGGGCATTTGGTTACAAAATTGGAGCAAAAAAAAGGGGAGGCACGTGAATCCCAGCTTGCCTTTGTTGCTAACTCATGCCTCAGGACCGATCACCAAGCAGTGTCCCCTGCTCCAAACACCATCTCACAAAAGAACCAAGACTCAGGGTTCAGCCTAGGAGCTGTTTGCATCCGTTCTATGTAAAAAGAGCACAGACCGTGTTCTCTGGAATCCCTAATTATTCCTGCATTGCCTCATTCTTTATTTTAAGGAAATATGGTAGCAGTCTTGTTTTCCTCTCTGCTTGGAAGACTGAAGCCTTCACTGGACACCTGTCCTCCAGAAATGCCCCACACATTGTAGCTGAGACCTTTCCAGTACAACATGCACCATACCATATGAAGTTTTGGTTATGTGAGGTTACTTGTGACCTGATGACAGCGGTACTGCACTAGTTTTGCATGGGTACCACCTGGGACACGCCATTTATGCAGATGACTGATGTCATAACTCAGGGTTTAGGCAATAAACACTCTCCTCCTGCCATGTGAATGGTGCTCATTTGGGAAATGTCACCTCTGCTATTTAAAGCATTTTTTGGATCACTGTATTATTCTTAAGCCTGTCACCATACTTTATAAATCACGTAAGAGGAATTTATTATACAAACCTCACTCTGTTTTTTTAACTTTACAGTTTTCAGATCATCCCTGGCATTATGTACAAATTAGACATGACACATTTCCAGAGATGAGACAGAGATGAGAAGGGGGGTGCGTGCTCTCTGCAGCCACCCCCTCCTCCCCAAACAAACTGTCACTCGGGGTCCCTCTCACGGTGTATCACTGAGAAAACTGCCTCCTCTTTGTCTCCGGTGATGCTGAGTCAGACCCTTCTCTCCCTGCTTGGCCATGCCAGATGGCAAGGCACTATGTGCACCGCAGACCTGAGCAGTGCTGTGCACAGAGGTGTCAGGCTTGTGCTCTTGACCGGTCCTTTGCTGACACGTGTTTCTGATGTCCCCATCCTGATGAACCTCGTGTTACCCTGGGTCACCATCTGCCCTTGCTCTGGGCCGGTCTTGCTCACTCCTGGAGGAGAGCTGTGTGACGGCTCATAGAGCTGACCCAGATCCATGTGGGCTCCTCCCTATATGCCTGAGTCTGTCTCTTGCCAGAAGGGAGCATTAATATTTGCTCCTAGGGAGCACCGACCTCTGCTGGGTGTCATCCCCCGGTCCTCACCCACTCCTCTGGATCTGCCAGCGCAGCCTCCTGTGCTCTCTGTGCCACTGCTCGGCTGCTGCTGGTGCTGGCTGCTTGCAGGAGGTGAAGAGAAGAAACCTCAAGCTTATAGTTACTATCCATCAGCCTGGAACAAAGAGACAATCACAGTCTCCTTAAAGCCAGGTCTGGCCCTTAGAGACACTCCAGATTTTGAGGCAGGGCTTTTCATAGCTGAAAAGATCTCACTGGAAGCTTTTGGGTGATGAGAACTGATTAGTGTAGGATTACTGATTAGTGTGGGGTTAGGTGACAAGCATCCGTTGCAGCAGTACGCTGATGCTGACTTTGCATGCTGCGATGGAGCTCAGCTCCTGTGCTGCGACCACCTACTCTGGTGGATTCTCTTCTTGTGTAAGTTGCAGAAGAAAAGCGGAGCTGTAAATGAATGTTCACAATTATTACAGCCTGCAGTTGATGAGAATTATTTTGGAACTTCTGTCTCCAAGGACCACAAACTCAATCCCAGGTGAACTAAATATGCATTTTATGCTATGCTCCGTGCCATTAAGCAATGTTAAAACCCACAAAAGCTAATATGGAAACGCAGAAATGGTGCATTAGTATACAATTTCGGGATTGTGAGGAAAATAACACATTTATAGAAAAGCTGGTTAGGTTTTATATATTTTCCACTGAAATCAGTCTGGTTTACAAATTAAAATTTTCATGAAAACAGTGTTTTTACTAAAAGATGTAAAAAAAATACATTCATTGCTGTCTCTAAATCATGCCCTGCTCTCCAAATAGAGGCAGTCATTCTGAATTGGTCCAAATGAAGGTGTGGAGACACCGTATCACGGACTCCATGGGTTATACGGGGTTCTGCAGGGTGTGTAGGTTTTGTTGACCTGTTGGATATTATGGACATAATGCTCTGTCCTAGTCTATGTTAGTCCAAAAGGCACGCTCTCAGGATAAGCCCACTAAAATTCTCCTCTAATTCACCACTAACTCTCAAATGTACTGTTTCTTCATAGACTACAGACTTGGAAAGAATACTGAATGTTGGTCTTGTCCACCTCTTGTCACAGGGCAAGATCAGCTCCACTTGGCTTGTTCCTAACAGATGTTTCCCTATTGTGATCTTAAGACCCACTAGTGGCAGGGATTCTCTGACCTTCCCAGACACTCTGTCTTCACACCTTACCATCTAGACACCTGGATTTTCATAACGTGTTATCTGAAAAGGTACCATTTAACTCCACGGCTCCTTGTCCTATCTGCTGCGGGGAACCACTTTTGCTTTCCCTTCCTTCAGAAAGATACCTGTGTCTCCTCCTAATCTTGTCTTCTATCTTGCCTATCCCTTCCAGTCTTGCCTGTTGGGACCAGTCTGTGATGATTCTTGTTATTCTTCTTTGAACACCCTCCAGCTGACCCTTTTCTTTCTCAAAACAGAGAAAAAATTATTCCAGATGATACCTTAGCAATGAAGAGTAGGAAGAAGAGTGTAGTGTCTTACAAGTGACACCCCTGTGCGTGGCCCCCAGAATGAAATGGGCCTTTTTCGGGGGGCTGATTTGTCCTCTTGACCCGTTTTCTCCCTGGGACACCTCCAAGCCCCTTCCTGCCAGCAGCTGGACCCTCACCATTCTCCTTGTAGAACTGCATCCTGCTTTTCTAATGCCTATTTCCCTAATTCATGGTGAGATTTGGAATTTGAATCCTGTCCTTCTGCGTACACATGATCTCTCAAAACTTGATTATCTAGGAAATTAAATAAGCCTACTATTTCTTCTGTCATCTGGGTCGTTAATGAAAACATGGAATAGTGCTGGAGTCAAGGGAGACCCCTAAGGAACTCTACGCAGCCCTGAGATTAATGAAAATTTTAATTAGAAATGGTGGGCAGGGTGGTAAGTATCCAACTTTCTGGTGTTTTGAGCACTATGCCAGAAAGAGAATGCCCATTTTTAGGCTGTTTTTAAAACCAGGGAGTTCACCCTGGAGCACAGACCTCCCAGGAGTGTTGACCGATGGGCTGAGGGTGAGGAGGAAGGACTGGAGGCATTTTCCATGAGCGAGTCACAGGTCAGTTAAACAAGAAAGTTTTTGTTTAACAAGGGTAACAAAGAGTCTACAAGAGGTCTGGGCGCTGTCTCCTTTTTGGGCACTATTTGCAGACTTTGTATTAAATTGTCATTCTTGAATTCTGGGTATTGAACGTGTCTGTAGAATAGGGTTTTTCTTTAATGCTCCATTGTGTAGGCACCCGTCTTTTTTCCCCTGCACATATCTGTGGTTTGGACTCTTGCATGTGTTCACGGTAAATGTTGTCTCTTGTTTTTTATGTCATTTAACAGCAGTTTGAGAGTAACCTTACGCATGAGCCCTGACTGTCAGTTTAGTGTCACTTTGTCCCATCTGCTGTGTTAGACATCCCATGCAAAGTTGCCCTACTGCTTCTCCAATAGCTTCTTCATCTTCCCGTGTGGAGGACATTGCCCTTTGCTCAGGATTTGGAAAGCCTCTTCGTGCTCAGCTGGTGGTGTAAGCTGGTTACAGTCACATCATTCTTTCGGGAATCTTTTTCAAGGGCTTCCATTTGCTGCAATGGGTGCATGGGCTGGAGAGCTCTGGCTGCTCTACAGCAGTGAGGGTGAGCTCTGGACACCATCAGAATGGGACCCTCCTCACCCCCCTGTGATAAGTGAGGAGCCCACGGGGTGATGCACAGGGTGCAGCAATGCAGACATCATGCCTGCATCCTCCTTCAGGTGTCATGGGATGTATCCCTGGTCCAGGCATTCTGCCCAACCACACAGCTGGCTCAGGCTGGGGGCAGAGGATGGAGATGTGACCTGTGACCCCCCTCGCCACCAGGCTCTTGCTGTATGTGTGCAAGCCTTCCCTGGCAGGCCCAGGAAACTGCTTACTTGATTTTGTCCCATCTCTCCAGCACAGACAAGGGCAACAGAAAGTCCATTTGGCTTGAGCCTGTGTCTCCTAGGGAACAAGCTAATTTTCCTCCAATTTTCCTGAGATAAGGCTGCAAGGTTCATTATAATTAGGTGACCGTGCTCACCGCTAACTCCTGCAGGAGGATGTCACTGTACAGGGCAAGATGGACTGAGCCTGGAAAAACAGGGTGCAGCTACTGTTTTTAGTAGTAGGGGGTCTGGGTGATGCTGCTAATGAGGCAGCCCGTGCACTGGGAGGCACTGGCAGGACGTGGCTTCCATGGGCCCTGTCGAGTTCTAATTGTACAAGTTAATTATCGAGTGTAGTCTTACACAAGTTTAACATGAGCAACAGACAATTAATAGTCATGGGGCTGCATGCTAGGTCGTGGCTATGACATCCTCTCACTGATGTTTCTGCAAGTGCACAGTAATTTGTTGATGCCAGTTATACAACATTACAACAGGCAACAAAATCTCTGAGTTACAAGTGTGAGCAGCAGGCACGTAGTAATGAGCTTATCCACGGAAATAATGCTGTTAGTGTAGGGCAAGTGCTCAGGTCTCCTTAGCAAAACAATTCAAAGGGCTAAAAAGTTGCATTTTCAGTTAATGTAGCCTGGGTGTGGATTTCCAGCAATGAGTTCATAGTGACACTGTGCATCGGTGACCTCTGGGACTCGTCAGTTAGCTGGGCACTTGCCAGCGCTTTAGCACCCAGCAAACAGCAGATGCAGGGCACCACCGTGCAGGACCTGTCCCTTGTCCCATTCCCAGCCCAAGGCTTGCTCTGGAGGATGAAAGTGGTTATGATTACCAGCTTTAAAGAATGGAGCAGGTCTCACAAATACTGCTGTGGAGCTCTTGAGGAGGAAAAGGTGGCACCAGAGCTGCCACCCTTGGATGCGTAGGGCATGCACCTGGGAGGTAGACCTGTGTTCAGTCTCATCTGAGTCTCTGGGAGCTGAAATCCACACTTCCTTCTCCCAGCTCCTGTCTGGTGGGAAATGCCAGCTCCAACCCCCCCTTCCCTCCCAGGACAAGAAAAGCATTGAACATGATTTCAGTACTTTTTGTGTGAAGTGTCAGAATATCAGAGATTGGCTTTTTTAGAATGATGCTGGTACGTGGAACGCACTGACAGTGAAAATGGCCGTGACCAGGTATGGGGAAGGTCCAGTCCAGTCAATATGTACATGCACCCTCGGACAGATCAGCCCCATCGGGCTGGCAGCTTTCAGTGATGTCCACCTGGAGCATCTTAAGATAAGAAGGGAGAAGCAAAAGGAGGGGAGCTGGGCTCAGGAGGGGATAACAGACTGCAGCCCAGCTCTTGTGCAAACACGAAGGCACTTGTGCACCACAGCAGGGCCAGAACTTATCCAGCAGCCCAGACGGTGCTCTGCTCATCCCTCCCCTCTGCCTTTTGCAGCAGCATCCCTCCTGTTCTCTGTCCGAAGGAGCATCCTTCCTCCAACCCCTGCCTGCAGAGAGCCTGTCCCGTGTCCTGGGGGGAGCAGGCAGACACTCCAGTGGGACCACCGGCTGCCTCGGGGCTGTGCGGGGGGCAGCTCGCCCTTGTGAGAGCAGAGGTTGCTCTCCCTGGACCCTGCTGTCAGCAGAGCTTGGCCTGATTTAGGGGGATGGAAGCCCGCATCCATCAGCCTTATGACAAACATCAGTTCTGCTTTTAAGCGGCAGATAAAACAAAGGAAGGAAAGGAAGGGTCTCGCCGATCCCTTGTTGCAGCGAGGCTCTTCCTCAGCACCCGCAATGTCACGCTGGGCATGGTCTGTAGCAGTCTCCAGGCACAAGCCTGTCTTCAGAGCATCGCTGCCAGTTGCTCTGTTATACTCCTCCGCTACCTCTATTAATTGGTTTTCCCCAGCCCTCTCCAGCCCCTTTCTTCCTGGTGATCGGCAGGGAACAGAAAAGCAAAGCTGACTGAAGCTGACAAGATTTCTTCTTAAAAAAAAAAAAAAGAAAAAAAAAAGAAAGCTTGCATTGGCTCCATCAAAGACTTTTATTAAAGCCACATGGGGAAAGAGCTGCCCTGTCAGACAGCTTTCTGCATTGAGAAAACATGAAAGAAGCCAACAGCTATAATCAGCTCAAGAAATTTATTGCATTTTTGACCCTGATGTGGTCGTGCGCTGCTCAAGATTTCTTTGAAGGTGTTGCAGGTTTATTGATTGTGAAAAATGTCAATGTGTCACATGCCCAATTAACTTGGCACTTCTTGCAATCAATACCCTAATTGCCTTCTCTTTAGAGAGGCCTTTAATTTAATTAACCCCTCCCCCCACCACTTGTTTCCCCAGCTAACATGTTTTAATAAATAGTTGATCTGGGGCCTCTGTTCTGTTTGCAATGGAGGAGATGAAGGAGAGTAGCTTTCTCGTAGAGATGCAACATCCATTCCCAAGGGCCTCTAAAGCTGTATATCAACTTACTGGGAACAACAGATGAACAGGTACTGAAGATGCTTTTTTTTTTTTCTTGTTTGTTGCCTGCCTTGTCCCTGCCTCTTCTTGGGCACTAGGAGACAAATCCTCTTTAGAAGAAAAAAAAAGTATGAGAGAGACCTGACCTCTCCAGGGTTGTGAACAGACCTGACACCAAGAGGCTGCCCCGTGAAGGTCATATTGGAAATGAAATATTTGATGTCATTTTGGATATATTTTTTTTTTAGCCCAGGCAATGAAGTTTTGTAGAGCTGTTGGTGTGCTGAGGTTGTCAAGAGTTAATCTGGGTGCTTTTGCTGTGGCTTTGTTTTTATTAGTGCTTAACAAATGGATGTGGTGTGATTAGCCTGGATTTAAAAACTGGCTAACTGCTAGATTTCAGGATATAATTGTTGGTGCTACATCAGCCTTCAGCGCAGTCATTTCTAATTGGGTCCCACAGGTATCTCCTCTGGACTTGGTGCTATTCTGTATCTTTAGCAATGATCTGGAAGAAAACAGAAAATCATTACTGATAAAGTTTGAAGATGACACTGAGAGACTGCTGAAGCAGTAAATAATGACAAGAGTGGGGTAATCAGGTGGCGGTGTTTATATCACTTAGTAAATTGGAGGTGATAAAACAGCCCCTGGTTTAATGCAGCTAAATGCCAGGTCATAAATGTAGGGAACAAGAGATATATGTTATGCTTGCAGGGTGGGGGAGAGGATGTGGTGAGAGCGATGTCTCCAAAAGGATCATGCGTTTGTGGTGGAAATCCATCAGGATTAGGAGCTTCTCATTTGCTATTGTGATTAAGACTGGAGGTGGAATATGCAGAGGTAGACCAGCTTGAAGTTTAATTTCAAATAATAATATAAAAAAGAAGTATTGAAAAATAACCTGAAGGTAACTGTTCTCAAGAATATATTCCCCTCCTTTACTCCACACACACACCCCCACCCCCACCCCCTTTTTTTTTGTCCATGCTTAGCCAAGGAAATGGTTAGTCTTCCAAAATCTGATACTTTGATAGTATTATTTGGGAGGACAGAGAGACTGGAAATCAAATTTTAGCTGGGAAATATTCCCTTTTCCTTTATGGCTAGCTGTATTTAAATATAAGATCAAAGATATTAAGTGGAAAGCAGCACAGCCGTTTAAGTGGGGGCTGCTGTCCTCGGGGAGCAGAGGCGTAGGCAGAGCATCTACGCTTACTCCTTGATCTCAGGCTGTGGAGAGGAAACCCTTAGAAAGGGGATTAAGAGGGAGCAAACAACCCACTATCCCTTCTGTCAGCCACGGGTCCCTTGAGAGAGAAACTACAGGGAAACCAGCATCTTCTCTCTGGCCCAACACACAATTACTTAACGAAGCAAATTCAGGCCGGTTGGAGCTGCTGGATTTCAGCTGGTGCTGGGGACCCTCATCCAGCAGACCAGGTTTCTCCCCTTTGCAACCTTTCTGGTTCAGGCCAGTGGTGGGCTGTGGTGTGTCCTTGTCCCAGCTCAGGGCTCTCACCCTCCAGGCAATGCTTTATTTGTGACCCCTGCCCAAGGCCTCCTGGACACAGGTATCTCCCTTCCCCTCCCACATCAGTGCTGGGAATTTTCTTGGCTGCCTGCTTTTTCTGCAGCTTGTGTGTCTCGGCCCTGCTGTTGGTGATTTCTGCCAGCACAGCCCAGGAAGGCTTGGGTGAGGCTGGTCCAAGGAGGTCATTGCTCTGGCTTTGCCTGCCTCCCACCTGCCGAAGTGCCCAGGGATGCACTGTAAGCACTAGAACCGATGCCTTTGGACACCCACAAACCAGCCTCAGCCCTGGGGACAGGAAACTAGTTTCTGCCTTGGGCATGCAAGGACACCTATGCTTGGAAGCCCAGCAACCTTTCACATGCCCTTGGAGGCACTCAGCTTGGGAAGCATTTTCTCAGCAAGTGCCCAGGTATGCTGCAGACACCTACAACACAGCTGCTGGCAGGGCAGGTGCTGCCTGGCTTTCTGCAGGCACCAAGTGATGAGCGTGTGTCCCAGGACCTGGTGAGGCTTGGTGTGGTGCCCTTTGCAGCTGGTCAGGACTCACATACCCACCATGAACTGGACCAGCATGGTGCTTGGCTGCTGGGTAGGATGCTCTCTGCACCCTGGGGGCACTGACACCTTGGCATGCCCCAGGGACAGCATGTATCCCATGCTGGATGATGTGCTCTAACCATCCACTGCTGTGTAGAGGGCCACACGGTGTCTCACAGTGCTTTGCTCAGGGCTTGGTCAAGTGTCTGGGCCAGGGGCAGGATGGGTGCTGCTGTGCTTAGATGTCCCTTTGGGATTCTGCAGTCCTGCTTTACACTCACAGCTTGCTCTGGACCATGGCAAAGACAATCTGTTTAATGAAGTGCCCAAGGACAGCCATGCTATAAACCTCCCCTCAGTGGGCACTATGAGCCCAAACAGTGGCTCATCCTTGCTGGGGTGGCTGTCACTAGGATGGCAGAGTAGTCTCATGGTACAGCTAAGCACTGTCCAAACATGAAGGTGTGGGCTGTGACTGCCACTGTTTATTTGCAGCTCCTTTTTGGAGGTATACAGATACCAGCATCCTGACGAGAGCCACAGCTCCAGGAGTGTTCATGAATTTGCTGCTGGCCAAAGCAGCACTCATGAGCTGGTTCTCATAGGCGCTTCTGTTCAGAGGGAGCTGGAGAGGGTGTTGTAGCATCTTCTAGGCAAGGCACAGGTCCCCTGTGCAGATGAAAACATGGAGATGGCCATGGGAGAAGCAGCTGAAGGAGGCTTCTGAAACATGTATTTGAGGGTGGCCGCGCGGCAGATGGAGAGGGTGAGCACGGATGAAAGACACAAGCAGAGCAGTTGACAAGCAATTAATATTAATGTATCATTCCCTAGGCTTCCCCTAAACTAACGGGCCATGAACAAATGGCACCTGGAGTAAACATTTTGTAAGCAACCCACTGCCTATGGGAACTGTCCCAAAGCACCTCCAAATCGCTGCTACCTGCCTGCTCTGTCTCTAACAGGGAAATGATTTTGCTGGTCCCTTGAGCGGTCTCTTAGGACAGATTTCAGTGGACTGGCAAAGGCAAAACTGTAAAGTCTTTACTGCCAGTCCCCGCATTTCAGAGCTGCATCTACCTGTTAGTAAAAAATCCACAGTACATCTAAAGTAGCTTGCCGTTGTCTGGGTTTCTCCTGCCCTTAGTCAGTGCTCATCTATGTGTACCAAGCTCTAAGGCTTGTCTGAGCTCAGGCAGTTTCTCGGGCCCCAGCATGGCTCCTTTCTTAGGTGGGGTGGTCTCATGGTGCATTCCCCACGCCTGACCCACCATGTGCACTAGCCTCTACTGAGCAGTGCCAAACAAAGGAACAAAGCAGGAAAGACACTGGAAGGAGACCTTCAGCTGTGCTCCCAGCCAGATTCTGTGACCGTCTCTACTCCTCCACATTGGTGGTGGCTGTGCAAATCCAAAATTCAGGTAAGCTCCACCTGTGCCTGTAACGCAGCCCGAGGCAAGCGCAAGGAATTGTTCCTGAGCGGAGTCCAGTGCCAGCAGACCATGGCATCCTGCGTATTGTGCTGCTGGCAGGTCAGAGGGACCCAGAAGCCATAGAGAACAGTGAGGCGATGAGACTGGCAGAAGGGAAGCAATCACTGGAGACTGTCTGCAGTCAGGAAAAAGCCTTTTTCCAGGGTGTAGGGACCTGATGTGGCTTCTTGACATGGAGAAGAACTTCCCAATACCCAGAGCGTGCAGGCAAGATGAGGCTGGGTTGTAGTGAAGGCTGATGTGACCTTTCTGATCCAGAGAGACTTAATGAGCTGTAGAAATCTCTGCCCTGTGGCACTTCATGCAGGTTTGGAGATGGCACGTCAGCTGGAACAGTGGGAAATCCTTACTGTTTCTTCTCCGACAAGGAGCTTTGCTCCCCAGGCCTCCTCTTCCTTATTTTCCTCAAGAGCTGGGTTTTCTCAGAAGACACTAGCTCTCTGATTTCTAAGGATTAAAACTCCTGAAGCCTGCTGGAGAGCTAGCATGCATCACATGTTCTTTGCACGGCAGTGACTCATCGCCCCTGCCACCTGGGGCTGCTGGAAAATCTTTGCAGAAAGGTCGCGGGCTGCCTTTCAGGAGCCAAAGTTAGCTCTGCGCGTGTGCGTGCATGTGGATAAGCATTCCTCTGGCCATATGGCGGGATATATCTGCTGAATGGACATACCCACCACATTTCTCTCTGCTTCCTGATAGCAGAGAAAGCGGATGATTTCAGAGCTAAATAAGATTGTCAGCCAACCTGAGGGGCCCCGTGGCTTCTTCCAGAAATAAAAAGACAGAGCATCTGCTTTATGGATGCCACACTATCTTTCTCCTGACGGAGGGGGGAAGGTGTTATGCTTATGGATTTCAAGGTGTTTGTGTGACTGTGGTGGCGAAGCACCTGTGCGGTAGCAGAGGGTGCATGGGAGAACAGGGCTGGCAGAGTGCCTGCCTCTTGGACCACCCAAAATGGTTTCTTCTGCCCGTGTGTTAGGTTGAAAGAAATGTAATATGTTCCTGGTGGGACAATTTGGGCCTCCAGAAGAGAGGACAACTGTGTGCCTGCAGCAAGGTCTGCGCTCTCTTGCCGTCCTTTGCCTTCAGCATACAGATATGCCTGTCGCTGCCCGTCCTCTGACTCAGCCTACTCCTATTCAGACACATTAGGATATTTTCCACCTTGCAGGGATTAAGCACGGCTATTTGAAAGGGGTACTGGGTATGAAGAGAGCACTAGAACACTTTAACCTTTTCAACAGGCCCCGAGTAGCTGTGGGGAAGAGTAGAATGTGAGAAACACTTCAGGTTAACCTGCTGGTTAGGTCCACCACCTGTGGAGGTGGACACCCCTATCTCAGCAGGTTGCAGCTTGCCTCCCCATGCAAAGTTCATAGATGAGCTCCCTAGTCTTATTTCCAGAAAACAACACAGTTGTTCGTTACCCTCTAACAAGTTCTTGCTTCAAGCCAGTATCTCCTAGGCAGAAAGTTTTAATTTAAAATTTGTAGTGTTGGTGAATCCTCCACAATCCTTGGAAAATTAGTTCAAAATCTCTGTGTTAAGACTTCCGTGCCCTATTGCTAGTTTCAGTGTGGCATCACTTTGTACCTTGTTAGATCTTTGCTGGTTTGAAGAGCTCTGGGCTATCGGATTTCTGCTCCCCGAGCAGGCAACTGCAGATAACGATCAAACCGCTCTTGACCTTCCTCCTGATGCATAAAGCAGAGTGAGAGTCTCCAGCCCATTCTCCCGATTCCTTCCTGCACCTTCTCCAGTTTATCAGTGTGCTTCTGGTGTGGGACATGCTGTTCCAGCAGTGGTACCACCCCTGCTGGCCCCAGAGGCACAGGCTTTTTCCTTCTACTGGATGATCTGTTACTTGATATATGGAAATCACTCCAAGCCTGCCCCAGCTGCTTCCTAACATGTGGCTCCCCAGCAATGACACCCCACTCCCCAATATACCCGGCCTGAATTATTAATTCCTGGGTGGATGCTTTCACATTTGGCAATTTTCACAGGCTTATTACCAAATTTTCCAAAGG
>JAVJGI010000001.1:93912045-93936964 GCA_035590275.1 Ibycter americanus
CATCACGGTTACGCGTGCTGGAGCCCTGCTGTCCTGGGGATGGCGGAGCCCCTGCCTGCCCGTGGGGAGCGGTGAATGAATCCCTTGGTTTGCTTTGCCTGCGTGCCCGGCTTTTGCTTTACCCGTTAAACTGTCTTTAGCTCAACCCACGAGTTTTCTCACTTTTACCCTTCTGATCCTCTCCCCCATCCCACTGTGGGGGGAGTGGGGCTGAGTTGCCAGCCAGGATTAAACCATGACAAAGACTCACAATCATTTAATTAGGTTATCTCCAATTGCAGGCTCTGGAATTGCTGTCAGGAAGGTGAGCAGAAGTACAACGTTTTTAGTATTGAATGCAGGAAGACTGATTAGTTGTAGCCAGTAACTATGCGTGCTCCTACAAGGGATGTGCCATTTGCAAATATGACAGTGGATCAGCTGTATATCCCTTCTCAGCATCCTTTGATGAGAAGGAAAAGTGGGAATTTTGATGCTGTCCGGGCTACTGTATTTCTGCATTCAGCAACTAATAATAATACATTTCCTAAGACAAAACTTTTCCTGACCTGAGTTTAAATGCACGTACAGCACTGAAATATATCCCTTTAAGTGCAGTTTCTGTTACTGAGCTGTATTAGAAATATGCTGTGAATATGAGAAAGAATGTGAAACCTCATTGTCAGCTCTAAGCAGAACAATCACTTCTTTTCCTTTTCAAACCAGGGAGGTCATGTTGCTGATAGTCACAAAAATAAGCTTTTTTGTGTCAGCAGCTTTGCCTGATCTGTCGAAAATGTCACAACTTGCTTGTAAATACTCCAAAAGCCAGAAGTCTTTGTTTCAAAAGCCAATTATGGTGGCTGACTGACAACGATGTATTTATCGCAGCATCCGAAACACCTGGCCACTTAAAAGCAACAAAGGGAATGTTTAGGGGCATCATAAATCTTGCAGTGCCCACATAACAAACAAAATTATTCTTATTAAGCATAAAATTTTATCATAGTACAAGGACCCGAATTCTGACCCAAATGGAACATTATTGTTCCACCAGCAAATTCAAAATGCAAACACAACACAAAGTCATTTTACAACAGGGACATAAAAATTAAAGATACGTAGTTTCATGACATATCCACATAGCAGTGGGAGTATTCCTCGTTCCAGTGCAAAATAAAATAAAAAACAAAGTTTGAGGCACAGAACAGATTTCTGAATATGGCTAGAGAAAATTCATTAAGACATTACAACTAACTCTGAAACTCAGTCTTTTAAAATACCTTCAGTAAAAAGCAAATACAGATTTAATGCATGCCTAGAGGTCTCCCTGGGTGTAAGGCTGACTAATTATGTTGCTAAAGGCATAAATTCTTGCTTTACCTAGATATTCACAAGTGACCTGGGAAGCCCAAAGAGTTAAAAAGGGAGATCTGCAGGGAAGATCCCAAAAGAGAAGCTAGCAGGCTTGATCCCGTATTCCCAAAAGAAAAGAGATCAAGGGCTGGGCTGAAGTTTTAAAGAGAACTATGAAATTTTACCTAAATCCCTTTCCAGAATGGAGGGGAATGCTGAAGCATCTTGTACACGCTGATGGAGGATGCCCATGCAGTCCAGGTTGAATGCATCACACAGCGCTGCCAGCAGGCACTTCTGTGGGCTAAATATGGCCATCATTCAAGTGCAGAGGAAAGGGGGATTGTTCTTAATAACGAAATAAAAAAATGGAATAACAAGGAGGTGGGAGGCTGTGAAACCTCACAGACTCACGAGGGGTGCTTGGTGCTACCGAGCCTCACCAAGCGCTGGTGCTGCCCAGAGCTCTGCGTGCAGATGTCCTGCCTGGTGTTCTGCTGCACCTCTGGCGTGAACTGCAGGATGGGGCAGGAGGAGGGAGCTGAAAGGCATTTGGCTGCTGGCAAAAGGGAGAAAAGCAAAGCTGGCAAAATGTTCGGTTGGAGGGCAGTGAGTGAAAAGGCAGATTTGGGGTGCTTTGCTCTGGAAAGGGGGAGCATGGCCCTTCAGGGTGATGGAGGAGCTAAGAAAGAGAAGGTCCTTTCTCACTCCTCCAGGAGAAAGGAGAGCAGTGGGTGTCCCAGGGCATGGGGGTGGAGTGATGTGAGCTCCACCCGTGGCGCAGCAGGTCGCAGGTAGTGCGGATGCTGGGATGGGGGTGAATGCCTCACGAGCCTCGTGGTGCTCGCAGGGGTGATGCGATGCCTGGGCAGCTCCGCAGGCTGTGCAGACAGCGGGGCTGGATCAGGGCTCACCAAGCCTTGGGTCATGCCCAGGATGGTCAGAGCTCTGAGTCTTTACCCATGTCTGAGCGAAAGCTCTCGTCTCTGAACAGATCCTTGCAGTGGGCTCACCGAAACCTCACCAGCAACACGGAGACAACCACGTCATATGGTCTAAGCACACTCCAAGCCAGTGAATTACACATCCAAGGCTGTAATTGCCTAGTTATCCAATTAGCAAAACCCAAATGATTTCTCTGTGTCAAAGACAAATCCTTGCATGTATCCTCCTCCTCCCATTCCCATCACAGCAAGGCTCTGGCAGGGCTTGTGAGGTCCTGCCTGGAGCTGGCACAGGCACAGGAGGGCTCTGGCCATGCTCTGGTGTGCACTGCCCTGCTCCCAGTGGCAGCAAGGTTTTGTCAGGGTGTGATGCTGAGCAACTCAGCAGCATGCCTGGGTCAGGCAGGTCACACAGGTGATGCTCCTGTACACCCTGCACACCCCATACGGCTCAGTGGGTGGACCACCAAGGCAGGACTGAAAAGGACTTTCTCCTACCGTATCCTGTTATTTCGCCCAGGGACTTTTCTCAGAGAGGAGGGCAGGTGATCCAAACGGTCTCTCCGAGCCATAGAATTGGTACAACACTCTCTTGCTTGTTCCTCAGTGGATTAGCTTAAAACGGCTACATGCAGAGCGGTCAGTGTTTGCAGTGATCTCACATCTCCCAGGGAATGGGGAGTTGCTGAAGGCTGGGTGGTGAGTAATGTAAGTGGGGGCTCAATTTTTCAGGGAAAGGAAGAAGAGGCAATATCCCCTTTTCCTGCTGGTGGAGACAAGCAACACTTGGGGATGTAAAGCCAAAATGGCAAATATAATAAATATAAATACCTCAACATAATAAGTGATTCAAACACATTGCACTCTATCATGTGAGGTGCTGTGGGACTCTGGGATGGGTATGCCATGCTCGTCCCCTGCCTTGCCGAACCCCCTGCAGCACAGCACAGTGCTGGAGGAATGGCTCAGGGACAAGGGTTTGTGATGGATGGTGGCCACTGCCACCCTCTAAGGAGATGCAGATGCTCCAGAGCCCTCTGCTCTCCAGACCCACCACCTGGGTCCTGCCCTGTGTGTGGGCTCCTGCTCAGGCTGTCCTGCTTTCACCCCCACACGAACGCCCTGCTCGGACCCATCTCTGCTTCCTTTCTCTCTGGCATCATCAGACATGGCAGGAGCGAAACAAGACTTTGCTGCTGTCCCAGGACTTGGTGCCACGTGACACTCTGCGTGAAGCGTGTCCCTGGTCCAGATACCCCTCTCCTTGAAGATCCATCATCTGTGCATTGCTGCAGCCTGGCATGATGTGTTAAATCATGGTGCTCCTCAGATATGGCTTGTGTGAAAAGAACATAGTAACTGGGGAGACAGTTGCCTTGTCAGAAGGTCTCCACACTGTACTTGCTCTCTCCATGCTCTCATTCCCACAGGAGCGCGATTTTTTTCCTAAGGTAAAGACTTGACAATTGATCTTCAAAATCCAAACATCCTCCTGGCCATTTTTGTGCAGCCATAACCCTCTTTCATGTGGACCAGCTACATAAGCACATTACCTAATAAAACCTGAATGATCCACAAGGAGATTTCTTCTATAACTAATTATTTCATGCACAGCCTGAAAACTGGTTATGATTGTATTTATGGTTTTATTAGATGTGTGTTCTCTTTCCAGCATGGCTGGGAAAGGAAACATTTGTCTGAACTAAAGGGTAGGAAGTCAGATAGGGCTGTCTGCAGCCATCAGACACACGGACCATTGCTCTGTCTCAGGAGTCAAGGGAGATTTAAGGCAATTCTCTGCTTTTGATGCTGCCAGGTAACATTGAAAAGGCTTTTTTTCTTTTCCTAATGTGTGAAACAGTGAGAAACCATTAGGTGGTGCACAAAAGCAAGGAGGACGCAGGCATTAGGTCTGTCTGTGCTGGCAAAGAGGCTCTACCTTGACACTGGGAAGGAGACCACTAAGATGTGTCTTTGTCAGAGGAGGGGAGCGCAGCCAAAGCATCCCAAGCACTGGTACCGAATGGTGTTTTTGAGATTTGGTTCCCACAAGGTTTTCCTTCTCATTAGTGCTTGATTTGTTATTTTGCATTACTAACGAATATCTTTAACTGCAAAACTGGGGGGGGGGGAATCTTCTGGAGATCTATTTAATAAGACATGGGCACAAATGGCATTACAAGATAATTCTTTAACATGTGAAAATTAAATCTGATGGAGAATTTATGCAATTGAATCACTTATTTATTTAGATGTTCAAAGCACCTATCCATAACAGTGCGTAAATTAAAAATACACAAGCAGGGATAATCCCACAGGATCAAGCCAGTATTAATCTCTCAGCCTCTTGCTGTAGACAGGCTATCTGGAAGATTTTTTCCTTTCTCAAGTATTCTGGCTCAGTTTGATCCCCATTTTGCGTGAGGCAAATGTTCAGTATTTCTATTAAGTCCCTGTTATTAAACCACAGTCAGTCTGTTGTAAGATTCAGCCCTTGGAACTACACAATGAGGTTTGGTGTCCTCCTCTGGCTGCCGTGTACCAGGGACGTCTCTGGGGAACAAAAGCAAATGCAAAGTTTTTAAATAGAAGGGATTCTCTCTTTCCCTGGCATTTCAATAGATACTTGCAGGTGAAGGAAAGAGCTTCAGGCTCCACGCCAGGGTCTGTGTCTATAGGAACCCAGCCCTTTTGCTTATTTCCTGTAAAATTGAGAGGAATTAAATATGATTAAGTCAACTGTTTTATTATTCTTGCACTGATGTCACTTCGTTATCTCAGACAGGTAGGCAAGCAGCCTGTTTAAGAGAATGAGGAAGGAAAAGGCCCAATGAAGAGGTTTTAAATGCCACCTGTAGGCAAATTGAAAATTTCCCCTCAAAGTGCTAATCTTTTCTTTATTGCTTTAATGACAGTATACTTGTTGTATGCGGCAATACTGCTACGTTTATTTAAAAACCAAGCATATAAAAACTGGGAAGTGCTTCTGGTAAAAAAAAAATATGTTATTTGTTCTGAAACATTCCCTGGGTGTTGCAGACAGCCTGTAATCAAGGTGCTGCTGCTTGCGGCTGCAGGGTTTGCTGCCACCGTGCTTCCTGCAGCACAGACCCCTGAACTCGAAACTCCTTCAAAAAAGGAAAGGAAAAAAAAAAAAAAAAAAAAAAGAGTCTGGAGAGATTTGCTGTTAGTCTAACAGGAGCCACTTAACAGATAATATTTTTGCAGAATCCGTAGTTAGCAGCCGTTGAAGAGACGAGGGAGCCAAGGTCCCATTAATGACTGATGCGATCACAGCAGAATGCAGGTTGGAGGGGTCCTCAGGAGGTCCCTAGACCAGCCTCCTGCTCAGGGCAGGATCAGCCTGAGGCCAGACAAGGTTGCTCAGAGCTTTTATTCAATCTGATCTTGAAACCTCCAAGGTCAGAGACTGCATGATGTTAGACACAGACATCTGCCCCGCATGGGGACACTTAAGCGTTGATGTCTTAATGCAGAGCCAAAATCCGCTCCTGGCTCTGTGCAGCAGGCTTTCGCTGGGGCTTTTCTCTCTGTCTTGTACTGGCAAGGTAGAGTCAGGTCCTGCTTGAAAGCTTTGCTCTCTTAAAGGCTCCACAAAGACCTGAAATAATCAGGCTCTGTACAAATAGCTCTTAATTCAATTACTTAATATAATTGATTTAATTAAGAGCAAAGACTAGACAGGTTTATTGCTCTCAGAGGTAAGAGTTAGGACTCATACTACTGAAAATTTGGGCATCAGCACTTCTTTTTGAGCTTTTTCCCCTGCATTCCCTTTTACTATCAGGGGAGAAAAACTGAAACTCTGGAACAGCAATCTCCTCTCTGGTCTGTTGTGGTTTGAGTTCAAATCAGTTTGCCTCACACAGGGCACCAATTGTCACAGCACTAGCAAGCTGCAACAAGGCTTTACCGTGGGTCGGATTCTACCGTCCAAGTTGTTTCTCCAGCTTCCAGAGGTCAGACCACACTCCTCCTCATCTCTGCTTCCTCCAAGGGGATCCTTCATCCAGTGCCAACTCTCCCATACTCCTCAGAGCTATTTAACCACTTTAGGGGACCGAGCTACAGCTGCACATCATCCATGTCAATCAACCCACCGCCTTTGAAGCAAGGCCACAGCTGTGTATTATCAATGTCAATCAACCCACTGCCTTCATTCCTCTACACTGGTCCTTTCCAGGGTCCTGATGCAGTGCACCAAGCCATCCGTGCTCTTTTCCTGTTGTGGATACAGAAGCATTGCTGGTGCTCGGCCCAAAACAGCTTTGTTCTCCTTATTCACCTCAGCTTTGGGCAAAGAGCAATCTCCCACCACCTGCCCCACAGAGAGCAGCTCTGGTCAGGCTGTAGTGATGTGCAGGTCGCAGGGGTGTCTGGCAGTGCAGATCATCCAGATGCTTCAGGGGCACATTAGGAGTTGAAGCTCTCACTGAGGTTTGTGGGCAGCATCTCTTGGTCAGGAGAGAGGTGCCTCATCATGGAACATCCAGTTGGCTGTTACCCAGGGGCTTCCACAAGCTGTTGGTACCACCACGGGGCAGGAGCAGACTCACAGCTGTCACCCAAGGACTTCCACAAGCTGTTGGTACCACCATGGGGCAGAAGCACTCACCCTGTGCCTGCCCAAGCACTGCAGCTTTGGCCACAGTGTCTCAGAGGAGCCACTATCTGTGGTGAGGCAGCCACCGCTCCAGGCTGAGGAATAGCATCCCCTGTGGCTGTCGTGATCAGATGATGCTGGACTGGGACATGAATCCCTTCTCTGCCACTCACCTTGGTGCCCAGCACATTGAAAACTTGAGTACATTATCTTCCCAGGCTGGGGCTGGTCTCTGGAGCACCACACATCACCTTATAGATGCAGAACGTACCCATGGCCTCACATGGCCTGATGACAGTTTTCACCTGTTTGTGGGCTGGGAGGGATCCTGAAAATAGTTTCTGCTACAGAGAGAAGGCCAGGCCTTCACACAGGACCTTTCTCACCCTCTGGTCTCTGCCATGAACCCAGGATCTCTGCAGTCTCAGAGCTGGAGCCCATCTTCTAGCCCTCCTGGCCATCAGGACCTTTTCCTGGATATTCAGGCAGTCTGGCTCCCTGCCTTCCTAGAGGCGCATCCAAGCCTCCTAATACATTTTCCCCCAAGGAGAACAAAGTGATTTAGAGCTCAGGGGATCACAACTTGTGAACACTTCAGCTCCCTGCTCTCCCCTGGATGGTGGAGCCATTATAAAACCCAGCTCCTGATAACTCATCCTGACAAAACAGGGAAAGTTTTGGTTTAATTGCAGTTGTTAATTAATTTTATCACTGTAGAATCTGCAGCTTGATGGGAAAAGGGAAATTATGTTTAATGAATGGCTCCCATCTCTCAGCACCTGGCGGACAGTTTAGCAGGGTAAGGCATTCACACTCCTGTCCTTGGCCAGAACTGTCTGCCACAGTCCCCAGTGCCTCTGAAAGCCCCTCCAAACTTGGCAAGCTCAGGTTGCTGAACGATTCTCCTGCCACTGCCCTCCTACTCTGGGTCTCTGCAATGGCAGCAGAAGGCAGGTAGTGACCAAACCTGTGGATAAAGGTGTTTGGCAAAGTGGCTGTGCAGTAGGATCAAGGCTGCAAGTTTCTTGTGAAGGACTCTTGAAGGTCCTGCTGTAAAGAAGAGAGATGGGTTCAAGCTCTGCTTCATTGTGGGCAATTAAACTGAACAGTTGGTGCTGGTGGTGAGAGGCTGCATCCCCACGGTGAGTGGAGGTACCACCCTTCCTAGGAGAGCTGAAGAAAGTCTTGGTTCCCACGATACCTAACAGCAGCAAGTCCCCTGCATGCCGGGAGCTGGTGTGGGGGAACCAGAGCTCCTACAGGAACGACTGTTTCCATCACATCCTGCCCCTGTGCCATGTAGATATGAGACCAAAGTGCAGGGAGGCCAGTTTGGTCATTCTTGTCCCCACAGTCCCGTTGCCTTCCTGTCCTCTTTACTAACCAAAGCAAAGGGGTCCCACCAGTCTGGTCCTTGCTTTTCCTCTCTGTTGTGATGGTGCAATGTTTACCAGCCACTGTTTCTGCTTCCTCATAATGCCTCGTTAGTTCTGTTACCCTTTGCTCCTCCTTCTGGCTCCAATAAAGCCCTCCTTGCAATATCTGCTCTTTCCCATTAATCCTTGTTTACTAAAAATGTACATATTTATTGCTTTTTATCTTGTTTAATCTATCAGGTCTTACAGTCCCTATCATTGTTGCTGCTTCCCTCTTAACTCCCACCCATTTATCTTCCTCTGTTATTGCACCTGCTTGAGTACAATTTGATTATCTCCTGCCAGTTCTCACGCCAGCCTCTTGCTCTGTGCTGTGACTTGATCCTGCGGAACAGTTGGCCTCCCAAAATCACCATTAACTGAGTTATAGTGGAGACAGGAAGAAATTCCCCCCACAGATCTGGTGTTATCTCTTCCCCACTTAGTGGGCAAATGGGGTCAACATTTAATGGGTTGCCTGCCTCTGGGGGCCTAAAAGTTTCCCAGATATTTTGTTCCAGCACTCCATATACCCAATAGGCAAATAGCCATGAGATACCATCTAGCTTGGTATCTCTGACAGTAAAACCTCCAGCAAATCTTTAAAGTTTTAAGAAAAGTCAGACATAGAAACCAAATTCCCCAAATAAACCTCCTGGCTCCTGCAGTTCTGCCCATGCATCCTCCTTCTAATGAACACCAGGAGCTTTGCTGCCCTTCCCCGTGGGGAGCTCTTGGCTCTGGTCAGTGCTTGCTGTGATTTTGAAGTGTCGCCTCTCTTCCAGGTTTCAGGACCCCCCAGCTTGCTGCCACAGTGCCACTGCCAGTGCTCTTGGGTACCACAGGGGCAGAGTCCAGTCCTGCATGTGCGGCGTGAATGTCACTCACTGGATCACTTCTTCTTCACAGGAGCTCTGGGAGGGACGTCTCTGCTGCAGGGCTGCCCAAGGCCAACCAGAGCTTGTATCTGAGCCATGTGAACAAGCTGCTCTTTCCCCATAGATGGCCATCTCTCTGTCTCGCTCATCGAAGACAGAGCAATTGGGAGTGAGGACATGACTTTTCCGAGGAAAAAAATTAATCATGAGGCTCCTGGGACTCAGGAAAAATTGTGGGCTTCTTTCTAAGCCACAGATGGCCCTCAGCAGTAAGATGGATCAGAAATGCATCTGCAAGGACAGGCTCAGGCTTTGAAACGATGCCACACTGATTCCAGCACCTCAGCTGTGGCCCCTTTTCCATCCTTCTCTGTAACACAGAGCAAGGGCATCCACTGTGGCAGCTGAACACACCGACACAACCAATGCCACCGCAAATGCTAGGTGGAGGGTCAGGAGCCAGCCTGGCCTTTTGACAAGCGTTTGCCTTGCCATGTGGTTTCTTCAGGGTCTTTGTCTACTTTCCTAACCCCAGCTAGGTCACGGTATAATATTCCTAAAAGATGCAAAGGAATTCAATCATGTAATTAGCTGACTTGATAGATGGAAGGCTTATGCAATGCAGAATGGTATCAGGCAATAGCTCTGGGAGCAAAGGCAACACAAGCGAGAACATCTGTTAAGAGGAAAGGCAGCTGCCCATGGACCCTGGGGGTGGGACAGGAGAAAAGCTGCCGGCAGCATCGCTGGCTTTGGCACGCATCCACACTACAGGTGAACTGCGGATGTGTGACAGCCATTTGCACCTGGCTAGTGCTAGGTCTGCACAATAGACTCATTGCCAGGTGTCCAGCTCAGTTCTGCTGAACTGGGAGACGCTGGGATAGATGGTGAGGAGCCAGTCGCATGTGCCATCCTGAACAGACCCTAGAGCCTTTGCAAACCCCTTCTCTCCTGGGCCACGGACGTGCAGCCACTTCTGCTGAGGCTTCTGGTTGCCGGCCAACAGTTCCCAACAAGCACATCTAGATGTTAGAAGTAGATGAAGGAAAACCACATGTTTGGTTGGAGCTAAGGAGAGGGAGGGACATGCTCGTACTCTGTCAAAAAGTAGATGGGCATGAAGCTCTGAAATGGGCTGTCTAATTAGGGGAACCCTCTTGCAGACGTCAGTGTGATGGATGGCAGGCTCTGTACTGCATATCACTGCAAATCCAGCCATAATCTGCTCCTTTGGTGCCCAGAGGAAACATCACTAAAAATCCTTATTCCTCAGGGTCTATAACCGCCTGCTGTCAGGTCCCTCTGCTCTGCCCAGTCATCCCCAAAACCGCCACCGTCGCTGCTGTCGGGGTGCAGCCTCTGCCGCGCATTGTGAGGAGCACATTGCCCTCGGAGGCTGCGAGCTGCAGCGCACAGCAGCTCCTCTCTCTTTCCCGGACTCAGAAAGTAGGTCAGGCTCAGAAAGTGAGAGATCAACGGATTTCCTTTCAAGGTGATGGCTGCTCGCAGTGTTATGGGGAGGAAAGCAAATGCCACCCTTCTGGTTCTCTTCCAGGAGCAGTTTAGCAGGAAAACTACAATCGGACAATAATTGGGTTGCTTGTATTTGAATGCTTCAGGGTCACCGTGGACTTCAAAGTTTAGACAATCCCCTGGAGGGGTGCAGCTCAGTGCTAGCAATGGGAAAAGATGAAACAGTCACCGAGTGAAGGTCAGAGAGCACAGACTTCACTGTACGGTGCTGGCAAGTGCGGCTGGCCAGGGTCAGCAGGCAGGCTGTCACATCCAGCACACAGCCCCTTCCACTCAGTACACCAACAGCACCAGGCAGGCTTCCTCCCATGCTGAGCACCAGGTAAAGGGTCACCACAGGGAGAAGGTACCCCCATCTGGTACAGGAGAATCCTCAGGGGTACCAAGTGATCCCTTAAGGTTCACCTGCATTTTGCATTTGGGGTTAAATACATTTTAATTTATAAACAAAGGCCCTGATAGCAGGATGCAGCCAAGTATAGCCTCTTGGCTCTGTGGCAAGCTGAAGGGTTCAGGTAGGCTTGGGCTGTCCAGAGTCTCCAGCAGTACCTGCAGCCCAGCTGCGACAGCTGCTGAGGGAGATGCTTGGTGAACCTGTCTTGCCCTGTTGGGTAGGGATGTGGTGCCTGTAGGAGGTGGAAATGACCCAGGACTCAGGCCTGGAGCAGTCCTCATCCCAGATGCCCTACTGAATGCCATACCAGAATCAGGTATGTCCGGTTCTGCGGAGTCCTCGTCATATGCTCAGATCCACCACCACAGCAGAGGATGATGATTAATCAAAGACAGGGCAATAGAGTAGGACAGGAGTCTGTGGGTTTGGATCTTGGCAGGGGACAGACTCCTCACCTGAATCCAGAGGAGTCAATCAGTGCTGGAATAAAAAAGCAAACCAACCAACCTACCAAACCAAATCCCCCAGCTTTGCTGCTTGTAAGCCTCCCGCTGTGACAATGGACTGGTCTCTGACTGTTGGATCACAGCACCTTAAGTGAGAAGTGGATCTCCTTGCTCAGCTGGGAGCTGAGCACATCCTGGAGGACTCTGGAGAGGCTGGGAGCCAAGTGGGGAATTGCCTGTGGCCAGCAAGGGAACCCCTGGAGCCCCTTGGAAATGGTGAACACAGAAGTCAGGTTTGGCATTGATCACAGCTGATCAATTTGACATTGATGCACCTATCTGGGGGATTCACAGCCAGCACTTCTCAAAAGGAGGTGATCAAACCTCACTTTCTCAATTCACCCTGTTCAGAGAGGGTGGGAGTCTCCGATGCAGTCCCCTGTGGGAGTGGTGACAACAGATATCGCTTTGACAAGGACATTCCTGGCTTGTTCCCAGTGACACTAGAGCAGAAGGATGCTCTCTGCTGGTAGGCTCTCCTGGAAGACACTGGCTCCTTGGTGGGGTGCTCCCGTCCCACCCTGGCAAGGGAGGGTGGTGCACCCTGATCCTGCATGAGCTGTGCTCTGGTAGGACACAGGAAGGGATGATTAATGATTATAATAAATATGGTAATCTGCATGAATGATATCTTCCTAATTAAGAAATGTCTTCTGAGGCTTTTGCTTCTCCTTTCCCAAGCTGCTGTGTGTGCATGGAGCATCTCCATCCTCTCCGGTGTGATTAGTAGAGGGACCAGTGGTGCCAATCACACACCATTCATATGAGTTCAACAAAGGGGATTATTCCCTGCTCCTCCTTGGCAGAAAAGGGTAAGTGTACTTCTGCACTGCTGACTCCTTTCTCCTTCTAACAGTATCAACTATGCTGGAGAAAAAAAAAAAAAAAAGGATTTAAGCTAATGAAAGGATTAGAATAATCTCTGTGTAACCCAGGGCTCCATAGCTGCTCAGATCCATAATGCACAGCTGTCCATAAGCCACAGCACTCCTGTGCAACCACAGCCTCAGTCCAGGCCCCTCTTGCATGCGGCCACGTCACTGTCCAGGAGAGGAGCTGGATCAGTGAGTCCCCTGTGCTTTGCAGGGATGTCCATAGGGCCCTTCAGCACTCATCCTGCTCATTTCTCCATCCACCAGTGCCATGGTCCACCCTTGGATGTGGATACCGTGGTAGTACACGCTCCTGCTGACACAGCAGAGAGCTCACATTATTCCATCCTGTCAGTGGATATTCCTGAATATTTGCTCAACGCTTTCCAGTCACACTCACATACCCTGAAGGACAACAGAAAGGTCCTGGATTTGAAGGCACAACATCCCCGTGACTGGCTAGACGGACCTTTTCACGCAGGTCAGGCCAGACGGTCCCACCCGGTGCCTCCTGCACCCACCCCATCGCTTCTGTGCTTGAGTGCACCTTGTAGAAAAAGTGCTGGGATTCAATTTATTCGTAGTGATGGACCCCAGCGGTTGATCCCCTGTTAAATACTGCATCGTGTATCCAGCCCAGCTGTATCTACCTGCAGCTTCTAGCTCGTAGGTGCCTTTGCTGTCAGATGCAGTGAGAAGTCTGCCTCTGGTCAGAAATCTCTTTGCTGGTAGGTCCCCAGGAGCTGCAATCACATCATCATTTCACACTTTCATAGAGCATGTCGATCATTTTTGATTTGCAGACCCCCTCTTTTTTTCCCCCTGTAAAGGTGCAAAACCTCCTACAGCAAGATGTAAACTTCTCAAGAACAGGGACCAAGAAGAAAAGGTTGGAAGTGGCAGATGAAAGCCAAGAAGAGAAATCTCTTTGGAAAAATAATTTTGTCTTATGTGTTAGGAATGCTGTGAATGTAGTTATAATATAGTAAAAAAATTAAAAATCTGCTTTCTAAAGTGGATAAGTTTAATGAAAAGTAAGAATTAAAATAATATATTGGGATCGGAGCTCAGCATGGCTTGGAGGTCCCTTTCTGATTAACTTTCATTCCCAGCAGAAATTATTGCCAAATTTTCTGGAAGGAGATACATTTTCAGATCCACGATTACTTCACATTTGTAAAGTTGGTCTTAAGCTCCATTTCCTATCAGAAGAAATCACTTCTGACAAACAATGAAGCAGCCATTAATTAGTTGTCTTTAATTTTCTTAAGCTTGTTGCTGTAATTAATGTCTAACTTTCTGAAGTGTACTTAAACTGGAATTGTTCCATGTTTAATAGCTGAAATGTCCCATTAGATAAAGTTAATGCAACTGTCTTGGAATGGCAAATAGAGGCCACGAGGCTTTCCTTTAAGGGACATATAAATAATCTTAATAGAAAACATGGAAGCTGAAATGGGGATAGAATAATGTCAATATCATTAGAAATAGCCTTTCATGGGCTTGTGTGATCATTAGGTGTTGGGCTTAATAGCTAATTATGAAGACAGTCACACTTACACACTCCGCTGCACAGCATCACGGTACCCAAGCAGAGATGCACTGTCTCACTTCTCCAGTCACCTCCCGCACGGAACACAAACGGCATCGTCACCCCAAAGCCGAGCGGTGTGTGGAGGCGGCTCCCAAAGGCCAGGAGGGAGACGTGCTCTGGGCACAGATCCTGCTTGGTGTGGCTTTGAGTACCACTCCTTGAAGCCAACCCAGGTCCTCTTCCAGCCAGGGAGCATCTTCCCCTTGAGCAGAGCAGTGGGGGGCTGAGTCTTGAGTTTTACACTTTGTCGTGGGAAGGCAGCTGCCGGCCAAGACGTTGACCCCTTTCCTTTGGCAATAATGATAAGAGAGAAGAAAAGACTGTGGTCTTTAACCTGCAGCCAGCTCTGGCTGCCGCTGGTGTCCCTGTCGGTCTGTGCTAAGTTATGTTGGCCAGAAAAATGTGCAGTGGGACATGCTGGTCACTTCCAGAAGCTTCGGTCCTAATCTTGCTCTTAACATTATGTTCAATGTTATCTCAGGCTAAGAATAACTTGTGGTGGAACCTATTAGAAACATCTCCAGTACATGGCAGATCTCCATGAGAATTACTTAGGAAAAAGCCTCCCTAAAGCTGTAGGTTCATCATTAATTTTGCTTAGTGTTAGACTTCAGATCAAAATGTTGGACAATGCTGTCAAACGTTGTGGCACAGCTTGAAGCATATGGGTGGGAGTCAGCCCACCAAACGTCTCTTCCTTCGGGAGAAACACCTGTGGGTGAGATGTTCACCCTGCCTTTCCTTATGGCCAGTGAACGGGAACTAGTGCTTCATAAGCACAGTCACCTGGCAGGACCGATGGACCTTGCTGTCGGCTGTGGCTCTGGTGCTGGGTCACCTGCCCCTGCACTGGACTCCTCATGGTGGCAACGGGATCTCAGCCTGGGTCTCACCCCAGGCATCTCCTCTCTAACACCTCACACAGCTGCAGGGCCTTCCTGTCACCCACTGCCATTACTAAGAAACGCTTTTCCTTGTGTAATATTCCCCATTTCCTCTCCAGCACTGGAGCTGTCAACATTTCGCCATGCACGTGTTGAGACATTTCTTCAAGCAGAAGGAACAATTCTATTTGTGTATCATCTGCCTTTTTGTGATTCAAATTGCAATAAACATAGCAAAGTCCTCCCCTATGCTGGCTCCCAAGTGTATTTTTTGATATATTTATCAAAACATTTCCCCCAGTTTTATTAAGCATAAAAAAATGAACTGTAAAACCTCAGCAGCAGACCTCAGAGCTTTTATGTTGTAAATGTGGAGACTGGCAGGTAACTCTTGGGACTTGCTTGGGCCTAATCATTGTTTTGGGGGTTTTGTCTCTCTGAGAAAGCTTTAAGGCATACAATGTTTGATGAGTCTCGTCGGGCAGTTTCCTGGGCATGAAGAAATGGGGCACTTGGCTGCGCACGAACCAGCAGCACTTGCAGGCGATGCTCAGGCAGCTACTTGAACAGCAAGAATCCGCTCAGTGAATATGCATGAGTTCAGCTTCTCAACACAATGGAGGAATGCTGTTAAAGGTTATAGCCAGCAGAAACATCCCAGGATGCATATTTTACATCCCTTCATTATTTTGAATGCTGCGCTCTCGTAGAAGCTGGAAGATTCATAAAATGTATTTAAATTTTTGATATTCAATTTATTTTAAATCTCCTGTCTGGCACCCGTAATCTGACTTAGCAAGATATATAAACCAATTTGGTGCAGTCAGTGTGACCTCTTTCCCATCCTGCCTGCACCCAGCACCGCAGAGAAGGCTGAGTATGGGGTTTTCATTTGCATGTGTGGAAAGTAGGTAAATAAGCAGCAGAGGGAAAGGTTTTGCCGGAGTCTCTGTTCTCAATGCTTCACTGTTTCTAGCAAAAAAGATTCTTCCCTGAATTGAAATTCAGGCCAGAAGTGTATTTGCTTTTCCACGTGTGTGTTGCATAATTGTTCTACATATGCACGGAAAATCCCACGGGAGGGATTGCTGGGTGCGCAGGGAAGAGTCCCTCATCACATGCCTCAGTCTGCTCTCGCTGGGCGCGCTGGCACTGCAGAACGGGTCTAAGGACTAGGCTCAGACTGGTGCCCTGATGGTCCAGGGGGCTTTGCCGCTCGCTGGGGCCAGTTTGTGGTGATTTCGGAGTTCGGACTCCACAATCCTGCTTGAATAACAGGAATGTTTATGCCTTTGCTCTCAGGGCCGGTTAGCGTTTGCGTAGTAGCTAACGCGATTCTGCAAATCAGAGTCGTTATTTCAAGCATGTTGCTCCAAATGAGAATAATTATTTCAAGTACCTTCTGTGGGGCTTAATAATTAGTTTTAAACTAATACATACACAATAAACTGTAACAACATAATTACTTAAAGTTTGTTGCAGTTTCCTGTGAGATCATTCCCAGGAATCCCTAATCGGTTTTGATCATTTTGGATCTGCTCTGCTGCTTCCAGCACAACAAGCTGACTGGAAGCAACTGGGAGAAGCATAACAGACTGACTAATAGGAAATAACTGGAGATATCCACAACCCAACTGGACACAGCCCTGGACTACCTGCTCTACTGACCTGGCTTGAGCAGGAGGATTGATGATCTCCGGAGGTCTCTTCCATCCTCAAATATTCTGTAATTCCGTGAAATGAGCCTTCCTCTTTTTAGTTTCTTGAAACTGTGCCTTTATTTAGTTCCAAAAGATAAAGAGGGCTAACAGCCTGTCAGGGGATGGGTCTGTTCCCTTATCCTGGCACGCTGCTGCTGGTATTAATTAATTATTAAGACAACAGCATCTCATGTTGGATGTTTCTCAGTGAGGAGTGAAACAGGTACCACCTCCAGTATGCCAAGGCTGTCAGTACCTGTTAAATTAATTAACACGTTGCTTACGTCACGCAATAACAACAGCTTTCCCTACCTGTCACTATAATGAATCACTATACATACCAGGTGGCTTGTCAGTACTTTAATCTCTTTCCTCCCTTTTTGGTTCAGGTCTTTACATACTTGTACCACCATTAGGCCAAGGTACGAGCATCCCTCTTGCAGTTCCTGCCAGACTCTGAGCATCTGCAAATTCTGCAAAACACCTGCTATTTTAGCAAAAAAAAAAATGTGTTGAGCTGGGCAGGTCATTGGCATCATTGAAAAAACTTCTCAATGGGGCAGGCAAATATATCTGCAAATGTCAGAGAGGTCCTTACCACCAAACAAGATCTATATTGATTGTTGGCAAGTCCAAATGCCATAACATCAGCTGGACCATAACAGAAATAATGATAATGGAAACTCTTTGGAGCACAAGCAGACAAACTCCACCTGAGTTCAGTCATGGCCCAGCACTCCCTAATTATGTCCATGGCAGCCAGGGGTAACAGCAGTGCACCCCGACCTGGCTTATCCGGCGTCCCCACCACCGGACTGTGCGTAAGGCTGTTGTGGACAGTATCCCACACGTGTTGCGGGGACATTTGCTTTGCAGATCAAAGCAGGCATAACATCAGAATCCATGTCCTTCTGCTGCTCTTTTCATTTCTGAAAGTCAAACTGGGAAAGCCTCGCTGAAAAACTTGGTGATAAAGCAGCAGGGAATCACAACGGGGGTTTTCAAATTAGTGTATGGTCTCTCTAGGAAGTGCTTTCCATTTGCTGTAGAAGGAATTACACAACAAGATTCTTATCTAAACCAGCTGAAAGGCGTATGAAATTCGCATGTGCGTGAAATGGCTCCGTTTCCCAAAGAAACTATTGCAACCAGCAAAGAACTGGTTAATGCAGTGATGGAGGCAGTAGGGTGCCATGACAGTCCATGCTCATGAATCCTAAAGGCGATGGGGGATGATGTCTTTCTGAAGCACTACCACACTTGGTCTCTGATATTCCTTGGTAGACTGGAAAAGCATCAACACATGCAGAAAAACCAATGTCCTAAATGCCGCACTGCAGTGGGTATCTTAGGCCAGCTAACGTGAACAGTCAGCGTATGTGGACAGGATTGCACCATGACGTGCTGCAGCAGTGGGCACCAGTGAGGCCAAATGCACAAACCAAAGTGTGCAAAATCCTCCCGAAAATGACGTGGCCATTGTGGGAATGCTGTCCAGATTTGTAAGGGTAAACAAGGGCTCACGGCTCCTGCTTTCCGACTGTTCAGTTTGAAGGACTGCTTGGTTTGGGATCCCTTGCAAAAACTTGCTGTGATTTGGGGTTTTTTTTGGCAAAATTGGCTTCATCAGTGGTGCTGTGGGATCCTCCATGCATTGCAGGACTGTTGCCAATCCTGTACATTCACAAATAGCAGGTGAGTCTCCTAAAATGCTGGGACTGGCGGAATACACGGGAGATTTAACCATGACCTGGGTCTATTTGCTTTATGGCTTTGAAGGCCATGTTTCCTAATCCTCCTTGATAATCAGAAGGATAAGAATTAACTGGAAAAACCCACCTGAAACTGTGAAATGACTGTGTTGTGGCTTTTTTTAAAAGGAAGTATTTCTTACTGTGATGAAAGGGCAAGAACTGGTAACTTCCAAACTGTATAAGTTCCAAACAACCTATGGAAGTACTGAGTCCATCTGCTCATTTAGAGGAAAACCAAGAAATTCAGCCTTCTCTGTATGGGGGCTAATTATTTTTCCTAACCACTCCAATTCCTCTAGTAAAGGAAAGATGGGACAATAACGCTTCTTGCACTTGACCGATTCCACTTTATTCCACTTCTCCCACTTCATCTCTGCCACATGTCACTGAGGATCCTCCTGTGGGAAGCACAGGCTCATTGTTGCACTGAAAACAGGAAAAAAATTAAAAATTATAGAGCCCAAAGAAACAAAGGTCGGTGGTTGACCTAGAGGTCTGGGACAGTCCACTCTGCGTGCCTGTTTCTGGAAATCGTTTTTAAAGGAGGATGACTGAGAGGACAGGTGACATCAGTGACATCCAAAAATATTGAGCAGACTTTATAAGCTGAGAACTAAACCAAGAAATGCACAGGAATTGCTCCAGACAGCACAGCAAGGCTGCAGCAAGCTTTGGGGAGTGGGTGGTGAAGGGAACAAAAGCTGTGGGTGAGTGCTTAGGAGAAAAAAGGTCTGACATTTGAGACGAAAAAAAATAAACCCCAGCGTTTATTGAGAATTCTTTTCTTGGTTAAATTATTTAGATTTTCATTAGCTTAATTGCACTTGTTTTTTCTTCACTTTTTTTTGTTTCTTTTGAGTAATAAAAGCATTTTATTTAAGCAAGTTCTCAGGTTCTAAACCACCCAAATCTCTGAAGGTTTGATTTAATTTCTTTAATTAAAGCCCCCCTCCTTCTTTTGATAGGAGAAGGCATTATTTCAGCCACATGGGGCTTAGGATGAGACATCGCAGGCAAAGAAAGCCTGTTCTGGAGGAGTTCAGGAAGACAGAAGGAGATTGCTGAGGGAGTGTGTGGGGAGGGCTGTGGAGGTCAACACCATCCCTTTCCTGAAAGACACCATGGACTTTGGGATGAAGGCAAACGGCCAGAGCCTCTGCTTTAGCTCCCAGCCAAGTACCAGCACATGCAGGCTACAGCAGGGCTGGGGTCTGAATTCAGAGTGACGCTGTCGTTCCACGGGATCCTCAGGAGATCTTCCTGTCGCTGTTTTAAGTGAATTGCTTTTCAAACAGACTTTTATGGCCAATCCAGTTTGTACCATGGATCTCCAGATATTCGCACGGGCTCACCCGGGGGAACAGACACGCAGAAGGGACTGGACTGGCTGTACAGAGCTACCAGAGGAACGGTGGGGACAAGGCGGTCCATTTCTGATAGACTCACGCTAGAAATGAGATGCAAAGTTGGGGCTTTGTGCGGAGGCAGGAGTAAGGTTGGGCAAAGAGCTCTGCACAAGCTGTGTGAGTCGCCTAAACTGCTTTTAGAAGTAGGGTAATATGTGCTACGCTTAGCATGCATTTTTTATGTGACGACGTTTTTCCTGTAATGCTGATATTCAAATGTATTGCACACAGGGCTCTGTCAAAGTCAGCCAGATATAAATTAACCCAATAACGTCCAGAAGAAAAAGCTGACATGCAGGTATCAAATTAATTTTAGATCTATTGGAAGAATTATAATGAACTGAATAAGGTCTACAGCCCTGGATCTGGCGTGGCAGGAGGAACATTAATATTCTCTTTGTAAAAGACAGCAGGGGCTTGAGGCTTAGGAGGAATACACTGCCAGGCTGTCAGCACCGAAACACTGGGCTGAACACCAAGACAGGCAGCCCCCAGCACTGTTATAACCAAAGTGGTAAGTTGGTCTTGTCAACACTTTTGTCCACCTTGTGTCATCTGCTCTTCATTAGGGCTGGGTGCAATAAAAAAAAAATATGCAATTAATATTGCTGTTGTTATATTTCTCAGATTTGCTTGGCACTTCAAATCGTACATAACATCTTGGAAAATGCATAGGTTTGGACTGGAGTGGACAGAAGAGAGTGGAGATGCCCTGTCCCACAACAGCATCCATGGGGCTAGCAGACCCCAGGAGGAATAGGTTGTTAAAAGGGTATGATCCTGCTTAGGCTCTTTGCTCAAAGATGAGCAACTGGAAATCCATGGAGGAATTCCATCTCCTTCCTGGCTCCACCCTCCCTACTGCCGTATCAAGTGATCTGTTGGGAAAGACCTCTCCTAGTGCAGAGGAAGCCCATGAATTAGAAAGCAGCATGATGAGTGCTCCTGCCAATTACCTGCTATCCTTTGTAATATTTAAATTATTTCTAAAATTATAATGTCCTTGGGGAAGAAGAGAAACTGTGTTCCACTAAGTAACATCTTATTAATCAGATTCTTTATGGCACTGAATGAATGACTGAAATCAAGGATCACGAATGTCAGATTAACTCAGTAATTATTGAAAAGCTCAGTATTACAGTTCTTGAATGGAGACATGGAAAATGACTTTCCTTCCTTTTAATCAGAGCCTTGTGCTCCGTGAGAGCTTTTTAGAAAGTGGTGCCTTGAGAAGGCTTTGCCTCCGTAGAAGGCGGCAGCATATGTTTTGTATGCAAGTCTGCACTGAGGGAGCTTGCAGCTCCCATCTAAACCACACATTAGGAGCCTCAAACTGCTCTGGAAGTGCAGGAGATGACAAACTGCAGCTTCATGAGGGGCAAGGTAGCTCAGGTCGGTCACAAGAGCAGGGCTGGTGCGACAAGCTGGCAGGGGATGCTCTGAGGCAGAAGCAGAGGCAGAGAGATCTAAGCACCAGGTTTGGTGCTTTCAAAGTGCCCGGCAGGGAGGACTCGGCCGTTTGTTCTTCAAGCAGCAACTCTGATCTGTGGCTCTGGCTTTGGCTTGTATCTAGAGAAATGTCAGAACAGCTGGGTGCAGCTGATAATATCAAGGGGCTCTGAACACTGATTTTTATCCCAGTCAGATTTGGGAAAAAGATTGGACTTTTACATCAAATTAAATTTTAAAAAACTTTTAAAAACCATTCTGGAAGAACTTGAAAATGGTTTTGGGTTTGGTGTAAAAAGGCAAAACTGACAAGATGCCTCGCTGAATTTTGTGCATTTGTTATTTGAAAATGCAAAAGCTGACAAGTCATTGTTTTGAAAGGAATAAGGAAAGCATTTTGTTGGAAAATATACCACTTTTCAAAGTTGATTAAAACCCCAGCTAAAGAAATCTTCACAGTTTGGTGTGGTTTTGCAAAAAGTTTCAACAGGCAAAGAGAAGACGCAAGCTGCTCTCTGCTCAAGAGTATTTGACATTACACCAAGGGAAGCACATTCCTTCCAGAACTGCTGGACTGATGGCCCCCAACAGCATTTTTATGACACCTGGACTCTCACAACCTTGGGAAGAACAGCAGAGGTATACAGTGTGTTGACTCTACCAATTGCACTTAAAGATTTTAGTTGGGGCATTCCTGAAAAGGAAAAATACATCTCAACTGAGATTACTGCAGGCCCAGGGACTCCAAGACCAGTGAGCTTATCTTGGACCTTGGACTCATCCAGCTGCACAGACCTGCACAGAGATGCTTGGAGGCAACCAGGGCCAGGCTGTCATTCTCCTGTGACACAGAAAAACAGTCGATACTCAATGCCCTGCTGCCAATGCAGGGAAATCGAGCCAGCAGGCAACGAGACTAACAGTGAAATGATCTCTAGGCTAGGCCAGAAAGAAAGATTCCAGGAAAGAAGTTGAAATGCAGTTGCCAGGGTCATCCCTATGGATCCTAGCTCAGAAAAATGGTTTTTAATTGAAAGAAAACCATAATGTTTCTGCCTAGGGCACAGGCTATGTGAGGTGTACTCCAAGCCAAGCTCTGAGTGAAGAGTGAAGACTATGCCAAGGCAAAGTCCTTATTCCCAGGAGGTCAGACAGTGTAGGACACTGACCCTCCTGCAGCGTCTTCCCCAGAACAAGCTTTCCTCTTGGATTCAGGGACCAATCCAAGCTTGGATTCACTTTTCCTTGAAAGAAGTCAACTCCCTATAGCATCTACTCATCTAGCCATAAACGTCTCATTGCTGTCGCGATCTGGGCTGGTCACAGCTGGCTCCTCTTCTGTCTCTGCGGAGAGGCAGGTGCCTCAGAGCCGGCCCCTTTAGCAAAAAGGTGAATTTTCCCGGGTGCCTATGATGAGTACTGGGTATCCAGACCGCAAAGCTAAGGCTGGAGAAAGCTACACTCTGAACGCAAAGCTGTGTTGTGCCAGTTGGAGCTGCACAGAGATGAGCCACCGCCATGGCTGGCTCTGCAGTCACTCCTAAAAGGCAATTACAGAGCGAACAGCAGCCGCAACAAGACATCAGCCCTTTCTCTTCATGCAGGAGAATGGGAAAGATCAGAAAAGTGAGTGTGAACAGGTCTTTACTCTTTTAATTAATTCTCAGCAAACTGTATTGAAATTGTGCCTCAGAGTGTTTATCATTAAGACAATTATTTTAGGCTGACCTACTTTTCTCTGTCTCTTTAATAACATGGGCCACATCATTAGATTTGTACATGGGCAACAGAGAAAGAAAGCTAATTGGTAGCAGCTTCTTTAAGAAATAAAACAGCCTAATCTTTTGCCTCCTCACGTTCTTCCATTACAGCTGAGGAACTGCAGAAGATGTTCACTGATTAGTCTGTTGAATTATGAATTAGGCTTCTGGTCCCAGTGCAGCTGTTTTCTCCATGTCATTCCTAGCACTTTATTTCCCCATCTGCTTATAAAACCAGGAGCTTGATCCTGCAATAAACACTTCAAATGCTTTTTTTAGAGGCTAATTAATTGTGTTGCATTTCTTGAACGTGTATAGCTACCCTGGCTTGCATCAAATTAACAATGCTAATTTCTCTACTGCTCTGTGCCCAAACAATCCCTCCTACAGATGAGTCAGAAAATAAAGAGGACCACATCAAACCATTTTTATGTTTCAGGTTCTTACCATTTTGATCGTTTCCGTGCACAATGCAGAAAGGGTGTCATCAGAGGAGTTGCATTTGCAAACCAGGTTTACCACTCCCAAAGCAACTTGGACTGATCCCTCCTTGTAGGAGCCAAAACAGTGGAGTGACATTTGCAACTGGCTCACACCTAATGTTCAGTCCCAATCTCCAGTTGCTGCCTTGGCCACTGGTCCGTGTGAGCTGGAAAGGGCGCTGCTTGGCACCTGCGAGCTGGATGTACAGCTTCAGATGACATGATGCTAATGGGGTACACTAAGGCCTGACTGAGTGATGATCGAGGCTACATAAAAGTAACAGCTAAATAAGAGACTAGTTTAAATTAATGAGCCTTTTAAAGTATACAAGCCACTGCGGTCCACAGTAATTAGATGACAAATCATAGTTTATTGTCCATACCGAGCTCACTGTGGATCACCTCTGCGTGCATGCTTGGGTTGATATAGAAGGACATCTGATGTGACACCCTGAGCAAGCCAGACCACCTTGTGCAGCTGTGATGTGGATGCCAATGGTATCTTGCATGTGCAAGCAAATGTGTTGGCTTTCCAGGCTCACTCAGCGCTCACAGGGAGCCTCAGGGACCCATGCAAGCCAACTAGCTGGACCTGGGTCTGCCTCTGAAGGAAGAAACTGGAGGATGAGGAAAAGCAAGCACCAAGAGCACGGATCAGCCCTTCTCCAAGGGGCCAGAGTCACTTTTTTGCTCCTAACTGGGGGGCAAATCCATTTCCTCAAGCTGATCCACAAGCACATCTTCCTCAGTTTTAACACCTTGGCTTTTGCAACTATAAGGAAGATGCCAAACATTTTGGTTGGAAGGTGAGCCAATATTGTGGGTCCACTTTTCTCTCAGACTGCAGGTTTTCAGCTTTTGGTGGTGGGGGGGCAGAAATAGGAGAAGTGTGTTTGAGGGATGGCAAGAAAGAGGCCGGCAGGGCAGGAGTCATTGGTCCCAGATTTGTACATCCCAGTGGAAGTGTATCTTTCTGCAGGAGGAGCCTATGGTCTCCTCACAGTCACCAGAGAGAGAGAAGTCCTGAGTGGCATTGATCTAAGCCTTGTTAGATGCTTTCTTTAGGATGGAACGAATAATACCCTAAGCGTGTCACTTCTCAGATGGTGCCGTGGTTGAACCCCAGCTGGTAACTAAGTGTCACGCAGCTGCTCACCCACTCACCCCCAAAGGGATGGGGAGGACAATCGGAAAGGAATGTAAAACTCAAGGGTTGAGATAAGAACAATTTAGTAATTGAAATAAAATAAAAACAGTAATAATAATTGTAACAGTTATAACGAAAAGGAGGGAGATGGGGAGAGGGATGAAATCCAAAGGGAAGGGAGAAGAGAAAACAAGAGATGCACAATACAGTTGCTCACCACCCTCTGACCGATGCCCAGC
>JAVJGI010000001.1:93937064-93949706 GCA_035590275.1 Ibycter americanus
CTGGCCAACCCCCAGCTCCAGCTTATATACTCAGCATGACGTGCCATGGTATGGAATATCCCTTTGGCTGGTTGGGGTCAGCTGTCCTGGCTGTGTCCCCTCCCAGCCCTCCCGCCAGCAGGACCTGAGAAACTGGAAAGTCCTTGACTTAGTATAAACATCACCCAGCAACAGCTGAAACCATCAGTGTGCTGTCAATGTTGTTCTCGCACCAAATCCAAACCGCAGCACTGTACCAGCTGCTAAGAAGAAAACCAACTCCATCCCAGTCAAAACCAGAACAGGTGGCAACAAGGAACCTGAATGACCAGCTCAGAATGGAGATGTAAGAAACCAGATAATACGAGCTCTGCTCCTCCTACTTGACCCACTACTTGATCTAAGGTTGTTTTATTTTTCCTTTGCCTGTCCGCTTTATCTTTCTTTCTCCCTCTCTCCTGCTCTTTTGAAGAGGACCACTCAAAAATGAAAAGCTCAAATCTATTTTTTTCACCATTAGGATAGCCAAGGATTGGAAGAGGCTGCCCACGGAGGATGCGAAGTCTCCACACTAACAGGTTTTTAAGACAAACCTGGACAAAGCTCTACGTTACCTCATTTCATAGTTGGCCGTGCTTTGAGCAAGAGGTTGAACTAGAAACCTCCTGAGGTTCTTTCCGACCTGAAGTATTTGATGATTTTTTTCAGATTCCAGAAAGTTTCCTGATTTTTTTTTCAGCTGAAGCCCTATGCCAAATTTCACTGACATTCATGACTTACCTTACTCCTGCTGAGATCATGCATTTGGGAGAGTTTGCTGATTAATGAATATTTGCCCTCATCTAGCTAGTCCCTGGTGTGGGGGAAGCCCCTGCAGCCCTGCAGACAGGGTGTTTGCTGTGACCTATAAAGGCTGTTGAGCTGGACATCAGCCTTCTTTAACATCCACCTTGCTCATGGTTGAACCTGTCATCACCTTGGTCCACCGTAGCCCAGATGCGGTGACACTAAGTTCAAACCTGCAAAGGCCACCTGCCCAGCAAGAAAAGATGAGAGGCAGACTGGGATTTTTGGATTCTGACTGCAATTATTTCTACCTGCTTGGTGCTATGCTGCTGCAGGTTTCTTTCTTATTTTTGTTGCTGAATTCTGGTGTTTGGTTTTTTGCTAGCATTAAAGCATTCAGGGCTGGTCTCCCTGGAGGTGGGGAGTTTTCTTTCAATATATGTTTTTTAATGATCTACATGTAACACAATCAATCAGTTAAGCTCAAGGATGAAGGCAAAGTCCTGGCTGACATCAGTCTTAGCTCCATTTCTGCTCTTTAGCTGAGGCTACAAAGCCTCAGATTTACAGTTTTAGATTTGTAAATACTTCTTCTAAACCCAATAAATTAAACTAGCCCCTGGTGTATCCTTGGTGTTCAAGAGTGAACAAGCCCAATTAGCCTGTGAAGAGCTGTTCCCTGCAGAATAATTTCAGTGTTCGGGCCAGTCCATTGTGAAAAACATTTACAGCTATACCTTATCGTTGATGGTGTCTAGTTCAACACAAGAAGCCCCAAAAGTGACTTGATTTCTTGCCAGATCTTTGTTGATTAACTCCTATCCTCTCTTTCATCATCCTGCTCCTTCAACTCTGTTTTTCAGGGGAAGACAAAGGACAAATGTAGTTTTTAAGGAAGGTGTACACTTACTTGGCTGCTTTTTGTGTTTGGCTGTGTGCTATTTCCTCATGCTTGCTTTGTGTTTATTTGATATTCTGGGTGTGTCTGTACACATCCAGCACAGTGTATGAATGACAACAACCCTCTGTATTAGCACTGGGTCCTGGTATTTACAGGAAATGATGGTACCTTTATTGGGACTTAAACACAGCATCCTCCCTCCTGCTGTGCTGTGTGACTGTGGACCTTGCAAATACATTAGGCCAGCTAAAGCCCAATCTTCAGGGGGAGGATCATAGAATCATAGAACAGGGTGTGTTGGAAGGAACCTTTAAAGGCCATCTTGTCCAACCCCCCTGCCATGGACAGGGACATCAACTAGATCAGGTTGCTCCGAGCCCTGGCCAACCTGACCTTGAATGTTTCCAGGGATGGGGCATCTACCACCTCTCTAGGCAACCTGTGCCAGTGTTTTACCACCCTCGTCATAAAAAATTGCTCTTTATATCTAGTCTAACTCTACCCTCTTTTAGTTTAAAACCATGACCCCTTGTCCTATTGCTACAAGCCCTACTAAAAAGTCCGTCCCTGTCTTTGTTACAAGCCCTCTTTAAGTATTGAAAGGCTGCAGTAAGGTCCCCCTAGAGCCTTTTCTTCTCCAGGCTCTCTCAGCCTTTCCTTATAGGAGAGATGTTCCATCCCTCTGATCATTTTTGTGCCCCTCCTCTGGACTTGCTCCAACAGCTCCATATCCTTCTTATGCTGGGGCCCCAGAGATGGACACAGTGCCGCAGATAGGGTGTCACCAGAGCGGAGCAGAGGGTGAGAATCCCCTCCCTCGACCTGCTGGCCACAAGTTATTTATTTCTTGTTGGGTTTTGCAGTATGGAGGGAAGCAGTGGCTCCCTGTCACCTCCTGAGTCCACAGATAAGAGCTGGCAGATGACGAACTGGTGACATAGCATCCCACGCAGTTTATTCTGCAGGTGAGAATTGCTTTGTCAACAGCTGTGAAAAGCATCACCTGTCTGAGAGCTCAAACATGAGAGTGAGCAGGAAAAACCTCAGTTTACTACTAGAAGGGGCTCAGGTTGCTCTTGTGGCTGTAGGATTTTAAATTTCAGGCTGTGGGTAAAAGTCAGCACAACTTTTCCTCCAGGGCTACCAACGGAGCTTTCTTTGGAGCACTACAGGGACCGATCTCCTCTTAAAATGTATGTAACAGTGCAGATAGTGGAGGACAGCACCATATAAAGCTCTGTGTGAGAGGTGGGCTGGAATCATCATACATGCCGGTGGATGTTACATTTGTGCTGGAGAGGCGATGTCAGGGCAGGCAGCACAGAGGAAGAGGCGGCTGCAGCTGTGTGGCTGTGTTTCGGCTGCGAGTGGGGCAGAGTGGGGAACACCAATGCACAGTGGAAGAACCTCCCCTGTGGGGCAGCTCTCTCCAAGGCAGTGATGAGCAGCCCGCTCTCACAAGCCAAAGGCTGCATCCCTCCTCGGCAATCATTCAGATTTGAATGCAGAAGTAAGTCACCACATCCCAACGTTTCCTCTGGACAGAATGAGGTTGTTCAGCTGTTGCCGTTTTGTCAGGGGTCAAAGGACAATAAAACAACTGGGTTTTCCTACCTAGAAACTCCAGGAACTAAATCAACCTGGTAGCATAAACACTCCTTTGAATCATGAATCCAAACCACAAATCCAAAGAGTTTAAACAAAGCAAAAAGCAATAACCCACGCAGTCTGTGCTGCCCTTGCCTTGCTGTGGCAGCCACCTTCTCTTTCTGGTTTTAATGTTCAGTAGTGGTGCTGATAGCCAGGCTGAGCAGCCAGCTCCAGACAGCGGGAACAGCACCTCTGGCTGCCCAGGTTAACCCTCCAGTGTTTCATCCTCCAGACTGGCATCATGGCAAGATCATACCAGTGTATTTACCACTGAAGAAAATTTGTTCCTGGATGTAATTTCCATGCCTAGTCTTTCCTGTCTGCTTTTCCCCAGCCTTGCTCCAGCAGAGGTCTGGGTATCCCTTGTGCTGGGCACACCAACCCCAAACATTTCCAAAGGGAATTCAAATGCCTAGCTCTCTCCAGTGTAAGCAGTCTCCCAGCTGACATGCATGGGGGTGAGGACCACTCTGCATGTCTCCTCCGGACTTCCCCAGCAGAAAAATACTTTCCCCCAGAGGCATCTGCCCCTCTCCCCCTAGAGGTTTTGGGGACCTGTGGGCTGTGCTTCTCCAGTTCTGAAGAAAGCGAAACCAGCTCTGCACTCTGTGTTGCAGGTTATAGGGCTGCACAATGACCTCAAGTTCAGCGCACCTACAGAGGTCTGCTGGGAGACGTTCTTGATGGGGCTCTGCTGGGAGACCTTCCTGATGGGGCTCCTTCCTTGCAGCTCTTGGCTCCAGGCTGTCAGGTCTGTTGAAGGCAGGCATGTATGCCTGACTTGTCCTTGTGAAGCCTCTCCTACTTCAGCTGTATTTTAAAAGGAAAAATGACAGCTCCATTTTATGAAGAGCCTGACCTGGTAGATGGACTGGAGACAAAAGAAGGAACAGCTAGTTTTGGTGTTATGACATGACCAAAGTCTACAGATGTGAGTAGGATGCCATCAGCATGTGAGGTGCTCCTGCCAACCCGGGTTCAAACTGTCTGACCTGGAAGCCAGGCTGGGGGCGGGCTGAACACTGAAAGCTGAAGCAGCACTTCCAGGGTTAGACAGAAGTTGAAAAAGCATCTTGAAGAATACCACAATATCAAACACGGGCTTCTAAATCTAACTAGCTCCTATTTTAAGTGCCCCTGTCAGATTTACCTATAAAATTTTGTTCGGATGGGGAGTCCATGGCCAGGAAATGGATGTGAATACAAATCTTGCCATTACTTAGCTGAAAGCTGAGTGTCTCAGCTGTATGGCATACATATATATGTCTTAGACCAACAGAGTTTGGGGCTGAGCATCCGCTTTTGTATGACAGCTCTGCCCTTCTCCTGTTGAGCATTTGTGTTGCTGTATGAAGGGTACTTAGCCGGGGTTGAGAATGGGGTGGCTTAGGGCCAAATAAGACCTTGTGAGGAGCTCCAGGCATGGATAGTTTTGTGGAATTAGTAAGGTGAGAATGACAAAAATAGACTGTGATATTTTGATGATGGCAACTTTCTGATAGCTGCCAAACCACTCATCTCTTCTGTTGAGTCAGTCACAAATTGCGTTTGTGTTGCTCCCTGCAGTGCCCTCCGACTAAATTTGCAATAAAACTCGAGGAAGTGATCAGTGGCAAGTGAGTGGAGCAAACGTCAATCGGACACACCAGGTCATACGTCTTCCTGTCTCTGGAAAACAATGGTCTTAGTTGGACAACACTTAGGAAAAGCACACAGGCTTGCTGGTGTCAGACAGTGTCGGAAGTTTCTTGACCAAAATGCTGGAAAATGGTCAGTGTTTAAGAGGAGAGTAACACGTCCAAGCACTTAAAACTGTGCGACCTGGAGTGCCCAAAGGCCATTGCAATCTGCTGGTATGCTGAAGCCAAGGTCATCATGTCCTGCTGACATGCAAAGACAAGTATTTATTAGCTCATTATATTACTTCCCAAGTGCTAAAGATTTGCAGGCAGATACAACTTTGTGCAGACTTTATGGAATATCAAGGATTACATACCATGCTGCAGTTTATCAGGTGCAGCGTAGCTACCCTAGAGACCTCAGCCTTTTCTTTACTCCTCCTTTCTTGCTCATCTGTGTGATTTCTATGTCAGGATGTCACTCAGTTGCTTTCCTTGGATCTTTCAGTGCTGAGTGCCTTCACCTGTCAGGCTTTGGCATCATATCACCTAGTGCACAGCATTCTTGCAGAGCTCGGGCCAGACCCTCAGCCAGGGTCCTTGAGGCTCTTCCCATTCTCAGTCTTTCAGGAAACATGGAAAAATGATCTGCTGCAAGTGCTGGTCCATACACAGAAGAGAGGCTGGTGATGGGAACCCTTAAACTACTGTGAAAAGGGATTACTGATTTGTTTGGCTAAGAATTGAAAAAAGATACTTTTCAGCTTATATCTTAAGAAGTATTGGTACCTGTGGTTGATGTTAGACAGCCAAGGCAATGGGCACACGTGGTGGAGAAGGCAATGACCTACGTATGGCTGTAGGGACAGGAGTGGACCGTTCACTGCGGCCACGGATGAATGAACGCATGCCTGAAAGCAGAAGCAACATCTGTTGACTTTGCACAGAGAATATATGTGAGGCAGGCGCTTCTTGAATGCTCCAGCAGCTAGAAAACCTGTGGCAGGGCAGTGCAAGGTGTCTGGAGTTTCCCTGCAAGCCTGTGCTCTGCACATCACCTGCTAACAGCATGTGCCTCCTGCTCTGCAGCCGTGTGAGGCCATCTCCTGGGGCAGCGGCAGCAGTCTGCAGAGGCCATCAGCTGTCTGGCCACAGCACAATGTGCTGGTGCTGGCAACTATTTTCCAGCATGGCTTATTTGTGTCCAGAGAGTGGAACTGCAGCTGGATTTGCTCTGACGTGTTTGAGGTGAGTGTGAAGATGCCTCTATGCGTGTGCTTTTTCTTCAGGAAACGTGGTACTTGGATCAGAACAAGTTTATATGTTCAAATAAACCATGTCCGGGCTGGAAGCCACAAGGAGGGTTCTGCTTAACACCCATGAAACAAAGAGAAGACCGCTGCTCCCATAGGTAAATAAGATGAAAACCAACTGGTTTTGTTTTGCTAATATTCTACAGAAGCTGATGGCAGTTAACATTTCTCTCCTTTTTTTCTGTTGTTCCTTGACAGCCCTCCCACCTCCAGAGTGAGCTACATGGGTCGTTAATTATGCAGTTTCCATTTCATGAGGATTAAGTCCCACATGCAAAAAAATGGACAGACCTGAGATACTTTGCTGGAGAGATATTTAAAGGTAAAACAATTACCGATCCACCAGCTGTAAGAGAATTCCCGACCACATTCCCATCCCATAATACACACAGCAGAGTGAGAAGGGTCTCGTGAATACCCATCGCTCATGATGATAACCCTAACAAAATAATTTTCTAGGAGTAGTGGGAGGAAAATGAGAGAAAGGATGGTTAAACTGTCAGGGAAAGTCTCCCTGGAGATCAATTTTACAGAGGAAGAAGTTCTGGGAGGTAGATGATTGAAACTTCAGTTCTTCAGATATGATCTGGGAAAATAATAGTCTTCTCATTTCAGTGACCAAGCTTAAAAACCCAGTGAAGTTTGTTTTGGAAGGAACTTTTGTCGTTCTTGTTGAAAGCACATAATTTGAAAAAAAGAATCCCTCAATTCATTTCAGGTCAGTCTGGAATGTTTCCACTGAGAGGCAGATAAATATTGTGCTTTATTTTGGGATGATCTGCCTGATTTGTTTAAGTTTTGCTCCTTTGATGCTGGCTGCTTTTACATTGAAAAGATGTAATCTAATTTTAAAAAAACAAACAAACTCTGCTTAAATTTCCTTAGCACAACGTTTTTGTTTTGAGAGTGTCTAGACTGAACACTTGTGTATTGTCAATTTCCCCCATTTCTTTATGCCCACAACACTAACTAAATTTGGTCAACAATAACATGTAGTCTCATTCACCCTGAATGTTATTTTTTGTAACAGTTTGCTTATTAATTGCATCCTTTTATTTTTTTTTTTTTTTTTTGGTCTTGTTTTACTTGAGATGCTTAAAACCAGCCTAGACATAGCTGAGCAGGACACTGGTGCAGAGAAGCTAACAGAAAGCTTCAGACTGCCAAAAAAAAAAAAAAGAAAAAAGGAAGACAGCATCAAAAAACTGAGATGGGATTTTCCTTCTCTTCCTCTCATCGTATGACCTGCTGAGCACGTCATAAACTGGAGCAGCATGAAATGAGTCAGCCATCAGCAGCAGGCACAATTAGAAATGTTTTACAGTCCGCTGGCATGAACATGGCAACTTCGGTGGGAATGATTTTTTTTACAGTGTCTCTTTGATGACCCAATGTCAATCAAATGACAGTAAAATTTATCCCACCTACCTTTAGCTGCCTAAACATTCAATGTCCAATCTACTTGACTAATCATTGATAATGAGAGATTCACGCCTCTGACAGATGATTTATCCCACCTGCTCCGGCTACTTATGATAGCCTGTGAAGAGCTGTCTCCCACCCAGCCTGCCTATTTTAAAGCAAACATCTTGGCTTAGCCTGCAGAGAGTTGGAAGCATTCAGTCTCCTGCAACCACAGCAACAGACATATGCTAATTACTTTTCTTGAAATATATGTTTTTCATAAATTTCATTTTCAGTGTTTGCAGCTTGGGATCTTTCCCAAATAAAGCAGCCAGTGATTGAGCCCGGGTTTATTGCTTCCACAATCTAAATTACAGCTATTATCGCCATCTACAACCTGCAATTATCCTCAGCTTGCATATTTCATTTCTTTATCGAAACATACTTTGCGCTGATGAAAGGTGATAGACTGGAAGCCTTGGAAAGCGACGTCTTCTGCCAGATGCAAAGTGAGAAAGCAGAAACACGGCCCCTGCTCCAGCCCTGTCTCTCACTTGTCAAGATGCAGCTGCGTGCTTGCTTCCCAGCACTCAGGGACACAGGGAGCATCGTCTTGGGAAGAGGTGGCCCAGTGGTGCACCTCAGCTGTTCCCCTGCGGATCAGCTCTCCCTAATGTCTTCTGCTTTATTCTGCGTTCCTGCAGGCTGGGCTGGGGGAAACCTCCTATCACGCGTGTGGTCCTGCTGGTGTATCCAGCCAGGTGGTTTTTGCTCTGCCACGGGGCTTGGTTTGTCATCCCCTAAAGACAAGCTTTTCAAACTACTTGAACTTGAAACTTCTACCAGGCTAAGACTGGCTGGCTGGTTTACCTGGGAGATAACACTCTAATTCCACACAGTAATTACATCTCAACGAAGTTTCTGCAGGCTGAGAGCAGCCCAGTTGTATTTTCTGTGAACTGGCACTAACTGGACCGTTCAGATGCAGAAATCCCATCTGCATCCACTGCATGTATCCATACCAATTGGAGAGCACATAACCTGTGAGTCCCACACCTTCTAGAAGCACTGGATGTACCATTTGTGAATTTAGTTTTTTTGAACTGGAAGTGAGACTCTTCCCACAACAGCTGGCTTTCTGAGCCTGCACTGAGACATGTATATTCACGTATTTCTGGCCAGAAAATCTGAGGCAGAAACGGGACTGCACTGAGAATAACAATATGATAGTTCTAAAAGGTATGATTCAAAGCTCCCATACTCATACAGCAAAATGTGCTCCCAGTCAAGCATGGTGGAACAGAGGTCTGAAATGCAAGTAAACCTTCTCCCTTTTAGCAGTAAGGGAAATGTAGAAATGGCTGCTTCCCCTAGGATTAATTGTGGAAAAAATCACCCCCAGTATGTTCCTCCATAAGTGCTCTTTGTGTTTTTAGAAGTTCTGTGTGTGTCACTGCTCTGCCCCCACCTTTTTCTATAAAGCAGGCTGTCTGGATGAATCCATGCCATATCCCCTTTGAGCCCAGCATCTTTCCCTGTGCTTAGCATGTATGAAATTTTCCAAGGGCCTTAATTAGTAGAATTTGGCAACAATTACATACAGAAATATCAGTGGGACCGAACTGTGTATTGCTCAGGTGAGGAATGGGATTAGCTGAGACAGACACTGCCATGCAAAGAAGTTAAACCCCTGCTGAGTAAGTGCTGATGCACATGAAGGCAGAGCTCCTGCCACAGTGTCACTGGCTCACTTCTGGGCCACTTGTATGGACATACTCAGATGGACCACGCCCAGCAGCTCTGTTGAGAAGAGCTTTGACTGATGCTTGTACCAGTTTGGTGTGAATCCCTTGACTGCTCATCCTGCTGCTGTTGCTTGGCAGCTGTGCTACGGATTGAGCTATCACACCCTTGGTTTATTTGGGATGGAGGTAGGAGGGAGTCGTGGACGAAGTGACCACAAGTCATGGGGGAGGAAGGCTGCTGGGTCAAGTACCACCCAGGAGATGCTTCTGTGTCTGTAACATGGTCCCTCTGACGGGAAGGAGGAGCACCTCTTTCTCACTTGGGAGAATGTTAGTATTTTCACCAGCTGTCGTTGCCTGCTGTTAGTATGCGTGTGATGTCAGCACTGCAATCCCAGAGACCTCAGTGTAGGTGTATTTGCTGCCTCAGATGCTTTGAGAATCTTTCTGCCTGAAGACTTGGATAGAGACATGAAACGTAGGTGCAAAATCCAAATCTGCAACCCTACTTACAGCAAAAGTCTTAGCAGTGTTCTGATCCTTTTCAGGTGCCTGAAATATGCTGGGTGGTTTTTTTTGTTTGTTTTCTACCTTGAAGTTCTCTATTTGCTCAAAGTTTTCCTTGATCAATGTTCTTTTTCATTTCCCTTGAAGGGTGACCCAGATGCTAACTGGAGGCAGTTCTTTAGTGCAGGGCATCTTCCCAGCTGTCAGACTCGTCCTTGTGTAGAACAACTATCAAGATTTGGTGGCCCAAAAGCTGGAGCTTAACTCCATTTAGTTCAGTCCCAGCGGGGTGGGAGTGCCCTGGCCCCAAGTCTTGAGATACATTAGATCATAAAGTGCCTATTGCTAGGACAAAAGCATCTTCCTGCAGTAAGGATGTCCCCCAAACATTCAGCTACACAAGCTAACTCAGTTTCATCCCACAACCTAAATTTGAAGTTATTTTTAGGGGGTCAGCTTCCACAATATAGGAGGAAAGTCCCCGTTCCCTCCCTCCCAGATACCTTTCTCCAAGTAGCCACTTGAGAAGCAGTGAAAGCCTTCTCTGGAAAGGAGGAGATGTGCCTTAGGATATCCTGAAGCAGAAAAGAAAATAAATACCTATGTTTCTTGCAGCCTGGGCGAGTGTTTCTGATTTAAAATAAAAGGCTGGTCAGTGTTAACACTTGCCGTTATGTTTTTGCTTTCACGTGGCTCTCACTGCTGTCCCCCACATCCCTTTCTTTTAAAGATGTTGAAGAAGGACTTTCTTTCCAGATACAGTTCATCTACCTTATGATGAAACAAGAGATATACTTGAGTCCTGTCTTCTGATATGAGGTGGACAAGTGAAACACCTCTGCCTTTCTTGATGGCACGACTGGTAGTATCTGCTGCTACTGAGATCGAAATAAAACTTAATAGTAACAGTTCTGGGCTCTGGGCAAGTTTCTAAATGGAAAAGGCAAAGCAACCTGGCAGACTGTCTTCAGTGAACTTCAGTGTGGGAATGAACCAATCTAAAATGCTTTGCTCTGATCTGCATTTCAAAGTAACTTTTGTAAAATGTCCAGTCTGTTAAGAGTGAATAAACAAACAAATAGTTCCAAGAAGATAAAGCACTTTCTTTCCTTCAATTAAGACAAAATACTTAACCTGGGGACTAGGGTGACCCTGTATCTCAGAGGGATGTAGTAGTAGAGGAGACACCGGCTTTTCTTTTTTGTTCCAGTGAGTAAAACGCAAGTGGAACAGATTCACCATGAAACATCGGGACATTGTCCCCCGTGTGGATGCTGAGTGCCGAGACACAGCTCCAAGCTATGCTAATGCTGGAGCTAATGGGCTGTTGAGTGTAAAAAGATGCTATAACTTCAGTTTCCAGGCTGCAGGTGCATTTTCTTCAAAATGGCCCAAACTGGAATAAAACTTTTTTGTTTTTAATCACTGAAGTGGAATTGTTTCATTTTTCTTTTTGGCAAGGAAACTTGAAAAAAACTGCTTTCATTTGGATCAAATTGATTTTTTTTTTTCACTTTTTAACTTGGTAGTTGAACTGAAAAATCAATTATTCACCCAGCCTTACTCCCAACACATGTCCAGGAGCGGAAACTGTTGTTTTTATTCAATAGCAGGTGCTCAGCAATTTGAGAAAATGAATGCCGAGGTAACAGGCTGCCCCGTTGCCTTACTTGACTCTTCCTGTCTCGCCTACTGAAACCCAGCCAGAGTTGCAGGGAGAGACTCTGAAGTGTTTCATTGCCTTGATGCCATGCCATGGCTGCACCTACTGTGCCAATTTGGTTGGCAATACAAAATAGGGTCTTGGTTTTGATCCTGAAGGCTGCTGTTGGTTTTCTAGCCTATGTTTTAACATTAACATAAGTTTCTTTGGACAAGATAATGAGGTCCCCTTGAGAAGCACTCAGATCACTCCTGTCTCATAATCTCATATCATAACGGTCTCCAAAGGAAGGAGATTGTCACTAAATGTGAAGTGCTAATGACTGTAATTCTGTGTCATAATAAGAAACTGAACAGAAAAACAACTTCATCAACGGCACATTTCCAAATAAACAGCTCCGCTGGAGAGAACTCTCCTTTTTGCATGTTTCAGGCATTCCTAATTCTGCTGTCTCTCCTGTGTACCATCAGTGGTGGAAATATCCAGGCATTTGTTTCACAGCTGTCACAATGCTAAACATTTGGCTGTCCAGGAGAGGAGTATCTGCTCTTCAAACTCTACCTAAGACATGTCATTGCCGTGGTTGTGGGTTTTGCTACAGTACCACTGGAGGACAGCAACAGTGGAGAATCATGGCAAAAAGCATAATTGTTACACATTTCTTTTTTTCTCCTGAGAGGACGTAATGAGTACAGAGTGTCCAGAGGAGACCCAGCCTTGACAGTGTCAGAGGTTATCCACTGTCCTCTTAACACGTAGGTGACCTGGACCACCAAATTCCATGGGAGCTTCTAGTCTCCTTCTGCGCTTTGGTAGCTGGCTTGAGTCTCTCCCACACTACATTCTTCCCTGTTGGATGTACGGCATGTGAAAGACAGAAAACAATGCCTCAGTCCCCTTCATCCTTGCCATGTAATGCTGATCTGGAGGAGGAAGAAATAGGTGAGAGACAAAGACCAGGCCAGGTCAGGTCTCTGAACCTTGGCCAAAGTCTGTCTTCTTCATCTTCATCTGCTTAATCCACAGATGAATCCTGCAGAGCCCCTGTACCCGACGGGAGGGTTGGTGTCATTCC
>JAVJGI010000001.1:93951241-93966087 GCA_035590275.1 Ibycter americanus
TTCAAGCACTGGAACGGGTTGTCCAGACATCCCTGGAGATATCCAAAATCCTGCTGGACACGATCTTGGACAACCTGCTGTAGGTGACCCTCCCCGAGCAGGGGAGTTGCACCAGGTGATCTCCAGAGATGCCTTCACCTTCAGCAGTTCTGTGGTTCTATGAAGATGAGGAACAACCAACTGGAGATGAGGAGATAATGTTGTATGTGAAGCAATATTTAGAAAAACACTGTTTACCTTAGTCATTCATTTATTTTTCTTTCCACTAGATGTTACTGCTGCTCTCATAAATAATTCAGATTTTGTAAACTGTAGTATATTATTTAAAATGGTACACATTAATCACCTTTAGTGCATTCTGGAGCTCCTATGTTATTTTTAATGAATTTGTAAAACACTGTTTACATGTACGAATAGGATTAACTTTAATTTGCAGGCCAGCCTGAACAGAATCAATATTTCATAGATTTCTGCAGACTATTCATATTTAGTTATTCAAGGAAAACTTTTTTCCCCACTGATATGTGGACAACACATGTCCCTCGTGGTGTAAGAATTCGAAAGAACTATCTGAAACCTGAATTTCAGACATTTCCACACACAGGGCTCCTGGACCATTGAAAGGCACATACTGTACTGAGTCTTTCTGCACACAATACTCCTCATACAAGCAGCAAAATCAACTTAAAGCCTCCCAAATGCCTCCTGATAAAAAAACCCCACCCTCCTCCTCATCCCAAGATGCAATAGAATGAAACTTCTTTGCTTCTTTCCTACTTTCCCAGTGTCTGTCTTTTTAATAGGAGCCGCATTTGTGGCCAAATAATCCGTCACCAGCTTCTTTTTATTTTAGCTCACACTTCAATGTCTGCAATACTTCATAAACAGAACATGAGATGAGACTGTTTTAATTAGCTGTGTCATAAAAATAAAATCTTTTGGTGTCTAGGGAAATAAATAAACAAATATGTACATATTGCTTTATCAAAAAGAGGGTCTCTGCATCACCAGCTTTATTACTGTTTAATAACATAAAAAAAACAATGCGGAAAGTCCTCTCTCAATGTGCAGAAGTATCCTCCAATAACTGGAAATCATCTAATGATCCTTTTAGCTGCACAGGATAGAGAAAAAAAAGGATTCTGAGGATATACCTCAATATTTCTACACACTCAAGGTTGCCAAAATGAAAGATCTCTGTCGTGCTGGAACACCTTTAATAAGCTGAGTGATAGAAATTGTTTATTGATGATTCTGAATAAAATTATGATGTATCTGTGGCATACCCTGTTATTTTGTGCTGTATATAAGCTGATACTTAGTGGAGGGCACATATTCATTCTCATTTCCTGTTAATTTGGAGTCAATGGTATCTACCAAAATTAACATTACCATTGTAGCATCTACAAATGATGATAAATAATCAAAAGCTCAAACTATGTGATTTTTTTATAATTCTGAAATAAGCGTTGTGCTACCTTTGTTATCTTGAAAATAATCAAGCAGATGAAAACAACCTTGTAATGCATAACAACAGATTCTCTTATTTCCACAGCATGAAGCATCAACAGTAAAGAAAACCATGGTCAGCCTTTATTAATAATTTTCCTCAGATGAAGGAGAGCTAATCCATTGTTGGCAGTATGCACGCTTCTTTTGCCCTACCAAGATTTGCCATTTTACTGGTAAGTGAAGCCTGAGAAAGAAGAGTTTAATTTGTTATGACAATCACAAAAATCTGTCTTAATGATTACTGATAATGCTGTGATACACTTTTGTTTCTGCAGCAGTAACCTTGTCATTTTCTATATTTTCATTTTCCTCACACAAATTTCTTCTCTTCAGACAAAAAGTTCTCTTACAAGTTCCATGATAATTATATAAAATTAATTATGTTAAAAATTATAATTATATTCTATAAAATTCTAATGCCATAATTTTAGCATTTGCATTTGTTCCATTTGCATACTGACTTATATCTGATTACCCACCTCAAGCAATTGAGAACCTACTTCCATATAAACTCCAGCAAGACTTATGGAAATGACTGTTATATTTAGTGATCTATGGGAGAGCTTTTCAGTTGGGAAAACAGGAAGCTTCTTTCTTTTTAGGGGCATATTTTGACTTGCTGCAGTCGCTCAAATGGTCACAATCCATGTGGGATGCAGAAATGGCACTGTGACTGAGTCACCGTTCTTGGCCACCCTGCCTGCCCTCCAGCCCTGAGTACACCGGGCTGGTGGACCATGGAGACCTACCTTGGCCAGCCAGTACTTAACTATCATATATTTATGGACTTAAAAAATCCTTCTATTGAGAAAAGATTGACTACATAGCGTTATCTCAGCTACAGACTCTCTAAACACACACTTCAAACAGGTCATTATATCTCAGTGGAAATGGGAGTAATTTCTGGAATCTGCCCTCCAAGTAACCTAGCAGCTCCTTGGGTCTCAAGATGCTGTGTAGATGTAGTTTCTCAGTATTTGAGATGAAGTATGCTGAACTTGATCCAAAAGTTTTGGGAAATAAGGTAGCTTTCAAGGGAGATAACTGCAGTCCAGCTCCAGAGCCCTCCCAGCCAGCCAGGGATGGAGATTTCCAGGTGCCAGGCTCTAATATTCAGGTCCCATCACAGTGAGATGACCTTGTATGATGTCTCAAAGCTCTGTCCTACCCATTAGGCTCACTAAATCCTCACAATAAAAGGTCAGAGTGTCCAGGTAGGCTGAACATTTGCTGTTTTGTCGCCACAGATCTGTCTGGGAGACTTTTCTTGTATGCATTTCCCCTGCTTGATTGACAAGTGCAGAAGCAGTGGCTGGGGATAATATCTGACAGGCAGTTTTGAACACGACACCATCTCTATGATATTTTAGTGCAAGTGCACAAGGAACGCCATCTTTGGCAACACAAAAGGAGAAACTCCTTTTCCCCCTAACTTTATGATTAGTTTCTGTTAAAAGACCAGGTTCCTCCAGGCTGAATTCTACACCTAGAGCAAGGTTTAATCAATGCTGGAACTGCTTACTCTCCAGGATTTGACTGATTGATATGGCCTTCCTGTAACTCGTGTAACATGAAATAAAGGTCATCTCTTATAAGAAGGAATAAACAATCACCTCAAGGAACAAATAAAAACCATCAGAGATCTGTCTTTAAAATAAAGGACAGGAAACCAGCATAACTCTGGCTGTCGCTTGAATGGTGCATGGTGGTTCCCCTACGAAGTACCCGTCTGTGTGGACATAGCTTCTGCTCCCCTCTCTCCCAGTTGGGACAGGCAGTTTTTGGAGTACTGGTAAAAGACACTGTTTCAGGGCTAACTTCTTCCCAGCCACCATACGGGCACTGCTGCAGTGGTCCATAGGTGACCTGGCCACCTGCAGTGTGGGTGCAAAAGGGCTGTCTTCAGGGTTGGTCCAGCACAGCCACATACCTGCAGCCTTCCAGCCACCCCAGCTCCTTCAGGCTCCTGCCTTCAGGAGCACCAAAACACGTGATGTTACCTGGATTCACCTCCAGCCTCATAAAATTTGAAAGCAGCAACCTTAAAAGGTTTATTCCAGCAAAGAAAAGCAGTAAGAAAGAGGCACGGCTGCAGCAGCAAAGCTTGATCAGAGCTGGCACTCACCTAACTAGTGTGGGTAGTAACATGCATGAATAGACTGAATATGGGGTTTCTAGGTATGCTGGGTACTTCTCTGGACAGCCACCTTGTCATGAAGTCTGTCTTACTGGTGATGGATCCCCCAGCAAGATGATCCTGAGTCAAAGCTGGTGCAAGAGGACAACCCTTAAACACCAGTCCCCATCGGGTGAATGTCCCATTCAGTCCAGCACCCAGCTCACGGCCCCAGCCTGACAGACGTCACGCGCATGAGAGAACATGAGGCTAGGAGAGAAAGCAGCTTCCTACTGTCAGGAGACATGAAAGCCAATGATGTCATCTGATGTGTTGTCAGATGGAGTTCTTATTGTCTGATTTCCACTGAAAAGTATGATTCCAAGAGTGGTTTTGTCCCACATCTTGCCACAGTGAGCTCCTATGGCTTACAGTGTCTTGTGACCAAAGAAAACATATTTCTGCTTTTTCATTTCTCAGCACAGTTACTTCTTGCTCTGACTCCTTTGTGTTAGGAGAGGGGATGACTGATTACCCATTTTGTCTTCTCCAGAGCATTCGTTGCTCCACAGCCTGGTACATGTCTATAGCAGCCTCATCTTTGAACTGCACTGCCCCACGCTTCCCCTGCTTGCCAACTTTCTAATGAACTTGATTGCTTTCTCTGGCCTTTTCTTCTACTGTCTTACCTGTGAATCTGGAATCGGGTAGCCTCTGAACGCTTGCGTCAGCCAGTTTGGGACAGCGGCAATGGTTCACAGATGGCCCAGAAACCCTGGATGCACAGAAAAAAAGATACGGAAGGGAAAGCAAATGTGTTTAGGTTCACAGAGGGGCTGTGAATTATGCTCAACATATAATGAATGTAGCAGCTTATCAGAAAGGGCCAACTCATTTTCCTAACAGCCTTTCTCCCTGCCTTGCTGGAATACATTCCACGTTTCCATCACTGCTCTGTTTATGCTGGGTTATGTTCCAGGCAATAAATTGAACTCCTCCCTGTCCACTGTGGCCACCTGAGCTGCTGCCCACTCTGTTCTCAGAGAGATTAGGGTATGAGAAGAAATATACCCTGCAATTTGTTCATTGTGTAAAATTGCTTTTATGCTGAGTGCAATATGTTACAGGATAGAAAAGCTCCTGCAAGAGCATGACTCTCTTGACATGTTACAGCAGAAGGAGGTTAGGTGAGAAAAACGAGCTTTGCAGCCTTTTCTGATCACAAATGGGCAGTGGAGTCACTCGGGATAGCGAGTGACTGCCCCAGCTTTTCAGGCACCTACTATGGGGCAGGGTTCTCCAGACCTGGGAATGTCTGTGGGGATGGCACTTTTTTGCTCACCACCTTTCCCTCAGGTAAAAAAAGACTTGCTTCTACATGCTGGATTCAGACACTGCAAACATTGCCTTTTAGTTTCTTCCCACTCAGGGTTACCTGGACCACAGGTTTCCACTTGCTGGGACTCATCATTCCCCCAGTGAATACAAGGTGATCAGTCAGGAGGATCCCCAGTTGCCCTGAGATAGACTTAGAGACTGAGAGTTATGTCCAAGGGCACAGGACTGGCACAGATCAGTGTTCAGACTGGAAAAAGGTAAAAGGATAATTTTCCCTAGCTTACCCGGTGGTGGTGTCACCGTGCTGGCTCACAGCTGACTTGAATGAACATGCAAGTCATGCATGAACATGCCAGAACATGACATGCAAGAGATGAACAGTGTAGGGACAGAGTTAGCAGTGTCTGTGTCTTCTTCCATTACTTTTTGGAGTAAACTTATGCAGGGATCAATAAGGATGCTGTGATACATGGTAAGATATTAACTGGGGGATTTATTCCCCCTAATTTTTAATGCCTCTGTTTGATCACATCTCTGTGGGCTCCCTTTATAGTATCTGGAGAGAAAGTGGCACTTTTGGGTGCTGTTTGCTGACCTATTTTAGACTTTAGGACAAGATTAATGGTGTCTTGGGCTCTGCTGCTTATCCTGATGAGAGCTCCAACAACTGCAGAGGGACACATGTAGCCAGATGAATCCCACTCCCCAGTAATAGCAGGGTGCAGGGGACATTATGCACTGACAAATAGCTAGACAGACGGTTAGGTTTTCACCATTTTCTCAGAGTTATTACTTCATATTTTCAGCAGACAACATAGGTTACACCTGCTTCACATTGGAGTGTGTTGTTTACAGCCATAATGGATTAAATTTTAGCTCCAAATCTGTTGTATAAGAGCTACATCATGGCAACAGCCAGGAAATATTACAGAGCCATCAGCTGCATTGTGACCATGGCTGAAATTCAGTCACCCTTGGAGTGCAGCTATTTGACACTGTACAAAGCTGTGTTGTGGGAAGCAAATTAAAAAACAATTATTCCTTAATAATGTCTTCAGTTCAGGCTTTAGAGGAATTTAGGTGAGCTCAGTGTAATTACCTTTGCTGGAATTTGACCAGAACTTTCTTTCAGGGCAAGAAAGCTAATTTGTACAGAAAGCAAGACATTAGCTTTATGTTTCATTCCAAATTAAATAGTTGAGATCACATCTCTGTCACTGCCAGGAGAAACAGGAGAGGATTTTGCTCCCAGCAAGTCCAGACTGCGAGCACCAAGGGGGGCAGTTCTGTGGTCCTGGACACGAACATCCTGCAAACATCGCAGCTCGGGGAGCTGACAGCCAAATGGCACCAGCTCTGCATGGGCTAGTAAGGCCAGTGAGAAGCACATGCAGATAGAGGGTATGTGGGACTCCCCAGTGTGCACTACAGGAGCAGGAGGGGCAGCTCCACACTTGGTGAATGGAAGGGCTATAATAGAAATAAATGGTGATGAGGGTCATCAAACACTGGGGCAGGCACACAGAGGGGTTGTGGGATCTCCATCCTTGGAGATATTCAAACAACTGCACAAAGCCCTGAGCAACCTGATGTTGGCCCTGCTTTGACCAGAGGTTGAACCAGAGTCTCGCAGAGGTCTCTTCTGACCTCAGATCCTACCTCCTGCTCTAAGGTAAGACCTCAGAAGAGCCACAGGGCTTTGAGCAGCCTGCTCTAGTGGAAGGTGTTTCTGCCCATGGCAGGGATGTTGGAACTAGATGATCTTTAAGGTCCCTTCCAAGCCAAACGATTCTATGATTCTAAGAGAAATCCCCAGGTGGAGGATCAGACCAAGTATCAGTCAACGAGGCAAAGAGGACTCTGCAGCCATAAGGGCAGGGATACATCACCCAGGGAAATGGCAGAGGTTAAGTCAGAGGAGCAGTGAGGCCATGCATGTGGAGGCATCCACTCACTCACCATCACAACAAAGAGGAACATGATGGAAAGGTCACTGGCTCAGAGCAGCCAGGAACACCAGAGACAATTCAAAGATAACAATTTCACTTTCTGTTTGGATGGGTAGCTCAGCTGCTGTTTGTCCTATTCCTGAGATACCCCTCTGACAGCACAGGCTCCTGACTACAGTTGCAAGAGAAAACAAATGTATAAAACTACTTTGGTTCACTATTTAATCATTATTTCCCCCTGGAAGGCTGCCAGCATGCCTGGATTGTGTGTGGTCTAAAGCTGTGGTCCCTTTTTTACAGCCTGTCTTCTTCCAGCAGGCTTTGAACATGGATAACAGACAATGCCCATCTTTATTACTGCCTCTCAGGCCTTTTTCACCAAGAGCTAGAGTCCAGGGAGTTACGTCTGTCATTGCTGAAAACCATCAATGTCAAAAAAGAGAACACATCTTGTTTTGATCAAGTCCATGTCACAATTGTGGCAGGAGCTCCTAACAATCCAACACCAGCTCAGGGCCACTGTGTGGCTTGCACGGTTCAAGATCCTAAGGAGACATCAGTTTTCTTTTCTCCCATTATCCAACTGTCCCAACTATATAGGCTGGGATCGCAACTGAGAGATCTCCCAGCACAGTTGCACAATACTTTGCATCAGCAAGTAAACCCAGTGCTCGGTGCACTTCTTCGCTCTAAAGGCCACTGTGTGATTTACAGCGCTTGGCTTGCCCAAGCATGCCACCCACTCCACATGTGTAATGTTACAGCTACATTTAGGTACACAGCTGGGACATCTGCTGAGAGCAGAGCTGCATCACTTCAAAACTCTGGCCAGAAGAGCTTGGGATCAGATCTCCAGTCATGCAGCCCTGCCTTTTTAACACAAGCAAAAGAGCTTCATTTTATACAGTTAAGTGAGTTTACACACTAATGCTAACTGACTTCTCTAATGAAGTGCTGTCAGTGCTGCCAGGTTTGTGTTTGCTGGACACTTGTGCATTCACTTCCCCATCGATCACTGAGAGCCTTGTTGCCACATCAATAGGAAAAGGAGGAAGAGCATAGAGAGAGAATGGCTGTACAAGGTCATATAAAGTCCAGCTGCCCTAACATCCTGCCTTCCAACAACAACCACCCAGACTGGGAGGAGAGCCACGTCCTGCTGCTGGTCCTGCCTTCTGCAGTCTCCCATGGACTGGTTTGAGAAAAAAGAGCAAATACCTTCTTTCTTTCTTTCTTTCTTTCTTTCTTCTTGCTTCTCTTAGAAAGCACACTGAGAGAAGCACCTGACCCCATTTATCTCATTTGTAAAGCAGCTATCCCCTCTTTCTTTAAGGTCCAACCTCTTTTTCCTATCCTATCCAACCCTCCTTCACCTGCAGTTTCAGGCTTTGTCCCCTCCCCATTCGAGGTCTCACTAAATTACGAGACTGCATTTCACTAGATCTGATAGGACCAGGTTGAACGAGGAGTGTTGCAGGAACCGTGGGACCTGCTTTCTCTCTTTTCCTTGTACCTGTCTCCAAGCAAGGTGCTCTGGAGCACATCCAGAAGCTCCCTTGATGCTTTCTAAGAGAGCTTCCCTACCCAGCTATTTCTGGTGTTCCCCTTGTCTATCTCTGAGCCTGTCATCTTCAAACCCTTTTCTGGTTTTTGTATTTCTCATAGTCACCTCTACTTTCTGAAATCTCCTGAACTATCCAATTGCTCCTCATACAGAAGTTCTTCCATGGCCTTGTTCACCCTGTTGTGCTTTTCTTCAGCTTTTCCAGCTCTCCTGCATCTCCTGTTTCAGATGGGAGGGACGAGAACTGCACACAGTATTTGGGTAGAGGTTTATCATGGGTTTACCGGTATCACATACATATTTTTATGTATCTGTCCTCTCTTGTCCTATTAATTCTATAATTGTATTTGCTTCTTTCCTGTAGTGTGCTGATGTATTCATAGAACTAGCTGTTATAATCTCACTGCCTCTCTCCTGAATGACAGTAATCCACTGGAACCCATTGCTGAAGATGTGTAATTAGTATTTCCCCCCCTGCACTTGACTTTACATTTGTTTACATTAAACTTCACCTTCCATTTTATCACATTGTGCTTCTATAATTCTTTCTCCTTGGTCCCCTGAGCAACAGTGCCTCAGCAGCAAACCGTTCCCTAAGCACTTGTGCTCTTCTCCAGATTGTTATGAGAAAGCTGAGCAGCACAGAAACCCAGGCAGTTCTTTGCTGGCTTCCCTCCACTGTGACACTGCTCGTTTGCTCCTAACCCCTTTCCTTTCTTTCAACCACATATTCATGCACATGATGACCTTCACCTTTCTTCCTATAGCAATGTAATTTCTCTAAAAGCCTCTTGTGAGGGACCTTACTGTGCGCTCTTCAGACTATGAGTGGACTGAATCAGCCAGAGCTCCTCTAGGATGTGACTGCGGGCTCCTCTGGTGGTGTTCAGTAGTGGTCTGACTTCCCCTGAGAAAAGCTGCACTGATTCTTTCCCAATACATTATCTTTAGTCACTTCCCTACAAATGCCTGAAGGCTCCAGTCTTTTAGTCTTGTTAGCTAAACCAGAAAACCTGAAAAAAATCTGTAATGCTGTGATGGTTTTAAACCAGAGGTTGCCTATAACAGCTATTTTGTCCTTGAGTTCCCTTAGGACTTGTGTGTGAACACTGTCTGATTCTGGGGAGGGTTCCTGCCATTTTATCATTTTGTTCTATAGCCTTCCTGCTTGCAGTTCAGTTTAAGCTACATCCTCTGATAAATAGATCCAGCTGGGGGACTTATTTATTCTAAGACAACACCAGGGTCTCTTCAAATCCTCCTTGCCCTTTGCAGTTGATTAGCAGAGCGCATCCTACTGCAGGGATCAAAATGCAGGGCCAGACCTCCTGTGCCAGGCTCCAGCAGAAACACTTTCTGTTCTGTACAGCTTTGATGCAATAAAACCAGAGGTTCAGGGCCTGAAAATTACACTGACTCAGGATTCAGGGCTCGCAACACCCTGTGCTAGGTATCTATCAGAATAGCCCTGCCAGGCTGTGAAAGAGCCCATGAAACCTTTATGGTGCTGTATCTTATGATTCACCAGCACCAGACGCAAATACTTCAGCCTAGGAAAAAACTCAGCATCCATTTTGTTCCCTTTACCTCTTAGTCCTGTTAGATTAAGAGATGCCAGGTTGATAAATTACCATTGTATTAATTTAATATTATGTGGAGATTCATAAATACTTTACTACCACTATGGAGTCCATGTATCTCCCTGATGAATGGAGAGTTTCTGCTCCAAAAACTTGCCATCAAATCTTATGCTTTGAGAATGCAAATGAACACTAATGTAGCATGCAGCAGGTCGGCTATGGTCAGTGCTTTAGTGACTGCCACAGCACAGGTGGCTTTGGAAGAGGGTTCATAATATCTTCTGAGAGCGGGTAGTGGGGTTTAATAATACCTAGTGACAGAAAGGTTAATTCATGAAGTCGTTAAAGAACAACTCTGAACAGGCCAAGCTGCAGGGAATTAAAGAATGGAATGAGAAAACCAGTGATGGAGAGGGAAATGCTCAAAGATCCTCCAGCGGCACAGTGGCTGAAGACAAGGAGCTCACAGAGCCGAGACTGTAGAACAAGGTAAAGGCAGTGGCCACCTGGGGACAGTGTTTCACGGGCACATCCCTCAGTGGGTTGTGAGATGATGGCTGAAGGCACGGGGGTGGTGGAGTACAGGGAAGCAGCCTTACTGTATCTGTCTGTCTTATGCAACATGTGCACAACCCTGTGAGCTCGCAGCATGCCAGCCAAGAACAGGAGTGTGTTCAGTATTTTGGATGACTAAACTCCTCTTCCCTTATGCTCACACCCTCCCCACCTTAAGTTCTCTTATCCTTCTGCTATTTGGATCTCCCTCCTTCAGCCTCTGCTGCCCAGTCTCAATGTCAGGAGAGTCAGGATGAGCAAATGCAACTGTAATGACAGAGTTAAGGATGGTAATATATTCCTCTTGTGTTAGCTTGTTTGCTGCCTTCTTTTATTAATTAACTTTACTAACTCAAAGACCTCCTGGGAGAAGCCAAAAGTAATTGGACTGTTTCATTTGCTTTCTAAGAACTGTTTACTAATGCTAAAATCCCCCCAAAATCTTCTAAAACTATGGATGAAAACAGTCTCCTTGACAGGAACAGCTGAATTTCAATAACACATGTCTTCATATCCACAGGACTGGCTCACCATGGGCTCTAGCCAGAGCAAGTGTCAAAGCCTTTTGGAGATATGGTGGAGCCAGGCAGAACTCTGCCTTGCTAAAGGAGACATTGACCTGCCCTTTAGCAGCACTGAATGATGCTCTGAGTCATTTGTGTCTCATTTTCCTCCCATCTCATATGTGAATTCAATTTCCCTCTTACTTTGTAAGAAGATGAGGTGACCTGGATGTCCTATTCCACGTACAACAGCCCCTGGCCCTGCCCTGGGGCCAGTGCAGGCACCTTATGCCATCAGATACGACCCAGCCTGCCCAAATATTCCTACCTCAGAAGGAGGTGCTGCTACTCAAAGGGTAAGAGCTCCTTAACCTTCACCTTCTGGGAGCTGAAGGGGTTCCTTCATGGTGATGTTTCTGGAGTGGGTTAGCCAAAAGATTTTGTGTGTGTTACAACCTGCCCCTTGAAAGCTGGGTTTTGTTCCCACATCTCTCACTGTGTCTTCTAGGTCTAAACATCTGGGGGCCCCTTGATATGATTCAATTAATCTAGAAGACTTTTGCCCCTTTGTTCCAGACTGTAGACAGATCCTTTGCAGCTTCATTCCTTGTAACTTTGGGAGTAGGCTCTGCAGCTCAAGGTCAATAATGCTCTTCCAGGCAACAGTCAAGACATTCATGTGTGTGACATGCCATGAGGTATGCTGGATAAAACATACCCTGGAGATTTCTGGACAAGACGACACTGTGCACTCTGCAGAGGATGATCAAAATGGGCCATGCAAAGATTGTATGTATGAACATGGATTTTTACTCAACTCAGGTGTCTGACAGTCACTTGCAGCATCCAGTTTTTAAAGACTCGGTCTGGAGTCTTCTGTTAGACTAAATAACCTCAAGTACCTTCAAAGCAAGACTTCGCACAGTCTACAAAGCAATTCTTGGAGACTATCACCACAACACCAAGTTCTGAAAGAGAAACTGATCAGGTTCAGCAGCTGACATATGACCCAAGATGGGTCCATCAGGCCTTTGAACCTTGAATTCTTTTCTTTTTATGGAGCTTTTATGGAGGATTTTCTCTCTGCTACTGTTGTTTGCAAGATCTTGTCTGTCTTGGTTGTCCACAGACCAGACCAGCTATGTGGTGATGCACAGCTACAGCTGCAGTGGAGCACAAAAGCCAAGAAAGGTGGATCTGCTAAAAAGAAAACACCTTCAATACAGGGATGGAAAGAGAAGGGAACAACTGAGATGACAGCAAGGAAAAATGAATGAAGGCAGTTAAGAATTTATATTAATAAAATATGCTCTCTGAAAGGTAACATTTGAAGCTGCTGACTCTTCAATTTGTCCTTGCTGCATTAAAGCTATGATACAGTAATGCAACCAAAATGCTGCTTTGAAAATGTCTGAACAAGCTCCAATAAACACAGTAAGAGGCTATGCTGAACTTCAGTGAGGAGAACACAGGGAGTGGAAAGAAGCTGAGAAGGGGTGAGAGGTCAGCAGTCTTGCAGGTACTAACTCTCCTGTTCCCCAAGTCTTTTCTACCTTTGTGACTTAGCCAGCCAGCCTATGCATGCTGTCCTGCTGAGTCCTGCCTGTTGGAAATAGAAAGCAATACACTCCTTGCTGTTACCTTTCTCCTGGTGTGGGATTGCGTGAATGCAGGAAAAAGTCCAGGTCTCTCCTCACTCCCAGGGGTGCTGCGATGCTGAAGATGCTTCAAGAGCATCTGAAGTCCCATTGCAATGGATGTTACACCACCACACATGGAGAGACTGGTGCTTAGCCATAAATAAAGACACAAGAGAAAGGACAGGCACAAGATGACAAGGAACCAAAGACAGAGAAAGCCCCAAAGCCCCATAGGGTGGCAAGTCAGTTTTCCAGACTGTTTGACAACTTTGCTGTTGCCACAGCACTGTCCCTTGTCAGACACTGGATAGTCAGCTGTGGTACCCATCTGGGATAAACAAACCTGCCTGCAGTGGGCAGGCCAATCCAGGGTGACTGCTGGAGCTAAGACAAACAGAGTGGAGGCTGCAATGATCTTGTCCCCTAGTGCATCATATACCCTTCCTCTTGATCCTTTGTAGGAACTTCAGAGACATCAGTGTCCCACACTTGCTCTGCTGTCTCCATATGCTTTTTCCTAACACTGCTGGCCCACACGGGTATTCCTCAGGTCCTGTCTCTGTGTTTTATTTTTTTATAGTTAGTGCAATAGAGGGGTATAGCCTATCTCCAGTCTTTCTCTGCAAATGCTCAAGACAAGTTCAAAGAAGCCAATACTTCCAGTACTGAACACAGCAGGCTAAAAAAGTGCTGCATATGCCTGAAAAGATACCTCAGTATTTTAACTGCAACTGAATTAATGGGGAACTCAGGAGTTCAATGGATAAGCACACAGGTACTAACCAGCAGGAGTGATGATGGTAATCCTTCAAAGGACAACAAAGAGATACAAAAGACACCTTAGATATCGCATGGTGAAAGATAGGCAGGACAGAAAATATCTAAATATAGCTTCTAAAAGTAACTACAACATTAGTGTGTGTTCAGCATATGGATAAAATCATTAACCAATTGAAAAGAACATAACAACCCATGACAGACAATAATAGCCATTATGAATGCATAATTTAGTATATAAGGGACCAATTCAGTATCTCTAATAAGAAACCTTAGCTCAGTCTCATTGGATTTAGACTGCTGGGAAGCTGGACCACACTATGCACTGCTTGCTTTCTGATACACTGGTCCTGCTGCAAAGGGCCTGGGGGTTATAATGCATGCCAGAGTAAGTATGAATCATCAGTGTGGTTTTTATTGCAATTAAAACAAACTGTACCCTGGGCTACATTTCAGAGAAGAGTGGCTGGCATACTGAGGGAAAGTGTTATGTCCCTTTACTCAGCACGTGGGAAAGCATGGCTGCAATACTGTGTCTAAGTTTGAGCTCCCCCAGTTCAAGAGAGATGCTGAGAAACTGTAAAGGATCCACTGGAGACCTAACAAGGTGGCCCAGAGCTTGGAGCACATGTCTTACAAGAAGACACTGAGGAGCTGGGATGGTTTTATCCAATGAATAGGAGATGCATGTGTATAATCTAATAGCTGCATACAACTACTTGAAGGAGAGTTACAGAGATGACAGACCCAAACCCTTCTTGCCACAATACAGGTTTCTAGAACTCTAGCAGCTAGCAGACCCCAGCCTCCCACATACAGGATGATTTTTATTACAACCATTTGTGCCAAGTTAGAAAGTTAAAATATGTAAGAACAATTAGGCAGAAATACATCATATAACATACGTAAGTCAACTCTGTTACTAGCTATATGTGCAACAGAAGACAAGGAATTTGGGGGGGTTATGAAACCCTAAAGAGTCTCCCACAGCTCCTTCCTACCTCCTCTTGACTTGAAACTACAATAAAAAGAGCAAGGCACTCACCAGAGCCACTTATTTATAATGAAGCCAACTGTCCTAGAGATGTTGCTGAGGAAGGCTGGTTGGGAGGTCTTGCCCTGTTGCAGCACAAACAAACTAGCAAGCTGCAACAAGGCTTTACCGTGGGTCAGATTCTACCGTCCAAGTTGTTTCTCCAGCTTCCAGAGGTCAGACCACACCCCTCCTCATCTCTGCTTCCTCCAAGGGGCTCCTTCATCCAGTGCCAACTCTCCCATACTCCTCAGAGCTATTTAACCACTTTACGGGACC
>JAVJGI010000001.1:93972542-93990312 GCA_035590275.1 Ibycter americanus
GATAATATGCAGCTGTGGCCTTGCCTCGAAGGCAGTGAGTTGATTGACATGGACGATGTGCAGCTGTAGCTCGTTCCCACTAAGTAGTTAAATAGCTCTGAGGATTAGGGGAAGGGGGTTGGATGGAGGAGGAGCAGTGTGGTCTGGTCTCTGGAGGAAAGAGTCACAGCACAGACAGTAGAAGCTGACCGAGGGTAAAAGCCTCGTTACAGCCTACTAACCTGCCTGTGCTGTGACAATTGGTGCCCTGTGTGAGGCCAGCTGAGTTGGACTCTGACTACAACACCCCCCCAGGCAAAGCATGGCATGTCTGCCAACATGTAGTGTGCCAAACAGGGACATTTCTGCGCAAGAAATGGAAAGGGAATAAACGGAGAAGTGAAGCACCCAGAAGGATGGTGCAAGAAAGAATACCACTCACAGATTTATGAATGATTCCCAGATCCTTAGGAGAAGACTGTGGTGTCTCAGAAGCATAAGCCTAGCAGGTTTTACTGCACTCAGTTGTAATCCGTGGCAGAGGTGGATCCTCCTGTGCTGCTTCAGTGGTGCGACAGGAGTCACAGTAAATAGGTCTGGAAGAAACTGCCTGGTGGCATTTAGCTCTTCCCCTGCCACAAGCCAAGATAATCCCATCATAGTCAGCTCAAACCTTTGCATCAACACCTCCAGTGAAAAAGTTCTCATCAATTCACAAAGCAAAATGCTCTGCTCTTTCATCACTGGAAATTTTCTTTAATATCTACTCATAATACATCCATTGCCACAAACTCCATCCCTTATTTTTCTAAACTTAAATGACAAGATATTTTTTCATCTCTGCAGCTACCTTTAGTGCAATTACAACTGGCATCATGTCTCCCTTCTGTCACCTGTTTATTTTCAGTGATGACAGTTCTTATTTCCTTCAAACATCATGTTTTCTAGACTGATGATCATTCCCACTTCTGGCATCTCAAACTCATCCACCTTTTTCTAGAATTGAAACAGCCACATCAAGACTCAGGTTTCCAGGCAAAGCCTCAGAGGTGTTAAGCAGAGCACTCACCAGTGTTGGAGACCACGCTTGTGTCCCACATCCTGAACGGTGCCTGTCTTTCGCCACCACAACGTAACATGGTGAACCTCTCTGCTGTGCTCCCAACTGCCTGTGACCCTGGGATGGTTTCCCACACTGCTGGGCATTCCCTACCCTGTCTCTGGGCAGCTGATTTTTTCCTCTTTGTTGAAATCATGACACGTGACATCCATCACTGCTCACCTGAGCATAAGTCCTGTTTTGCTGCCATGAAAGGATATTAAATTGATTTTATGTGATTTGTTCTTGACAAATCAAACTTGGCTGTAATTCCCTGGCTTGTTATCTCACAGGTGCTCACAAGTGGTTTGCCTGATAATATGTTCCCATTCTTTTCCAGGTATTTCAGGCAGCTTGGCTGCTCGATAGATCCCCATTTCATCCTTCCTTTTTAAAAGATGGGCTTTGCATTTATTTTTCCAGACCTCCAAAATTTTATCCATTCTCCACACACTTTTAAAGATAAAAGCCAGCTGCTCTGAGACTGATTCAGCTGTCTTTAAGCACCATACAGTGAATGCTGGCAGGCCCAGGCAATTTGAGACCCTCTAATGTACCTAAGTGCTCTCTTACCCATTCTTCTGCTGTTGCAGAGTGAATTCTTGCCCCTTTGTCACCCTAGCATTTTTGTTAACTGTATCATTGTCATCAACCCTTTTAGTGAAGGCTGAAACAACAGCAGGATAAATTCCCTTTGCCTGGGGCATCATCAGTCAAGACTTCTTCACCTCCTTGGAGTAGCAGAGGGCCAGGGAAGAGTCTCTTTTGTCTTTTTCTCGTTGCTTATTTCATTATAGAAAGTTTCCTCATTAGTCTTTTTGTCCCTCTCTAGTTGTATTTCCTTTTGTGCCCTCATTGTTTTGATTCCTCCCCTACTTCTTCTCTTTTGTATCTGCCCTTAGCAATCTGACTGAGGTCATCTTGTGAAAGGGCCTCTTGCAAAGCTCAAGCTTGCCAGAGAGTCCCAGCCTGCACAAAGCAACACCCAGCTATAAGCTACGTGCAGTCCTGGGTGACAGAGACGTGCTGCTCTCAGAGAGCTCACCAGCAGAAACTGGCACACCTCAGGTCACAGCCTGAGGACATCGGAACAGCCTTCAGATGAACTGGCACACTGCCTAAGCAGAGCCCATCCTTGGCTCCCTGTGCCTTCTAAACTCGCAAGTGCAATGCATTCAAGAAAAAGAAGACCTGGTGCAAGTGGAAGCTGTGACTCCATCAATACTTCATTCTTCCTGGGTGTCTTGTCTCCATCATTGCTTTATCTACCTCTGAGCTCCAAACTGAGAATGTGACTGTACCCAGGCCTCAAATATCCATCTCCCATGGGACACAAACTGAGCAAAACCCCTTTCTCCCATGGTCCTAAAACAGCACATTTCTTCAGCGTTGCCTTAGGCAGCTTTTATCTACATCATACTTAGGTCTAGTTTTGTGCCCACCCAGAGAATGCATATAAACAGGGGCCAGCACCTTGGTCGATGTAAAGCCTGATCTGCACGTGAAAGGTGTGCTGCTATGAACAGCAATTTAACCCAGCACAGCTAAAATGATGCCAGTCCCAAGATAAATGCCCCTATTTTGATAACAAGAAATGGTAACAGGCATGGGCTAAAGACACAGTAGTTAATTTTACAATAAGCCAGAAGGATTCTCCGCAGGCTTGACTTGAGTCTAAATACAACGTTAAACCAATGCAATTGTTTCACATGCAGGTGATGGCAGGACACGTATATAATCTATGGGGCAGATGAGGTCTCCCTAGCCCCTGCTGACTGTCCCCTGGATCCAGGAGTTTATGAGCTTACAAGGGATGTGGTGTTTTTTCATCCCTGCAGAGACCTTGGGATCCAGCTCTGCACAAGGTTTCTGTGCTCTGCGACACTTCTATTAATCACCATCTCAGTCAATTATTTATCGGTCCCTCTAAGCTGTACTCTGTCATAGGCTGAGCTGGAGCAGCTTGTGCTTCCAGACAGGCTGCAATGTATGTGGCTATCTTTGGAGCTCATCCCCACCTTCGTGACTCTGATGGAAGAGATTAAGGGTACTTGTCACGCCACTGCCAGTGCAGTCCAGAGCCACTCTTGCTGTCCCTGCAGCACTCCTAGGAAAGAGGACAAAAAGTGGCATTTGCTATGGATTTAAAAGTCATTGACTGCTTGTATTCCTGGCAGGGTAGGGGATGGAATAATAGGAAACAGGAGCAATCAATCCCAGACTATGAAATAAGAGCACTTTGATAGGACCATTACATCAATTAATTCTAAAATGATCATTCAGTTTTAAGGCCATGTGTTGTCTTGCCATTTCAGCCTGTATTTCTGCTTTCTCATCTGTCACTCTACAAGACAAACATGCCCCAAAGGATGTTAGCAGCCTGGCTGTGATAGGACACGTCAATATGCAGGCCAAGGACCCTTCAGTGCTTTGCAGACTGAGATCCTGGAGGTGACCAAGAGGGGTGGGCAACCACCTTAGCACTCACTAATTACTGTAATGAAAGAACACATACTGTACATCCCTTTGTTATTCATATCTGAGATCCCACTGCATCCCATCCCCTCTTAATGACTTCATGATAATGATGTGGTCATTAAAGATGGCTATTTGCTCAGGGCTCCTGTACATAAATTACAAAAGTAAAACATTAAACAGAGAGGTTTAGAGCCCTTGAAGAGCCATCAGCTTGTCATGATTCCTAATTAATCCAGGGTGTGATTAACTAGATTAACTAGAGGCAGCAACACTGGTGGCTCCTCCTTTTTAGGGGTGCACTGGGAACCTGGGTGTGGATAGGGTTAATGCATCAACAGATTAGGAACACATCATGCTCTGTGTGAGTCCCACCTGCTTCATGGTCCTTGGGCATTGACTGGTAGTGGTTCTCATGGTCATATTGTACAGCCTATAGCAAGAGCTGTTGGGCTCAATGCCTGAGCTGAGCAGCATCCCCATCTGCTAACCCTGGGCTAAGGTATCCCTCAACAAGGGTTTGGTTGCTGTGAAATCCTTGGCTCTGCACCACTGATAGATCCTTTCCTTACATACCTAAGCCTTTTTTCCTGGCATCACAATGCATGTCTAAACTGTGGAGGGCCTTGCTGGTTGCCAGGATCAACCTGAATTTGTTTGTGTGGAGTAGGACATATGCCTGATCTCTCCGTGCCCTATAGCCCCCTTTGCAGGGGCTGGGGGGGAACATTCACATACAACTTGGAAGACCATCAGCACTCTGCTCCTGTGGTTCAAAGGCAGAAATGCCGCAGACCCCACTGGGTCTGACTGCAGGTCCCCAGCGCAGGGAGTGCCCCGCATCTACCCAGTACCCCTGCTCACAGATTACACACCTCTGCACAGTGCAGGAGCTGAGAGGCTGCTGTGCTGCAAGCATGTTGTAGAAAACTCTTGCCAACACTGTGTCCCTCAGGAACCCTGCTTCCTAATCTCAGTTATAGATCTTTTTATTTCCTTGTATGTAATATTTATGTCTGACCTTTGCCACTCAGACATGTGTGCATGAGCTATGGAGGAAAAACTGATGCAAGATTCTGGAGTCCTTCTGGGCCAGGCGGGTGTGCGGTGCTGCAGAAATGTCTACCAAAGTACTATTGATTTCTCAAGGATCCCCTTGGGTCAGCTATGGCCTCATCCATTTCAGAGAGAACTAATGGGCTCTTTCTTCCGCTCCAGGGTTATGAACTTGTCTTGTTGACAGTCTTCTACCTTGCTGGGGTGGATTTCTGGTGTCTTTGCTGGGCTTTAAATGAGGCACACTCCTTTTTTGTACAAACCCCTTTCCTTCCTTGCTCAGTATTGAGAGCACAACATTACCATGCACCGTACAGATGTTACTTTTTCCCCTTTTTTGCTTATCCCCACTCTCCTCCTCTGACTACCAGATCCATAACTGCACAAGCAGAGCACTTCTGCTCTGTTCTGGCACTGTCAGCAACATTCACAGGGAGTAAGAGCTGCCATGTATATACAAGTTTGCTCCTTCTGCAAAACAAAATAGACCTTGGTGGAAATGATCCATGCTGCCTTTTGTTTAGCATTCAGCACTAGAATATGCTGTACAAACCATGAAAAAACTGTTTGGGAAAATACACAGCAGTAGAAAAAAAGCACAATTCCTCAATGGATGCTTCCAGTGACCTGTATGGTGACAGTCATTACATGAGGAAATAAATACTTTGCCTAAGAACAAAAATGTACTTAGTTGCTGTCTAAATATCTCCAAAAGTTCCAAAGTAAGTGGATTTTTTCCCCCTCCGTTCTTTCTGGGAAAAAATGCAGTGAAACCTTGGCACTGTCTCCTCTCCTGCCCAGTTCTGAATGATGGGCTGAGGAGAGGTCCTGCTTCTTTCCCTGGCAATGAGAGATGTTCCCAGGTGGGGCCATGCCAGGTGGAAGTGACGGCTTTAATTTTGAGGACCATACAACCACAGCAAGTAGGAGAGGTGCAATTCCTCCTCCCATGACAGCTCTGCCTGGGAAAGCACAATTTGTCGGATGCTTGTCAGAAGCTAGGCTGAATGCTGATCACTTACGAATTTTTTATGCTTTTCTTGTGGAAAATGTTGTCTGCTTTGTAAAACATATCTGGAAACCTGGAAAACAAACTGATTCAAATGCAAACTCTCCTCCCACTTCTTCTCCCAAATGTTGGGTTTCAGTTTTCTTGGGAATGCTGGGAAGCTGGAGAAAATCCTAATTTAGCCAAAACCACTGGAGCATTCATGTGTTGAAAAAAAGCACTCACAAACTCTGAGGTTGTATGTGTGCATACTCCACCAGCACTCTTGGGCTGGGATGATTTTGCTTTGTGCATTTAGTCCCGAGATGCAGAAGCTGTCGATCCGAGGTGCCTTTGCCATCTTTGCCACCAGCTCGGAGAAGCCAGAGTTCAGCATCTGACTTGTAGCAGGAGGGCTCCCGACTCTTAGGGAGCTTGTCATGAAAACACTGGAGATAGGTATAATTTACTACATTTCTTATACAGAGTAAATCCTTTTGCACACCCTTTTGAACTCCCAAATCTAAGGTCCATGGTCAATGTTGCTGTGGGAGACTCCCACGCTCTTGAGCAAGTACTTTAAGCTGTTTCTGTAGTTTAGCTTCTCCTGCTGGTGGGAACCTCACCCAACCCTTACAAATGGCTCTCCTGACCTTCACCTCCTTAAAAGCAATGCAAAAATAAATCCATCTCCTGTCTGCCTCTGGCTGCTCTACTGGGAGAAGCTTCTCTCCCTTGTTGACTTCACTGCTGGGAAAAGGTAAAGCTGAAAAAAAGGTATTGTCTACTGAGCTGCTGATGTGCAGGGAGTGAGTGAGAAGAAAACCAGGGTCTGCTCCTAATTTGCTTAAATGTGTCTCCTGCCTGAGATGTTTTGCAGGATTGTCTGTCCTGCAGGGCTGTCTCCGCATGGGCAGCTCTGCCAAGGGTGTCATCACAGCCAGCATGCTGGCGGTACTGGCTCAGCAGGCTCTGGCTACAGGACAGCAGGATAATAATAATAATAATAATAATGGGATTATTTGCATTGCTCTGTGGCTTTCATGGAGGACATCAAAGTGCCTGGCAAATCCTTCAGAACTGATCTGGAGATTCCAGTTAAAGGCAATCAAGAGGGAACAACCCCCTCCTCCCCTTTCCTGCTCCTGGAAAAAAACCAACACCAAAACCAAAGGAGCTTTGCATCCTTTCCTCCTGACTGTGTCCTCCTCATGGTCTTGGGAAATGGGACCGTGTCCCAGCACACACCCCTCCATAACCAGCTCTCTGTCCCACCACTGACAGGAATACCGGCACCCAGAGAGGATAGGGAGGGGGTAAGGCTCATTGCCAGCTCCTTCCCCTCTCCCTTCCAGGGGCCAGACAGGCTGCGGTGCCTTGCACTGGTGTGAGGGTTGGGTAGGAGCGGAAGCAGGGACAGATTATCTGGAGATGGGCCACCTGCATACTCTGACAGTCCTGTCTAGTTTGTGCATTCTTTCAGCTGGACTCCATAGAGGTCAGACCTGTGTTCAAACTACCCTGTGCTATCCAGTGTGTTTAGTTATTGGTCTTTCCTTTGGATTTGTTTGTGTTCCAGTGTTATTGGTCCTCCAGCTCATTCCTTTTAATAGGACAGCAGTCCTGACCTCCCTTTTTCCATTGCAAGTATCATCTGCCTTGGCTCATGGTGTGCTCTGCACATCCTGGAGTCTGCACTGATTCATCATTGATATCTTCCCTGCTGCACCCCAGCTCAGGATGCCCTGTGGTCAGAGATGCCCGGTGCCTTGTCCGAAGCCCTGTATTTCTAGGCAGGGAGATACCTTGACGTGCTCCTCTCCACCTGCGAGGATGTCTGTAAGCAGGATGGACATCAGTGCGTCCTGATGGGAGATGAGCAAGGTGGATAGTGGTGGATAATTCCTGTCTTCCCTACTCACGTACTGATCTGTTTGTGTAAACCTCTTCACCTCATTTATGGCCAAACACATTCCTTATTGTCCATATAGTGTAGATGTACATGAATGGCTTAAAACCCCCAAATCCCCCTGTCTCAGCATCCCTCAGATATGAGGTGGGGACCAAGACCTGTCAACGTAATGGTTCCAGAAAAGTCAAATATAGCAAAGAAGTGACTTTGGAAGAACTTTGCTGGAATTATTAATCACGGAGTACAGCATATTACTTCAAAGAATGTAATACAAGTATTTAACAAAAACTATGTATATAATTTTTAACTTAATGGAAAAAATAGATGGCTTTTAATACTGAAATTCCTGCATCCCTCCCTTATTTCCATTTCCACAAGCACTGGTGGCAGGGTCTTGGCGCGGAGTGAACAGAAGCCTCCAGAAAAGGGCTGTCCATGTTTCTTCCACGAGGAGAAGCAGCTCTTGATACCTGCAGTGAAGGTCTTGGCTGACCTTCAGCCCTCTCTTCCCTGTCCCTTCTACTGCCTGGGCATAGAGCTTGAGTGCCAGCACACGAAGGGTCACCAGTCTCATCAGTCCCACCATGACTTGCCAAGGTTCCAGTTCAACAGCAGAAACATGTCCTGCCATGCAGAAACATGTCTAAGTGATTTCCAACCCTGCCAGGGAGACGTGGATGCACAGGAGGGTTGATGGCTTTCTCTGTGCTGAGGAGCTGTGAGCTGGGGGGTCCCCGCAGTGTGCTCCCCAAACCCAGCAGGGCTCCAAGGGTAAAACTGGTGCTCTAAAGACATCTATGCCTAATAGGTATGTGGTGCCTGTAGGTAGGAAATTATTTTTAGGAAAGACAAAACTCAGCATGCTCTGTGTACCCCTTCTGGAAAAGTACAGTGTGTTTCTAAAGCTAATCTTTAACATCTATTTGGTTGTGCACCAGTTAAGTCCAGAGGAATACAGCCATATCAGCTTTGCTGTATAAAAGTAATTTATGAATTTATCCACTTCTTAACTTTCCATGTGCTGTCACATTTTTATTTTATATACAAATAAAAATATATTGGTGAAGAATGAAGTGCAATAGCTCCAGAATGGATGAAAACAATTTTACCAGCAGAGAATGAAGTGCAGGGGCTCAGCTGCATGTGGGAATCCTCGGTCTCCTGTTAGTCAGTGGGGGAATGAATCCGTCACTCTAACTAAATAAATAAAGAGACCAACTGCCTTGGAAAGAATAACATGTTGTATGTCAAAATATATTTGAATGGGCCCATGCCAGCATCAAGCTATAAAACACATTGCATGGGGGCTTAACTGCTCCTGTGTTCAGAAGCTTTCGCATTTCTCTGCTCCTCAGAAATGCTCCTTAAATAGGTAGGCAGTGAAAATGAACTTTAAAAAGCTGAGTGTGCGGCTCTGCTCCTTAAAAGAGAAGAGTGAGAGCTCAGAAAAGGATGAAAGGGAGCGATGGAGTCCGTGAAGGCAATACTGTGTGGAGACAAGGTGGTAAAGCACAGGCAGGGTCACTGGCTGGAACAGGACGGGAGGATAAACCACATCTGCTGCGCTTAAGCTACAGGTCAGCAGTGGGGCTGCAGCTCCTATCAACATATATAAGTGCATTCCTGGGTCTCTAGCATGGACATTGAGGAGCAAACAGGTCAGTGTGGGATGCCGAAGCCCACCACAGGTCCAGCAGGAACGCTCCGGCTGCTGGTGGGTCTCAGACCACATCGACTTAAAGCCCCGATGCAATTACTGCTGCAAAGATGCAGTTTAATTCTACTGATGTAGGATAGTACAGAAAATAATCATTGCTCAGGCAGGTGGGTTAGGGCAGGGCTAAGGCAGAGAGCCCTGAAAGGAGTTTGCAGAGTACCCACAGGTTTACTGTCTTCCCCAGAGGTTAAAGGAATAATTTTGCTCTGGGACGTCCGTGCTGGCAGTGAAAAGGGACTAGACGGTTCATCTTGTATTCTGGGGCAACTGCCTAAATCATAAACCAGACTGAGCTGGGCAGAAAACAAGAGAACAGCATACAGATCGCAATCCAAATGTTTATTAAAGGGGTTCAAAGCTCCTACAATTGATAAGGCAGGAGGCCCGGCTGACAGAGAACCTGGCTGCTAAATAAAAGGGGGATAGAAATTGGATAATCTGCACCAGATGCTTGTATTATTTTAAAAGCTCATTCACTTCAGATGAAATCCTTGCAGGCTGGAAGGTGGCCAGCTCCTGATACTAAAGGGAGCATCTGGATGCAGTCCCAGCAGGATGAAGACGGAGGACCTTCCCTCTTTTCTTATCACTGTTGTGAAACAAACTGTCACTAAAAGGGAAGCAAAGCAAGCTACTTCTGATGCTTGGGGAAATAAAAAGCCTGAGACGTGAGTGGTGATTCCTGCAGTAAATTATCACCTCAGAAAGGCTTTCTGATGCTGTCTCCAGGTCTGTCTCCAGCACAACAGGCTGCGGTCGAAATGGACTTCGTACCTGTTTACAAAGTTTTCAAAATAAAGAAAAAAACCCAAACACTCAACTTGTCTGTTTTCTTGGCTAGAGAGAAAGCTGCAGTTTTTCTTGCTGTGTTTTAATCTATTTCTGATAGAAATCTGATGGATGGAGCACTTGTTTTTGCATTTTAATGTCAAACAAGTGTTTACTGCTGATTAATACACATTTGAACAGATCCAGACTGCCCACCTCTGGGGGATGGAGGCTGCACCCTGCACAGTCCCCCTGAAAAAGGTTTTTTTTCCCTGTAATCATAATCCATAAGTGGGTTCTATAAAAAAAAAAAACCAAAAACCAACAAACAACCAAACCCAAACCCACAAACCACAAATTCTAGATCTCAAAATAATCACTTGCAAATTACTGCAGAAATACAGATTGGGGCTGTGAACCCCCAAAGGTGCCGGACCACAAATGAGACTTCTCAGCATCATCACAACTGACTCTTGTGGCTCTGATCACTTCAGCAGGTTGCCCGGAGGTTGCGCAGGCTCCATCCTTGGAGATTTTCAAGACCAGACTGGATAAAGCCCTGCTGAAACTGCTTGCATCTTGTGGCTCACTCTGCTTTGAGCAGGAGATAGGACTGGGACCTCCTGAGGTCCCTTCCAGTCTAAATTATCCTATGGCCCTATGGTTATCCTTTTTCCTAAGGCCATTCTCTTGGTCTTTTCTAAGCCTCCAGAAATCCACTCCTCCAGGTGCTCTTGGAGACAGGAATTGGCAGCTCTGACACAGCTCAGACCTGCACGAAACACTCTGGGCTGAATTGTGTCAGGTTCAGATAATGCGAGAATCACAAACTTATGTAACTCTTCACTACTTTTCCCTGTTTCAACCCGATTCCCACAGCTTTGCCACTCCTGTCAGCTGTCTGAGCAGTCTGGCTTTTTGTAAGGATAAAGCAAAGGCATTAAACATTTTACTTTGTGTCCTCTCTTGGGAGCTCTCCCTGCCCACTGAGTAGCAGACACATTTTTTCCCTACTCTTCCCCTTACGTGCATACAGAAGGCTTCTCAGCACTCCTTACGGCTCCTGCTGATTTTTTTTGTCTTTTTCTGCCCTGCTCTTTCTTTTTTCATCTGTAAATGTTCCTGTTATTGTTTCACATTTTTTCTTACCAAGTTGACCCAGTTTCCATTCTCTGCTTGTCATTGAGCAACTTCTCTGCATTGGGATGGTTTGACCTAATACACTTAATACAATTCACTTGTACCATAAGTACTACCGCAAGTACTCTCGAATGCTTTTCTTCCTTAGGTTTTTTTTTTCCACAAAAACTTACTTATCAAGTTAACTTTAAGACCACTGTCCTGTTTCATGGTCCTTTCTCCATCTCATCCTCAGATTGTTTATAATTTCATAGTCATTTCTGAGCTCCCTCTCACAAATTCCCTTTGTCTGCTGCTGTTTGATATTGAATGTAATACCTGCCACCTAGGATTGTCTTCAATTTCTGAGGATACAGAGTGGAACTTTTAAAAGAGGAGACTAGAGGACAGCGAATTACCAACAGCAGCATATGGATTGCAAATAATGAATAATGAAAAGCAAATATTTGGTCAGGCACACACAACACAATTCATGAATGAATAAAAGCAAACAGCCACTCCCAAAATATCTAAGCAAACAGAAACCCGCTGACATAAATATTTGCAAATAGCACATCAGAGGCTGAGCCAGGAGGGTTTGCAAACACTGCCTGAAAACACTCCAGCAGGTCCAGAGAGCCCTGGATACAGCTTTACCCTGGCACTCCTGTCTTTGGGCTTACCTTTTTCTCACCAGTTACAGCCCTCATACTCCTTTCCAGGAAAGCTATTGCAAGTCTCTTTTCTTTGCCTGACTTTCTGAAAAAAAATTCCCCTTCTAGCCTGTAATGCTAAAGTTTATGAAAAACAACAGAAAGGCAGAAGGATGAGACTATCAAGAGCTTCAGGGGGAATGCATGAAGCTGGGCAAAACTTCATGAGGCTGAACTGGGTGCGCTGGAAATAGACAGGCATTTTTCCAGCATAAAGAGCAAATTGGTTTTGTCATAATTGCACTCCAATATGCCCATTTTCACTTTTCAGCCAAATGGAAGCAACCAAGATGTCATCCAGATGTTGCATAGTCAGCAACATTGAAGGACTACCTTCCCATCAGCCTGTTTATTCTGGCTATTGATGCTTCAGCCCCTCCATGTCACCACCCAGTGTTGCTACCTCATCTAAAAGAAGCCAAGGCATTCTCATTTTCAAATTCATAGAGATCAGTTCTCAGGGTTTTCTTTCTTCACTGGATTTACAGCCCAGTAAAGTCACTGGGAAAGTGTTGTTTAAAGTGACATTTCTGGGCCAGTGCTCACATGGATCATCAAAGCTGGCAGAAATTCTCTGGGAGATGAAAAAGTACTTCTTAGTATCCATTGCACTGTCAAGACTGACAGAGATGTCTTGGGTGAGTTCAAAACTGACTCGTAGGGCAAAGCATCTCAATTCAACAGAGAAGTGTCCCTGCTTTTAGCTGCAGCATACCTCTGGGTACAGAGCCTGCCACCAGCATGTGGCTACAGATCACCCAGTGTGGGACAAGCAAGGTGAAAGTCCTCGGCAGTGACCGTGTCAGTAAGTGCATAGTGACCGCTAGCAAAGCTGGACACTACTACTCTGGGTTATACCCACACGTACTGGCAGCTTGGAGGACCTTGCCACTGCCCAGTCCCCAGTGGCTTCAGGTAGCTCTTTAGATGTCTTCCTCTTGGTTTTACATTTTCCCTTTTGGTCTTTATGCTAATCTCAAAGCCTTCAAACTGGGAGGAAGGTTTAAATGAGATGAGAATGCTGGAAGATTTAGCAACTAGATGAAAAAGCCTTAGCATGAGACTGTAAACTGGCTCATGTCTCCTCTGACCGAGAAGCATTCAAAGACCCCAGAGGCCAACTGAAGATGCCTCTTGGACTGCAGAATTTATGCATCCATCAAAAAAACCCCCCACCAATAAAAGACAAAACTATAGAGGAAAGTGAGTTATACAGTGACAAGATGCAAATTAAACAAGTAAAAAGTGTTTCTAGAGGAACTCTCTCATCTCGAGCTGGGAAGAACAGACTATCGTACCCAAGGGATCATGCAGAGCCCACACAACTCTGGGAAAGGAAATGTTGGAAAACAAGTCTATAATGTTTGGAGGTACTGAATGGTAAGTACTAATGCAAAATGACAGCTCTTAGCACAAACTCCTCTCCACCCTGCCTGCAATTATATCCCCTAATTGCAGAGTATTTGAACAGCTCCTGTGTGCTAATAGAGTTCATTTCAGAGCATCCCTGTGTGTCAATACCAGTCCCACTGAACAAGGGTAAAAAGCCACGGGGAGAGCATGTTGCTTGTCCAAAGCAACCACTCCACAGTGGAAAGAGGAGCTGTTGCTCCAGCAACAGCACTGCACTCCCTGCTTTAGGTCCAGATTCGGAGGTACACTGCTGTCTGGGCAGAACATCAGCATTTTCTGCCTCATTCCTTGCAGACACTAATTAATAAGGTTGTTATTTCTTTTGAAGATGAAAAAACTCCGATAAAGACAGGCTTGGTGTCTCAGTTTTCCTGGTACTTTTTTGAATGCATATTTCCTCTGGCTAACCTGTGCAGGGATTTGAAGCATGTGAACAGCGCATGTGGCGTACAAGAGACAATAAACACAGACCACAGCAGAGGAAGATATTCAGGATTTCTTGCGGAGACCCCACAAGCAGCTTGTGAATGCTTTTTGCTGAAAAGTCTGCCAGCTTTCTGTGGGTGGCAGTGAAGCAACAATTTTCACTTCTCTACCTTTTCCTTCCCCAGAGAGAATTTTTTTTGGGAACACATTTTATTTTCAGAGGTCTAAGATAGTCTTGAAATTCCACACTTCACAATGTGAATTGCATCTCAGTTTTATCTCACTTTATAGGGTCTTCATTTTAATACTATTAGTTTATATGATTCCTTGACAGAGCAGTAATAGAGTGGGATAATAGGTATGGCTGTCAATGTTTTACAGAATAACTGAATAAAGTCTTTTACATTCTGTAAAATTGTATCTGGTTTTATTTTATTTTCAAAACCACTGAGAATTGATTGAGACACCTTATGCTTTTTTCCAAGAGGAAGGTGTCTCCTGGCCATCGGGATGAGTCAGTCTGAAAAATCACGAAGTGGTCTTTGGAGTCATCATTCAGGCTCAGTTCCTCCCCCTCCAGCATGTAATAACATCTCTTTTAGCCTTCCCTACAAGCCCTTTCATTTCTCTCATTAACTTAGCACCTTTGGGCTGTCCCATTCTTATTTTAATGACATCTTTCTTCATATTGGAAGAGTAAACCTGTGTGCAACATCAGGTTCATGAGACTCTGATCCAAAGCCCCTTGATGAGGGCTGATTTCTAAATGATGCTACATGCCCCAGGAATACAATATCACTCAATGTGAGTAACAGTTGTCCTGAAACACCATCAACATCTCTCTGCCTTTCATTTAGGAGCCTGTGTCAAAGCATTCAGCAGAATATTTTCAGGTCAACTGGTACGGCCAGACCCTTTCCCTTTAGGATTTACACTACTTCACCTTGACAATGACTTCAATCACAAGACATTGCTGTGTGCAAACACTGCATCTACACCAAGACTTGACGGCAGGCATGGCGGAGCTTTCCATAATGATTTGCTCTCTGCTCATCATGTCCTCTGAAGGCAGCGAGTGATAGCTCCATCATAACGATGGAACCACGAGGCAAGTCGCCAATTTAACTCCAGAAGGACCGAATCTCACTGAAATAGAGTCCTCCCAGCTGGCTCTCACCTGAAATGAAAACTGTCACAGTGCCCATGATAGCTGTTGGTGTATCAAGCAAGGGACACCGTCCTGAGGGGGTGTGGTGCCAGCAGGGAGCAGGACCTGGGGAGATGGAGAGGTCAAGCACACAATGTGCAAACTACAATGTAGGGTGGGCATCTCTTGGGGTACGTACCCATCCCCTAAGCTCCACTCTTGCACAAGCTCTGCGAGGCAGCAGTACAGCACCGTGAACTTCAATTACAAGCCAGAATTAAAAGGCTGTATGAGAATTCATCATGGGAAATGGCATCAAGACAAGGCATATGGAAAAAAACCCCCAGATTTATGGAATTTATTGGTCCCTCTCTATCCAGGCTGATAGTTACTTCATTAGAAAGTAATCGCATTAGACTGACATGATTTACTCCTTGCAAACTCAGCCTGACTCACACCTTTTTGACACATTTTACTAAATGTATCCTGAAGCTATCCAAAGACAGCAGTTTCTGGAGTTCCTTTTCACAGGGCCTTGGCACCATGGCTGCAACTTGCAGTTTCCAGCAAAACTAATTATCTGTTGAAATAATACGCAATCTCACTGGCACCTTTGGTATTAAATATTATTAAAACATAATGATCATTAATGACTCTGATTCCTAACTTTGTATCTCATTTAGGGATGTGGTCCCCAAACCTTTGGGGGATATCTTGGTGGTTAATATTTGCTGTAATGAATACAGATGTGAAGAAGGTAGTGGTACTTCACACACTACTCTTTCAGTAACAGTTTCCTACTTTTCTGCCTCCTAACAACTCCCGTGATTTTCTCATTGTTAAGATCACTAGATTATAACAATGATTTAATATGTATTTCACTGGTGACAATAATAAGCAGCACTGTGCATCATTAGGTATTAAAATATTCCCCCAGAAGATGGTAACACACACAATTTTCCAGCAAACCAAAGCATAGAGCAATGACAGACCCATGATGATGATGCAGAATGTAGAGCTAAAACCTGAATTTAATTTTTTCGCTCTCTCTTTGACAGGTTTAATCAGGGTCGTGGCCTCATTGCATTGGTCACTGCATAAATCCATAGTCAGATACCGTCCCTGCTCCACAGTGCCTCTGTGCATTTTGAGATTAGGAGGGAGGTGGGTGGTAATGGAGCATGAGGGTAATAACACTGCATAGCTCCTTGGACAAGTATTCATGACTTACTTGTCAGTTATTGCATTTCAACCCATCCCTGCTAGTGGTGCCCACATGAATTATCACAGTGGCCACTTCTAAAAAGCCTGTGTGACTTTTTGAAGGGCAGCTTTGCAAAACACAATTGCATTTCCTTCTCACACGCTCGCCAGCCTCACTTAGGAATGTAAAAAGATTCTGAAAGAAAAAGTTCCCACTTTTCTGCAAGAAAAGAGTCTGGTGGGTGATTTCCAAATACTGGCTGTCTCCTGGTGATAACCCTGAGATGATGAATTGCAGCACTTTCATGGGCTCCGTGGTTCCCACGGCTCATTTGAATGCATCTGATAGGTGCATGGGGTGCTTTGTATCCTGCTATGAAACCTGTGATCCTCACGAGCAATAAGACACTTTACTCCTAGTCCTGGGTCCCACTCCTAGCCACAGCCACCAGGAGTTACACATTTCCCCATAATCTGTGGTGTCTGTAGACCCTGGCTCTTCTGGGAAGGGGGAACAAGAGTAGCACTTCACCACTCCTGCATAATCTATTATAAATACACCAAGGAGGGTGAAATGGTCAGACAGAAGGATTGTAGATTATTCTGGGGACAAATATCCATGGTCTTACAATGTTTTACATGACAGGTAAATCAACATTGCCCAAGGATCTGCCCTGTCACACTGCTGCATGCTGGCCATGTACCCTTGTTTCTAAACTGAAAAGGCTCCTGCGTTCACAAGCAGGTCTGATGGAGGAGACCAGATATCGCAGAAAAACTGAGTAAGGCTTCCCAGTGCAGGAAGACCCCATCAGGCACATGGATTATTTATTCCTGACACTAATTAGCCTCAGCTAGGACATGAGCCGTATTTGTTGTTACATTAGGAAGAATTTTACCGGAGAAAGGCCACTTATGACATATTTCTAGAGTAAATCAATCACTTTAATTAGACCAGCCAATATATCTGGAAAAAATCCCACAGATGTTTTCAAGAACAAATCCTTTTGTCCACTGTGGATCTCAAAGAGCTTAGTTTTTTACCCATCTGCACTGTCTGTCTGTCGTAAACTACCACTTCTCTTTCCGCCTTAGCCTCACTGACACCCTCCCTCTCATGTCTATGACAACGGTGTTCATACAAATAATTTCTGCTGTTCTGTTCCAATCTTCTGTATCTTTATATTTTCCTTTGTTCTCCCAGCTAAAGAGAGCAAACAGGAGCTCACTTGGTATGCATCCATCTGCTTCGAACACTTTTTCTTCCCTTGTGCTTGTGTAACAAGGCTCTGCTGACTGTTTCGCACTCATCTCCATAGTAACTTGGGAAAACACTTTCTCTCTGAGTGAAGAACTGGACTGAAGAAACCACTGGAAGGCCCACCAGGTATCAACAAGGCACCCAGCCTGTAGGACTGAGGCTAACAGCAGGACTTCAGGAGAAGTTCAGGAGAACATAAGTTTTCCTGAGATTTGTAGTAGAATGCCTGAAGCCAGAACAAGACCTTGTAGGAGCAGGACTTTATGTGGGAGCTTGTTCCTGGAGGGAACCTAGAGGAGATGAAGAAGGGGAAGAGCAGGACGAACTTCCTGAGGATTTTGCTGCCACTAGAAGCATTTCACTGAAGTTACCTAAGAGGGGACTTCTATTTTCAGGGATTGAAGAGAAGGAGTTGGGGGGGGTGGGGGGGTGGACGGATAAAGAAGAAAAACAGCAGTTGATTTGCCCAGCCCTCGATGACTCACTTTATGCAG